>WNWU01000049.1:10998021-11033564 GCA_012654045.1 Ptyas mucosa | reverse complement strand
ATAGAATAGAATAGAATAGAATAGAATAGAATAGAATAGAATAGAATTCTTTATTGGCCAAGTTGTGATTGGCCACACAAGGAATTTGTCTTTGGTGCATACACTCTCAGTGTACATAAAAAGACAAGATACATTCGCCAAGAATCATAAAGTACAACACTTAATGATAGTCATAGGGTACAAATAAGGAATCAGGAAACAATATCAATATAAATCGTAAGGATCCAAGCAACAAAATTACAGTCATGCGGTCATAAATGGGAGGAGATGGGGTGATAGGAATGATGAGAAGATTAACAGTAGTGCAGACTTAGTGAACACTTAGTGATAGTCAAGGTTACTAATAAGCTATCAAATCGTACAAGGAAACAAATAAAAACAGTATAATTGAAAGATACAAGCAACATGGTTATAGTAATAACTGGGAAGAGATAGATACTAGTAAGGAAGAGAAGAAGAAGAATAGTAATACAGTCTTAGTAAATTATTTGACAGTGTTGAGGGAATTATTGGTTTAGCAGAGTGATGGCGTTCGGGAAAAAAACTGTCCTTGTGTCTAGTTGTTCTGGTGTGCAGTCCTCTATAGCGTCGTTTTGAGGGTAGGAGTTGAAACAGTTTATGTCCAGGATGCGAGGGGTCTGTAAATATTTTCACTTCCCTCTTTTTGACTCATGCAGTATAGAGGTCCTCAATGGAAGGCAGATTGGTAGCCATGGTTTTTTCTGCAGTTCTAATTATCCTCTGAAGTCTGTGTCTGTCTTGTTGAGTTGCAGAGCCAAACCAGACAGTTACAGAGGTGCAGATAACAAAAAATAGAAGGGTTTGTGTTTGTGTATACACACACGCACATAAAGACACAAACCTGCTTGTATAGATGGTTGTGCAGAAAGGGGAATAATGAAGGATGAAGTCAGAGGAAAATCTTCTGGACATTGTCCACTGATGACGTAATGGCTAGGTATGAAACAGCTATTCTTCGGCTGGCTCATTAATTAATGCCCGTAGGGAGAATACAGTGCTTTATCTGTTTAGTCTCCAGGAAATTTGAATTCGCTAAGGGTTCCAGCAACGTTTCTGTCTGCAGGGAAATAGGACCTCTAAGTCTTCTGTTCAAAGATGCTCACCTTGAGGTTCCTGTAAAGTATTCTGAACCTGAAAGCATGCCGTCAGGGATGCGTGGTGAATATTGCCATTTCTGGGGTCAGAGATGGGTTCACCGCCTTTCAAAGAATGACCGACCAGTTTGCCCTTGCGTCGGAGGTACAAGGCACGGCTATCAAATTAGTAGCAAGATTTGGAAGATTAGAAGACGGGAAAGGCACACTTTAGGATAGGATTGTGAGAATGCTGGTGTTTTGATCTCCCTTGTAAAGATCCAGGAGAAAACGGATCTATGGAAGGCAGTAAGGTAGGCTGCTCCTGAGAAGAAGCTTAGTTGGATGCCCTTCCTTCATGTGGCCATTGGGGACTAGAGGGTTAAAAAGAAGAAAATATAAATTGAGAGATTTATGAAAGGAATGTACAAAATTGTAGTGTCTTGTTCCGATGACTGTAAATACCTTTCTGGATTCATAAAGATATCCTGCTCTTCTCCTTCCCTTTTTCTTCCTTCTCCTTTTCCTCCTCCTCCTTCTTCTCCTTCTCCTCTTTCTCTTCCTCCTCCTCCTCCTCTTCCTCTTCCTCCTTTCCTCCCCCTCCCTCCTCCTCCTCCTCTTCTTCTCCCTCCCCCCTCTCTTCTCTTTTCCTGGAAACCAACTACCCCTTTCACCATGTATTTATTTATTCAGGTTTTCTGGCTTTCACTTCCTTCCTTGTGACTCAGCAGATACATCTTTTCAAAATCCCCCCCCCCCCCCTCCCTTTACTTTTTGTTCCCTGTTTCTCCACCCCCCACTCCCCCCCTCCCTTTTAGAACAACCGGCTTCTTTTCAGATGCCTCTCCGCAACTGCAATGGTGCTTCGGATTTTATTTCTCCATTACCACAATAGAAGGGAAATTGTACTTCCATTGAAGACATCTTCAGGGCCTTAAGTTTTACTCAAGCAAGGTTCTACCATGGAGAGCAGACTTCAGTGACCTGAAGACCCCTTTAAGTAGAAAAACAAATTTCTAGCCCTTATCTATCTTTCAGGGAAAACGAGTTAGAACCATGGGATTGGAAGGGAAATCTTCTAGTCCAGGGGTCTCCAACTTTGGCAACTTTAAGCTTGGAGGACTTCAACTCCCAGAATTCCCCAGGCAGCAAAGCTCCTCCAGGCTTAAAGTTGCCAAGGTTGGAGACTCCTGGACAAGTCCAACCTTCTGTCCAAGGCTATACCCATGATGGCGAACCTATGTCACACATGCCACAGGTGGCACACGTAGCCATATCAGCTCAGCTCCGGTGTGCATGCGTGTGCCGGCCAGCTAATTTTCGGGTCTTCTGGGCCCACCAGAAGTAGGAAATCAGGCTGTTTCCTGCCTCCAGAGGACCTGAGGGGCTGGGGAAGGCCCATTTTTCTTTCTCACCTGGCTCCAGGGCCTCTCTAGGAGTCTGGGGAGGGCGAAAACGGCCTTCCCCACCCTCCCGGAGGTCCTCCGGAGGCCGTAAACAGCTCATTTGACAACTTCTGGAAATTGTCAAATGGGCTGTTTTCAGCCTCTGGAGGACCTCCGGGGGATGGGTGGGGGGTGGGGAAAGCTGTTTTCGCCCTCCCCAGACTCCTAGAGAGGTCCTGGAGCCAGGTGAGAAAGAAAAATGGGCCTACCTGGACATTGTGTGCCAGGAGTGGGGGGAGGTGTCCGTTGCGCAGGAGCGGGGCGCATAGAATGATGGGTGTGGGCAAGCATGCGCATGACCCCACCCCACCCCTCCTGGCATTCGATGGCAAAAAGGTTAGCCATCACTGCCCTATACCATTCCAGACAAGTGGCTATCCAATCTTTTGTTGAAAACTTCCAACAATAGAGCACCCACAACTCTGGGAGGCCATCTTTTCCGTTGGTTACTTGTTCTCACTGTCAGGAAATTCCTCCTTAGTTGTAGGTTGGATCTCTCTTTAATGATCTTCCATCCATTACTTCTTGTCTTGCATTTTGGGGGTTCGAGTGCGCACACGTGCATTCTGGCGTGCACATGCACGCTTTGGGCACTTGTTTGGAAAAGGTTAGCCATCACTGTCCTAGATGATCCTAGATTCATAGGCTTGGAAGGGGCCTTGGGAGATCTTGTAGTCTAACCCCTCTGTCTAATGGAGAGATCCTAGTATCTAGCCTTTCTTTGAACCCATTCCCCCCACCGCTGCTTAATAGCTCTCCTGGCCAGGAAATTCCTCCTTATTTCAAGTTTGGCTCTCCCTCTGTAAACCTTTCCTTAATTGGTAGGACGAGAAGAGAATGATAAATGGAATGTGTCTCCCTGCATAGATGTGTGTATAAAATAAGTTTTTTCTTTTTAAAGGAAAACCATAAAACGCTGCTGTGTCAAAAAGCTAGGAGAGTGGTAGAATTTGACGTACAGGTAGTCCTCGACTTACAACAGTTTATTTAGTGACCGTTCGAAGTTACAATGGCACTGAAAAAAGTGACTTTTGACCATTTCCCACCCTTATGACCGTTGCCACAGTCACGAAATCAAAATTCAGACACTTGGAAACTGATTCATATTTATGATGGTTGCGGTCTCCCGAGGTCATGTGATCGCCTTTTGCAACCGTCTTGACGAGCAGAGTCCACGGAGAAGCCAAATGATAAGAGCCGAGGTGGCGCAGTGGTTAGAGTGCAGTACTGCAGCTACTTTAGCTGACTGCTAGTTCAGCAGATCAGCGGATCAAATCTCACCGGCTCAAGGTTGACTCAGCTTTCCATCCTTCCGAGGTGGGTACAATGAGGACCCAGATTGTTGGGGGCAATATGGTATTTAGTATACTGTCGATTGTTGTAAGCCGCCCAGAGTCCTCGGAGAGTGGGCGGCATAGAAATAATGAATGAATAAATAAATAAATTAATTAATTAATTAATTCACGTAGCCCACCGTGTTACTAATTTAACAACTGCAGTGATTCACTTAACAAATGTGGCAAAAAGAAGTCGCAAAATAGGGGCAAAACTCACTGAACAAACGTTTCACTTAGCAACATGAATTCTGGGCTCCATTGTGGTTGTACGTCGAGGACTACCTGTATTGGTTAAGGGAAACCAGAGCAAGTGGGCATTAAAGAGATTGTGAAATTAGACAGAGGAATTTGTGAATAACAGCATGGAAATTGGAATCTCCAGGAATAGAGTCGGGTATAAAACACTAAAATTAGTTGGCAAACTAGTGAATATTCCACACTTTCTTAGCTCTTTAATCATGGAGTAAAGGGTAGTGAGAGTCCAATTGTTAGAGGCTTCTATATTTATTTTTAAGAAAGAGTCTGCTATATTTATACAAGTATCATGTTCTGTCAGATTGACTTCCTTTAAGGCTCAAACGGCCCAAGAGCTAACTTTATAATCAGGAGGAGGCTTTGCAATCAGGATTTGCCAGCCCGTCTAGGAAACAAACAACATCTGTACGGCATCACAGATAATTTCCTTATTTTTGTATCCCATGCAAGCATGCGGAGACACACTAACACACACAAAACTTGTGATCTGAGGTGAGTTGATTGCCAATCACAGCTGCAAATCCAGGAGCGAATTTGAATCTCTTCTTGCCACTCTCTGTGAAATGGGATTACCGTATTTTTCGGAGTATAAGATGCTCCGGAGTATAAGACGCACATTTGTTTTTGGGGAGGAAAACAAAGGGAAAAAAAATCTGCCTCTGCCTACCAGCATCCATTGGTATTCGTCTGGCTAGTGTCCTTGCAGCAAACAGCCTGGTCAGCTTCAGCACATTATCGCAGCCTGATTCAGCACGAGCAACTGATTGGTGGTTGGATCGGCCTCCTGGAATACTGCCAATCAGCTGTTCCAGGCTGCGTGGATCGCCACAGCCCATCGCCGCCTCCGCACGTCACATTTTCGGCCTCCACATGCCCCGTTTTTAGCCTCTGTGTGTCGCGTTTTCGGCCAGTTCTGGGATTGCTGCCGAAAACATGATGCACGGAGGCTGAAAACGCATTGCGCAGAGATGGCGATTGGCGGCAATGTGCTTTGGCGATCCCTGCAGCCTGGAACAGGTCTAAAATGGAGTGTGCGGAGGCTGAAAACAGCCGAAGGGTGGAGGCCGGCGGGTGGGCAGGGCTTCGGCAACATTCGGTGTGTAAGATGCACCACAATTTTCACCCACTTTTTTGGGGGGGGGGGGAAGTGCGTCTTATACTCTGAAAAGTACGGTACATTTTGTAGGTTTGCCCTTCTTCCCTGTTTTCTCTTGCAGGGCCTTCTCTTTGTGGAAAAAAAAACAAACGAGGTTCATCTGTGTGAAAGTTTATTTAAAATAAAAACTGCAGTAGGCAGCACTCAGGAGACATGAGGGGGGGGAAAAATACGAAATCCGGTTCCAGCGAGGTGTCATGGAAAAAGCTGCCCTTAATCCTCGACACATCTGCCCAGATGTAAGGAGGTGGGATGATCCAATTCTGGCTTATACTTGATTTCCAAAAAGATCATTCTCCTCCCCCCACCCCCCAGCCTCCTTGCTGCACTTCTTCCTAGGCAAAATTCATGCAGAGAAACTTTTTATTCTACCCTGTTTCCCCTAAAATAAGACATCCCCTGATAATAAGCCCAATCGGGCTTTTGAGTGCATGCACTTAAATAAACCCTCCCTGAAAATAAACCCCCTCCCTGAAAATATTTAAACACATGCGCAGCAGGTCCCCGCCATTTCCTCTGGTTTCCTCCACGCACCCCAAAATAATAAGAGCTCCCCGAAAATAAGGCCAAGTGCTTACTTCAGGGTTCAAAAAAGCATAAGATAGGGTCTTATTTTTGGGGAAACACGGTAGGAGCAGAAGGTTTGGCTTCAAACCTGTGAATATCACTGGGACAAGGAAGATTGGGGTGGGGGAAAGGATGTTTGCCCTGACTGCAGCCCCCTCCATGCCCCAAATTCTGCCTGCAGAGGCGAAGGAGGAGGTTGCCAAAAAGAAAGAAAGAAACAAAAAAACAAACCCATAGTCTTCAAACAGCCTCCGCTCTGAGGCCACACATCAGAGGGAAATTTCCTTTTTGGGGAAGCTGCTGTGAAAGAATTTCCTGTGTGGGCAGACTCAGCTTCCTGAGCTGAAGGCTGCTTGGATGGGAAGAGAATTCATAATGGAATGACAAATTAAAGACATACAGCCCAGAGCTCTTCCAAACAGCTCTCGGAGGAGCTTGAACGACCCCGTTTCACTGGAGGATGAGAATAAACTCTTCCCTTGGGGGGGCAAAAGACCTCGCTTCTCAACTGAGCTTTGGTTTCCCGCTATTTAGCCCTTGCCGGCTTGTTTTCCTCCTTAAATAGTTTGGTGCAAAGTTCAGAGTTGCTGCGTCTTTTCTGAAGCTCCCTCTCTCTGCAGTGATGGAAAAGCCCGTTTCTCTCGATTTTGCATTCTCTTCCACAAGACGGGTCAGTTTCCCTTAAGACGGTGTTGGCGAATGTTTTTGGCACCGAGTGGCAAAATGGGAGCGCTCGCTCGCGGGGGAGCACTGGAAATCGGAAGAGCAGCTCCCCAGCGTGGATGCGTGGGAGCGCGGGAAACCGGTACAGCAGTTCCCTGGCACGCATGTGCATGCTGGGAAGCTGAGCTTCCAGTTTCTGGTGTTCCCGCGCACGGGAAGACCAGCTGGTCTTTGTGCACACATGCATGGCAGAAACCGGAAGAGCAACGGGACGACGGCTGGTGTGCCCGGAGAGATGGCTCTACGTTCCACTTCTGGAACGCGTGCCACAGGTTCGCCATCACGACCTTAAGAAAAGCTCTTCCCTAAGAGGGATAGTCCCAATAAAAACAAAAGAACCCCCAGACGGTCTAGTACAGGCAGTCCTCCACTTATGACCGCTCACTTAGCAACCATTCAAAGTTAGGACATCCCTAAAAAGGGACTTACGTATTAGGGCGTGTCAAATTTTTCAGCTTTCCATTTCCAAACAATAGGGGGGGCTCAAAAGTTGTGACGTGCCTTGGGGATTGTAAATATATTTTGGGTTACTGTAATATAATTCAGTTGTGCTTGGTAAGCAACTTTAAATACCATCACTTTTTAAAACATTTTCTTTGTTTCGTATACGCATTATATTTGTCTCTCACCTTTTATTATTTTTACAGATAACTCAGGGCAGCAAACACATCCAACACATGGATTCGAAGTTCTGACATAAACAAAAAACACACACACACACACACACACACACACACACACACACACACACAGAGCATGGTCATGTGACCAGATTTTGGGTGCTTAGCAGAGGTGGGTTTCAGCAGGTGCTGACCAATTCTGACGAACCGGTAGCGGAAATTTTGAGTAGTTTGGAGAACCGATAGTAAAAATTCTGATTGGCCCCTCCCCCATCTATTCTCTGCCTCCCAAGTCCCAGCTGATCGGGAGGAAATGGGAATTCTGCAGTATCCTTCCCCTGGAGTGGGGAGGGAATGGAGATTTTGCAGTAACCTTCCCCTGGAGTGGGGAGGGAATGGAAATTTTGCAGTAACCTTCCCTTGGAGTGGGGAGGGAATGGAGATTTTTACAATATCCTTCCCCTGGAGTGGGGAGGGAATGGAGATTTTACAGTATCCTTCCCCTGCCACGCCCACCAAGCCACGCCTACCAAGCCATGCCACCCTCCCACCAAGCCACACCCACGGAACCGGTAGCAAAAATTTTTGAAACCCACCGCTCAGCCCCCAGCCTGCATTTACAGCCATTTGCAGCACTCTCTGGTCATGCAATTTTGCCGGAAACCAGCATTTATTTCCACTCTCTGGCAAAAAAAACCCACCACCCCAACAGGTTTGCTTAAACTCCCAGAATACCCCAGTCAGCCATGTTGAAGCCTACCTAGCTTAAACTTGCCCAGTTGGAAAAATACTGACGTACAGTGTCTCGGGTGAACACTCAAAAGTGAGATCTATAAAAGTGTGATCTATAAACGTGTGATCTGTGAAGAATCTACAAATCTTCCATGCCTAGAAATTGGTATTTGTTTCGGCTGCTGCTAAGCCATCTTGTAAACATCTATAGGCTTAAATGGCTTCAGTGACTGGAATCAGGTTTGCTAGAGCCCTTCCTGCAGAAGCCACGTTTGAAATGGGAACCGGGGACATTTCTTGCCTTGCTAAGAGCAGACGAACAATTAGAGGCGCAACGGGTATTTGGCTTCAGGGAAATTTCCTTTCTGAGGAAATTAGTCATGCAGAAATGTGAAAAAAGACTTGAATGTGGGTAGAGGGAGTGTCTTGGTTGCACATTTCCTGGAAAAAACAGCTGTTGACATATTATTGACTAATGCTGAGTTTGGCTCTCGGGAGGCAGCCCCCTTTCTGTCATCTCCATCCAAAAATGGGTGGTAGACATGTTGACTGCAGAGCAGGCTACGTGCTTCCCATGTGAAAAGCCCCCAGAATACCATTCTCAGTATCCATTTTGAAATACCATAGAGCAAGGGGGGGGGGTCAAACTCTATTTCATTGTCGGCCGCATCAGAGTTGGGTTTGACCTCAGGGGGCTGGAGTGGGCGTGGCCAGCTCACCGTCACTCATGTCGGGGGGCGCCTATGGCGGCCCGAGTGCTCTTCCAGAGAAAAGGGGCTCCCGAGAACCGTTTTCGGCTGCAACGGCCTCCTGCAACCCTCTGCCAATGAAAATGGAGCTCGGGAGGGCTGTGTGCAGCTCTCCGGAGCTCTGTTTTCACTAGCAGAGCCACCACGGGCCGGTCCTTATGCTGTTTCCAGGATAGCCCCGTGGGCCAGATCTAAGCACCCCACCAGCCAGATCCAACTCCTGGGCCTTGACTTTGACACCCCTGCCATAGAGTCTTAATACAACCCGTTTGTGTTAATTGCGTCGAAGTTTACTCTGCAAAAGTGAGATATTGTAGCTGGGTGGACCTTCCAGATGACTGCCCTTTAACCATGTTGTAGCATCTTGACAATTCATCCTTGGGTTCAAGCTACTAGAGTGCAGAGAAGAGCCTCAAAGTTGATTGGAGGCTACAACGGCGCTGGAATTGGCTATGTCTAGTTTAATGAAAAGAAGGAGTAGGGGAGACAGAATAGCGGTGTTCCAATATCTCAGGGGTTGCCACAAAGAAGAGGGAGTCAAGCACCTGAAGGCAGGATAAGAAGCAATGGATGGAAACCAGGAGAGAAGCAACCTAGAACTAAGGAGTAATTTCCTGACAGTTGGAACAATTAAATCAGTGAAAAGACTTGCCTCCAGAAGTTTTGAATGCTCATCCCGATCATTTAGGAGTGTCGTTATCCCAAAGGCTATGACATTTTCATGATCTTTGCCCTGAGAATCTTCTGCAATTATTACGTACTTTCAACCAGGGAATCAGACCAAGGTCAGCGTGATTAACTTCCAAATAAATAAGGAGAAACATGACTAACTTCCAAAGGAAAAAGGACAAAACACGATTAACTTCCAAATAAATAAGGAGAGACATTGAACGCAGGCTCTTTTGGTTAGTTTGCAAAGTCAGTTTTGCAGATAATGTGCGCGATCGGGGAAAATCTTAAGAGACGCGTCTCACCTTACCGTATCCTTTCCTTGTAAACACTTGCCATGGCAAATCATCCTTATTTAGTCACAGAAACACAGGCTCAGTTTCAAACAACACGCCGTACCGGAATTAGTGCTAACTACAGTTTAGAGCGCAAGACCACCTATGATAGATTGCTTGTGGGAACCAGCAACGTTCAGCTTTCGGCAAGGCCAGCAAGCATGCTCAAAGCACCAGATGAAAAGTTCCATTAATAAACAAGCTTTTTACTCATCGTGCATTTAATAATTTCCTTGTTCTGGCCTGCGGTGGTTAGAGATGTCCCCTTTTAAAGCTTGGAACGGTGACATGTTCTTTCGAGAGACGTACCTTGGGGTATTGATTCAACTCACAGGAAGACAGATTTCTGGATGAACTCCAAGGCTGGCTTCATATATCATGCAAAGCAGGGGTGAAATCCAGCAGGTTCTGGAGAACTGGTAGCGGAAATTTTGAGTAGTTGGAGAACCGGCAAATGCCACCACTGGCTGGCCCCAGAGTGGGGTGGGAATGGAGATTTTGCAATCTCCTTCCCCCAGGAATGGGGAGGGAATGAGGATTTTGCAGTATCCTTTTCTTGCCACGCCCACCAAGCCACACCCACAGAACCAGTAGTAAAAAAAATTGGATTTCACCACTGATGCAAAGCTTTGGTTTTCTTCTAATCATAGCTTGTTGGTTAAGCCACGTAGGTTAGAACCCCAGCTTGTGCAATGCAGCATGTTTTAAGAAACCCATGATGGTTATGTTCAATTCCAGAAACCCAACCCAAACCCCAATAATTAAGGAAATTATTACTATATCGGAGTGTGAAAGCTCAGGGAAGAAAAAGGTATGTAAACCAGAGAGTATTCAAGAGTTAATTGTTTAACCGGAAATGTTATTTGTCCCAAATCTGAGAATTAGATGAAACTTTGGAATCTGAGCCCCCTGCTAATGTGCCTTTGAAATGTAAATCTGTCTTCCTATGAGTTTCTCGGAGCCACCATGGAGGCTCCAGATGGCAACCGCGGTGATATCTGGACCCTTGCTGTTCAGGATCTAAATAATTTTTCTGTCTGGAAAGAATTTGCATTTTATAATTAGCACTTCCTCAAATGTTTATCCTAGTGAATCCAGATTATTAGGGAGATTTAAGAAAATCATTTTCTTATCCAGCTTTAAAACTTCACAGGAAATTTAATCTGCAGCGGGAACAATGCAAACGGGATGGATGAAAAAGGAGATCTAGACAACACGAGAAAAGAATTTCCTGTTGGTAAACCTAAAGCAGAGGTGTCCAACTTTGGCAACGTGAAGACTTGTGGACTTCAACTCCCAGAATTCACCAGCCAGCATGTGTGGCTGGAGAATTCTGGGAGTTGAAGTCCACAAGTCTTCACGTTGCTAAGGTTGGGCACCCTTCCTTAAAGGGACTTCAAGAGACAGATGTTTTCAAACGCCTAACTATGATTTGGAGATTAAACTAGGGCTCCAAGCTTGTGTACTTTTGCCTTTTTCCTGTATCTACACTAAGGGTGTCAAACTCAAGGCCCGCAGGCTGTTTAAATCTGGCCTGCGCGGCCGGCCTGGAAATAGCAAAGGACTGGCTCGCGGTGCCTCTGGCAACCAAAATGGGGTGCGGGAGGGCTGTGTGAGGCTCCCCTGTGGCACATTTTTGGCCTGGACGGCATCCTGCAGTACCCTGCTGGCCAAAACGGGGCGCAGGGGGTTCCCCCGCCCCCTGTTTTCGGCCTGGATGGCCTCCTGCAGCACTCTGCCAGGCACCCCCCGTGTCCCGTTTTGGCTGGCAGGGTGCTGCAGGAGGCGTCCGTCCCGCCTACCTCCCTACCCCCACCCCCCCGGTTCCAGCCCGCGGAGAACTACATTGCTGATCCGACCCTCGAAGAAATCCAGTTTGTCACCCCTGATCTACACTAATTAAAATTAATGACTTATAATCATAGCTGTGCAGTGTTTGGAGAAGCAGATGGAAGTTTCTCTACGTACTGTATTCTGTTTCTTCAGATCCCTTGAGTACGGGAAGGCCAAATGCTATTTTACTGTACTAAATTTGGAACAGATAAAAAGAAGAAATTCATTCATTGACTAGGTTTAGGCAAACAGAGATCACTTCACGAAGCTGCCTTATGAATCAACTCTTTCTTATAAACAGCTATGAAATCAAAAAAAATCCCCAGTGATGGCTACCAATTTGAGAAGAGCCCTTAGCTAAGCATTTATAGTTTGCTTGGTAAACCTAGTTGTCTCCTTTGAACTATACGGTTAATTGTGGATTTAGTCACAATATGTATAGGGTAGGGCTTTGGCTCCTGCCCAAGTATACCATACAAAACAATGGTATCTTGTATGAAATTGATATATGGAATTCCCCCATAATATTGGCCAACGAATTCGTGAGGAAAAAAATAAAATAAAGTTACATAGTCCTAAGGACATTTTCTGATTCTTTGTACATCAAAAATCCCTTTTATTTAAAAATAGAAAATTGGCATGCTTCAAAACAGATGATGAAACCTCACTTCGTCTTTAGTTTCAAGATTACTGTTGGGTCTCCCAGATTTCTGAGAAAGTAGAAATGGTACAGATATACCGTATTTTTCAGACTATAGGATGCACTTTTTTGTCTCCTAAAAGGGGGCAAAAATGTCTGTGGGTCTTATAGACTGAATATTGCCGAAGCCTTGCCCACCCACCAGCCATTTTTCGGCCTTTTTCAAGTCTTTTTTGGCCCATTTTTGAGGCTTTTTTGGGGGGCTTTTTCAGCCCATTTTTGGGGCGTTTTTCAGCCTGATTTTGATGCTTTTTTTGGCCTGTTTTTTTTAAAAAGCGGGATGCAAAAAGCTTCAAAAACTGGCCAAAAAAGCCTAGAAAATGGCTCCAAAAAGTCTTGAAAATGGGCTGAAAAAAGCCCCAAAAACAGGCGGCAAAAAGCCTCCAAAAATGTGTTGAAAAAAGCCTTGAAAACGGGCTGAAAAAAGCCCCCAAAACGGGCCAAAAAATACCGAAAAAATGGGCCGAAAAAAGACTGGAAAAGGGCTGAAAAAAGGGAGGCCAAAATCTTTTTTTTGTTGTTTTCCTCTTCTAAATTTAGGTCCGTCTTATAGTCTGAAAAATACGGTATAGTTTAACATTTTTTCAGAGAGACTGTCTTATAAAAAGTAAGCAGGATTTACAGGCAGTCCTTGATTTACAATAGTTCATTTAGTGAGTCTTCATAGTTACAATGGCACTGAAAAAAGCGATTTATAACCATTTTTCACAGTTACAACCTTTCCATCATCTCCACAATCATGTGATCAAAATTCAGATGCTTGGCAGCTGGTTCATATTTATGACTGTTGCTGTGTCCCAAGATCATGGGATCGATCCCCTTTTGCGAACGTCTGACAAGCAAAGTCAAATGAGGAAGCCAGACTCACTTACCAACCTGATTACTAACTTAACAGCTGCAGTGATTCACTTAACAACGGTGGCAAGAAAAGTCGTAAAATGGCGCAAAGCCGCTTCACAAATGTTTCATTTAGCAACGTAAATTTTGGACTCTACTGTGATCGTAACTCGAGGAGTACCTGTAGTTAGAAGTTAGAGGGGAAAAGTCTCAAGTGGCTTATTTTAAAAGGCTGGTTGCCATTTTCCTAAAGGAGATAAATCATACTGCATTCAGTTTTGGTCACCATGATGTAAAAAAGATGTGGAGACTCTAGAAAAAGTGCAGAGAAGAGCAACAAAGATGATGAGGGGACTGGAGGCTAAAACATATGAGGAACGGTTGCAGGAACTGGGCATGTCTAGTTTGATGAAAAGAAGGACTAGGGGAGACAGGATAACACTGTTCTGATATCTCAGGGGATGCCTCAAAGAAGAGGGAGTCAAGCTATTCTCCAAAGCACCTGAGGGCAGGACAAGAAGCAATGGGTGGAAACTAATCAAGGAGAGAAGCAACTTAGAACTAAGGAGAAATTTCCTGACAAGTGAAAACAATTAATCAGTGGGACAACTTGCCTCCAGAAGTTGTGAATGCTCCAACACTGGAAGTTTTTAAGAAGATGTTGGATAACCATTTGTCTGAAGTGGTGTAGGGTTTCCTGCCTAGGCAGGGGGTTGGAGTAGAAGACCTCCAAGGTCCCTTCCAACTCTGTTATTCTATTCTATTCTATTTCTCCAGGTGGCGTTCAAAGATAACAGGCAGATACCGGTAATCCTTGATTTATGACCACAATTGGGATCAGAATTTCTGTTGCTAAGCAAGGCAGTTGCAAAGTGAACCGCACCCGATTTTATTACCTTTCTTGTCATAGTTGTTAAGTGAATCTGGATTCCCCGTTGACTTTGCTTGTTGGAAGCCAGCTGAGAAGATCACAAATGGTGGCCACATGACCCAGGGATGCAGCAAACCACCAGAAGCACATGTTGGGTGCCAAGCGCCCAATGTTTGATCACATGACTGTGGGGAGGATGCAGTGGTCATAAGTGCGAGGACTGGTTGTAAGTCCCTTTTTTTCAGTGCCATTGTAACTTCAAACGGGCGCTCAACACATGGTGTTGTGGCCCACCAGCGGCCTGCGCGGATCGTGGCTGATCCCGACGACGAGGAGGCTGGTGTGGGGACGCGCCAGTCGCCTGCGCAGCCGGTGCTTGCGTCAGACAGCGAGGAGGCTGAAGAGAATGTGGTGCCAGAGGCAGAGACTCAGCCTGGGCCTTCAGAACCTCCAGAGACTCCTTCAAGTGGAGAGAGCGAAGTGGAGGAGCCTCTTCTCAATGCTCGAGCACGCAGGGCTGCCAGAAGGCAGGAGTGGCTACTCAGGAGGAGGAGGTCTCCTCGAGAGTAAGGTTTGAGGATAATTGGCCACTCCCTTAGCCTATTTAAGTTGCACGCAGTTAGTAATTTCTTGCTGGAAACAACGTGTAATTATTACAGAGCATTTTGGAGAGTGAGTGTCTTATCATATCTTGTTTTCTGGGCTGGTTGCCAACCTTTGCCGGACTTTGTATGTTATAACTTTGATAAGGACCGTTGGTGTGTGTCACAATCCTTGGGAATCCGAAGCTGGGGCAGAACACAGGGCTGTAAATCACCAGCATGAATTGACTATGTTCATAAATACATGAACAAGGAAGAAGATCCTTGGCTAGAGCATTTAATGCTGATTTTATTAGTTTCTCTGAGAACTTGGCTTTGAAGATCTTACAGGAAAGCAGAGGAAAATGCATGTTTTCTGCCTTGACTACAACAGGGAGAGAAATTGTGCAAAGGGGGAATTTTTCCACGGAGGTGGTTGCGCAAGGTTGAGTAGATGAGCCGACGGAGGAAGGGTAAAACATTTTGATGCTGCTTGTGGAATCGCTTGCATATTTCTGCAGGGGTTGAGAAAACTCCAGCAAGATATTTCTCTTCCTCCTTGGGGTTTTAAACAGGGAAAAGATACATTTCCTTTTCTTTTTTCCGGGAATCGTGAGGGTTTCATAATCCGCACAACAATAATTCTGATGGATACACAAGCCATGACATGCTGGATGAGTAAAGTTGCCATCTCTTATGAACCCTGCAATCTCCAGGCCACAGTAGAGAAAGCAAAGGGGGGTGGGGTGGTGGTCTCTGTCTTGCCTTCCCCCATGTCTGTGTGACCCACTAGAGATCTACTTGCTTCCTGTTGCATTGGGAGGTTAGAATTAGATATCCAGAGCAGGGGTCTCCAACCTTGGCAACTTTAACACTTGTTGCTGGCTGAGGAACTCTGGGAGTTGAAGTCCACAAGTCTTAAAGTTGCCAAGGTTGGAGACCCCCCTGATCCAGAGAAAGCGTTTGGAAAACAGTCACAGCCTTGATCTGATCCAACTGTGGTGATCATTCATTGCATGTTTCAATTTATCCCCTACCTTGATCCAAAACTTGCAAAACCTTGACAGAAACTGAGATTTAATATTGTAGGGATGGTTAGGTAAAGGTAAAAGTAAAGGTTCCCCTTGCACATATGTGCTAGTCGTTCCCGATTCTAGGGGGCGGTGCTCATCTCTGTTTCAAAGCCGAAGAGCCAGCGCTATCCGAAGACGTCTCTGTGGTCATGTGGCCGGCACGACTCAACGCCAAAGGCGCACGGAACACTGTCATCTTCCCACCAAAGGTGGTCCCTATTTTTTCTACTTGCATTTTTTACCTGCTTTCGAACTGCTAGGTTAGCAGAAGCTGGGACGAGTAACGGGAGCTCACCCCATGACGCGGCACTAGGGATTCGAACCACTGAACTGCCAACCTTTCGTCGACAATCTCAGCGTCTTAGCCACCGCGTCCCCTTTTGGTTAGCGATAGCCAAATAAGATACCACAGGCCACGTTCCTATCTTTCCTTGCTGCAAGTACAGAGTCATCTTTCAGAATGAGCCTTTTTGAAAGAACTTGTGAAAGACCCTTGGATACATAAATGCAGGTAGGCCTCGATTTTCAACCTTTGGTTTAGGAACGGTTCGAAGTTACAACAGCACAGAAAAAAGTGACTTACGATTGCGGTATCTTCTTTTCACCCTTGCGAAAAAAAAATGACTTTATGACGATTGCTGTGTCTCAGAGTCATGTGATCCCTTTTTGTGGCCTTACGGCAAGCAAATTCGATGGGGAAGCCAGATTCACTTAACAGCCGTGTTACTCAGTTAACAACTGCAGTGATTCACTTAACAACGGTGGCAAGAAAGGTTGTAAAACGGGTCAAAATTCACTTACAAACGACTGTCTTGCTTAGCAAAGACATGTTGGGCTCAGCTGCGGTTGTAAGTCAATACAACAATACAAGCACAATGCAACAATGCGGTACAAAGACTAATAACATTTGTCTTTGCAGGAGCAAAAGTTCAAAAAACCTCATCGATCAATAGTGTGATAGAAGTTGGAACTCTAGCTAGTTCCTGCACAAATTGGATTTCTTTTGCTTTGCTTTGTCCTGGGCAATTCAACCCCTGCACCCAGTCCCCTACTGAGGAATTCTGGGAGTTGAAGTCCACATTCCATTAAAGGAATTTGTCTCTGGTACATAAGCTCTCAGTGTACATACAAACAACGAAGTAATGTCATCATTTAGTAGAATTGGCAGAATGTTAAGGGCCGCTTGAAGTGGTATCTGTGTCCGAAGAGGTTGAACTGGTTTTAGGCGAGTTCCTGCAAGCAAGGAAGAATCTCACCAGGACCAATAAACTGAGTGAATCTTGATATGACAGAGGTCCTGTAAAAGTTTCTTATGACGAATTCTGGGAAACAAGTAATGTAGTTCACATGAATGTTTCTCCCAGGGAAGTACAGACTCATGATCTAAAACAGTCTAATCTATCTATCTATCTATCTATCCTTCCTTCCTTCCTTCCTTCCTTCCTTCCTTCCTTCCTTCCTTCCTTCCTTCCTTCCTTCCTCTTCTTCCTTCTCCTCCTCCTCCTCCCCTCCCTCTGCCTCTCCTTTCTCCTCCCCTGCTCCCCTCCACTTCCTCCTTCTCCCCCCTTCCCCAGCCCCGCTTCACGTGGCAAAGCATTCAAATTTTGATCATGTGCTGTGGGGATGCTAACCATGGTCATAAGTCCAAGCCACTTTTTTCAATGCTTCTGGAACTTTGAACTGCCAGTAAACAAATGGTTGTAAATCAAAGATTACTTGTGCGATACACAGACAACACCAGCTGAAAACTTGGAAAAGGGAAGAACCGTACAAGTCATTCTTACTGCCTCCTAGAAGTGAACAGCCTTAGAAGAAATGTTCAAAATAGTAAATGTGTTTATTAACAAGTTGCATGCAACTTGTTAGAATTTTCTGTGTCAGGGCTAACGCATCAGCCTAGGACCGTGATGGCGAACCTATGGCACGGGTGCCACAGGTGGCACGCAGAGCCATATCGGTGGGCATGCGAGCTCAGATCCGGCACGTATGCGTGCATCAACTAGCTGATTTTTGGGCCTTCTAGGCCCACCAGAAGTCAGAAAACACAGTGTTTCCAGCCTCCAGAAGGCCTCTTGGGGTGGGGAAGGCCGTTTTTGCCCTCCCCAGGTTCCTAGAAAGGCTCTGGAGCCTGGGGAGAGCAAAAAAACGGGCCTACCAGGCCCACCGTGCCATCACATGCCAAAAGTGGGGGGAACACGGCGCATAGAATTATGGACGTGGGCACGCGTGCGTGTGATCCCACCACGCTCCCCCCGCTTTTGGCACGCGATGGCAAAAAGGTTAGCCATCACTGGCCTAGGATGTCATAGTGCCGTGATGGCGAACCTATGGCACAGGTGGCACACGGAGCCACATCAGTGGGCACACGAGCATTGCCCTACCTCAGTCCAGCGCGCATGTGTACGCTGACCAGCTGGTTTTTGGGCCTTCCGGGCCCACTGGAAGTCAGGAAACGGGCTGTTTCCGGGCCTCCGGGGGGGGAGGGAGGCCATTTTTGCCTTCCCCAGGCTCCTAGAAAGGTTCTGGAGCCTGGGGAGGGCAAAAAAACAGCCTACCGGGCCATCACGTGCCGAGAGCGGGGGGGGGGGGGGTCACATGTGCTTGCGTGGGGGTATGGGGCGCATTGAATTATGGGTGTGGGCAATACCCCCCCCCCACTACCCCTGCTTTTGGCACGCAATGGCAAAAAGGTTAGCCATCACTGTCATAGTGCAATTGGACTTTCTAGAGATACTTACTAAGTTGCTGTTGCTTATTTGTTTATTATTTTGTTCTATTTTTTTATTATTGTGATGGATGGCTGTATTGCTTTTATTCTGCTGTTTCTAACCGCTGTGAACCTCCAGAGAGGAATGATTAGGGCAGCCTAGTCCTAATACTTTCTTAGAATGAGTAAAAGAAATATATCACACTCCGTCATTGCCAGCTACCAAGTGTAGCATAAGTGATATTTATTTCTAGTTTGGGGAATGTGCCGCAAACTCATCCCATCCTGTAGGTATCCTTAAAAAACTGAACAGGTGGATGTCTGTAGCCCAGCTTGCTGGCTGGAGAATTCTGGGAGTTGAAGTCCACACATCTTAAAGTTGCCAAGGTTGGGAAACACTGATCTAGGATTAGATTGTTCACACATCCCAAAGTAAACACCTTCATTTATTAAAATTGGGTCCTTCCTCTTCATCTCTACCTCCATACATAGACAGACATACATACACACACACACACACACACACACACACACACACACACAGACAAACACAGTGATTGAACAGGCCAGAATTTGCCCCCCGCATTCCTAGTGTCTTTGTAATAAGGGACGCGATGGCTCAGTGGCTAAGATGCTGAGCTTGTCAATCGAAAGGTTGGTAGTTCAGCGGTTCGAATCCCTAGTGCCGCGTAATGGGGTGAGCTCCCGTTACTTGTCCCAGCTTCTGCCAACCTAGCAGTTCGAAAGAATATAATTTTTATTGGCCAAGTGTGATTGGACACTCAAGAAATTTGTCTTTGGTGCACATGCTTTCAGTGTACATAAAATAAAAGATAGGTTCATTAAGAATCATAAGGTACAGCACTTAATGATAGTCATAGGTCACAAATAAGCAATCAGGAAACAATATCAATATAAATCGTAAGGATTCTATTCTATTCTAAAAAATGCAAGTAGAAAAATAGGGACCGCCTTTGGTGGGAAGGTAACAGTGTTCCGTGCGCCTTTGGCGTTGAGTCATGCCGGCCACATGACCATGGAGACGTCTTCGGACAGCGCTGGTTCTTCCGCTTTGAAAGTCGTTCCCTAAAGGCGGGAACGACTAGCACCTATGTGCAAGGGGAACCTTTACCTTTACCTTTAGTGCCTTTGTCTCTGTCAGGATATACTTTAGCAGAAATGATTGTCCAGAAAGTGAAAGATTTCCACGGGAAGCAATGTTAAACAAAAAAAGAAAAGAAAGAAAGAAAGAAAGTCAAAATGTTGACTAGAAGGGACTTTGTGCAGTTGCCATTTTGACTTCTTTGACCCCCTTTCTGTCAGACAACCCTGCAAAGGTGTGTCCGTTGGTTGTCGAAATGGGAAACATTTCATTGTGCTTGATCGAGAATAAGAGGAAGATTGGAGAGAGTTGACAACAAGGCAGTGGTGGGATTCAGCCGGTTCGCACCATTTCGGGAGAACCGGTTGTTAGCTCTCTTTGGCAAACTGGTTGTTGGAAGAAATCATTAGGGCAGAGAACCGGTTGTTAAATTACTTGAATTCCATCACTGCAACAAGGAAATAACTGCCAACAAAATAATCCTAAGGAATGGGAAAGGGGGGGGGGAAGTGGAGAGGTCAAGACAAAAGTCCTCTCGGAAAATTAAATAGCTGTAAAGATTTCAGAAGCAAAGGCAGAACCAGCTCCAACTTCCCTCTGTATAAATTAGGGCATGGATTTATAAGCCTGCTGATGTTCTGTATTCAAACTGAATAAGGAAGGTAATAATTAGAGCTTGGGAGAAAAAGCTTTTAGAACTAACAAGGAAGTATGATAAAGAAGCCGGAAAAAATAGCCAGGGGATATTTAGAGAGGCTGATTGAAGCCTAGCAGGAGATGATACATAGCAAGCAAACATTAAATCTCAGAGATTGAAAGGCAAGGCGGGCTAGAAGCCAGGAAACTCTGAATTCGAGTCCCGCTTTAGGCATGGAATGCCAGCTGGATGACTGGACCAATCTCTCTCTCTCCCTCCCTCTCTCCCTCTCTCTCTCTCTCTCTCTCTCTCTCTCTCTCCCTCCCTCTCTCTCTCACTCTCTCTCAGCTCAATCCCACCTCACAGGGTTCTTGTTGTGGGGAAAATAGGAGGGGGAAAGGGGTATTAGGCATGTTTGCCATCTTACCGTGTTTTCCCGAAAATAAGACCCTGTCTTATTTGGTTTTTGAACCCCAAAATAAGCTCTTGGCCTTATTTTCAGGGAGGTCTTATTATTTTGGGGCGCGTGGAGGAAATCAGAGGAAATGGCGGGGACCGACCGCGCATACGTTTAAATATTTTCAGGGAGGGGCTTATTTTAGGGCATGCGCTCAAAAGCCCGATTGGGCTTATTATCAGGGGATGTCTTATTTTCAGGGAAACAGGATATTTATGAAAATAATAAAGGTGAGATATAAACAAAAGAGAGAGAGAGGGAAAGAGGAGGAAGGAAGGAAAGGAAGAAAGAAAGAAAAGAAAGAAGGAAGGAAGGAAAGAAAGAGAAAGAAAGAAAGAAAGAAAGAAAGAAAGAAAGAAAGAAAGAAAGAAAGAAAAGAGGTAAGTCAGTGGAAACACAACTGGTTTAAGCATATCTCATAGCAATGACTTCTAGTTGAGCTCAACTCCAGGAGACCTTGCAACAGATCTTGGACAATCGGTTGGCCTTGTTTTCCTCTGTAATTTTCTCTTGGCTCCTGTGACTTGTCAGTAGCTCTTGCATTTTCGTAAAGAGAGTTTTTGACTATTTTGATAGGTAGTTTTATGACATGAATCCTGTACTTCGAAAGTGGGCTCGGCAAGTGGTCCAGAATGTGGTTCTTTCAGAGGAGAACAGGTCTTCAGGTTCTCTCTTGAACTGTTTTGAACTTGGAGATCAGTTGGATCCAAAAGAAAATTATAAAATGTGCTCTGATCAGGAAGCCCTAACTCACGTTCTGGCCTTCCAACAGATTTCTGTGAGCAGCACCTGGCAATGATTTAGCTTGGACATTATCGGTGGCAAGAGATCTGGAAAGACTGTCCAGCATACTCCATAATTGATGCATTGATCTACGTTGGGCAGAATTCAACCATGTTGCCCCCACTCAAGAATCCAAAGTCAGTTTGGGGCTGCAAACCTGGTTGCATAAAAGGAAAAAGCATAAAATAGAGAGCCGGTTTGGTGTAGAGATATTTGCGGGCCTAGAAGCTAGGAGACTGTGAGTTCTAGTCCTGCCTTAGGCATAAAGGCAGATGACCTTGGACCAGTCCCTCTCTCAGCTTAACCCCACCTCACAGGTTTATTGCTGTGTGCAAAATAAGAGGAAGGAATATTAGATTTGTTCACTGCCTTGAGTTACTGATAAAGTAAGGAAGCTAGGATAAAAATCTAATAATAAATAGAAATAAATAAAAATACTCATTCAGCAATTCAACACCACTTCTTGATTCAGCAGAATTACGGTGCTCCCTGATGGGGTCAGGTTTCAGTTTATTAACCTCCCTCAGCTATATTTTTTCAGTATGTATGGTATTTTTTTTAAAGTATACATCCATATTATGTGTGAACAGTGTTAGATCTGAGCATCATTCATAGTGATCCAATTTACCACAATATTAGTGTTCTTTTTCACATTCATCGAATTTAAATAATTCTCTTTATATTATTTAAACATACATTTTTAAAAAACCTAACCTCAATAAGCCTTTAAGCTTTCTATCTATTATTCTTTTATTCTATAGGAAAACAAACTTCCCCTCGCTAATTTATTTCTGCTTCTCCAACTCACAATCGAGCTACCTTAATATTTAGAAAGCAATTATTTCTAACCGTCATCTCTTGCCCTCATTAGTGCTTCGATTCCTAACCCGTTTTTTTTTACTCGTTTCCCACACTCCTCCTCTTTATCTCTAACTCCATCTCTAACTTTCTTACTTAATCCAAACATTTCTCCCGATGCATTCTTATATTGCCACTTCTCCCACATGCCTGCCCATCTCCCTCAGCCATTTCTGATTCTTCCTCCCCATTTTCCACATGTAAGCTCCTAGTAGTCGCTCAGGCAGACCTAATCCACAGCCCTGCCGGCTAAAAATACCGAAGGGGAGTGATCCTTGTGTCAAAATCTATCTCTGTGGGGAGTACAGAGGCCAGCAAAAAAACAAAAACAAAACCACCGTTCCTTTCCCAGTTATGAGTGCTTTTTATTCTTGGGCTCTTTTCATGCTGAAGACCTGCCCTATGCCAAAACAAATGCACGGGGGTGATAAAAGCAACAGGAATGTCTGTTGGACCACAGGAAATTTCCTGCGCAGGAAGAGATCTTTGGAACTTCCTGTGGGAAGAGGGAACGGTGGGCTTCTTGGCAGGAGGCTCTTGACCACAGCTGCAAGTATGGTGGGTGAAGGGAAGTTGGAGCACGCCAGGGACAGAAAAGAGGGCTGATGAGCATTGTCAGAAGTCTATCCGGGGACAGTTCAGAAATAGAGTTTGAAACGCAGCTTTCTTTCTCCCCCACCCTCACCCCAAAAATATATATATTTTGCATGGACAATCTTTCAGTCAAAGTTGTGGATTTGCGGTAGATGTTGCTGATGGCCAGGAAGCCAGGAAAACTGTGTCTGGATTATTCTCCTCCCCCGACAGGAACTTCTTTCTGGCAGGCGAAGAAGGTAACAGAAAAATTTGTGGCACTCCAGATATTTGGTGCAAGGGACGCAGTGGCTCAGTGGCTAAGATGCTGAGTTTGTCGATCGAAAGGTTGGCTGTTCAGCAGTTCGAATCCCTAGTGCTGCGGAACGGGGTGAGGTCCCGTTGCTTGTCCCGGCTTCTGCCAACCGAGCAGTTCGAAAACACGTAAAAAATGCAAGTAGAAAAATAGGGACCACCTTTGGTAGGAAGGTAACAGCGTTCCGTGCGCCTTTGGCGTTGAGTCATGCCGGCCACATGACCACGGAGACGTCTTCAGACAGCGCTGGCTCTTCGGCTTTGAAACAGAGATGAGCACCGGCCCCCTAGAGTCGGGAACGACTAGCACATATGTGCGAGGGGAACCTTTACCTTTAGATATTTGGTGCATTAGAAGTTATGGGCCGTTCAGACTCACTCCGGCTCATGCAGCTGACCAGGTTGTTGAGAAAAGCTCAGTCTGGATCTAAGGAGATGGAAGGAGACTTAAGGTTGAATTTTTTTAAAAAACCTGCAGGACTTCATGTCTCTGTTGGCCCCTCACCAACAGAACAGAGCTCAAGGAAGACATGACTAAATGGGTTTGTTTTTACGAGGGATACTTTAAACAGGACTTTAGACACTGATGGTCAGCTTGCAAAGAGTTGAAAAATCCCCTAACTCTTAGGGAATATGTTTTCCAGCCTTCTTCAAGCCAGTTTACCAATTTCCTGGGAAATTTTCCTTAAAAGGACAGTTTGCCCAGCTTGTTGGAATCAATATGATAGATAGAAGCTCTTGCTGCTATATGCACATTTTTCAGTTATTTCAATATTATGGATGCAAATAAATGGGGGGAGGGGAGGAGATTTTTGAAGCCCAGTAAAAGCAGCTCAATCTCTACATCCACCTTTGACATACACAAGAACACCCATTATCTCACAGATATCCCTTCCTTGTTCCGTCTTCAGCATTCATAAACATACATTCTTTTTTACTGCTTATCAAACGTGCGAGGAATTCAGTAATCCACTAATTGTAGCTTAAAACCCATAAGCCATGTTGCTCCAGACAATCTTGATCCAAAAAGATCTTTTAAAACCATTATTTCATCCCTGTCTGGTCTTCTTGAACATGTTTCTTCTGTTAGTTTGGCTTTTTACTGTACGTGAGTAGATTCAAAGCAGGGTTTTTCGCAACCTTGGCAACTTAAACATATGTGGACTTCGATTCCCAGAATTCCCCAGCCAGCAGACCTAGAGTATTGTGGGAGTTGAAGTCCACACGTCTTCAAGCTCCCAAGGTTGAGAAACATATGTAGGGGATTGACTTCTTCAAGGAATAATCCTTTTTTTCACTCTTTGCCCTGGGACTTAGTCCTCAAGCCGTGTCCAATCCTTGATATTCTGAAGAGCTGAGAACAATGAACGGGCGGTGAGGATAAATCAGAGGAACAAAGATGATGAAATGCTGCTAAGACTCCATCTTGGCTTCTGTCCTTTCACAGTAAGAACTGTAAATGAAGACCCAGTGTCACCATTGCAGTTATTCATTGTTGTCCAACTGAGCTCTTCAGGAAACTGAAGGACATTCCAGAAAGTTCCAAGGCAGTGGTGAAATCCAATTTTTTTTACTACCGGTTATGTGGGCGTGGCTTGGTGGGCGTGGTGTGGCTTGGTGGGCGTAGCAGAGGAAGGATACTGCAAAATCCCCATTCCCTCCCCACTCCTGGAGAAGGATACTGCAAAATCTCCATTCCCACCCCACTCTGGGGCCAGCCAGAGGTGGTATTTCCCAGTTCTCCGAACTCCTCAAAATTTCCGCTACCAGTTCTCCAGAACCTGCTGAATAGCACTTTATTACATCCAAGGTGTAATAATTTGAGCCTCAACCCCTCATAATATTGATCGTTCTTATTTTATGCGAAATGCTTTAGTAACAGGGAAGTTTGTGACTAGGGTACTGGAATAATTATGGTTATTTTTCAACCTCTAAACCATGAGCATATAAGAAAAGTAATGGAGGGATTGAATAGTAATGAACCAGATCTAACAAGGGTTATGTTTTGGGGGTCAGCCAAGGTTAAACCAAGATCTGCCCCATCCCAGTTGTAGCCTGATTTTGGAGCAGAAACAATCTGGTATCTATGTTTCTCAACCTCAGCATCTTTAAGATGTATGGGTCTCAGCGCCCAGAAATTGGACATGTTCTGTAAGTTAACCTATTTGAGGTTCTTTGGTTCAAAAGTTGTTGCACTGTCTCACAGTTAAAGATCACAACAAAAAAGAGTTTTAACAGCATATAAATTGCTGTATTTAGCTTCGTTATGTTTTCTTCTCCCCCACCCTTGATGTTAGATGTGTTCTTTAGAAGCTAACGTGGAAGCATTTTAACATAAAAAAAAGAAGAGCTAATAAATATTTTAAACCCATCAGCCAATGATCCATAAGGCTGACGTCTTTTTGAATTTTTTTAAAAAAATCTGGGACTCTGAAGAAGCTGCCTCGTCCATGTCCAACATTCTTTAATTTTTGCTGACTTTTAACTCTAGAATATTTTATTCTTACTTTAGCTGGGAATAGATTCTTAATACCACTTTATCCCTCAATTCTTGCAGCTGGGTTTAGCAGAATTTCTCTTCTCATTATATAGAAGGAAGGCAGTTGAACTAATTCATTCTTACTTTGGGATTGACTCCTTGAAGTGTGCCACTGCAGTTAAGAAGAGGTATATATATATATATATATATATATATATATATATATATACACACACACACACACACACACACACACACACACACACACACACACACAAGCTGGATAATCCATGCTTCGCTATGAAACTATGTGATGGGATTGACCGTTAAAGTTTGAAAATTAATGAGAAGTTGCGATTGGTCTCTTCTCTCCCCTTCTCTTCCTCAGGCTTGCCCCACAGAAGCCTCCCCTATCCTATCCCCTCCTCTCCCTCAGCCTTGCCCCACAAAAGCCTCCCCTATCCTATTCCATCCTCTCCCTTAGCCTTGCCCCACAGAAGCCTCCCCTATCCTATCCCCATCTTTCCCTCAGCCTTGCCCCACAGAATCCTCCCCTATCCTATCTCCTTTTCTCCCTGAGGCTTGCCCCACAGAAGCCTCTCCTATCCTATACCCTTCTCTCCAGAGTTATTTTCAAGTTGGGAGGGGGAGTAGAACGTCTAACTAATCAGCATCAGAGCGTGTTATAATACTAATGCTAATAAATACTAATGCTCTGATGGTCATTTCAAAAAATCCTTTCTTAGTGAGCACCTAGAAGCCAAGAGGAACATACGTGGCAAATTTCAAATTTGTAGGATTTACAGTTCTGGTGGTTACATGATTATGGCGTGAGTGGTTTTCGCTTTTATGCATATATTGTGTTTCCCTGAAAATAAGACCATGTCGTATATTTTTTTGAACCCCAAAATAAGTGCTTGGCCTTATTTTTGGGGAGGTCTTATTATTTTGGGGCGTGTGGAGCAAGACGGGGCTCCTCTTGCCATCTTACCTGATTTCCAGCTCTGTCTTCCTAACCCTAACCAGATGAAATGGTGGGGACCAGCTGTGCATGCATTTAAATGTTTTCAGGGAGGGCTTATTTTAGCAGATGCGCTCAAAAGCCCGATTGGGCTTATTATCAGGGTATGTCTTATTTTAGGGAAAACAGGGTAGGTAAAGGTAAAGGTTCACATATGTGCTAGTCGTTCCCGACTCTAGGGGGCGGTGCTCATCTATATAGATATAGATATAGATATAGATATTTAATTTGATTTATATGCCGCCCTTCTCCAGAGACTCAGGGCAGCTTACAAGGCGTTAAGCAATAGCCTTCATACTTTTGTATATTTATACAGAGTCAGCTTATTGCCCCCACAATCTGGGTCCTCATTTTACCTACCTTAGAAAGGATGGAAGGCTGAGTCAACCTCGAGCCTGGTGAGATTTGAACTTGCAGTAATTGCAGGCAGCTGAATGTTAATTACAGTGCTTAGTCTGCCACGCCACCAGGCTCTAGATATAGATATAGATATAGATATAGATATAGATATAGATATAGATATAGATATAGATATATTGGTCTATTTTGGAAATGATTCTTCTGAATGTTTGGAGTGACCAATGGTTCTTCTGCTTTTTCTGGAGAATTAAAAATTAACGCAAAGCTGTCAGATTGCCTGAATTATATGGATGCAAATGTTAAGTTGGAATGAGATATAAGTCCAGGGCCAGGAATTCACTTGCATGCTTCCTCTTCTATCAAGACAGATCACCTCCAACTCGACTTCCTTGTTCTGTTCCTGGAACTGAATAATAAATTCAGCCACCTTACCAGAATGACCTAAATGCTATTTCAGCTTGCCACGGTCTGTTTTCGTTATACCCCAAAGCTCTTTGTTTGCCTGATAAGTGCTTCCTCCACAGGAAATTTCCTGTGACGGAAAAGGCAGGGGAAGCTTCCTGTCAAAAGCCAGATGCTGGAAAGGCCAGATAATAGCAGTGGTTCAAATCTCAGGTTGCAGCAGCTGCAGAAGGCTGGCCGACTTCCTTATAGCCTTCCTTATAGCCATGAAACCTGAAGGGTCTGTTGATTCTTCCTGAAGATCGGACTTCTCTCTTTTGAACCATGCTTCCATGTGGTAGCAATCAAGGACATTTGCAGGGGAAAGTCCAAAAAGTCAAGATGGCGACAGTCTGCATGGGATAAATGCCCTACTCTCTAAGGCAGGGGGCTGTGGCCTATTCGGAACCGGGCCACGCGAGTGGCGGGCTGACGTACATGTGTGCATGAAATTCAGCTTTGTGCAAGTTGAGCTGCATGCGCATGCACATGCATACCGGCCCGCCATCCCTCCCCCTCCTCCGCCCCTGGCTGGGCTCTCAAACCACAAAGGTTGTGAACTGCTACTCTAAGGCCTAGCCCTAACCCAGGGGTCGGCAACCTTAAACACTCAAAGAGCCACAAAGGTCCTAATCAGAAGCCCCCCACTCAATTCTGGAGCTGGCTGGAAGTCCAGTTCCCCCACCGTAGACTCTCCTCCTAGCGCAGCGTCCTTTTTCCTCTGCAAACCGGAAGTCTGATTCCTCCACCATAGAGTCTCCTCCTACCGCGGCATCCTTTTCCCACTGCTGACCGGAAGTCTGGTTCCCCCACCATAGAGTCTCCTCCTAGCATGGCGTCCTTTTTCCTCTACCTGTCCTAACCAAAAGCCCTATCAATTGTGGAGCCAACTGGCGACAGCGAGCTGCAGCAGAGGGATGAAAGAGCCACATGCGGCTCCAGAGCCCCAGGTTGCTGACCCCTGCCCTAACCTCTAGAGAAGTCTTGGATTTCAGTAGATGTAGGCTTTAAGGTATCCTTCCTTGAGAACTGCCACCCTTGTCCCATCAATGTTCTTTTTACTACCAATTTTGTGGGTGTGGCTTGGAGGACATGGCATGGCTTGGTGGGTGTGGCAGGGGAAGGATACTGTAAAATCTCCATTCCCATCCCACGCCACTCCAGGAGAAGGATACTGTAAAATCTCCATTCCCTCCCAATCAGCTGGGACTTGAGAGGCAGAGAATAGATGGGGGCGGGACCAGTCAGAATTTTTACTACCGGTTCTCCGAACTACTCAAAATTTCCGCTATCGGTTCTTCAGAACTGGTCAGAACCTGCTGAAACCCACCTCTGGAGTGGGGAAAATATGGGATGGCTGGCCTCATGGCACATATTGTACAATTGGTGCCTTCCTTGCACAGTTCAGTTGTGATGCGCATAACATCGTTGTGGCTTTTTCTGGATCCCTCAGGTGGCCTTGGTTGGTGATGATGTTGGTGGTCCGGGATGGTGAGTTGGTTGAGATGCTGAGAGACCTTTGAAAGTAGCCTAGGGTAAGGGTCCTCGGGTCGTGGACTAGCATTGGACGGTGGCATGCCAGCCACCAGGCCATGCCAGCAAGCAAAAGCCCCATCCGTGGGATGTAGGCAGCACACAAAACCATGCCCCCTCCAGTCCACAGAAAAAATCTCTCTCCACGGAACTGGTCCCTACTTCCCAAAGGTTTGGGGCTAGGGAGCTCCTTGCGAGCAGTTACGGGGTAGTTATGGTTGCATTTCTGTAATACTTCTGTAGGGATCGGACTCATTGATTTAATGAATTGGAATGCTTGGCCTCGCTCCACGACAGCAAGCATGGGAAAGCAATTTGCAAGGCATAATTTGTTACTGTTTGTTAGGATTTGGAAAAATAATTTTAAAAGACATCAGTCACTTTTTTCAGCGCTGTTATAACGTCGTACGGTCACTAAGCAAACTGTTGTAAGTCGGGGACTAGCTGTATTTCTGCACTGCCGCTGTGTATTGGAGAGGCCCAACCTAACAAGCTTTCTTCCTGACTTCTAACTTGGCCTTGATGTTGCTAGCATCAAGTTTTTTTCCATTCTCCCCCTTCCAGTGAATGCCTTTATCATATTTCCTTCTTCCTTATTTTTGCTATCGTTTTCATTTCCCCATTCCACTCTGTTATTTCTTTCTTTTCTTTCTTTTTTTTCTTTTTCTGGCCAAGGGCGAGAGCGGGAAGTCCCGAGTCTAAATTCATCTTTTCAAAAGCAAGGAAGCAACCGTTTTCTCAGTCTTAGTGGGACTGGCCTACTTAATGGGGGGCAAGGTTAGCAACGCAGTTACGCCAAAATAGGTCAAGGCAAGCCCCTCCCCCCCTATTTTCATCCAAACTCCTTTAGATCTAGATTTAGACTATCTTGCTTAGAATTGCGATGTCGATCCTCTTCTCCATCTCATTTACTGGAAAAGGGAAGTTGGGGAAAAAAAGGAATATTAAGTGAACTATTGCAGGCAGTTGAATTTTAAGATTCAAGATTGGATTATTTGGGGTTGGGTTTTGTTTTGTTTTTGTTTTTGCTTTTTTTATGCCCACCTTTGGGTTTTGCATTCGTTACCAGGTGCAAAAGCAATTTATGGAAATCCTGATAGTGAAGATCACTATGATATATATAGGCCGCAGAAATTCAGATGAGTATTAAGCAGCGGCCTCCAAATGCTGCTGTGTTTCATTATGACGTGAGACTGTAACGAAGCTTCCATTTTACAACTTTTTCTGTGGCGGTTATTAAGAAAACATCTGTTATTCTATTCTATTCTATTCTATTCTATTCTATTCTATTCTATTCTATTCTATTCTATTCTATTCTATTCTATTCTATTCTATTCTATTCTATTCTATTCCATTCCATTCCATTCCATTCCATTCCACTCCACTCCACTCCACTCCACTCCACTCCACCCCACCCCTACCCCTACCCCTACCCCTACCCCTACCCCTACCCCTACCCCTACTATTCATTTGATTTTTATGACAGAGACCAGGAGAAGGAACTTTTATTGAAAGAACTCAAGACCAGAGCCTTCCCAGATAGATGGAATTTTAAATATTTTTATCCTTGAGGAAGAAAAGCCAAAAAGTGGCCAACTTCCTCATTGATTTTAAAAGTAAATTCTCCAACTTGAATGATGATGACTTAGTGTACTTTGCCAATCAGTTTTCATAGCAACCATTAAGGAAGTGTTTTGCAATTTGTCTTCCTCTAAAATGTCTTTTGACTTCTCCGTCTATTTTAGACAAAAACTCTGGTATTTCCTGATCATTTCCAATCTAGATACTTGGCTCAGCTGACTTTGCTTACCTTTTCAAGGATAACCAAGTTTGGATTTGCTTACATCTATCTCGGCATGCCAATATGTAATAATTGCTACGCTCTAGAACCAATATTAGATGCTCCTTCCAGTGGTGAAATTCAAAAATTTTCCCTACCGGTTCTGTGGACGTGGCTTGGTGGGGCCATGTGACTAAGTGGGCGTGGCCAACTTTTTTTTAAAAGCATTTTTAACTACTTTTTTTAAAAGTTCCAACAATCAACTGTGACAATTAGCTGTCCCTGTGATCGTCAGAACCTTTTTTAAAAAAACCTTTTTAAAGCATTTTTTTATTACCAGTTTGGGCGAATAGGTAGTTAAAAAAGTTAAAAAAAGAGGTTCCCACGATTGTGCGTGGGACTGTCACAGCTGATTGTTGGAATCTTTTTTTTTTTACTTTTTTAAAGCATTTTTAAAGCTTTTTTAAAGCATTTTTTACTACCGGTTCGGGTGAACCGGTAGCATTTCACCCCTGGCTCCTTCCCATCTATTCTGGATATTTCTGAATATTACCGCACCAGAGTGATGCTGACAAATTAGAAAGAAAGCCAGAGGAAGATCAGTGGTGGTATTCAGCAGGTTCTATCCGGTTCGGGCGAACCGATAGCGACGGTAGTGGGAGGCTCTGCGTACCTGCCTGGACGTCATCACGTCCTGTTTTTGACGCTCTGCGTATGCGCGAGCTCACATTTGCAAACCGGTAGCGAAGGTAAGTGAATGCCACCCCTGGGGAAGATGATAGAAATCATGCAGGGATTTGACACAGGCTGAAGGGACACGGAATGCTCAGCTTGGAGAAAATAAGATGGAAGAGAGAAATTACAGGACTGTTCAGGTGCAATAAAAGAATTCCATGGGAAGATGGCCATGGACTCCCTTCCAGGGTCACAGATGAAAGTTCCAGATACCTTGGTTTCTTCCTTAAATATAAGGAGAACACTTCCTTATGATCCAAGTAAGGAGTGGAACAGCCTACCTATGTTGGGTGTGAGTTCTCTCTCTCTCTCTAGTGGCTTTAAAGTACAGGTAGTCCTTGACTTAATGACCACAATTGAGCCCAAAAATTCAGTTGTTAAGTGGGTTTTGGTCCATTTAATCACCTTCCTTGCCACAATTGTTAAGTGAATCACTGCAGTTGATAAGTTAATAACCCGGTTGTTAAGTGAATCTGGCTTCCCCATTGACTTCGCTTGTGAGAAAGTCACAAAAGGTGGATCGATCACATGACCCTGGGATGCTGCAGTGGTCATAAGTATGAACCAGTTGCCTAGCATCTGAATTTTGATCACTTGTGCATCGGGATCAGGGGTGGGTTCTACTTACCTTTATTACCGGTTCGCATCGTGCTCACGCATGCTCTTCTGCGCATGCGCAGATCACTTCTGATGATGTCTGGGTCAGTGGGCGGAGACTCCCGCCGGTTTTACTACCGGTTCTTGTGAACCGGTCCAAACCGGGGGGCAACCCACCACTGATCGGGATGCTGCAAAAGTTGTAACTGTGAAAAATGGTCATAAGTCACTTTTTCCAGTGCCGTTGTAACTTTGAATGGTCACTAAATGAACTGTTGTAAGTCGAGGACTGCTTTGAAGGCTGGACAGCTACCTCTTAATTGTTTTTTTTCTGTAGAGAGAGGTAGACCAGATGATCTTTACAACTCCACAATTCTGAGGTTCTGGGCATCTCCTCCAAACCAGTAGTGGAACAATGCAAGAGTTAATGCAGTCCCATCTTCATATACATAGTCCTTGACATACAACCATTCATTTAGCGATGATTCAAAGTTACGACAAGACTGAAAAAAAGTGACTTATGACCTTTTTCACACAACCATTGCAGCCTTCCCATGGTCATGTGATCAAAATTCGGACGCATGTCAACTGCCGCGTAGGTTGCACTATCCCAGGGTTAGGTGATCCCCTTTGGCGACCTCCCGACAAGCAAAGTCAACGGAGAAGCCAGGTTCGCTTAACAACCGTGTTACTAACTTAATGACGGCAGTGATTCACTGAACAATGGTGGCAAGAAAGGTCGTAAAATGGGGTCAAAGCCCAACAGCTGCCTTGCTTTGCAACAAACAGAAAATCTGGGCTCGATTTTACTACATGTAAAATCCATCTGAAGCAGGAGTGTTTCTACTGCAAACCTGGGACCAGTGGTGGGATTCGGCCGGTTCGGTAAAACCGGTTGTTAAATTACTGGCTGGCCCCGCCCCTCCCCTTCCAGGAGTCCCCACGTGCCCCGTTTTGGTTCCCAGATAAGTGCAGGGAGGCCTCCTAGGCCAAAATGGGGCATGGGAGAGGAGACGGCGACCTCCCTCCCCATGGTCCATTTTTGCTCCCAGGAGGCTGCAGGGAGACCTACTAGGCCCAAAATGGGGCAAGGGAGAGGCAGCGCCCCCCTCCCCGCAGCCCGTTTTTGCTCCTAGGAGGGGTGCAGGAGGCTGAGTGCTGCCTGTCACACACCCCTGGCCACGCCCACCATGGCCACGCCCACCCAGCCAATCATTAGGGCAGAGAACTGGTTGTTAAATTATTTGAATCCCACCTCTGCCTGGGACTGTATGTATTATGCTTGTTTTAGAAATCCTGGCTCGTTTAAGGGATCCTTACTTATTGCAAGGAACAGAGTGCATCGTTTCCCTTTATTTAACCGCTTAATGGAGGAGGCGATAAAGCCCCCAAACAGACCCAATTCATTTTCGTTGTTTCAGGAAGAAGATTGGAAAATTTCCAGCAGGTTCCCTGGGTTATGTCAGCAACTAAGAGGTTGATGGAGCTGGATTCTCAGGCCAGCTCCAGGAGCCAACCAAGACTCCTTCCAGGAAGCTCTGCCCAGAAGTTATGAAGAGTTATTTGCTCATCTCAAAAGGGCTCTGAGACTTTAAAAAAAAAATCAATAGGTTTTTCTCAGGTCTTTTAAATGAGGTCCTTTCCGAAAAAGAAACACAGAGAAAATCTTTGCTCGCTTCTTGTTGATTAGATTTAGTATGACATCATCTTGTGCATCTCTACAGGAAGAACATAACTCAGATTTGTGTCTAAATTTAGAGAAACGTCCAGCAGAAAAAGTCTGAGGAATATCTGTGGGAAGGCTCAAAAAAGTCAAGATGGCATCCAGCACCTGGATTGGAGACCCCACCGAAGCCCTTTTTCATACATGCATATTAAAAAAAAAGAGTGGGTCAGAAGCGCCATCTTGACATTTTTGACAGACATACATCACCCGCAGATACCATCAGCAGCAATTTTAAGGTGCGTACAGAAAATTGAAAATACGACATGGAAATGGAACGTCAGAAGTGGATAAAAGAGTGTGAGATCCAGAATCAGTTCGCGGATCAGTGGGTTCAACTATAATACTGACTTTTAGGGGTTTTTTTTCTTCAAAATGTAAAATAAACTACTTATGACTTTGTATGTTGAAAAAACTGAAATCTGCATGACATTGGACACCTCATGTTTTTCTTATTTTCACCATACTTCATTCCCTATTTCTTTTTATATGCCTTTCCTCTTTCACGATTTATATTATATACATATATCATCATCATCATCATTATCATTTTAGCCATTGTCTACCCACTTCAGGATGAAGACCTCTTCGCATCTTTCTAACCAATACGGTTCTAGACTTACGATCACAATTGAGCTTAACACTTCCGTTGCTAAGTGAAACATTTGTTACGCGAATTTTGCCCCGTTTTACAACCTTCCTTGCCATTGTTGTTAAGTGAACCGTTGCAATTGTTAAATTAGTAACACCGTTGTTCAGTGAATCTGGCTTCCCCGTTGACTTTGCTTGTCGGAAGGTCTCAAGACGTGATCACAGGAACCCCAAACCCTGAAACTGTCATAAATATATGAATCATGCCAAGTATCTGAATTTTGCCAAGTATCTGAATTTTGATCACATAGCCATTGGGAATGCTGCAACGGTCATAAGTGTGAAAAATACCGTGTTTCCCTGAAAATAAGACCGGGTCTTATATTAATTTTTGCTCCAAAAGACTCATTAGGGCTTATTTTCTGGTGAGGTCTTATTTTGGGGGAAATACGGTACTAAATGCATCCATCTGGCTGACAATCTTAACTAGGGCTTATTTTGGGGGTAGGACTTATATTACGAGCATCCTGAAAAATCATGCTAGGGCTTATTTTCCGGTTGGGTGTTAATTTCGGGAAAACAGGGTAGTCATAAGTCACTTTTTTTCAAGCCCGTTGTAACTTTGAACGGTTACTAAATAAACTGTTGTAAGTCAAGGACTACCTATATATTTTTTTAAAAAACTTCAGTTGAGAAAAGGAATTCTGAGCATCAAAAAAAAAATATACACCCTTATCTAAAATATTGGAATGCAATGCATTTTAAAAAATAAGTTCCTAGCCCTCATGGTGTTGAATAAAATATAAGCCTGGCATTGTAGATCCGAATGCTTGGAAGCAACAAAGCACCAACAGCCACATCTCTATTTCTCTTAGCAGCCTATGGCTTTCAAAAGGTTGAGAGTTGATTCATCGTTTTGAAATACCAGGCTGCCAAAATAGCCCACTTTTCTTTATTCCGATCTTCTGTTCTGAAATGCCCCCGTGGCTATCCTTTCTAGGTTGATTTCAAAAGCTGGCGTGTTTTTGCCAAGATTGTGTGGCTCAACAAGAGTTTGTAGGTTATAATTAGCATCAAAATGCTCCCCCCACTTTGCTTGTGATGTGCAGGATTTACCCCCCCCCCCCCACACACACACATATTTGATACGTGTGTGTGTGTGTTTCCCACCCCATCTTTCCTTCCTGCTACCCACTTGTTGAAATGTTCTGAAACATCTCAGCTCGTTTTTCCTTCCCTCCCCTCCCCTCCCCTCCCCTCTTCCTTTCCTTTCC
>WNWU01000049.1:10981959-10998011 GCA_012654045.1 Ptyas mucosa | reverse complement strand
TCTCCTCTCCTCTCCTCTTCTGTTCTTCACCTCTCCTCCTTTTCCTTTCCTCCCCTCCCCTCCCCTCTCCTCTTCTTTTCCTTTCCTTACCTCTCCTCTTCTGTAATAAGACTTCCCCAAAAATAAGGCCAAGCGCTATTTTTCAGGGTTCAAAAAATATAAGACAGGGTCTTATTTTCAGGGAAACATGGTAGAAGATGTGCCGCCTCAGACTAGCGTATCTCCTCAAATCTATTCCCATCTGAGCTCTTGTCAATTCAATGAGAAATTGTTTTGCTTTTTTGCCTGAAGCGTATCAATGGGACAGGAAGAAATAAAAGTTTTGAGGGACATCAACACCAAAATCAGTGGTGGTGAAGCCTGAACAGCTTGCTGCAAACTTTAAAATGTAAGAGGCTCCTGTTAAAACTGCTCAATTCAGGAAAAGGTTCAAGGAGAAGGATTATGATGATAAGTTGCTTTGGCCTGTAAAAATGAAGTCTTTCCAGGACGAATAACTGTAGGACGAATGTCAAACTCGATTTCATTGAGGGCCGCATCAGGGTTGCGCTTGAGCTCGGGGGAGGGGGGAGCGGGGGGGGCGTGGTCAGCTAAATGTCACTCATGTCAGGGGCGCCTGTGGTGGCTCGAGCGCGCAGCCCTCCCAAGCTCCATTTTCCCTGGCAGAAGCACCGCGGACCAGATCTAAGCACCCCACGGGTCAGATCCGGCCCACAGACCTTGAGTTTGACGCCTCTGCTGTAGGAGAACAAAATCTCCTCTGTAGCCTTCGTGTTTTCTAATTCTAATTCTAATTTTGATTTATATGCCGCCCTTCTCCGGAGACTCAGGGCGGCTTACAATGCGCTAAGCAATAGCCTTCATACTTTTGTATATTTATACAAAGTCAGCTTATTGCCCCCACAAACTGGGTCCTCAATTTTACCTACCTTAGAAAGGATGGAAGGCTGAGTCAACCTTGAGCCTTGGTGAGATTCGAACCTGCAATAATTGCAGGCAGCTGATGTTAATAACAGGGCTTTAGACCACTGTACTATCCAAGGTTTTATACAGTCCTTCCACCGGGTTTGCGACCAAACAGAAGAATTTGCCACTTTGGCACCAGTATCACAATAGTTGTCTGAAAAAGTACGAAAGCGTCTTGCAAACTCCATGCTGGCTGTCACTCAGGCTCATCCGGAGCTTGGTATCAAAGTGCAGAGTATTCATTTGCAGCAAATTCGTAAGAGAACGTGGGAAAAGACAACCGCAGGTAACATATGCAGCTATCTTAATTATCCCCCATAGTGCACATCCATTTATCTTGCTTATTTGTAGAGGTCTTCAAACTTGGCAGCTTTAAGACTTGTGGACTTCAACTCTCAGAATTCTCCAGCCAGCATAGCTCTATCATGGCTGGCTGGAGAATTCTGGGAGTTGAAGTCCACAAGTCTTAAAGCTGCCAAGTTTGGGGACCCCTGAGTTAGAAGATGCTTTAAAGAAAAAAGAAAAGGTAAAGGTGGTCTTGAGCTTATTCCAACTTCTTGTTTCTACATTCACGTTGATTTCTTGTTTCTAAGTGATTTGTCTTTGCTGCCTTCTGCCACTTCCTGGTCTAATCTAAACTTCGGGATTTCCTTGTGGTCTCCTCTTCAACAGCTGATCAGTCATGACACAGCTTAGTTCCAAGATCAGCTGGATGTTGATATCTGCTGAGACTCTAAGATGCTCTTTCAGTTGAAAGAGAAAAACTGTCGTTTCCTTTTTGCATAGGACTTCATGGACCAGATCTTACTTTGAGGGATGGGGTTTTGTTTGTCAGAATATCCCAGAACTTTCTTTGCCCTGTTCTCCTGCGCAGATGACAGGAAACATTTCCTGGGTACAAAATCCATTTCCCTAGGTCTGCTCACACCTTTTTGTCTTCCTTAACACTTCAAATCTTTGGAAGAACACTTCTTCGTTTGTTTGTTTGAACATTTAGCTTCTTCAAGTCTAAAGGCCAATGCTTCTCCGTTGTTTTCCATTGCTTCAACCTGAAGCTGATCGCGCCATAATCAGAGTAGATCCTTCGTTAATGTAATATCTCATCTCAGCAGATGACCTCACTGTTAAAGACACAACATATTTGTTTGTTTGTTTATAGCATTTCTGGACCGCTCATCTCCATCAAAGAAGGACTCATGAAGATGCTTTTCTGGTTCAGGCACTCTGGGCCCATTTCTTTCAGAACCCCATCCTTCAAGGACATTACCTTTGATCGAGTCCTCCGATTTGCTTAAGATGCCAACGTAGGATCCCAGTTGGTTAGAAAGCACCAACCTATTACGCTAACAGAAGTAACATCTAGATCGGTGGTGAAATTCAGTTTTTTTTCTACTACCGGTTCTGTGGGCGTGGCTTGGTGGGCGTGGCAGGGGAAAGATACTGCAAAATCCCCATTCCCTCCCCACTCCTGGGGGAAGGATATTGCAAAATCTCCATTCCCACCCCACTCTGGGGCCAGCCAGAGGTTGTATTTGCCGGTTCTCTGAACTACTCAAAATTTTCGCTACCGGTTCTCCAGAACCTGTCAGAACCTGCTGAATTTCACCCCTGATCTAGATATTTTACTTGTGCTCAGAAAGCCAGGAAAAAAAAATAGTTTTCTTCTCATGATGTGGTTGTTCAGATGCTAAGTTGTGTCTGACTCTTTGTGACCCCATGGACCATAGCATGCCAGGCCCCTCCGTCCTCCATTGCCTCTCAGAGTTTGCCTAAATTCATCTTCATTGCATCAATGACACTATCTAGTCATTTCCTCATTTGCTGTCCCCTTCTTTTCATCTGCCTTCCATCGTTCCCAACATCAGGGTCTTCTCCAGTGAGTCCTCTCTTCTCATTTGGTGGCCAAAGTATTTGAACTTCAGCCTCAGTATCTGACCTTCCAAAGAACAGGCACGGTTGATTTGAGTCAATGTTGATCCGGTTGTAGCCATACACTAATTTGAAGGACCTCACCAATTCTTCAGTGGGTTGCATCACTCCATCTTGAAACGTACATTAATTTTAAACCAATTTGTAGCGGGCAGAGTTCAACCTTTTGATTTATTTCACCTCAAAAGAGGAAAAAGGAAATGCAATTTTGTACCTGTCTCGGAACAGAAAGGTTTTGCCGAGAAAGAGCAACGTGCAATCTTTGGTATTTTTAGCAATCCATCTTCCAGTGTGTGATGTCATTTCAGGGGGCCAAATGTTGCCCTTTTGTCTTTTGGCGATTTTTTAAAAAATAAATTTTCAGTGATATTAAAGAGTTTCTCAATATATCCAACTTAAATTTATGGATGTCCCTGTTGGCTGTATTTGTGGACTCCTGTTTTTTGATTTTGTGTACAGGTGATTGAGTACATAGAAAGTTAACTTTATCAAAACACATATCCATCATTCTAATTCAACCTACCTACAGATTCATTAAATAGTCTTCTTTTGCCCATCTCCCACATTGAATATAGCAATTCATAGAAGTTCTCCAAATGCAGCAGCTTGTGCAAGTTCTATTTTGTGTGTGTTTATATTTATTCTTTCTACCTGATCCCCAAAATGTAATATATCCGGACACAAATGCAATTAGGTTTGCATCACTTTAAATGAGAAAATCAGGGAGCTGAAGACTCATCTGTTGGCTTGCAGGTGAAGACACTAAAATCATACCATACGTGGCAAAGTTCAGTTTTGTAGCCTTGTAGATATGGGACTTTCGAAGAAAGAAACAGAAAGTGTGGGAAGACAGCGGCTTTGCTCTTACCATTGTACATTGTAATATTTTTTGTTGTTATGTACAGTAAGTTTATGTTTTGAATTTCTCCTTTACTGGAAAGGACTTCATGGTGGCATGTTGCTCTGTACAGCAGTGGTATTACCTGGAAGATGGCGGGTGGAGCTTCTCCTTTCTCCCAATGGCAGATTATGTCTCTGTTGTGGCCCGCCAGTGCCAGCAGCCAGCAGAGCTGGCAGCAAATTCGGATAGTGAGGAGGTTGTGGAGGAACATGGGTCAGTCCTGGAGTCTGGGGAAGGCTCTGACGAGTGCTCTGCATCAGAGGCAGAGAGGGAGCCAGGGCTGTATGACAGGTATCAACTGCCTTCGAAGTAAGACATCAGTGAGGCAGACGAACAGCTGGAGCCTGTTCCCAGTGTGCGCAGGGAACAGCTAAGGAACAAGGGTTGACTTGGGAGTAAGGCCACAGGTGGACGATGAAGGGCCCCTCCCATACAGAATAAAAGAGGAGCGAAAGGGGAGTGGAGTTTGCAGGAGACAATTAGTTCATTCCTGCATTCTTGCCAAGTATTGCTCCGTCTGAAAGATATTGGCCTGGCCACTCTCCAAGCCTGATAAAGGTCAGTAATTGTGAACTATCTTGAAAGACTGTGGGAGAGGAAAGACTTTGCTGGAGAGGAATTCACTGTAAATTAATAAAAGGGGTTTATCGGGAAGAGGACTCGGCTTCGTGCTGCTGGGGAAGCCTAGGTTAGAACAGTCTCCTTTCCCGCAGGTGAAAGCAAGGGAGTCCTCCCCTTTATCCCCTGAGGATTTCCTGTGGTTCCAAGACTTAAGTCTTAAGTCTAAGGGCAGAGTGCATAGACTAAATCTATAGGCAGAGTTCATTTTCTCCTGACAGATTATGAGGGTATGGGATGTCTTTCTTGAGCTTTCTCAGGAGTGTTATACTCAAGGCCCGCAGGCCGGATCTGGCCCGTGGAGTGCTTAGATCCGCCCTGGAAACAGCAAAGGACCAGCTCGCAGTGCCTTTGCCAGTGAAAACGGAACTCGTGAGGGCCATGTATCTCCCTCCGTCCCGGGCTCCGTTTTTGGCTGTAACGGCCTCCTGCAGCCCTTTGCCGGCGAAAACAGAGCCTGGTAAAGCCACACACGGCCCTCACAAAGTCCCTTTTTGCTGGCAGAGTGCTAGCAAAACAAACTACTAGCAGAAGTAGCATTTGGTCACACATGTGATGTCGAGCTGGCCACGCCCACCCTGGCCATGTTCCCCCAGCGCCCCCCTTCCCCCCCCCGAGGTCAAACACAACCCTGATGCGGCCCTCAATGAAATCGAGTTCGACACCCCTGATCTTGCTCTTTGTCTAATCAGGTGGATTACAGCACAACTCCCGTATTTGCAGAAATACGGAGTTGTGCTCTAAAATAAAAGAGAGAGAGAGAGATTGAGATTGAATAGTCAAATGGAGGAGCTGAATATCTACAGCAGGGCCCCTCAACCTTTTGGGCACTAGGGACCAATCCCCTAGAGAAAGGTTTTTCCATGGACCAGAGGGGGCATGGTTTTGTGTGCTGTCTGCATTCCGCTGATGGGCTTTGCTTTTTTGCAAGGCCTCGTTGCTGTCATACCGCGGACCGGGAGTTGGGGACCCCTGATCTACAGTATCTGTGTTGCGGTCAGTATCAGAAGACCAGGATATCTCCAATCCATGAGTTCTAGCTTCTCTAACTTAATGCACATACCTGCATACTTGTGCTTTTGAAATGCTAATTTCATTATCCTCACTTCTCCATAATCATGCATCCTGCTGGCCTCCACCAAGGAATTGTTAAGTATCTTGTTGTTGACATCCTTCTGTTGATTTCTCTACAGGTTTGCAACCCATCTACTGGAGCAGAGACGATGTGGGTCAATGGCTAAAGTGGGCGGAGAAGGAGTTCTCCCTTAGAACCATTGACAGCAATACCTTTGAGATGAATGGCAAAGCTCTCTTGCTACTAACCAAAGAGGACTTCCGATACAGATCTCCACATTCTGGTAAGTAATTTTAAGAACGATCGTATTTTTCAGAGTATAAGACGCACCTTAGTTTTTTGGGAGGAAAACAGGGGGGTGAAATTTCTGCCTACCAGGTATTCATCTGGCTAGCGTCCTTAGCCTGGTCAGCTTCAGCACATTAGTTCTCTTGCTAGTTCTCTTGAGGTTGGGGCTGGTTGGGGCTAAAAAACAGCTTCTAAAACACAGCTGATCGTGGGAGCAACAATTAGAAAAGGAGGCAAAGCACGGAAGATCGCTTTGCTTGAGTTGAGGCTGAAAAACACGCTTCAAAAGCACAGCTGATCATCAGAGGGAGCAGCAATTAGAAAAGCAGGCAAAGCACAGAAGATTGCTTCGCTCGCAAGCGCTGCGTTGGGGCTGAAAAACAGCTTCAAAAGCACAGCTGATCGTCTGAGGGAGCTCCAGTGACTAAAGCAGGCAAAGCATGGAAGGGGTAAGAGAAGGCAGCAGCTGTTCTGGGTAGCCATTTTGGGCACTGCGCGTCACGTTTTCAGCCTCCAAATGTGTTGTGACGATCGGCGGCGATGTGCTTTGGCGCTCCCCGCAGCTTTGAAGGGCTCTCAAACGGAGTGCTTGGAGGCTGAAAACGCGATGCGCGGAGCCCAAAAACACAAGCCATTGTGGGTGGCAATCTCTGCAGCCAGGAAGAGGACGCGTGAAGGCCGAAGGATGGGGGCTGGCAGGTGGGTGGGGTTACATTCTGAGTATAAGACGCACCCAAATTTTCAGCTTTTTTTAGGAGGGAAAAAAGGGCGTCTTACACTCCGAAAAATACAGTAATTAAAGAAGGAGATCTCTTACTGCATTAGTGGGCAACAGTGCAAAATCTGTCAGAGATTAGATGTGGAGGAGAATCAGCATCCGCAATATTTTTAATTAAACTTTATTGCATTCATATTATGTTACACATTTTTACTTGCTGCAGAAATGGGTTACGCCTCCTGATTTAGTTTAGATTGGAGGTGGGGGAATCCTAACAACAAACTAATTCCGTTTAATATTAACCCCATTTTGATCATTATTTTAAATAAGGAAAAGAGAGAAATAAAACAATTCCAAACTCTTTTTTTGGGGGGTGGGGGATAAGTGGGATGGGGAAAATGGAAATTTGATTCATTCTCATCATACAAATTTTACTTCCATTTTCCAGAGTATTTAGCTATCTCGTTCATTTTTGTCATCTGCAAACCTGATAAACATTTACCTCATCCAAGCCACCAATAAAAAAAATATTGTGGGAGAGAGAGGGTACAAAAATGAATATTGTAGCATGCCACAGATTTGAAAAGGACTCACTGGAGATTAGTTTTTGTGTACAAATTTGCAGCCGACAATGTGTCCATCTTTATTGCAAATTGGAATGTCACAGAATATTCTGTCAGTGGTAGGATATATTATGATTAGAGCATTCATACAACCTATTAGAAAATTAGCCAATTTTTAAAAAAACGAGATAAGGCTAGTCTGGAGGATTAATTCTTGACTAATTTCTTTGAATTTCTGGTAATTGTCATTATTGTTGCAAGGATAATTGCTGGCATGGTGTGAAAAATGCATGTCTTGGAAATATTCATAACTTACCTCATGCAAGATACTCAGAGCAGCAAATAATGTTATTGGAAAGAGTATACAGCAAACATGAAGAATATTTTAAAGAGTAATAGTAGACAAGTTGTAGCATTAAAAATAACGGCAACACAGCATTGCAAAGCTGATCCAACTATAACTCCAGCCAGTTTGTTTTGGCTTGTTATCTGAAAGTCAGTCTGTCAGTCTAGCAGAGAAGGAATGTTTTCTAAATGCTGGGATAGTGAGCAAATACAGAGTAGATCGACAGGATCATGTGAGAGAAGTGATCCGGATCCTAGTTTGCTACATTTCCAAAATTAAATCAGAATCTACCTGTTCTTACTTAAGCTTCCCCAAAAAAGCAGGAAGCAGAATCCTGGTCCCGACAAAACCCCTTTTATTAAACAAACAGTGGATTCCTCTCATTCACCCTTCAGCAAAGTCTTTCAAGGGAGAATTTACAGTCACAGACCTTATCTGGCTTGGAGAGCTGCCAGGCCGATATCTTTCATAACTTGGCAGAGTCTCGGAGAGTCACAAACCAATTAGGCGAACTAATTGTCTCCTGCAAACTCCACTCCCCCTTCGCTCCTCTTTTATTCCCTCTGGGAGGAGCCATTCATCATCCACCTGTGGCCTTACTCCCAAGTCGACCCTTGTTCTTTAGCTGTTCCCTTCGTCTGGCAACTCTGAGCCTGGCTCCAGCTGTTCGTCTGCCTCACTGATGTCTGACTCTGAAGGCAGCTGATATCTGGCATCCGGCCCTGTCCCCCTCTCTGCCTCCGACGCAGAGCCCTCATCAGAGCCTTCCCCAGACTCCAGGACTGGCCTATGTTCCTCCCCAACCTCCTCACTGTCCGAATCTGCTGCCAGCTCTGCTGGCCGCTGGCGGGCCACAACACTACCTTCATGTGACCTCAGTTTCTTATTTTGAAAAGACCTTCTCTTGTTTGGATAGCGTTTTGGTGGCCCATGAGGGCTTTCAAAAAATCAGTCGGTTTTCCTCAAGGCCCCATTCCCTCCATCTTTCCTTAAAAGAACTGATTTGATGGATCTCACCTTCCCTCAAATGTGAGGTAGTCCTTGACTTACAACCTTTCATTTAGCGACCGTTCAAAGTTAGAACAGCACTGGAAAAAGTGACTTACGACTGTTTTTCCACACTTATGACCAGTGCAGCATCCCCATGCTCATGTGATCAAAATTTGGATACTTGGCAACTGACTCATATTTATGACGGCTGCAGTGTCGCGAAATCACTTTTTGCGACCTTCTGACGAGCAAAATCGACAGGGAAGCCGGATTCACTTAACAACAGTATTACTCACTTAACAACAGCAGCGATTCAGTTAACGACTGTGGCAAAAAAAGAGGTTTTAAAATGGGGCAAAACACACTTAAAAACTGTCTCGTTTAGCAACATAAATTTTGGGCTCCATTGTGGTCATAAGTCAAGGATCACCTGTAAATACTTTTCTGCAGCTCAAGCAGAGTTTTGTAGGCTTATAAGGAAGGAGCCATGGAACTTTTGTGTTTTATTATCCTGGGAGCTGGGCAGTTATCAGAACGAACGCAGATAAATATGTGAATAAATATAACCTGCCTTTCTATCTCAAAGTCTTTAAAAATTCATTTTCCTGAGTTGGCACTTTTCTTCTTCTTCTTCTTCTTCGTCTTCTTCCAGGTGATGTGTTATACGAGCTTCTTCAGCACATCTTGAAGCAAAGAAATTCTCATATGTTGTTTTCTCCCTTCTTCCACCCTGGGAATTCTGTTCATGCTCCGCCAGATGTCATGCTGCATCAGAACCACGATGAAGGTAACCGCAAGGACCAAAATTACATAAACGGGTTAGGTGATGCTGTGGAAAGAAAGAGGACAATTGGGGGACGGGGATTGGGGGTTGGGGAAGCATACCGATAAAGGAGAATGTTTATGTTTGAAATGAAGCAGGAGTGAAATTTGGTTCGGACCGGTTCGACTGAACCGGTAGTGACGGCAGCGCGAGGCTCCACCCGCCCACTCGGTCACCATTACTTCCTAGTTTTAACCAGGAAGTAGCCTGTTATTTACCCTCTGCGCATGCACAGAAGGGTTTACGCATGCACAGAGGGTCCACACATGTGCACGGCGCATGCACTTCCGAACCCTGAAATGAAGGATCCTTGGTGCTCTCTGGGCTTGGGTTGTTTTCTTGCAGAGGTTTCATTACTCAGCTAGGTAACATCATCAGTGTGAAGCATGGAATGTGTGTGGCATCCTATTTAGATCACTCTTATACAGGGATGGGCTTCAAAAATTTTAAGCAAGGGGTTCTCTGCCCGGTTGCTGGGTTGGTGTGGCCTAGTCGGCCTCCTGTACCACAGCAGGGGGGTGTTTTTGGCCTCCCCAGGCTCCAGAGACTTTCCTCAAGCCTCCAGGAGAGCGAAAATGGCCTCCCCAGGCTCCGGAGGCCATCTGAAAGCCAGTAGGCCCGTTTTTCGCCCTCCCCGAATCTCCACGCGTGCCCTGCACTTATCTGCATCCAAAACGGACTCCTGGGAGGGGTGGGGAGGGGAGGGGAGGGGGCGGGGCCAGCCAGGAGTGGGATTTGGGGGATCTTCGAACAGCACAGAATCTTAGCTAGAGGTTCTCCCGAACCCCCAGCAGCCCTCCCCTGCTCCTATAACTGTGATTTATAAATCCTGAGTATGCCTGTAAAGTTAGAACCGTATTTTTCAAACTTTGCAACTTTTAAGATGGGCAGACTTCAAGTCCCAGAATTCCCCCGGCAGCATGCGTCGTCACCCTCCCCTTAGGGTAATGTTGGATCACAAACACAGGTACCCATGAAGTTTTTAGAGAATCATAGTTTGGTAATGTTGGGAAATTCCCAGCCAGGCAGAAAGGAGGAGTCAAATGGGGAAGTAGCCTTGAGTCCTTTTGTAGCCACAAGAGACTGCGTAGGATTGGCCACTGCCTAAATTCCATGAATACTTATCTGTCTGTTCCCAGGGGAAGGAAAACAGCCTGGGGAGACTTTTACATTATAGGTAGAACGTAGTAAAGTCACTGACTTGGATTCTTCACAAATTGATCTAGATAGAATCAAGATCACGTGAAGTGTTAATACCACTTTATAATGCCTTGGTAAGGCCATACTTGGAGTACTGCATTCAGTTTTGGTTGCCATGATGTAAAAAAGATGTTGAGACTCTAGAAAGAGTGCAGAGAAGAGCAACAAAGATGATTAGAGGACTGGAGGCTAAAACATATGAAGGACGGTTGCATTAAACTGTCTAGTTTAATGGAAAGAAGGACTAGGGGAGACATGATAGCAGTGTTCCAATATCTCAGGGGCTGCCACAAAGAAGAGGGAGTCAAGCTATTCTCCAAAGCCCCTGAGGGCAGGAGAAGAAGCAATGGGTGGAAACTAATCAAGGAGAAAAGCAACTTAGAACTAAGGAGAAATTTCCTGACAGTGAGAACAATTAATCAGTGGAAAAACTTGCCTCTAGAAGTTGTGAATGATCTAACACTGGAAGTTTTTAAGAAGAGATTGGACAACCATTTGTCTGAAATGGTATAGGGCTGTGATGACGAACCTATGGCACGCGTGCCACAGGTGGCACGCGGAGCTATATTGGTGGGCATGCGAGTGTTGCCGTAGCTCAGCTCCAGCACACATGTGCACGCTGGCCAACTGATTTTCAGGCCTTCCGGTCCCACCGGAAGACGGGAAACCGGCTGTTTCCAGCCTCCAGAAGGCCTCCGGGGGGATGGGGAAGGCTGTTTTTGCCCTCCCCAGGCTCCTAGAAAGCCTCTGGAGCCTGGGGAGGGAGAATAACGGGCCTACCGGGCCCACCGGGCCATCACGTGCCAAAAGCAGGGGGACGTGTGGGGGGTTACATGCATATATGTGGGAGGGTGGGGCGCATTGAATTATGGATGTGGGCACACGCATCCGCGACCCCTGCTTTTGGCACGCGATGGCGAAAAGGTTAGCCATCAGTGGTATAGGGTCTCCTGCCTGAGCAGGGGGTTGGACTAGAAGACCTCCAAGGTCCCTTCCAACTCTGTTATGCTATTCTATTCTAATCTGGTTGCATGCATCTGACAAAATGGAGGCTGTGACTCAATTGGCAGCGAGTCAGATAGCTCTGAACGCTGTCGTCCTCTTTCAGACAACATTGCTGATGGGGAGCTTAATCCCAATTAACCCTGGGTTTATCCTTGCAGTGGACAGGTAGCTACAAAGGAGTGAGGACTTCAGGAACACAACTGTAGCCAAGATCTTGACTTAACTGCCTCCTACCACGGATGTCTCTGTGGCAGTGGTGAAATCCAAATTTTTTTACTACCAGTTCTGTGGTCAGGGCTTGGTGGGCGTCGCAGGGGAAGGATACTGCAAAATCTCCATTCCCACCCTATTCTGGGGCCAGCCAGAGGTGGTATTTGCCAGTTCTCCGAACTGCTCAAAATTTCCGCCACCGGTTCTCCAGAATCTGTCAGAATCTTCTGGATTTCACCCCCTGTTCTGTGGGCCAACTACCTCTGAAAGATTAGCAAACTCTGATTAAGTTTGTGGCCCAGAAACGCTGTTTTGCTGTAAACCGGAGCTGTTTTTCACCTCCCCCCACCATGTCATCTGAAGACATCATACCCTGTACTTGGCCAGACTTCATCAGCACCCGCCTTCTCCAACGCTCCAAAATCTCTTTGATCTTTTTTCTTTCATTTCCTGCTCCTACAGTTAAAGCTGTACGTTTGCCTTTTTTTGTGGTCCGCCTCTGGTAGAAATGAAAAGCTGAGAAAGGGTGTTTCATTGGGATTACGGATTTCCTTGCAGCCGCAGAATTCTTCTAATCTAGTCAGTGAGAAGAATTGTAAGAAGGAAAGCTGGGTCAGTCTATGGTAGCCCAAATTTGGGAGGTGGCTAGTAGCATTTCCCCCCCCCCCCCCCCCAAACTCACACATTACTACAAGGCAAAAGATTATGTCAGTTGCAGTTTCCTTCACCCTGCATCATTTTAGCACTGGGTCTCTGAGGAAGGCAGCTGCCTCTCGCAAAAGCTTTTGCCCTTTAATATGAATTGTGCATATTTGCACAAGCAAATGTGACCAAGCTTGTTCTAATATTGGACTGAGAGAAAAATGCTTTCTACCAAATGTTCACAGATGGATAATCCCATCTCTCCCAAATCCTTATGACTTGCATCTCTGGTGTTTAGTGGACGAACTGGAGCAGCTAAATACAGTCGTGTTTCCCCTTCGATGAAATTTTTTTCCTTTGGACTTGCTTTTATTCAGGATTTTGTAACCCAAGCTTAGGGATGCGGTGGCTCAGAGGCTAAGACGCTGAGCTTGTCGATCGAAAGGTCGGCAGTTCAGCGGTTCGAATCCCTAGTGCCGCGTCACGGGGTGAGCTCCCGTGACTTGTCCCAGCTTCTGCCAACCTAGCCGTTCGAAAGCACGTAAAAAATGCAAGTGGAAAAATAGGGACCACCTTTGGTGGGAAGGTAACAACGTTCTGTGCACCTTTGGCATTTAGTCATGCCGGCCACATGACCACGGAGACGTCTTCGGACAGCGCTGGCTCTTCGGCTTTGAAACGGAGATGAGCACCGCCCCCTAGAGTCAGGAACGACTAGCACATATATGCGAGGGGAGCCTTTACCTTTAACCCAAGTTTGCTCCATCCAGCTCACAATGGACAGGCAGGCAAGAGAAGGGGTCTTGGCAGATGCAAGAGTTTGGCCTTAAGTCTTAAGGTCAGCTGCACCAATTACTCTGAAATGCGATACCTGCTTGCCACCAGCTTTAAGTTGAACAGCCCTCCTAAACTGCATGCTGGTTTACAGTCTGTGCTGGAAGGCGAATGTCCTCCAAAAACAGGGCCCTGGAATTTGAAATTTAAGAATGCGACTCACCCAGCCACGGAAAAGGCTGCTGGTTGCACATCTGGGTGATCTCGTGATCTGGACTCCTCTGTTTCCAGTCAGTTATTTTCCAAAGCACCGGAAGGCCATAGGTTTGCCATCACGGGTATAGGGTCTCCTGCTTATTGTGACCCAGGCCCAAGTAAGTAGTAGGAAAATCAGTCAGTGAAAAAATAAACGAACTTTATTCGAACAGCTGAGAATTACTTCATTCCCAGCGTCGTTCAACTAAATTAAAGCAAATTCCTCCCAACACAAATTCCTCAGTCCTATCGCAAACCTTGGTCCAATTGGGCAAACTGCCAAAGGCCTTTCTTGGCAAACGTTCAGAAGTCACAGATATAAAAATAAATACAAGACGTAGACGAAGAAGACGACGAAGCTACCAACGTTCTTTTCCAGCAAAGCCCAAACACTGTTGCTGACCTGTTTTAAGCTTTATGGGAGGGGCCAGTCATCTCTTGGCCCTACTCCCGAGTTGTCCTCTTTGCTTGAGCTGCTCTTGCCTTCTGGCGGCTCTTCTCATGCTTGCATTAGGAACAGGCTCCTCCTGTTCATCTGCCTCTCTACTATCAGCCTCTGGAGGCTCCGAAGTCCACACATCACTCCCTGATGGCCCTGGCCCCATCTCTGCCTCTGACGCAGAGCCCTCATCCGGGCCTTCCCCAGCCTCCAGGACTGGCCCATGTTCTTCCTCACCCTCCTCACTCTCCGACTCAACTGCCAGCTCCGCAGGCTGCTGGTGGACCACAATACTGCTTGAGCAGGGGGTTAGATTAGAAGGACCTCCAAGGTCCCTTCCAGTTCTGTTCTGATTGAACCAACAGTTCAATCCTTCTGACAGTTTCAGGAAGAGGTGGGACTTCTGGAACACAGAGCTGGGTTATCCTGCTGTTTTGGTTATCCTGGCTGTGGTGGATGGGCATGTTAAAAAAAAGAGAGAGGGAGATGAAGTCTACAAACCACACAATTACAATTCTGCTGTTTTATGTTTGAGTTATGCATGGCAGTGCCCCGGATTGAACTCTCATGGATTTTTATTATTTCCCCCCTAAAAGTTAACCCCAAAATCAGCAATTGAGTCCTTCTATACCCGTGATGGCGAACCTACGGCACGCGTGCCCAAAGCAGCATGCGAAGCCATGTTGCTGGGCACATGCAGCCTTGCCTGTTTGTCTTCCGGGTTTCTAACGCACATGCGCGCACGACGATCAGCTGCGCACGTTCACGTTGTGCAGCAGTGCCAAAAACCAGCTGTGCACTGGCCAGCTTATTGTCGGCTGTGCATGCGCGCCAGAACCCGGAAGCTCAGCTTTTCCGGAGCGCGATCCCTTTGCGCGCGCGCCAGTGCCGAAAACCGGTCTGCGCATGCCTGCCAGCCAGCTGATCATCGTGCGCGCATGCACGCTAGTACCCGGAAGTTCGGCTTTTCCGGAGAGTGGCCCTGATGAGCGTGCGCGCCCGGATGCAACGTTTCCACCCGTTCTATATCGCCATCACTGTTCTATAGCCTTCATAACACCACCCCCAAGCTGCTAGGAGTTATGGATGTTCCAATTCGGCGTTTTTCAAATTTGGCAGACTTTGTAAGATGTGTGGACTTCGACTCCCAGAATTCCCCAGCCAGCATAGTGGCTGGAGAACTCTGGGAGTTGAAGTCCACGGGTCTGAAAGTTTCCAAGGTTTAGATCTGATTCGGATGCTGATGCAGCGTCAGAATCCAGAAATTTGTTTTTCAGCAGCCTTGATTTTGCTCTGCTCCCCACAAACAGCTTCAACCTGATCTCTCTCTCCCTCCCTCTCTCTCCCTCTCCCTCTCTCTCTCTCTCTCTCCCTCCCTCTCTCTCTCTCTCTCTCTCTCGCACACACGGCCCAAAATGTCACCTTTCTCATTGGCTCTCTCTCTCCCCCCCTTTCCAAAAATTCTTCAGTCACCGCAGACAGGGGCATGTCTTGGCACCCGAGTTTTCACTTCCTTGTGCCCGTTTGGGTAAGATTGACCTAAATAGCGAAACAAAGAAAGACCTTTTCTTGTTTATGACTTCGGCTGTGTGAATCATAAAATCCACACCAGGGCCGTTTCCTTTCCAGCTTCAGCCAGGAAACGGGTGGGTTCTGTCTATGGACATGAGGAGCGTCTGAGGGGGCCAGAGTCAGACGGAGGTCAATGCGAGGCACTGGAAGAATCCGAGCCGGATGTGACCCCTGGGGTCTTCAGCGAAGGACCTCTAGGGATTTTGCAGCAAGGGGTGGGCGGGTGGGGGGATCTGATACGTTACTTGGGGGCTTTGTAAATCTTTCAGACAGTCCCAGTGCAACGACCAGTGGAAAAAAATGGAAAAGCAGAAATTCTCCCTGCTGAAGGGGGCAGGGTTAGGGAGTCACAACTAATGGGCTGGAGCTAATTACGGTTCCACTAAATTAGAAGATTTACATGGGTGTATAAAAGCCCTGTTTTGGCTTTGCAAAAAAAAAAAAAGTGATCACCCCACCCCACCCCACCCCACCCCACACAATAGCAACACATTGTGAGCTTTCCCCATTTTTCCACAACTCACACCGGGGGATGTTGTGGCATGCTGGAGTAGGTCGTCTTGAATCTGAAAAGGCAGAATGCCAACGTGGTCCACAAAGCCTGATATTTGACATAATCAAACACAGCATGATAATATAGAATGGCATGGCATGGCATGGCATGGCATGGCATGGCATGGCATGGCATGGCATAGAATAGAATAGAATAGAATAGAATAGAATAGAATAGAATAGAAT
>WNWU01000049.1:10968744-10981949 GCA_012654045.1 Ptyas mucosa | reverse complement strand
TAGAATAGAATAGAATAGAATAGAATAGAATAGAATAGAATAGAATAGAATAGAAGTAGAGTAGAGTAGAGTAGAGTAGAGTAGTAGAGTAGAATAGAATAAGAGTAGAGTAGTAGAGTAGCGTAGAATAGAATAGAGAATAGAATAGAATTCTTTATGTGTGATTGGACACACAAGGAATTTGTCTTTGGTGTATATGCTCTCAGTGTACATAAGGAGAATAAAATACATTCATCAAGAATAGAAAAGATACAACACTTAGTGATAATCAAGGTTACTAATAAGCTATCAAATCATACAAGGAAACAAATAAAAACAGTATAATTGAAAGATACAAACAACATGGTTATAGTCATAAGTGGGAAGAGATACCAGTAAGGAAGAGAAGAAGAAAAATAGTAATTCAGTCTTAGTAAATTATTTGACAGTGTTGTGGGAATTAGTTGTTAAGCAGAGTGATGGCATTTGGGGAAAAAACTGTCCTTGTGTCTAGTTGTTCTGGTGCGCAGTGCTCTATAGTGTCTTTTTGAGGGTAGGAGTTGAAACAATTTATGTCCAGGATGCGAGGGGTCTGTAGATATTTTCACAGCCCTCTTTTTGACACGTGCAGTATACAGGTCCTCCATGGAAGGCAGGTTGGTAGCAATTGTTTTTTTCTGTGGTTCTAATTATCCGTTGAAGTCTGTGTCTGTCTTGTTGGGTTGCGGAGCCAAACCAGACAGTTATGGAGATGCAGATGACAGACTCAATAATTCCTCTGTAGAACTGGATCAGCAGCTCCTTGGGCAGTTTGAGCTTCCTGAGTTGGCGCAGAAAGAACATTCTTTGTTGTGCTTTTTTGATAATATTTTTGATGTTAGGTGTCCATTTTAAGTCTTGAGATATGATAGAACCTAGAAACATGAATATATATTTTTTTTCAATTGATTCTTACTAAAGACATTGTTACAGAATAAAATAGTCGAAAGGAAAAAGGAAATAAAGAAAAAGGAAAGTGGTGAGAAGAAGTGAAAGGGAAAAGGAGAAAAGAAAAACAAAATATAAAGAAATTACTTCCAATCTCCTTTGCAGAAACAAATGCATTTCAATTTTATCATCTCTTTCTCTCTAAGATTACATTATGACTTCTTTCCTTTCCATCTACCCTTGGTAATCAGCAAACCCATAAATCACAAGCATATTTTTACTGCTATCAGCAAAAAGAAAAAAGGAAAGTCCACAAAGGATTTCCAGTCACTAACAAATGTAGTTATTGTGTTTTCTCTAATTAAACAAGTCCATTTTGCAAATTCTATCATCTTCACCAACCATTCCTCCAATGTGGGTATTTCAGAGTCTTTCAATTTTTGTGCATTTTATTCCCATTATTTCATTGGGAATGGTAGGGACCACAAGCATTTAGGAAAGGGTTTTCTGGAAGGCAGTGGATGAAAATGTGATTAGCTCTCATGCTAATATAGTTTACACCTTCTTCAACCTGTCTCTCTACCTGTATTTAGACAACAGTTCTCAAGACTTCCCCTGAGACTTGTTGATTTATAGTCAGGACTTTCCAAGTTGAAGAGAGTGTATCTATAGCTCGGGGTAGAATTGTGAACGTGGCGTTAACTTGGTTCTTTGCTGATGTCTCATTACCCAACTTGGTAATAGCATCATCCTGAGTGAGTCTGGGGGTTTCCTGCCTGCTTATATGCAGTAGCTTGCCATGCCAGATTTGTTGAGGGTGTATTGACTTCCTTGGTGGTTCCTTGATTTAGAGTGTTCTGCCTGTTTTTTTGTCTGGTATTAATCCCTGCTTATCTGAGCGTGGGCTGCTTAGACGGATATGTTCTAGTCTTTTTATTTCCTCCCTAGGTTTTTTTGTTGTCTCTTTTGATTGGTATGTAAATATAGTTTCTCTCTAGAGGTTTGTTGATGGCTGATTTGTCTGAAAGACCAGCTTCTGGGAATTGCCTAACATTTTTGGACTTGGCTTGATGTAAGATGCTAATAGTTTCCCAGATGAAACTGTGGCTTAAGTCTGTCCATATGTTGTGAGATGAAGGAGTGCTCGCCATACTCTTTTCTTTTATGTACACTGAGAGCATATGCACCAAGACAAATTCCTTGTGTGTCCAATCACACTTGGCCAATAAAGAAAATTCTATTCTATTCTATTCATATCTTCTGAGAGCTGGTTGGCATTTGTGGATGCACGAACCCTATACCCTAATCATTTTTACACAATATGTTAGGCAACTATTTTTGCCTAATTTTGACAGTGTTTCTTGGTATTTGCTTGTGTGTGCGCGAGTTAAATAGGCTTCATTCAGACTTTAATGTGCAGTCTGGCAGCAAGCTTGATTCTGTCCCAGACTTTTCCAAATGTTTTCCCACGCCAGAGACCAAATGCAGGGTAGCTATTACTTAAGTTACAATTTATTTTATTTAGTTATTTCATCTTGGACCTACAGGCTGCACGCTTGGTTGTAAACAGTGGTGGAATCCAATTTTTTTTACTATCGGTTCTGTGGGCGTGGCTTGGTGGGCGTGGTGTGGCTTGGTGGGTGTGGCAGGGGAAGGATACTGCAAAATCCGCATTTCCACCCCACTCCGCAGGAAGGATACTGCAAGATCCCCATTCCCTCCCCACTCCTGGGAGAAGGATATTGCAAAATCTCCATTCCCACCCCACTCTGGGGCTAGCCAAAGGTGGTATTGGCCGGTTCTCCAAACTACTCAAAATTTCTGCTACCAGTTCTCCAGAACCTGCTGAATAGCACCCCTGGTTGTAAGGGTGGATATAGTTTTATTGGCCCATTTGATGGCACCTGATTTTTTTGATTTCTTATCTTATTGTTTTCTTTGTTTCACAGACAACTTTATCTCAAGAGCTTCAAGGCAGTCGACAGACTCGATGCATCACAATCCACCTACCATTGAACTCTTACACCGTTCCAGATCGCCCCTCAGCGCCAATCACAGGCCTTCGCCAGAGTCTGAGCAACGGTCCTTGAAGTCTCCCTTGGAGAACACTATCCGTCGCCTCTCGCCAGCTGACCGGCTCTTGGGCACGCGACACCAGGAGAACAATCATCAGGAGTCTTACCCTCTCTCGGTGTCTCCGGCTGAGAGCAACCATTGCCCAACACCTTCTGAAGTGGCTCAGAAGCCTTCCAGTCCTCGCCAGGAAAATACTAGGGTCATCCAGTTGATGCCCAGTCCGATAATGCACCCTTTGATACTGAATCCCCGACACTCCGTTGACTTCAAAGCTTCGAGGTTGTCTGAAGATGGGCTGCACAGAGAGGTGAAGCCCATCAACTTGTCCCACCGTGAAGAGTTAGCGTTCATGAACCACATCATGGTGTCCGTCTCGCCCCCTGAAGAGCACGCAATGCCAATAGGGAGAATCGCAGGTCAGTGCAATATATTTATTTATTTTTATTCATTTAGGGAATTTATATTGTTGCTGTTCTGACCTAGGCTTCCTTAGAAAATAAACAGCACAAACGCAGTCCCGGCAAATCTCTTTAATTCAAACAACTGTGAATTATTGTCATGCCCAGTCCAAAAGGTTTCTCAAACAGTCTATCAGGGGAGTGTTTACAAACACTCACCTTATCTCCCTTGGAATGCTGTCAGAGAACTAATTGCCAAACGCAGGGCAAGGCCAAACTTAGCACAGAGTTAAACAGAGCTTTTCCAGAGCTTTTACCGACCAGATGAACTAATTGCTTCCTGCAAAAGCTCACGTCCCGTTCGCTTCTCTTTTATGTCTTATGGGAGGGACCAATCATCTCCAAGCCTTACTCCCAAGTCGACCCTGTTTTCTTAATTGTTCCTGTCTCCTGGCAGCTCTGCGCATGCGCACACTCGGAACAGGCTGACGCTGTTCTTCTGCCTCACTAATGTCAGGCTCCGGAGACTCCGGAGGCAGCAAACAACTACCAGATGGCTTTGGCCCCCTCTCTGCCTCCAACGCAGAGCCCTCATCCAAGCCTTTTCCAGACTCCAGGACTGGTCCACGTTCTTCCCTAAACTCCTCACTGTCCGACTATGCTGCCAGCTCTGCTGGCCGCTGGCAGGCCACAACAGCTGCCTATTCGCACATGGCGACTCAAGGTGGCTGACAGAATATAAAACCTCATACAAAAACAATAAAACTAATAAAAGAAGAATCATATAATGAATTAATATGCTAAAATCACCCCCTGCCCTCGCGGTAGCACCTCACACAAGCCATTTAATGGACTTCATCCCAATCTGGGTTACCCAGGCTTGTGGCAGAACCAGGTCTTCAACGCCTTCCGGAAAAGTGCTAGAGTGGGGGCCATTCTAATCTCGGGGGGGGGATGATGTTCCAGAGAGAGGGGGCTACCACGGAGAAGGCTACCACCAGGCGTAACCATGCCAATCATGGTTGCCTCTTTAGAACAGGAGTTGGGAACTATGGCCCTTTTATGACTTGTGGACTTCAACTCCTAGAATTCCTGAGCCAGCCAGGAATTCTGGGAGTTGAAGTCCACAAGCCATAAAGAGGCCATACTTCCTGACCTCTGCTTTAGAAGAAAACCCACAGCTTTCACTAGCAGGCATGCATTTGCACACTTCGGTGCAGAGGTGGTATTCAGCCGGTTCGCATCGGTTCAGGCGAACCGGTAGCGGAAATCACGGGTAGACCCACCCACCTACCTACCTGCCCAGCTATATGCAGTCTTATTTAGGCACATTTTGGGAGTTGGGCGCATGCGTGAAAGGTGGGCATGCTCACATTTTCAGGGCTGGGCGAAGCAGTAGGTAAATTATGTAAATTATGTCAATCCCACCTCTGCTTCTGTGCCTTAGCTAGATACTTCTGTGTCCCAGATTTCTCCTAAAAATGCAGAATGAGCCACAAGCTGAGATGAACCAGAATTATGCAAGGGAATAGAGAAGGCAGGGACGCACTACACACTCCTCAACTAACAGACACAATCAGGACTTTGCTACGCAAAGTGGTTGCTAAGCGAATCTCTCCAGTGGTGAAATGTAAAATTTGTTACTACCGGTTCTGTGGGCGTGGCTTGGTGGTGGTGGGGTAATGTGACAATGGGTGTGGCCAACTTTTTTTTTTAACTTTTAAAACCATTTTTTCTACAACCTCTTCGGCCAAAGAGGTTGTTAAAAAAAAAAGCTTTTAAAAGCCTCTGATGATCCCAGCTGAGCCGCGCAATCCTCAGAGGCTTTTTTTTTAACTTTTAAAAGCATCTTTTCAGCCGAAGAGGTTGTAGAAAAAATGCTTTTAAAAATTAAAAAAAAAAGCCTCTGATGATCGCACGGCTTAGCTGGGGAGGCGGGGGGGGGGGGGGGGGCAGGGATTTTTGCTACCGGTTGTCCAAACCACCCACCACCATCGCTACTGGATCTAGCGATCCAGTCTGAACCGGGAGCATTTCAGCCCTGAATCTCTCCCAATTTTGTAGCCATTTTTTCATGGTTGTTTAGCACAGAGGTCTCCAATCCCCAGGCTGTGGATCAATACTGGGTCTTGAGCTGTTCGGAACCGGGCCGTGGAAGTGGTGGGCGAGTGCGCGCACTCATCTCCATTTGCTTAAGTAGTGGATGAGCACATGCGCGCATGCTCCATTTGCCCGTGTGGATCGTGGCAGGTGTGCGTGCCTGCTGCTCATTCAAATAGAGCTTCCTGTGTGCTTGCCTGCCGCTCATGTGGATCCATCCCCTCCCTGCCCCTGTTCTCCCCCCCACTGGTCCGCAAAGCTGGAAAAGTTTGGGGAACTCTGGTTTAGCATATTGCTGCAGTTTTTAAGTGAATCACATGCTGTTAAGCGAATCTTTGGCTTTGACTCCTCCCTCCAGCTTGCTGTCTTCCCGAGATCTTTTCCAGTTCTGACCGCTCTCAGAATAAAAATATATTTACGCTTCTTTTAAGAAGGAAACATAGTTTATTTATTTTGGCCGGCTGTAGTTTGAGGAAACTTATGTTAATAAAACTGGGGACTGATTTTTCTGACAGAATAAATTGCCTTCGCCTTCACGCCTTGATTTTTCCCCCCCACTCATAACGTTTCTCAGAAAAACATTTATTTTGTGACTGATAAAAATGCTGCGGTTTAAGAGGAATAAATCTCCTATTGTGGCTAGGGAAAGGAGAAGGAAAAATAGACCAGCCTAGAAAAATTAAGGGTTGTCATTCTCAATGTATACAAGAGTTTTAAGATGGAATTCAATGTCTCCCATCTGATTTCATATAAATTCTGTTTCATGTAGCTTCTCAATTGCACTGTTCCGCTAAAGCAGAGAAGGCCTTTAATTTATCCGCAGCATTTCAATTAGCGCTTTGACGATTCCTTTTTTTCTAAAAACAAGCACAGTTTTCAAAGTTCTGTATACAAAGTAGGAGTAACATAGTCACATACATTCGTAATAGACGTGACGCGCCTGGAATGGAAGCGAAAAACAAGCCAGCAATCTCAGACACACATTCATAATATTTCGTGATCGTCTTTATTACAATCATCCGGAATGTAAACAGTTCAGGGAGCAGAGAAACTGACGGAGAGGTGGCTTACAGTCCAGATGATGAAGAGAGCTCTTTGCCCAATAAAAAGGAAGATTGTTGTGTAGGATAAAATGTTGGGGCAGTGTTGGCTGGCGAATTCGGGGAGTTGAAATTCGGGGAGTTGAAATCCACATGTTTTAAAGTTGCTTACTGTCCATTAGGGAGCAGTGGATTTAACCCAGGTATGTTTTTGAAGTAGCTTTGCCTGTTTTCTTGCGAACTCCCTGCCACAAGGAAGAACCAAGGACAGGGATCAACCTGTCAGTCCCAAGAACCTGGGCAGGGTCTCCCTTGCATCAACCACAACTCAGCAGGCCATCTAACCTACGGCTGTGCTCATCTGGGACCTAAAATGATCAGAACTGGAGTTCAGGTTGATCGTTCCTTAGCTTTATGGAAAAGTTGGGAGCCAGACTTTGCAAGAAACATCTCGGGTCTCTCCAGAGCCGGATAAAAAAAGATAAGATGGTTCAGGGCATCTATCATCGAATAGAATAGACTAACAGAGTTGGAAGGGACCTTGGAGGTCTTCTAGTCCAACCCCCTGCTCAGTCAGGAAACTCGATACCATTTCAGACAAATCGTTGTCCAGTCTCTTCTTTAAAACTTCCAGTATTGGAGCATTCATAACTTCTGGAGGCAAGTTGTTCCACTGATTAATTGTTCCAACTGTCAGGAAATTTCTCCTTCGTTCTAGGTTGATTCTCTCCTTGATTAGTTTCCACCCATTGCTTCTTGTCCTGCCCTCAGGTGCTTTGGAGAATAGCTTGACTCCCTCTTCTTTATGGCAGCCCCTGAGATACCGGAACACCACTATCCTGTTTCCCCTAGTCCTTCTTTTCATTAAATCAGACATACCCACTGTGCATCGCAGTGGTTAGAATGCAGTACTACAGGCTACTTCTGCTGACTGCCAGTTGCCTGCAATTTGGCAGTTCGAATCTCACCAGGGTCAAAGCTGACTCAGCTTTCCATTCTTCTGAGGTTGGTAAAATGAGGACCCAATTAGTTGGGGACAATAGGCTGACTCTGTAAACTGCTTAGAGAGAGCTGTAATGCACCATAAGGCAGTATAGCTATTGCTACCCAATTCCACCCACTGTCCCTTATCTAAAACATATAAAGTTATGTGCTTGCAATCTCCATCTTGACTTACGTGACTTGTCCCCAACATCTAGGCCTTCGAGACCAGTTTGGTAATGACTTCTGGTTACCACTCCTAGGATCGATCTCTCTCTCTCTCTCTGATCAAAAGAAATGTTAGGAAAATTTTTGAAGCAAAGCAATTGGCAGGATGCAAAAATCGGAACCCCATGAGAAGATTTTTGGACCAGGAGTCATTGTAAAAAAATTTGTGTTCCCCTCAATTGATTTATTAGGTGAATTCGACACAGCAAATTAGCCTATAAGCCATTTGGAGACTATTCAGTTAATGTAAACAACCGCTAAACCCCGAGATATATAAATCGGTTCCAGGACAGATTCCATGCAGGGTTGACTTCCTGATGAGAAGAGGGTTGGGAGCAGGGGTGAAATCCAGCAGGTTCTGACAGCTTCTGGAGAACCGGTAGCGGAAATTTTGAGTACTTCGGAGAACCGGCAAATACCACCTCTGGCTGGCCCCAGAGTGGGATGGGAATGGAGATTTTGCAGTATCATTCCCCTGGAGTTGGGAGGGAATGGGGATTTTGCAGTATCCTTCCCCTGCCACGCCTACCAAACCACGCCCACAGAACCAGTAGTAAAAAAATTTGGTTTTCACCACTGGTTGGGAGTCTTTTGAACAAAAGACCAGATTGTGGCTTCTGGAGATATGCTTGTTCCTCCAGTTAGAAGTTTCACGTTAAATGTCACATTCTCTCTACGCAGTATGTGAACGTAGGGAGTGAAAAGCAGTTGGGGGACAATGCGTTGAGCGGCCTCCTAGCTTCTTCAGAAATGGAGAATAGATGGAGACTGGAGAATTTTCCTGCCCGTAGAATGGATGCGTGCTGGAAATATGCAGAGTATAAGGTTTCGTCCAAGGACGCTCAGTGGCTAAGACGTTGAGCTTGTCGATCGAAAGGTCGGCAGATCAGCAGTTCGAGTCCCTAGTGCGGCGTCACGGGGTGAGCTCCCGTTCCTTGTCCCAGCTTTTGCAAGCCTAGCAGTTTGAAAGCCCGTAAAAAATGCAAGTCGAAAAATAGGGACCACCTTTGGTGGGAAGGTAACAGCGTTCCGTGCGCCATTGGCGATGAGTCATGCCGGCCACATGACCACGGATACATCTTCGGACAGCGCTGGCTCTTTGGCTTTGAAACGGAGATGAACACCGCCCTCTAGAGTCGGGAATGACTAGCACATACGTTCGAGGGGAACCTTTACCTTTACCTAAGGCTTCTTCCATAGTTGAACATTACCCTTTATGCCTTTGTAGATGCCATTTTCAGATCTGTGACGATAGAGATCAGGGGTGGCTCACAGAGAGTCCAAAAAGTCAAGCAACGGGGACACCCCTGCACAGTCGTCAAAACCATATTGCACGAGTAACACATTAAAGAAAGGGGAACTGTCACTTAAGCATGGCTGCCATCTTGTCTTTTTTGAGGCGCCGTTCCCAATCAGAGGCACCCCTGAAAATGTGGCTACCATCTTTCCCAATTATTATTATTATTTTTAATTAATCTTGTTCCAGCAACATGATGTGGCCAGTTCAAAAAAGAGCAAGGGAAGATGGAAGCTCTGTATCTCAATGAATTAGAGCAGGGGTGTCAAACAGATGCGTCATGTGCTGGCCCCGCCCCCACCTGGTTTAGCGAAGGGGGGAAAGTCCCAACATGTCACGTGAAGACGCCGTGAAGACACGAGTCTGACACCCCTGAATTAAAGCAAGGTATCCCATTCCACAGCCAGCCATGTTGACTGGGGAATTCTGGGAGTTGAAGTCCACGGGTCTTAAAATTGCCACGGTTGGAAAATCCTGAATCAGTGGCATATTTTTCAGTTTAATAAAGCTTGCTACTCCTTGCAAGGAGAAGCCTTTTTAATGTAATTTTTACCTCCCCGTTTGCCTAACGAATGAAATTAAATCAGCCTTAGAAAAATAAACAAGTCAAGTCTTAAACTTTCATCACCTTTGATTAAAATTAGACCTTGCAATTGAAAACTTCCTGCACCATTAATCAGAGGGCACCAGGAAACTCGTACCTGTTCCAATGAGCCTGATAGGCAGGAATTCACTGTATACATTGGAGGTACTCTCTGGTAAATTACAGCTCTGGTTCCAGGATAGGCAAGTTTTGATTCGATTGCCAAACTCACATCAGGAGTTACACATCTGCATTGGCCCTTTAGAGGTGGGTTTCAGCAGGTTCTGTCCAATTCTGGAGAACCGGTAGCGGAAATTTTGAGTAGTTCGGAGGACCGGTAGTAAAAATTCTGACTGGCCCCGCCCCCATTTATTCTCTGCCTCCCGAGTCCCAGGTGATCGGAAGGAAATGGGGACTTTGCAGTAACCTTCTCCTGGATTGGGGAGGGAATGGAGATTTGACAGTATCCTTCCCCTGCCACGCCCACCAAGCTACACCCACAGAACCAGTAGTAAAAAGTTTTGAAACTCACCACTGCACAGGATCCATAAGGCACTGCTGAAGATCAGAAGGCACAGATCTGACACAGATAAGGCTATGGATGTGTATGTGTGTGTCAGAGAGAGAGGGAGAGAGAGAGAGAGAGAGAGAGAGAGAGAGAGAGTGAGAGAGAGAGAGGGAGCGAGCAGCTGGGCAAATGTGGGAATTGCCTTCCATTCATCACATTTTATGGATTTATTTGTATACAGGTAGTCCTCATCTTACGACCACAAAATTTCTGTTACTTCTGTTAGTGAAACATTCGTTAAGTTGAATTTTGCTCCATTTTACCTTTCTTGCCACCATTGTTAAGTGAATCGCTGCAGTTCCTGAGTCAGGAAAACGGTTGTTAAGTGAATCTGGCTTCCCCATTGACTTTGCTTGTCAGAAGGTTGCAACTGAAAGTCATCCAGCTGGCTTTCCTCCCTAAGATGGGATTTGAACTCATGGTCTCCTGCGTTCAGACCTTGACCAAACTGGCTATCCATTGTTTTTGGATTTAGGCCCAATCCTGAATAAAGTTTCAGGCATGCTCACCATGGCTGGTAGCACCGTTGACAACTGTTGGATGGTTCCAAAGATGTGGTTTCAGAGGTGCAAAGGAGCCAGGTGAGCAAAATGGTGCAACTCATAGAAGTACCTGTTGTAGTTTGCATGGAAGTAATGTCTCTCGGCAACCTGTTGATAGATTCCTTGGCAATTTTTTTGCATCAGGCTGCAAAAAAATAAGCAACCACTAGATGGAGATAGAGAAAGCCACTACTCTTTGCTGCCATCTGGTGGCCGCTCAAATTTGTGCAGCCCAGCTCTATTTTCATAGCAAACTAGTAGAGAATCGCCAGCAACTAAGCCGAACGGCTGGGGAAAGTGATTTGGATCCTGACATCTAGGATTTCTTATTTGGTCCTTTTATGATCTAGGGCAGGGGTCAGCAACCTGTGGCTCTGGAGCCGCATGTGGCTCTTTCATCCCTCCGCTGTGGCTCCCTGTCGCTGGTCAGCTCCACAATTGATAGAGCTTTTGGTTAGGACAGGTAGAGGAAAAAGGACGCCACACTAGGAGGACACACTATGGTGGGGGAACCGGACTTCCGGTCAGCTCAAGAATTGAATGGGGGGCTTCCGGTTAGGACCTTTGTGGCTCTTTGAGAGTTTAAAGTTGCCGACCCCTGATCTAGGAGCCTTCAAATACAAGTTTCTACCACCAGCGTGGCGCTGCGCCCTCAAAAGACTGCAGAAACAACCAAATCTAAAAGCGCCATTTGCATACATTTTGATTCCCTCCTCCCCCGCCCTAAAAAATCAAACTGTTAACTGTTGTTTCCAAGCTTCGTTCAGCCGAAACGATTAGGGCATTCTTGAGCCTCCAGCATTTGCGGCATGCAAAGTGAAGCAGTCACGCAATCACAAAACTCCGGTCACTTGGGGGGAGGACTTGTATTATCCCGAGTGACCTTTGCGTTCAGAATGACAAATTGTCTCTCTTATTTAGAGCTGGTAAGTGCAAAAGCAGGTGGCAGAATTAACTGTTGGCAAAGTTCTCTAATATTCAAAATAGCTCTTCTCCTTTTCCTGCTAATAAAGCTCTCTCTCTCTGTGTGTGTGTGTGTGTGTGTGTGTGTGTGTGTTTTGAGTTCAGAAATTAAAATCGGGAAGTCAGCTAGTTCCGTGTGAGAGATGCCAGGGGACACTCAGGGATAGAATAGTCACCCCAATTTTTTTTTTTAAAAAAATTTGATTTATATGCCGCCCTTCTCCGGAGACTCAAGGCGGCTTACAGTGCGTTAAGCAATAGCCTTCAAAGTTTTGTATATTTTATACAAAGTCAGCTTATTGCCCCCACAATCTTGGTCCTCATTTTACCTACCTTAGAAAGGATGGAAGGCTGAGTCAACCTTGAGCCTGGTGGGATTTGAACTTGCAGTAATTGCAGGCAGCTGATCTTAATAACAGTTAATGACACTGCTTTAGTCTGCTGAAGCACCAGAGCTCAAAATTTCATTTTGTTTAATTTCCTAGTCTAAGGTCCTTGGCTGGAACAGTGGTATGCAAACCATTCGTTAACAAGGGGCTCTTTAGTTGCACAAGAGGGGATAGTTGAAGATGGGAAAAGTCTTTACAGGTAGTCCTTGACTTACAACAATTCATTTAGTGACCGTTCAAAGTTACAACGGCACTGAAAAAAGCGACTGACGACCGTTTTTCACACTTAACGACCGTTGCGGCATTCCCCGTGGTCACGTGATCAAAATTCAGAAGCTTGGCAACTGACTCATATTTATGACGTCCCGGGGTCAAGTGATCCCATTTCACGACCAGCAAAGTCAATGGGAAAGCCGGATTCACTCAACAACCGTGTGACTACCTTAAAAACTGCAGTGATTCACTTAACAACTTTGGCAAGCAAGGTCATAAAAGGGGGAAAAATTCATTTAACAGCGGTCTCGCTTAGCGAAATAATTTTGGACTCCATTGCAGTCATCCGTGGAGGAGGACCACCTGTACATAAATTTAAAGTGTGTAAGTAAACCCATACAGGTAGTCCTTGACTTACAACCGTTTGTTTTAGTGACCATTTGAAGTTACAACAGCACTTTAAAAAGTGACTTATGACCATTTTTCACACTTACGACCATTGCAGCAGCTCCGTGGTCATGTGATCAGAATTCAGGCACTTGACAACTGACATATAGTATTTATTCCAGTGGTAAGTTCGGCCCGGTTCCGCCGAGCCGGTAGCGGTGACGATATGATGTCACTGAACCGGCTCTGCCACCCTCCTCCCCCCTATTATTCTTACCTTTTATTTGGCCCCACCCCCAATCTATTGCTTCCTCCTGAGTCCCAGCTGATCAGCTAGAAGGAGAAAAACTGTTTAAACTCTTGCCTCCTGGCTTCAAAGGGCCGCCCTACAGCTGATCAGTGTTAAAAGGTAGTGTGGTGGTAGACCAGTACCTCCAAAAACAAATGAGTAGACCGGTGCCTGCAAAAATAAATGGGTAGACCAGTACCTCCAAAAACAAATGAGTAGACCAGTGCCTGCAAAAATAAATGGGT
>WNWU01000049.1:10900351-10957265 GCA_012654045.1 Ptyas mucosa | reverse complement strand
ATTATTATTTTTTCTAATTAACCCGTCCAAGTAATATTTGGGCTTTTTTTAAAATTCCTTTTTGTAGAGCAGAACGACAGGGGGCTGCGTATTCCGAATGCTTTCCTATGGAAATTAGCACAACTGTGGGTCGGCGCAGATTCTCACGAGAGCCTCTGTAGGAAAAATTTTTTTAAAAAATCGAGGGTCGGAGAGCAAAAGAGGCATCGGAGAGAAACTACAGAGGCCAAAACTGCTTGCAGTCGGCATCCGTCGGCACAAAGATAGATCAAAGAACGTTGGACTGCAATCCATGGTTTTAGAGCATGAGAAGTACCAAAAAAAACGCCTTCCTGGTGGCCGAGGGTGGAAAGACGATGCCGTCGTTCGGGGAGTGTTGTTGGCCAGCGGCGGCTCCGCAAAAGCATGCGGACCGAATCCGGGCACCTGAGCACTGTCGAAATGAGTCGGAGAAACGATCCCAGAAATCAGTATAAAAGGCAGGAGATTTCTGCAGAATGGTACCCAGCTTTGAGAAAGGATTATGCAGAAACCACTGAGGGGGGTGGATATTTTTTTTTTGCCGGATGGTTACTAAAAGGTATTTCATCTGCAAGGCTGAAGAACGTGTGTGGGCAGCAAAATGGTTTTTTTCGGTGTCTCTCCCCCTCTTTGGGTTGGGGCCCAAAGCCTCTGGTCCGTGAGGAAAATAGTTGGTCCTCCAAAGAGAAGGAAGAGTGTAGGATTTCCAAAATGGTGGCTATAATTTTCCCAGGAAGTGGCCTTCACAGCTCAGAGAGGTGAAACTGAATCTCTGGGGCTGAGCTTCATCTCCGTTCCCTTCACTTCTGCTCTATCCACGCATACGCACACACCCTCCCTCGAAGTTTTCTAGTCATCTTCCTTATTTCTTAGGTGGATGTGAATACTGAGGACTACTATTTTTATTACGTTTCAGTGTTCTGGATTCCCGCGACGACCGATGAGCTTCGTAGCCTTAAGAGGAGATTTGTATGTGCCTTTGGTTGGTAGGAAGACTGTGTTCTGTAAAACTCCTTCGAGGTTGAAGTCATCCCTCTTTCTATACCACAAATGAAGTTATTCCTCATTACGTTCAGAGGTTCTTTTCTCATGACGAAATGCTGGCTATATAAGGGTGTTTGTTGTTTTTTTTCCCCTAACAGCCATGGACAAGAACATGTAAATCACACACGAAAGAAGTAAAAAAAGAATAAAAAATTCCACAGTAATTTAAACAGTGTCAGAAAAAGTAACGGACTATATCCCTCATTTCTTTGGGGCAAATGAAGTATATTTGCATCTGGTTTGTTTTTTTTTTCTTTCCTTTGTGTAATAATCGCCTGCTTCTCCCAAGCTGAGAAGCACAAAGACTTGTCTTGAATTTCATTTTCACTTCCCATCACCGGAAACCTGTTTTCTTGTTTTGGAAATTTCATTGCAGCTTTTTGAAGCCTATTTTCTGAATTGTTAAGGGCTAGAAGCTTACTTTTCGAAAAGGGAGTGTTACATTGGAGGGTGAGTATGCACAATCCAAGATACAGGCTAGCTGACTTCTTACCCACGTTTTTGCAGGAGTGTTCCTTAAAAAGAACTAGAAACTTCCTTTGTAGAACAAAAACCCATAGAAACTTCCAGAAAGGGATGTTTTTAAAGCGGTCAGATTGTAGACAAATTGCGTGGTCAAAGCCTGTACGTAAAAAGAGGATGGGGCTTCAACTCACATCTACGGTGGTCATCTTGGCCCATGGAGGCACCTTGGTGAGCAAAACCCTTTGCTTTTCATTTCTTTCCAAAGCGAAATGAAATCCGCCCTTGACAGAAATGTATACCTTCCATTAAAAATGGCAGCAAGTGAAAATCGTAACACAAACACATGCAAAAAAGAGAGAAAAGGGTGCTGTCCCTTTCCTACAGCTGCTGCTTCTCCTTTCCCACCAAAGCTTCAAAGCGACTTCAGCTCCACCCATCTTACCAACAAAGTACCCGCCATATATGTTAGCCAAAAAGAATACGAAGCGGTCGAGTCTAACCCAGTCCCAACGGGGGAAACCATCATTGCTGCCGAAGGAAAAGCTACAATTTTTGAGAAGGCAAGAAATCCCGAGAACAAGATCGTGTCCGCTATTTTGGGGTTAGATGACGACGAGTGGGAGGGTGGGAATGCGTGTTTGTGTTGTCGTTTGTCCTTCATCCACACAGGCCATCATCCAAACTTACAGGCATCTGGCCAAAAGCAATTTATGAAAATATGGTGTCTGGGGAGAGTGGGGGGAAGGAAAAAAAAGAGTCTGGCTTACGATAGATATTAAAAGAGTGAGAGAAACTGAAACTGGAACAGTGTGTTTTCCATATTCGGGAACTGAATCAAAATGTTTGTTCCTTTGAAGCCAAAGTACACATTACAATTAATGCATGGCTGCCCTTCGAAAGGGCAACGGTGGGACTATTTGGTAAGAAAAAAAGAAAAGAAAAATCTTCCTGTTGTAACATTTGGCATTTCTCTACTCTCTTTAGCCAGTGGTAAAAGGAACAGAAAGTCTGTTAAATCAGTGTAAAAAAGACTTTGGAAAAGAGCCCCTTGTAAGAGTTCACTCGGAAATTCCCCACGTATACCGAGAATTGCTGGCAGTTCAGAGTAGAACTAAGAATGAAACCTCTTTATTAGCTGCAGCCATATGCAAACTCGAAAGGAAATCGTGCTTGTCACGTTGCTTTCTTTTTTTTTTTAAAGGAAAAGAAATCTCCTTTTTTTTTATTATTTTCTTAAGTAAATTATAATCTGTTGAAGATGGCGCTTCCTATTTTCTTCAAGGTGTGGGGTTTAAGGGAGTGAACTGAATGAATGTAAACAAAGCAAAATAAGAATGCCTTTACTCAGGGCCAGTGAGTTGCAAATAATTTTTAAATGCTTGTAATTACATCATCTCAATAAATTTTTTTAATATAAAAAAAAAAGCAGAGATGGCGTTTTGTCTTTCGATACACCTCGGGTGGAAATTCAGCATTTATTTGTGTTTTATTCTTTTTTATTATTATTATTCTCCTCCTCTGTCTTCTTTCTAACAGACCTCTTTAACCCAAGGCACAGTTTGGGTTAAACCAGAGACGTGGTGGTTTTAAGACACTGACTTTGTCGATCGAAAGATCAGCAGTTCAGCGGTTCGAATCCCTAGTGCCGCGTAACGGGGTGAGCTCCCGTTACCTGTCCCAGCTTCTGCCAACCTAGCAGTTTGAAAGCACGTAAAAAATGCAAGTAGAAAAATAGGGACCATCTTTGGTGGGAAGGTAACAGCGTTCCGTGCGCCTTTGGCATTTAGTCATGCCGGCCACATGACCACGGAGACGTCTTCGCACAGCGCTGGCTCTTCGGCTTAGAAACGGAGATGAGCACCGCCCCCTAGAGTCGGGAACGACTAGCACATATGTGCGAGGGGAACTTTTACCTTTACCTTACTAATCGAAAAAAATCTTGGCAAAAGAAGAAACAGTCTAGGAATGTTTTTTTTTATTTTTATTTATATGCCGCCCTTCTCCAGAGACTCAGGGCAGCTTACAATGCATTAAGCAATAGCCTTCATACTTTTGTATATTTATACAAAGTCAGCTTATTGCCCCTACAATCTGGGTCCTCATTTCACCTACCTTAGAAAGGATGGAAGGCTGAGTCAACCTTGAGCCTGGTGAGATTCGAACTTACAGTAATTGCAGACAGCTGGATGTTAAATGCTGCCTTAGTAGGAGGCATTAGCCTGCTACGCCACTCAGGCTCCTCAGGTATGTTACCTTGGGAAATACAAAATATTTTTGTTTTGTTTTTTAAACTTTTCTGAATAGATTTGAAATTTTGAATTGCAACATTCTCTTATCGAGGAACAAGAAGTAGTGAATGTGGACTCATCTGTTCATTGTCATTTGTACTGTCACGATCCCGGGAGAACTGCCGGTGTGAGCAGCGTTAAAGGTTGAGGGGGTGGGGTCGCTCTGAACACTTTCTCCCATTTGCCGATCTTCATAACTGCCACAGTCCTAGGCTGCCATTAACAGAGAGATCAAATCAAGATCACATGAAGTCCTAGTATTGCTCTACAAAGCCTTGGTAAGACCATACCTGGAATATTGCATCCAGTTTTGGTCACCGTGATCCAAAACAAGATGTTGAGACTCTAGAAAGAGTGCAGAGAAGAGCAACAAAGAGGATTAGGGAACTGGAGGCTAAAATATATGAAGAACGGTTGCAGGAACTGGGTATGTCTAACCTAATGAAAAGAAGGACTAAGGGAGACATGATACCAGTCTTCCAATATCTCAGGGGTTGCCACAAAGAAGAGGGAGTCAAGTTATTCTCCAAAGCACCTGAGGGTAGAACAAGAAGCAATGGATGGAAACTAATCAAGGAGAGAAGCAACCTAGAACTAAGGAGAAATTTCCTGGTAGTTAGAACAATTAGTGGAATAACTTGCCTTCAGAAGTTGTGGGTATTCCATCACTGGAGGCTTTTAAGAAAAAACAGCCATTTGTCTGGAATGGTGTAGGGTCTCATGCTTGAGCAGGGGGCTGGACTAGAAGACCTCTAAGGTCCCTTTCAACTCTTGTTCTTCTATCATCTTGCCTAAATAAACATCCAGCGTTACAACCCAAGCTTAGAGAAATCAACACTTAACACTTCAACTCTGCGGTACAGGTAATCCTCGACTTAAGATCACAACTGGGACTAGAATTTCCACTGCTAAGCAAGGCAGTTCTTAATGGGGCCACACCCAATTTTATCACCTTTGCTGCAACAGTTAAGTGAATCACCACCGTTGTTAAATGAGTCATGCACTCATTAAGTGGATCCAGCTACTCTCATTGTCTTTGTTTTGGCAGAAACTGGCTGGGAAGGTTACAAACAGGTGATGTTTAGCTGGTTCAGACCGGTTTATCTGAACCGGTAGCGGAAATCGCAGGTGCACTGGCCCACCCATCCCAGCTCTATGTCATCCTATTTAAGCACGTTTTTGAGACGGCACATGCGCGGAAGGCGCATGCACCAGCAAAGCACATGCGCAGAAGGCCAGGCGTGTGCTCACATTTGCGAACCAGTAGGGAAAGTAAGTAAATACCACTCCTGGTTACAAATGATATTTACAGGACACTGGAATTCTGCAACTACACTTGTTAAATACAGGCTGGTTGCCAAACACCCAAATTTTGATCACATGACCTTGGGAACATTGCAAGAATCCAAGCGTCAGGACCAGTTGTATATCACTTCTTCAGTGCAGTTGTAACTTTGAATGGCTACTAAATGAATGGTTGTAAGTCAAGGACTACCTGCATTTATGTTGTCTTCTGTTGCAAGATGCTACTGGAACTCAAAGTCAACCAGTCCACTTTTCCTAGGAATCCCCAGGGCAGGTTACTCACTGAAACATTTAGTATTTTGGTATTTAACATTTTTTAATATTAACACTGAGCTGAATAAGATGTCAAGGAACCCTGAAAAGACATCATTCTCCCCATCCTATGCAAAAAAGAGGTTCCTTAAATCATTGAACAGCATGTCTTCTATTACAGCTTCTGTTTTCTTCACACGATGGTGCAAATATTGATAGCAGTTTCTGGAAGAAATGTCCATCTGGGTTCAGTTCCAAGTGGGGAGAAAGACACTGGAAACATGGAGACTGCTTGAAAAAATGGTTTAATGGTGGACAGGACCATTGGCTTTGAGGTCCTGGGCAAAAAAGCACATGGATGAGAGAGAGAGAGAGATTTGTACCCTCTGTTGGTCTTTGAATTTGAGCTTGTGTTCTGATTGGTTGTCAGACTCCCATGGGGCGATGCAGGAGTAACTTTGTAGATTGTCTTTTGAGTCCTGGGCTTGGTTGACTCTTGCTGGGTGATGATGTAATGAAAGGGCTTTGGGCAATTCCTATTATGGCTCTGCCTGAAGGAGGTAGATCTTTGTTATGTAGAATAGACTGGCCCAGGCCTTAATGGCCCATTGACAAAGGCTGAGCTTCTGCCTCCCTTTTAGGGGGAAATATTCTGCCCTTTTAATATTTCCTAAAATATTTCATTTACCTAGGAGACGGGTGGGTGCTAACTTCCTACAGCACAACATAGAACTGTAGGAAGAAATATCCTTCTGGGTTCAGCTCCAAGTGGGGAAAAAGACACTGGAAACATAGACTGCTTGGAAAGATGGTTTAATGGTGGACAGGATCACATGGTTTGAGTTCCTGAACAGAAAAGGGCGAGACACAGCGAGTCCCCGGGTTTTATGCCCTCTCTGGCTTTGAACTTTCTGGGGCCCAGAAAGAGTATCCTGATTGGTTGTCAGACTCCCAGGGGGTGGGGGGGTCTTAGCTAGCCTTGCTGGCTGATGTAATCTTCCCAGGTGCCATGTGGTGAGTTTCTGTTGCTAGATGGGTCCTATTGTGTTGCAGATGAGGGTCCATTGACAAAGATTGAGTTTCTGCCTCTGGCCCCTTGACAAAGGGTGTGGGCAGGAAGATGGGAGCTGCTTCGTCTTTAAAACATGCTTCTCCATTTCTCATCCAGGGAAACATAATATTCTGCCTTTTTAATATTTCCCAAAATACTTCATTCCTCTAGGAAAGGGGTGGGTGCTAACTTCTTACAGAACAAAATCCAAGATTCAGCAGTCCATTTACATTTAAGAGACAAAGGCCACTCTTTTTGAAAACAGCAAAGTCCACATTTTGGACCGAGAGGCTTGAAAGAGGGGGTCAAAGAGGCCATCTATGTCAAAATTGAACAGCCTTCTCTCAACAGGGGGCGGGGGGGAGGATACGTGTTGTGGCCCGTACGCGGCCTGTGCGGCTGGTGGCTGATTCGGATATCATCTATCTCCAATTTACAACAGTCCTTTCGGCAGTTCCAAGAAGGCTCCACGCCCATTTGCACCACTCAGGTGACCCCGAGGACACAGATAAACCTCCAGGCAGTCTTTTAACGACTCGCTAAAAGGATGCAAATGTCCAGGTGTGTGGCAAGGAGTTTGTATGCAAAGCAATGTTTCTCAACCTTGGCAACTGAAGAGATGTGGATTTCAACACATCGTGTGGAACTCCCAAGTGTGCGCCAGCCTCCCAAAACCAATCTGCTGGGAATCCTTCGGAGAGTAAAACATTGAGAGATCATCGCAATGCCCAGTGCCATCTCAGGGTTCAGAAGCACGACCGTTTCAAAGAGGAAGAGAAGCAGGTACTAGAAACGCTAAAATACGTAAGGCAAAATGAGCGTCCTTCAGCAGGGAGGAGCCTCGGGGTCCACTTATGGCTCATTGCAGTAATCCAAATTAAATTCTCCCAGACATATATGTGGTATATACTCAGCCACATTTCTTTCTAGGGTTCCATCTCGTATATAAAGTCAGGCATTGATCTGATTTCACCATTGAAAGGAGTTTCTGGATTACAGGTAGTCTTAGGGGTAGGCTGCTGAGGATTCGGGGTGTTTCACCTCTAGCTAAGGTTCTGTGCAGTTCGGAAAACCCCCAAATCCCACTCCTGGCTGGTCCCTCTCGCCCCGCCCCTCCCAGGAGTCCCCACGCAACCCATTTTGGATGCAGGTAAGTGCAGGGCACGCACGGAGGCTTGGGGAAAGCGAAAAACAGGCTTACCAGAAGTTTGGGAAGGCCGGAAACAGGCCCGTTTCCGGCCTCCAGAGGGCCTCCAGAGCCTGGGGAGGCCGTTTTCGCCCTCCCAGAGGCTCAAGGAAAGCCTCCAGAGCCCGAGGAGGGAAAAAACACGGTTCTGACCAGTTCTGGAGAACTGGTAGCAGAAATTTTGAATAGTTCGGAGAACCAGTAGTAAAAATTCTGACTGGCCCCGCCCCCATCTATTCTCAGCTAATTGTCCCAGCTAATTGGGCGGAAATGGGGATTTTGCAGTATCCTTCCCCTGGAGTGGGGTGGGAATGGAGATTTTACAGTATCCTTCCCCTGCCACCAAGCCACGTCCACAGAACCGGTAGTAAAATTTTTTGAAACCCACCACTGCTCCAGTCCCCTAATCATTTTGTTGCTCTTCTCTGCACTCTTTCAAGAGTCTCAACATCTTTTTTACATCGTGGTGACCAAAATTGGATTCAGTATTCCAAGTGTGGCCTTACCAGAGGTGATATTCAGCAGGTTCTGACCAGTTCTGGAGAACCGGTAAATACCACCTCTGTCTGGCCCCGCCCCCATCTATCCTCTGCCTCCCGAGTCCCAGCTGGTGATGGCAGAAGCCAAGGGACAACACTGGGTAGTAGTAAGGATCCTCAGACCAACTTTGAGAAGAGTGAAGCCCAGTGGTGAAATCCAATTTTTTTTACTACCGGTTCTGTGGGCGTGGCTTGGTGGGCGTGGTAGGGGAAGGATACTGCAAAATCTCCATTCCCTCCCCACTCTGGGGCCAGCCAGAGGTGGTATTTGCAGGTTCCCTGAACTACTCAAAATTTCCGCTACCGGTTCTCCAAATTATTCAAAATTTCCGCTACCGGTTCTCCAGAACCTGTCAGGACCTGCTGGATTTTACCCCTGGTGAAGCCCCATTTGCACATTTTTATGGATCCCTTCTGCTCTTAAATGCTGTTCTACAATAACTTGTGCAAAATACCTGCAGAAAAGAATAAATTCTCCAGACTCTTGGAATCACTGTTAAAATGGTCCAGGAGAACTTAGGCACAGCATACAGACAATTGCTAAATGGCTGGAGCTACACCTGTCCTTCTCACTACAGAGAAGACTGAAACAATTCTTCATTCTTTCTTTTACAAAGTAAAATAAAGCACAATGAAACCTTTTTGTTCCTGACCATACCATCACTTGGAAACGATGCAGGGAAGGGGAAAAAAAATCTACCTATCAGTGCTTACGAAGGTCTCTGTGTTTCACAATGCTGGAACGAAGGTACTTTCCATGAAGAACAGGAAGACAGGTGCTAAGGTGACTGCCCAAAAGGTTACAACAAGGCTAGGTGGTTAGCCTCAAGTCATTGATCGGTAGCCAAATCTGCTCACAGCATAAAGTTTCCTAATTGTTCTTGTTCCATCTCGGGAGGGTGGAAGAAGAAGTTGACAGACGGGTCCTTCTAACAAAGAAAGAACTGCGAAATCCTGACTTTTATCCTTAGGGATAGGATGTCCCAGGTCTGCCTTTTAGAATAGTACTTCCCAAACCTGGGTAAATGATCCAAAACTGGGGAAAAGTTGGGTTGCTTTTCCCTTTATCCAAAGGGACACAAGTGGGCTTCAAAAATTTTAGCAAGGTGTCCTCTGCCTGGTTGCTGGGTGGGTGTGGCCATGGTGGGCGTGGCCTAGTTGGCCTCCTGCACCACAGTGGGTGGGGCGTTTTTGCCTTCCCTGGGCTCCGGAGGCCCTCTGGAGGCTGGAAACGGGCCCATTTCTGGTCTTCCCAGACTTCCAATAGGCCCGGTTTTTGCCCTCCCTGAGGCCTCCGCATGCGGCCTGCACTTGCCTGCATCCAAAATGGGCCGTGTGGGGACTCCCAGGAGGGGAGGGGTGTGGTGGGCGGGGCCAGCCAGGAGTGGGATTTGGGGGTTCTCCAAACTGCACAGAATCTTAGCTAGAGGTTCTCCCGAACCCCCAGAAGCCCACCCCAGACACAAGCCCATTATCCAATCAGAATACGGACATCTACATGAGGACTTTCTGATAAGTGGTTTTGGGGGAATGAAGGAAGGAATGGGTTTGAGAAGCAATGTTTTAGAACTTCAGTGTTGTTTTGAAATTTAAGCAGGTTTTTCGATAAGTGTCCATTTACACCAGTGGTGGGATTCAGCCGGTTCGCACCACTTCGGAAGAACCGGTTGTTAACTTTCTGAGCAGTTTGGCAAACTGGTTGTTGGAAGAAGACATTAGGGCAGAGAACCGGTTGTTAAATTACTTGAATCCCACCACTGATTTACACCCACACAATGATCTTCATCCCAACCTGAAAGACTCTAGTCCAGATCTTATTCAGGATAAAGTTCTCCTCCTTGATAAGTTTCTCCAATATGCAGCTGTATGCACAGATAGTACAAACCAGGGGGCCCTGCTCAGAGATGGTATTCAGCCGGTTCAGACCGGTTCAGGTGAATCGATAGCAGAAATTTTGAGTAGTTTGGAGAACTGGCAAATAGCACCTCTGGCTGGCCCCAAACCTGCTCGCCCGCCCACTTGCCACACCCCACCCCACCCCACCTCACCCCACCCGCCCTGCCCCAACCCACCCCACCCCACCTCGCCCTATGTATCTTGCCTTCGCCACGTGGCCCAGCTAATTTCCGCACTTCGCTTCCGCGCTTCTCCCAGTCTGTTCATCAAAGGTAAGCATGCCACCCGTTCACCCTTCACCTCGGGTCAGAGCCCATGGACGTCCCATTCCCCGGCTCCGGCCTTGTCCCAGAGTTTCTGCCTGCTCGCCGTTCACCTTGGCTGGGTCAGGGAATGTGCGCTCCCATTTTCGGCAAACCGGTGGTGGAATTATTTGAAACCCACCATTGGCCCTGCTCATGGTCACTCATGCCCTGGTTACCTTCCAGCTGGACTACTGTAATGTGCTCTTACATGGGGCTGACCTTGAAGAATATCCAGAAGTTTAGTTGGGGCAAAATGCAGGAGTATGAGTAGTTGTGTTTATTCCTAGAATGGGACATGTTACACTCTGCTCCGTGAGCTGAATTGCTTGCCAGTTCAAATCACGGTGCTCGTTTTGACCTTTAAAGTCCTTCACGGTATGGCACTGGGTTATTTAAGGGATCTCCTTCACATGATCATATTAGGGTTCACCCAACTTATTAGATCTGGCAGGAGAGGTATGCTGAAGTCTGGTGGGACCAAGGAGGCAGGGCTTTTCTGCTGAGGGCACCCATCCCCCCAAAGGTGAGATTGGTCCCTATCCTTGATATCCTTCAGAAGGCCTCAAAACACGGTTGTGTCAGCAAATTTGGGAATCTCACAGAAATAATGATCTAATAAGATGGCTGCATTGCTTTTAACATCAATCTTCTCTAGTTTTATTTATTTATTTATTCAGTCAGTCAGTCAGTCAGTCAGTCAGTCATATTTCTATGCTGCCCAACTCCCGAGGGACTCTGGGCGGCTTACAACAGAGAATAAAACAATGCAACAATAGCCGATACAAAAGTTAAAAGAAGACATTAAAACGTTAAAACACATACACTCCAATTTGTGGCCAGGTCTCGCAAGATCACTATAACGAGATCAATGGCCCCAGGCCTGCCGGAAGAGCCAGGTCTTCACCGCTTTCCGGAAGGCCAATAGGGTGGGGGGCGGTCTGGACGTCAGGAGGTAATTGGTTCCAGAGAGCCAGAGCAGCCACAGAGAAGGCCCTCCCCCGTGGGCCCGCCAGCCGACATTGTTTAGCACCCGGAGGAGACCGACTCTGTGGGATCTTACCGGTCTCTGGGAGCTATGTGGTAGAAGGTGGTATCGGAGATAGCCTGATCCTGAGCCATGTAGGGCTTTAAAGATAATAACCAACACCTTGAATTGCGCCCGGAGACCGATAGGGAGCCAGTGCAGCTCACGGAAAATTGGTGTAATGTGGGTGTATCTAGGTGCACCCACTATGGTATCTTGCCATTAATAATATTGTTTTTAATTGTACTGGCTTTAATATTTTGATGTTATGATTGTATTATGCGCCACCTAGAATCTGTGGGGTGGATAGCTCTATAAATACGATGAACAAATAAATAGGTTTCCCCAAAACAAACCCAACTGGTTTTTTTACACATTAGCTGAGAAGGGACTTGTAATTGCTTCCGCAGAAATCTTCATCCACACAACCTCTGTGTCATCACCTTCCTTTTCTTTCATTGCTTCATCCTTATGTATCTACCCTATATTGACATAACTCCCTAATGAAAGGAACCAAATCTCATCAAAGCTTTTCTTTGATAATAAAATTTATTGTCCTGAAAATGTGTGGTCAGATTCCTACAGGTGACCTGCAGCTTATCAAGTTACCTGTAGCCTCCGTACCTACAGGAAGTACAGTAGAACCTCTGGCCACGAACGCTTCTGACCCAGAGTGGGTTCTACTTACCTTTACTACCAGTTCGCATCGCGCCCGCGTGTGCGCAGGCACAGATCACCTATGATGATGTCTGGGTCAGTGGATGGAGCCTCCTGCAGGTTTTACTACCAGGTCTTGCGAACCGGTCTGAACCGGGGGCAACCCATCCAGTGGTGGGTTTCAAAATAATTTACTACTGGTTCTGTGGCTTGGTGGGCGTGGCATGGCTTGGTGGGGGCAGGGCATGGCAGGGGAAGGTTACTGAAAAATCCCCATTTCCTCCTGATCAGCTGGGACTCGGGAGGCAGAGAATAGACGGGGGAGGGGCCAGTCAGAATTTTTACTACCGGTTCTCCAAACTACTCAAAATTTCCACTAATGGTTCTCCAGAACTGGTCAGAACCTGCTGAAACCCACCTCTGAACCCACCACTGTTCTGGCCTGGACTGAATGGGGTTTTAATGGGAATTTTAGTTTTTTATTGTTGAATTTTAATCTGGACTTGTTGTGGTTTATTGCTGTGAGCCGCCCTGAGTCCTTGTGGAGAAAGGGCGGCATATAAGTCCGAAAATAAAATAAATAAATAAATAAAATATGCTTTCATGTTGATGGAATCAAAGGCTGAAGCTCCAGCCAGTGGAACCATCATTTACTATCCAAAGTGTTTTTGAATATCCGTCTAAACAGAGTGATGGGAGGGGACTTCCTTGCCCCTTTTCTTTTCCTTCCGGTTGTTAGGGTAAATTCAAAGCCACTCACTTCCTTCCTGTGAGTGGAAGGATGCTCAGACCTGGTATTTTTCTCTCGGGGCTGGGAAAACAGCTTGGGAAAAGATACGGATCTGAACGGAATGAACCAAGTGGCAGGAAAAAGGAGGGGTGGCAGCCCCACAGCCTGTTTTCTCCTATTGCTCGTGGTGTTCTCGATTTTCATTTTAGAAACTACTCCGCCTGTTAAGAAGTAGAACAAGAATAACTCGGTAGAATTGATGGAGCGGTTGACTAGTTTATTTTATTTATTTTATTTATTATTCATATTTCTATGCCGCCCACTCTCCAAGGACTCTGGGCGGCTTACAACAATCGACAGTATACTAAATAGCATATTGCCCCCAACAATCTGGGTCCTCATTTTACCCACCTCGGAAGGATGGAAGGCTGAGTCAACCTTGAGCCGGTGAGATTTGATCCGCTGATCTGCTGAACTAACAGTCAGCTGAAGTAGCTGCAGTACTGCACCCTAACCACTGCACCACCTCGGCTCTAGTTGATAGGGCAACACTGCCCTAATCACAAATTCTCATAATTAACAGTGCAACAAACCCAGTAATAAAAATAATATCATCCGTAAAATACAGTAGCAAAAACTAAGCCAAAGGACCCAAAAGTGCTTTGCGATCATGTGACCACGAGGATGCTGCAAAGGTCGTAACTGTGAAAAATGGTCATAAGCCACTTTTTTCAGTGACATTGTCATTTTGAATAGTCACTAAATGAACTGTTGTAAGTTGAGGACTACCTGTACTTAAGACCACACCACGTCTAAATTCAGTCCCGCCTGATGTCTTGAGGAATACCTAGGTCAGTGATGGCTAACCTTTTTGCCATCGCGTGTCAAAAGCGGGGGGAGCAGGGTGGGGTCACATACACACGCGTGCCCACATCCATAATTCTATGCACCCCACCCCCTACTTTTGGCACGTGATGGCATGGTGGACCCGGTAGGCCTGTTTTTCACTCTCCCCAGGCTCCAGAGCCTTTCTAGGAGCCTGGGGAGGGTGAAAATGGCCTTCCCCACCCTACCAGAGGCCCTCTGGAGGCCAGAAACAGTGTGTTTCCTGACTTCTGGTGGGCCCAGAAGGCCCAAAAATCAGCTGGCCGGCACACGCATGCATGCCGAAGCTGAGCTCACATGCCCACCGATATGGCTCCACGTGCCACCTGTGGCATACATGCCATAGATTCGCCATCACGGACCTAGGTAATGGGCACAACACAACTCTCCTTTAGATGCTAAAGTCATCTGTCTATCCATCCACCTATTCATCCACCCAACTGTGTCTCTCTTTTTCTTTTTAATGAAATGGTGATTTCATTAATCGCCATTAATGTAATGTGAATGTAATATTGGTTTATTAAATACATGCATAGCTGGTTAGGAAGTAAAATACTGTATACTTGATATATAATGAAATAGGAGATATGTAAATTTGTATATAGAACAAGGAATAGATTACTTATAATTTTGACGTTAAATGTTAGAAACCAGAGACGTTGAGCAATGTCCATTGTTTTACTTTTAAAACTAATAAAATAATAATAATAATAATAATAATAATAATTCTCAAGAATTAATTTCTCAAGAATTGAGATATAATCTTGAATCAACTGTGCATTTAATTGCATCCAATTTCTACTTCCTCAAAGTATAAACAGGACTTCCGAAACATCAGGAAGACATAAAAACAAATGCTCTAATAATGACCAGTTTCTTGGATAAAATTGCTAGCGTAGAGAAAGAACTTCCATTCTTTATGACAAACATTTATTAGAGACATTGCTTTGTTACATTCTGATGACATTAAATCATGGAGGATTTCATCTTGAAGCAGTTGTTCAGCTCTTAATCAAACAAGCTGGCAAAGATATCCCCAAATGTAGAATGAATCCACAAACTCTTAGTAAGTCCATAGCAGATGCTACAAACGGAGACAAGATAAATATCTATTCATTTTTCTCTAAGGGCCCTTTTTTGAGATCATGTAACACCAGAGTTTTGGCCAGTGTAAATGTGATTGAGATTGGAAGAGGGCCACATTAATTCTCCTTATGTTCAAGGCTTTAGAAAGACATTACTTTTTCAACAAACTGATCCATCGGCTCAATTGGCTAAAACCCAAGATTTTCAACAGCTGACGTAAACAGAACTACCGTCATTTTCCCCCCATGTGCAAAAGAAGTATATAACTTCATGGAAGAGTAAAATGCACTATTGCGGCCCATCAAATCCTTCTCAAGTTCTCAAATTGGTCAACACTCAACAGCTTCCCAATTGGGATTCCTTCAGAGTTTTCTCTTATTTTCTGAGTAGGAGAATTTAGGACTGGAACAAAATCCAATCCAATCCAATTTCGTGTTGAGGATTTGGAAGGATAAAGTTGGTCCATCTCATACAAAACCTGGTTCTATTGTTTTCTCTGAAGAGTCTGTGATCTTTCCTATCTGAGAGACTTCATCATGGTGTACAGGGACAAAATTTGTTGTCACTTGATGCATTTCCAAGTTCTTGGATTTTTCCACTCCTTTCAAAGGACTGCAATCACTGACAAGCACCAGAATGTTGCTGGCAAGTCCTAAATACAGTAGTGGCCAAAATTGTGGAAACCTTTTGGGGAAAGTGTATTTTTGAGGTTTGATGGCTAATAACACCCCCTCTTTTTTTTTTTTTTTTGAGTTTCAAGATAATCCTATTCCACTGCTGGAATGGCCTTGGAATACCCGAGTCCTTAACTTAACCCAATTGAAAATCGATGGAGCCAAATATGTATATGTATATGTAGTACGAGTGGTGTAGGTGGAGGGAATGGTTGTATTTTTGTTGTTTATGTCTATATGTTACTGGGTTTTTTTTTCTGTTTTGTATGTTTTAACGTTTAATTAAAAAAAAAATATTAGAATGTGCAGAAATGGACAGACTAACACTTACTATTAAGGATAAAGAAGAAACTGTGTAATATGACTATTTAACATAACTGTTCCCAGGACACACCCTGTTTGATGAAATGTGAATGTTATATAAATAAAACAAATAAAATGTTAAAAAAAAAGAAAAAGAAAATCGATGGAGCCGACTAAAGAAACGTGTTAGTCAGAAGCGAGCCAGCAATAAAACCCAGTTAATAGAAGCAAGCATTGAATCTTGGTTTCACATTATAACAGCTGCAGAACTCAAAGACTTGGTTCCCTCCATGGGAAGACGTTGTAAGGCCGTCATTCATGCTAAAAGTTACCCAACTAAGCATGAACTGATAATTTTTGTCTATCTCGTGTTTTCTACGAGTTTCACTTTTCATCTTTATGCTGTAACTGCTATTCTAATAGCAAATCCTTCATAAAAAGTTATTGCATTACATTCTTGATTAAATTATCTTTCCATTGCTATATAATTTTATGGTACTATTCAAAAAAAAAAGTGGTGGCACGGAGGCTCGGGGAGGGTGAAAAATGGGTCTGCCAGAAGTTCAGAGGGTTTCCGGAGCCTGGGGAGGCAGTTTTTGCCCTCTCAGAGGTTCGAGGTGCATGGTGCAAGAGGCAAACTAGGCCACGCCCACCATGGCCGCCCAGCAACCGGGCAGAGAACCCCTTGCTAAAATTTTTGAAGCCCACTCCTGCCTCAGGTGCTTTCATGCTCATTCGTCCCCACTTCAACTCTTCTCATCATAGTCTGGGAAATTATGTGCCCCTAGAATCCTTGATGCTTATAAAATAATCCCGCTTTCTTGTTTCCTCCTCTCCTTTCTAAAGATGCCCACTCTGGACTTCCTGCTGCGATTTTAAAAAAAAGGAAAAAAAATCTCAAATTAAAATCAAGAGTAAACTATAGCTATGCCAAGGAGAAAATAGCCATCGCCATAATTCAATTGTTAATGCAAGGGATGAAGTCTCACGATATCCTGTTCTACCCCAACACCTGTGCAAACAGGCAAGTCTTCAAGGAAGGACATCATGCACCTAAAAAAGGCGGACTCGGCCTTTGTAAAGACCACCTGTGGCACATTTGTGGTTGGGTTAGAGAGCTGGCAAAATGCTCCACTGTTCATCCAGCCAAGTCTTGGTAGCACCTCTGTATGTAATGCCTCCTTCAAGGCTAAATAACGGAGGAAGTCAGTCTGGCTCTTGGAGTCTGCCTCTAGCAAATTTTAAAAGGAAGACTTGAGAAATGGCTTAAGCTTCCAGGCTTCTGCCTAAGGTTAAATCCACCTGTCTTCAGGCTCTTAAGGGGGATCAGCTTGGAATCCACTCCAGGTTACCCAGTCTCAGTGCTGAAATTCAATTTTTTTTTACTACCGGTTCTGTGGGCGTGGCTTGGAGGGCGAGGCAGGGGAAGGATACTGCAAAATACTTCCAAGAGCCTTGGATAGTACAGTGGTCTAAAGCCCTGTTATTAACATCAGCTGCCTGCAATTATTGCAGGTTCGAATCTCACCAAGGCTCAAGGTTGACTCAGCCTTCCATCCTTTCTAAGGTAGGTAAATTGAGGACCCAGTTTGTGGGGGCAATAAGCTGACTTTGTAAATATACAAAAGTATGACGGCTATTGCTTAGCGCATTGTAAGCCGCCCTGAGTCTCCGGAGAAGGGCGGCATATAAATCAAATTTTTTTTTAAAAAAAAATCCCCATTCCCTCCCCACTCCAGGGGAAGGATACTGCAAAAGCCCCATTCTCTCCCCACTCCAGGGGAAGGATACTGCAAAATCTCCATTCCCACCCCACTCCAGGGGAAGGATATTGCAAAATCCCCATTCCCTCCCCACTCCGGGTGGGGTGGGTGGGTGAAGGATATTGCATAATCTCCATTCCCACCCCACTCCGGAGGGAAGGATATTGCAAAAATCTCCATTCTCACCCCACTCTGGGGCCAGCCAGAGGTGGTATTTGCCGGTTCTCTGGACTGCTCAAAATTTCCGCTACCGGTTCTCGGGAACCTGTCAGAACCTGCTGGTTCTGGCTTGACTATCTTCTTCTTTGTGGCAGCCCCTGAGATATTGAAACCCTGTTATCATGTCTCCCCTAGTCCTTCTTTGGCCTCCCTGAATCCTAGTTCAACGTTTCTAACATTGTATCACAGGGTTATGATGATGGTTATGAAACTCTTAACCATCTCATAGTCATATTAAGTATCTCCAAATTCAAAACATCAAGGGATAGGCCTTTAGTCAGGGAAGGGGTGGGGCGTGAAAAGTACTAATGGGATACTAATGTTGGTCCATCTTGCCTGTTCCTTCAATTGTCAGAGCAAAGGTTCTCCCGTGTCATACTTCTCTGCCAACCTCTTGCCAAAGCCAACAGAAGTATCTCCAGGCGGGTTGCCAGCAACTGTTGGCAAGGTCAAAGGCAGTTCAGCAGTTCCTGCTTACCTTGGAGAGAATGACTGACTTTGATTTAACTGATGTCCCAAATTAATTAATGTGGAAAGATTGTTGTGTGGAAGAATTAACCCATACACGATCAACATAGTGTGACTGTTCAACAAATTTCCTAAAACACGGATTCTCCAATTCTGCACTTCTATCACCCTTAAAGTGATATACCAAGGAGCCTTGGTGGAGCAGCGGACTAAAACGCTGTTAAGTAGCACTTAGCTGCCAGCTGCCTGCAATTACTGCAAGTTCGAATCTCACCAGGCTCAAGGTTGACTCAGCCTTCCATCCTTCTGAGGTAGGTAAAATGAGGACCCGAATTGTGAGGGCAATAAGCTGACTTTGTATAAAAAAGAACACCGCTGGGGGGGGGGGGGGCGAAAGCCCTACTAAGCAGGTATATACAAAAGTATGAAGGCTATTGCTTAATGTATTTTAAGTCGCCCTGAGTCTCCAGAGAAGGGTGGCATATAAACCAAACAAACAAACTAACTAACTAACTAACAAATAAATGTGTGCAGTCTATGCCCCTGAATAAAATAAAGGATTGCTCCGAGCAACATTGAGGAAATGATTGGATGTGAATTAAATATACTACCTACTTCCCATAATTATATTTTAATCTACATATCACAGGGTCCTCAAAATTTGCATCACCACTACAGTCCACTGCAGGCTTGAGAAGGTAAAACTAGAAACAAAATGGGATAACAAACTGAGAATGAAGTTTTGATAGCATTCTCACTTTGGATGCCAGATCGGTTTAGAAAAGAATTGTGATCCACCGTAAATTCCTTGTGATCTTCCAACGTTAACCACAATATAAGAAGTCATATTTTAAAATAAGATGTTTGTTTGGGTTGTGAATACCATGTGAGATCACCTGTATGAGTCTCTGCTCCAAAATACCCATTGTTCTGCCCTAGGCTTCCCCAAAAAAGCAGGAAGCAGAATCCTGGTCCCGACAAAACCCCTTTTATTAAACAAACAGTGGATTCCTCTCATTCACCCTTCAGCAAAGTCTTTCAAGGGAGAATTTACAGTCACAGACCTTATCTGGCTTGGAGAGCTGCCAGGCCAATATCTTTCATAACTTGGCAGAGTCTCGGAGAGTCACAAACCAATTAGGCGAACTAATTGTCTCCTGCAAACTCCACTCCCCCTCGCTCCTCTTTTATTCCCTCTGGGAGGAGCCATTCATCATCCACCTGTGGCCTTACTCCCAAGTCAACCCTTGTTCTTTAGCTGCTCCCTTCGTCTGGCAACTCTGCGCATGCCCACACTGGGAACAGGCTCCAGCTGTTCTTCTTCCTCACTGATGTCTGACTCCAAAGGCAGCTGATATCTGGCATCCGGCCCTGGCCCCCTCTCTGCCTCTGATGCAGAGCCGCATCAGAGCCTTCCCCAGACTCCAGGACTGGCCCATGTTCCTCCCCAACCTCCTCACTGTCCGAATCTGCTGCCAGCTCTGCTGGCAGGCCACAACACCCATGCTTTTGAATCAGAAAGGGGTGGGGGGGGGGAAGGAAACATTGCCGTAATGGCAGTGTGTTTCAGCCAAGCATGGCAACTCTGAATGGATAACTCTACAACTGAATATGCCAACAAAATCCTCTTGCGATGCTCCATCCAATATTTTCAGAGGTCTTTGACAGAGTAAAAACCCAGGACCCTTTAGGAAAGAGGATTCTTTTCTAGAATCAGTTTTGGTATGCAAAGAGTTTCCAGACCAGGGGTGTCAAACTCAAGGCCCAGGGGCCAGAGGTGGTATTCAGCAGGTTCTGACCAGTTCCGGAGAACCGGTAGTGGACATTTTGAGTAGTTCAGAGAACTGGCAAATACCACCTCTGACTGGCCCCGCCCCCATCTATTCTCTGCCTCCCGAGTCTCAGCTGATAGGAAGGAAATGGGGATTTTGCATTAACCTTCCCCTGGAGTGGGGTGGGAATGGAGATTTTACAGTATCCTTCCCCTGCCACACCCACCAAGCCACGCCTACAGAACCGGTAGTAAAAAAAATTTGAATCCCACCACTGCCGGGGGTGGGATCCGGCCCGCGGGATGCTTAGATCCTCCCAGCAAAGGACCGGCCTGTGGTGTCTCTGCTAGCAAAAATGGAGCTCCGGAAGGCCGCATGCAGCCCTCCCGAGCTCCGTTTTCACTGGCAGAGGGTTGCAGGAGGCCATCACAGCCAAAAGCAGAGCTCGCAAGGGCCGCAGGTGGCACTCCCAAACTCTGTTTTCACCGGCAGAGGATTGCAGGAGGCCATGGCAGCCGAAAACGGAACTTGGGAGCCCGTGTTTGCTGACAGAGCGCTTGGGCCACCACAGGCGCCCCCAGAGAGCAGCTTGTGTGACATCAAGCTGGCCACATATACCCCGGCCACCTCACCCCTGCCCCCCAAGGTCAAACACAACCCTGATGCGGCCCTCAATGAAATCGAGTTTGACACCCCTGTTCCAGATGAAAACGGGAACTATTTAGCCAAACTCCCTTCTCTTAAGTGGGAGAAACGAAGCATGAGTTTCACAACCACATAACACAAAAAACTCCAACCTTGCTGCCATCTTGACCTCTTTGACTTCTCTTCTGGACCCTCCTGAAAGCAGAGGCCAAAACAGGCTCCCCGTTAATAGGGCAGGATTCGTTTTTACAGTAAGGCCTGGGGAAACCATTCTGTTCCGCTTCCTGATTACTTTTTCACATGGCCCAATGTTAAATGTACCTAACCAGGAAGCTGCAAATCATCCACGTTCATGACTGATAAGGTTATTAACAGGCATAGTGTTCTCTTTCCGCTATCATCCGGAGCAGTGTTTGAAGGTGACGTTAAGGAGGGGAAAAAAAACCCCCAATTTGTTAGTTTGGAGAGAAATTAGACTAGGAACAAGTCAATCTATCAGCTTTGGGCTGATAGGTCCATGGAAGCCATCCAAACAAACATCTGGTTCCTAAGGTCATAAAATAAGAAGCGAAGAACATACGGTCTGGTAGATCACTTCTTCCCTTCCTTCTTTTCGTTGCCAACATAATTTAAATGTTATCCTGCAGCTCACGATCATCATTTATGAAGTTGAAGAGAATGATTGCTATTATGGGAAGTCACCAGGCTAGAAGTAGATTTCTGCATGAATGGGAAATAGATGGATAATATGCAGGGTCCTCTCCTATATCTCATCCATGATTTCTTAAACAGGAAATCAGCTCAAATTTCCCCTTCAATAGGCTTCTTTATAGACAAAGAATTCTTCTCCATTAACCAGCACCTCGCACCTACAATCCCAGTTCGGTTGAGTTTTCACAGGAGGTTTTTAATATTCAGAAATCCCTAGCCTCATCCGCAAAAGGATACTGGAATTCCAGATGTGACGGCCATTTCTTCTGTGGTCTGCTACCCTCATTATATTTTTCTAGCGCTTTCTTTTTTTCCCCCCTCCACGATGGGATAAACATGAAGGTTATATTTCATTTGGTAGCGGTAGTAGAAGAACCCAAAAACTCACAATAATGGTGGCTTCCAGGTAAGTATCTCAGAATCGCACAGCATTGTCTAACGATTCAGAGTCCATCTTCAGCTCCAGAGGTTTATAACCAATAGGAATCTATTTATGTTATTTTAGAGACTCCAAAAGACCTTTTATTTCATGAAAATGAAATATGAAATTCTTCAAGGAACTCCTTGTTCTGCGAATGGGTCTTCCTTCAATGCTTATGGTCCATAATTGGAAGATACACAAGCAGGGGTCAGCAACCTGCAGCTCTGGAGCCGCATGTGGCTCTTTCATCCCTCTGCTGTGGCTCCCTGTTGCCAGTCGGCTCCACAATTGATAGGGCTTTCGGTCAGCAGAGGAAAAAGGATGCCACGCTAGGAGCAGACTCTATGGTGGGGGAACCGGATTTCCGGTCGGCTCCAGAATTGAATGGGAGGCTTCCGGTTAGGACCTTTGTGGCTCTTTGAGTGTTTAAGGTTGCCGACCTCTGTTTTAGAGTAATGGAAACATTTCACCAATCACTCTAACTGGTAGAAAATGGCCAATACAGAATGAAAGTTTAATCCATTCTTTATATTACATTCCTTTTCAGAATTGGAGGACTAAACGACATCTTGACCACGAGCTGCATGAGTTAAAGGTCTCATTTGAGTGTGCTGAACCATTTTTTCTAGTCATCTTGATCTAGCCCAAAATCCCTGAAACTGTCAAACAAAGGCAAGTGGAAGAGGAGGTGGAAGTGGGAGACCAGTGAACTCTAAATAGCATCCCTATAGTAAGTATAAATATCCTCCTCAAATATTTCTATCTTCTAAATTTGGGGTAGGGTGCAATTAGAATGACAGTCCTCTGCCTCCTACTGACAAATGCCAAAGTATCAGGCTGTTGACACTAGGCCTAAATGTATAAAATATCTCATAGCAACCATGTATGAAAATGTGAAAACACTACAAGGGCAACACAATAGAGTTGATCTATGTCTCCTGGAAGGGGTCAGATGTTCACAACTGGATCCCTTTGAGAGTAATTCCTGACCAAGGATTTCTTATAACAATCCTTGCCAACACACTTAAAAATTAAGTCAACTATCTTGACCTGCTTTGACAATAAATGCAGGCTCCACTTGGAATCACTTGAAGATACAATGATTTTCGTGACCCTCTTGACTATTGGTTGACTTTAAGCTAGTTGTTTTCTCTTATTTTTCTCCATACAATACAGTTGTTTTAAGGACACACACACACACAGCCAGAAAATATAGAATGACTTGGACTTAGACTTGTGTTGTGGTCCGCCAGCAGCCTGCGGAGCTGGCAGCGGAGTCAGACAGTGAGGAGGCTGAGGAAGAACATGGGCCAGTCCTGGAGGCTGGGGAAGGCCTGGATGAGGGCTCTGCGTCAGAGGCAGAGATGGGGCCAGGGCCATCGGGGAGTGATGTGCGGACTCCGGAGCCTCCAGAGGCTGACAGTAGAGAGGCAGAGGAACAGGAGGAGCCTGTTCCTAATGCACGTATGAGAAGAGCTGCCAGAAGGCAAGAGCAGCTAAAGCAAAGAGGACGACTCAGGAGTAGGACCAAGAGATGATTGGCCTCTCCCATAAGGCTTAAAAGACCAGCAATGGCTCTTGGCCTCTTTGCCGGAAAACAACGTTGATAGTCTTACTGCACTTATCTCTTGTCGACGTCTTCTGCTTTTGAACTTTTGCCAAGAGAAGCCTTTGGCAGTTTGCCTAATTATACCAAGGTTGGTGATTAGACCAAAGAATTTGTGTTATGAAGAATTTGTTTTAATTTAGTTTGGACTACGCTGAGAATGAGTTAATTCTCAGCTGTTCTAATAAAGTCTGTTTGTTTTGGAGCTGTTTGCGTCTAATACTACCTACTTGGGCCTGGGTCACAACAACTTAGAATAACTTTATTGTCCCTTTGAATGTACACTAATTGGCATACATTAAAATGAAATTTCATTGCATACAGCTCTGAAAGGGTCTCCACCTCCAATATAATAGAATGAACGAATGATGCAAATTCTAAAGGTGCAAATAGACACAATGCAACATAATGAATAGAATCAGCTGAAAAAGAGCAATCAAAAGAAAACAGTGATAGCCAAGCACATCTGCCAAAGAAATATGAATTGATACACCTATGTTTTGTTCACATTTGTACTAGAAAGAGAATAAAACAAAGCAGTGAATAAATCAAATGCAGGTGGCAGTGATGGTATTTATTTATTTGTTCGTGTATGTATGTATGTATGTAATTTATATGCTGCCCTTCTCCCGAAGGACTCAGGGCAGCTTACAAAAGGAACACAAAAAAATTACATAAACATTAAAATCAGTTTAAAATAAATTAAAATTATTTGAAATCACCCCTACGGATTCAGCCCATTTGGTGAAAAAGCCACGTCTTCAATTTGCGGCGGAAGGAGAGGAGGTCAGGGGCTGTCCTGAGGCTGGTGGGCAGCCCATTCCAGAGGATCGGTGCTCCCACAGAGAACGCTCTCCCCCTGGGGGCCGCCAGACGACATTGTCTGGCTGACGGCACCCTGAGGAGGCCCGCTCTGTGTGAGCACACCGGACGATGAGAGGATGGCAGGAGATGATCCTGCAGGTACCCCGGGCCTAAGCCATGTACTAGGCCATGTAGCCATGTAGGTAGTAGAAAGATGGTGGCATTCTCAACATTCGTGCAATTCTTCAGCCAACTGGTAGATAAACTCGTTGGAAAATGAAGTAGACGTCCGTCAAATGCTTCTATTTGATTTATCTTTTGCAGATTGCAACTCAGCTGTTTTTGATCTTAAGAAGGCTTGGCATAATTGTCTTGGAGGTGACATTCCGGTGCCAGATGAGCAATAAGTATAAACAAGAAGTGTGATTATCTCGTGTAATGATATCTGATGTCAGAACATACACAGAACACCCTGGATGGAAGGTGGAGATGCCATAGAGACGTGACCTTTGGAACAGATCTGCGATAAGGGTGTGACGGTCTCTTGGAACTCATTTTTGAGAAGTTAACTACAGGACAAAGCAATGAGAAATAGTTTGGACTGAAGTAGGGGATCAAGGACAATAGATGGCCATACCACACAATAAAGATTTTGCAACACGGAGCCTTAACCAGGGGTGAAATGCTCCCGGTTCGGACCGGTTCGCCTGATCTGGTAGCGATGGCTGCGGGTGGTTCGGAGAACCGGTAGCAAAAATCCCTGCACCCCCCACCCCCCCAATGCCCAGCTGAGCCAGGCGATCACCAGCGGCTTTTTTTTTTAACTTTTAAAAGCATTTTTTTCTACAACCTCTTTGGCCGAAAAAATGCTTTTAAAAGTAAAAAAAAAAAAAAGCCGCTGATGATCGTGCGGCTCAGCTGGGATCATCAGAGGCTTTTAAAAGCATTTTTTTCTGCAACCTCTTCGGCCGAAATGGTTGTAGGAAAAAAAAACTGCCTTTAAAAGCCTCTGGCGATCCCAGCTGACTTGCCTGATCGTCAGAGGCTTCTAAAAGCATTTTTTTGCCTGCAATCTCTTAAGGTTGTAGAAAAAATGCTTTTAAAAGTAAAAAAAAAAAAAGTTGGCCACGCCCACCCAGTCACATTACACACACACCGCCACCAAGCCACACCCACAGAACTGGTAGTAACAAATTTTAGATTTCACCCCTGGCCTTAACCTTTCATCTGGTTATATTTCTGCATTAAACTGGCATTAAATTTCACATTCATTTAAATAATGTGTAACCACCTCCATTGTTAACCTAATCTTGCGAAGCTTCTTCTCCGGTAATATTGTATTGCTAACTAGGGCATTCAAAACCTTTGCCAGACCAATTCTCGAATACAGCTCATCTGCCTGGAATCCACACTGTATATCGGACAATAACATTATTGTGCAGGTCCAGAGTTATTTCACAAGAAGAGTACTCCACTCTTCTACTCACAATAGAATCCCTGATGCCACCAGACTTGAAATTCTGGGCTTGGACAATCTTGAACTGCGCTGCCTGCAGTCCAATCTAAGCATAGTACACAAAATTGTCTGCTACAACATCTTACCTGTCAACGACCTCTTCAGCTTCAACCACAATAATACCCGGGCAAACAATCGATACAAACTCAAGGTAAACCGCTCCAAACTCGATTGCAGAAAATACGACTTCAGCAACAGAGTGGTCAATGCCTGGAATGCCCTACCCGACTCCGTTGTTACAGCCTCAAACCCTCACAGCTTCAAACTATCTATCGTGGACCTCACCCCATTCCTAAGAGATCCATAAAGGGGGCGTGCATAAGCGCACCAGCGTGCCTACCATCCCTGTTCTACTGTCCCCGTTTATCTGTACTTACTTCCTTCGTTTATGTTTATACCTATACCTGCTGTCTTGTACATGTTTGACAAAATAAATAAAATAATAAAAAAGTATTTAAAAATTTCATGAATTCCCAAAGATGCCATGGCCCATATTGTCCTGGTATCTCCCTAAAAAAAAGGAGGTAATTACAGAAATTTCCACACCCCTGCTTGCATTTGATCTGATGTGCCCCAAAGTACTTCAAAGTTGGCATTTGTCTTGGAATCACCTAGTGGTGGGTTTCAAATTTTTTTACTACAGGTTCTGTGGGTGTGGCAGGTTCTGTGGTGGGCGTGGCAGGGGAAGATTACTGCAAAATTCCCATTTCCTCCCGATCAGCTGGGACTTGGGAGGCAGAGAATAGATGGGGGTGGAGCCAGTCGGAATTTTTACTGCCGGTTCTCCGAACTACTCAAAATTTCTGCTACCGGTTCTCCAGAATTGGTCAGAACCTGCTGAAACCCACCTCTGGAATCACCACTCCCTGCAGATCTTGTAGTTGCTCTATTTTACCACGGCCTCATATTTCTTCCTGGTCCAGGAGTGTCTACAAAAGAGGTGGATCAAAAACTCAGGTTGGTGGTCATAACCATGCAATGGAAGCCCTCATAACACACATAAAAGACATGAAGAGCCTTGGTGGCGCAGCGGACTAAGTGCTGTTGTGTAGCACTTAGCTGCCAGCTGCCTGCGATTAGTGCGAGTTCAAATCTCACCGGGCTCAAGGTTGACTCAGCCTTCCATCCTTCCGAGGTAGGTAAATTGAGGACCCGGATTGTGGGGGCAATAAGCTGACTTTGTAGAAACACCGCTTATGGGGGGGCCAAAGGCCCTAATAAACAGGTATATACAAAACAATGAAGGCTATTGCTTAACGCATTGTAAGCCGCCCTGAGTCTTCGGAGAAGGGCGGCGTATCAATTGAACTTATTAATAAATAATAAATAATAAATAATAAATAATAAATAATAAATAATAAATAATAAATAATAAATAATAAATAATAAATAATAAATAATAAATAATAAATAATAAATAATAAATAATAAATAGATAGATAGATAGATAGATAGATAGATAGAGATAGATAGATAGATAGATAGATAGATAGAAGATAGATGGATGGATAGAAGATAGATACATAGATAGATAGAAGATAGATAGATAGATAGATGAAAGATAGATAGATGATAGATAGATAGAGATAGATAGATAGATAGATAGATAGATAGATAGATAGATAGATAGAAGATAGATGGATGGATAGAAGATAGATACATAGATAGATAGAAGATAGATAGATAGATAGATAGATAGATAGATGAAAGATAGATAGATGATAGATAGATAGATAGATAGATAGATAGATAGATAGATAGATAGAGATAGATAGATAGATAGATAGATAGATAGATAGGGGAGGGGCTCTAATTGCAAGGCTATGGCTGCCATCTTGACTTTTTCTCAATCTTCCTGCAGGCCTCCCCCGACCTGTTTCCTAAAGTCATGTATTACTGCTCTTTTCCCACCCGCACCTCTCGTGCAGGTTTCATATCCAGTTCCTGGGACCCCTCTTCCTGGAACGCCATCCCCAGTTGCTCTCACATCTACCACTGTGGTCAGAACTATTGGGAAAGATGCTTTGTTGCAACATTGCCAGCATGTTAGCATTTCACGGGAACTTCTACATGCAACTGTGAAACGGCAGCTGAAGCATCTGGGGAAACTTTGGAGAACGTCCATCATTTTATTTAATTCCGCCCCCCCCTCCCAATTCTTCCATCATTCCCCGTTCAAACAACATCTCACAAATACGCACCTACAGTAGTACCAAAATGACTGTAATCTCCCTTGAATTCAACGGGAATTACACAACTATAACCCTGTAATGAAATAAAAGTATTGCAGCAGTAGTGTCCACTCCAGTGGTGGGATTCAAATTTTTTTTACTACCGGTTCTGTGGACGTGGCTTGGTGGGCGTGGCAGGGGAAGGATATTGCAAAATCCCCATTTCCTCCCGATCAGCTGGGACTCGGGAGGCAGAGAATAGAGGGAGTGGAGGGGCCACTCAGAGGTGGTATTTGCCGGTTCTCTGAACTACTCAAAATTTCCGCTACTGGTTCTCCAGAACTGGTCAGAACCTGCTGAATACCACCTCTGGTCCACTCAGAAAGTGGCTCGCAAGTAATTTGTTGTGAGTGGAGAATCCATTTCAGCTCATTCAGAAACTCGCTGAACGGCTTTCAAGGGGACCTCTAATATAGCTTTAATGGGGTGGAAGAGCTCTGAAATCTTATTCCCTTCCCTAAAAATGCATTCCAAAGTGTGTGTTCAACTCACACCATCCATATTCATCTCCATCCTCACACTTTCCTCCAAATGCAAGTGAGGAAGACAATTACACCGAATCTATGTATAGTTGTAGTGGCCATTTGTTCTGTTTTAAGAGAACTGGTAGTGGTTCCTCAAAGTCCCACCTGGGTAAACCCTGAACTCTCTTAAAAATGTAATAAAGGCAGGGGTGGGATTCAGCCGGTTCGTACCAGTTCAGGTGAACCGGTAGCTGTGACCTGCAGGTGGGCCAGTCCACCCACCCCGGCACTATGCCGTCCTATTTAGTGGTGTTTTTTAAGCCGCATGCATGTTTGCAAGTGCACATGTGAGCAAAGCGCATGCACAGAAGTCCACTTGCATGCACTCACATTTTCGGTGCTAGGGCGAACCGGTTATTAAATTATGTGAAGCCCACCTCTGAATAAAGGCAACGTTTCCCTCGAGTCAAGCTCAACTCCTTGTTACACTGTAGATAAAGATAAAGGTAAAGGTTCCCCTCGCACATATGTGCTAGTCGTTCCTAACTCTAGGAGGCGGTGCTCATCTCCATTTCAAAGCCGAAGAGCCAGCACTGTCTGAAGACGTCTCCGTGGTCATGTGACCGGCATGGCTAAACGCCAAAGGCGCGTGGAACGCTGTTACCTTCCCACCAAAGGTGGTCCCTATTTTTCTGCTTGCATATTTACGTGCTTTCGAACTGCTAAGTTGGCAGGAGCTGGGACAAGTAACGGGAGCTCACCCCGTTACACAGCACTGTAGATACATCCACACAATTTCATGACCATCCTATGAAAAGAGCCTGTCAGGGCAACCTTATGAGCTATTTCTTCAACAGCCTATCTTCTAACCATGATGGAATTCCATCCAAGCATTAACCAAGTCCAACTTTACTTAGGGTTTTTTTTTTTTTGAGATCTGCTAAGGTCAGTTTCAGTTATGTTCTGCCACCTGCTGGAACAATAAAGTTTCCTTTAATACATTATTGTTGATGTGGACAATTCCACGAGCTTCAAATGTGGATGGAAGAGAGGTGGGGGCTACTTAATGTTCTGTCCCCATGGGCACAGCCGCTCTGGGGTTCCTCCCTCCTTTCTTCTCACCGACCCACACAACAGAGGTGTGAAATGACATTCACAGCAGCTGTACTCAACCTCCCCCCCCAAAATCTTCCTGCTGCCACCCCCATCTGCCTCTTGCCAGCTATTTGAGGGCATCTCATCTCCCTGGTGATTAATGTAAAAATCCATATCAAATCCAAATGGCAGAGTCTTTAAACTGCAGCTGTCCCATGCAGGACTGGTTTGCCAAGCTTCTTTCAAAACCGGATGTTGGTGGAGAAAACTTTGTTTCCAAGAATAAGACCAGGTTAAAAACAGGGGTGAAATCCAGCAGGTTCTGACAGGTTCTGGAGAACCGGAAGCGGAAAGTTTGAGTAGTTCTGAGAACCGGTAGCGGAAATTTTCAGTAGTTCGGAGAACGGGCAAATACTACCTCTGGCTGGCCCCAGAGTGGGGTGAGAATGGAGATTTTGCAGTATCCTTCCCCTGCCATGCCCACTAAGCCACGCCCACTAAGTCACACCACATCCACCAAGCCACGCCCACAGAACCGGTAGTAAAGAAATTTGGATTTCAGCACTGGTTAAAAATTCAGCTTTCCTCCATAAACATTCACAGAAATCATTTAAGTATCATAAACTACAGCATTGACTGTGAAATTGGTTGAACTGAGAGTCAAGAAGCTACTAAGAAGTATGTTGGTACACTACGTTTCCTTAGAACAGGGGTCTCCAAACTTGGCAACTTTTAAGACTTGTGGACTTCAACTCCCAGAATTCCTCAGACAACACAGGAAGCTAGGTTGAGAATGAGCATAGCTGAGGAATTCAAAAGATCAAAATTCCAATTTTTTTCTCCAAGTCTTTTTCCATTAAACCCAAAAGAAAAGTTTCTGGCTTAATCTTTATCTTCATTTTAAGAATTTTCTATATTAAAATATGAATCTTACTCCAAAACTTATTTGCTTTATCACATGACCACCATAAATGATTTTAAAAATCCCTTCTTTGTTTTTTACAATTTCAACATTCATTTGAAATATCTTTATACATTCTAGATAACGTATCCGGTGCTAAATACCAGCAGTACATCATCTTCTATAAATTTTCTTTTAAATTATAGTTTGGTGTGAATTTTAAACTTTTTGTCTGCATATTTTCCAATTGTTCAAACATTACATTATATCCTAAGTTCCTTGCCCACTGAATCATACCATGTTTTACATGTTCACCTTCCAAATTCAATATCAGTAACATTTTATAAATCTTGAGTAGTCAAGATGTGGAAGTAGATAGAAATAAAGATCCAAGAGAGGAATATGGGAAGCAAGCTAAGAAACGAACAATTAAAGCTTTGAAGTGGGTAAGAGACGATGGCTAAAAAGGGAATATGTTTAAATCTAGCAAAGTGATTATTCAAATCAATATTAACTTTAACTTTATCATACCATAGATAACATATAATTTTTATATGGTAATATATAAAAATTAACAGTAGAAATTAAAAATTAGAGTTTTAAAAAATTTCAAAATTATAGAAAAATGACAAACATCAAAACATGTCAAATCCTAAGATGAATTATTAGAGGTGGGAGGGGGTCTCTCAAACGACTAGTTAAGGGAAGACTTTCCAACATGTTGTTATGTGCAAGTCAATGAACTAAATTCTTTGTTCCTCTCCTTCTTCTCTTCTAAGTTTAACCAAAGACAGGTGCATATTTATTGGATATCTGCTCGGGGGCATGGTGAAAAGAGTCAAACGAGTAGCCAGGGATGTGTGAACAAAGCCTTGCTCCTTTTTACATGTGTAGAACACGTGAGGCATGTAAGAAAGGAGTAGGTTTCACTTTATGAATGTAGACACCATCTTAATTTTTTTGACACCTGAGGACATAGCTGAGAAGGAAACAATCCAGCTTCTTTGAAAGGTGCCACAAGTTCAGACAGCATTTGAAAAAGATGATGTTAAGCAGTGATGGGTTTCAAAATTTTTTACTACCAGTTCTGTGGGTGTGGCTTGGAGGGTGTGGCAGGGGATGGATACTGTAAAATCTCCATTCCCACCCCACTCCAGGGGAAGGATATTGCAAAATCCCCATTTCCTCCCAATCAGCTGGGACTTGGGAGGCAGAGCATAGATGGGGGCGGGGCCAGTCAGAGGTGGTATTTACTGGTTCTCTAAACTACTCAAAATTTCCGCTACCGGTTCTCCAGAACTGGTCAGAACCTGCTGAAACCCACCTCTGATGTTAAGTATTATTGTTATTATATTATAATATTATCAATATTATTGTGATGAATACTATAACAAATATGTGGCTTATGGCTGTTTAAAAATAATCGTACCCAGTTCACACACTGTTTGATGGAAATTGAATGTTATATAAATAAAATAAATAAAACATGAAAAAGAAGCAACTCCTACTTTCTGGCCTAATATTGCTACCTAGAGCTGGTCTGGATTGACTGGGGGTTTTTCAACCCTGGCAACTTTTAAGATATGTGGACTTCAACTCCCACTCAAAAGGTCCTATATTCCCATCGATTCCTCTTCATACACCCCCAGCTGCTGTTTGAGGCAGGATCTGTGGGCAGGCTGACAAAGTTGGCAGCTCTGCTAGAAATCAGATTACAAGGTGGACTCATTTCTCCATCTGCTTCCGCTACTGGAATGCTGTTTATTGACCTATGTTGAGGCATTGTACGTTTGCCCCCAAAGGAGTAAGTTGTATGAATAAGGGTGCGGCTCAGTGGTGAAATGTAAAATTTGTTACTACCAGTAGTTCTGTGGGCGTGGCTTGGTGGTGGTGGGGTAATGTGACTGGGTGGGCATGGCCAACTTTTTTTTTTTTTACTTTTAAAAGCATTTTTTCTACAACCTCTTCGGCTGAAGAGGTTGCAGAAAAAAAAATGCTTTTAAAAGCCTCTGACGATCAGGCAACTCAGCTGGGATCGTCAGAGGCTTTTAAAAGCATTTTTTTCTACAACCTCTTTGGCCGAAGATGTAGAAAAAATGCATTTAAAAGTAAAAAGAAAAGCCTCTGATGATCGCGCAGCTCAGCTGGGCATGAGGGGCGGGGCAGGGATTTTTGCTATCGGTTCTCCGAACCACCCACCGCCATCGCTACCGGATCAGGCGATCCAGTCCGAACCAGGAACATTTCACCCCTGGTGTGGCTTATACAACTAAAAGAACACCGCCATTTTGCTGTTTTACTCACAGCTGCTGCTGTTCCATCAGGTTTCCATGGGCTCTCAACATGGAGGCCACCGTGAAGTTTACAGTCCAAATGTCTATGGAGATTCTCAGTCATCCAGGTCATGGTTGTCCCAAAGGTGCTTTTTCAAGAGTCAATTGGACTTTCTGGTTTTTCTTTGAAGACGTTTTGCTTCTCATCCAAGAAGCTTCTGAAGAGTTGAAGAAGCTTCTTGGATGAGAACAGCGGTGGGTTTCAAAAATTTTTACTACCGGTTCTTTGGGTGTGGCTTGGTGGGCATGGCGTGTCTTGATGGGTGGGGCAGGGAAAGGATACTGTAAAATCTCCATTCCCTCCCCAATCCAGGGGAAAGTTACTGCAAAATCCCCATTTCCTCCCGATCAGCTGGGACTCGGGAGGCAGAGAACAGATCAGGGCGGGGCCAGTCAGAATTTTTACTACCGGTTCTTCAAACTACTCAAAATTTCCGCTACCGGTTCTCCAGAACTGGTCAGAACCTGCTGAAACTCACCTCTGGGCTAGGCACTAAAAAACCCCACAGTAACAATAATTAACATATGCCTCTTCCAAAGCTTAATGACTAAGACAACGATCTTAATTCAAAACCCAAGAAAGCCACCTTTGTCTCTTCAGAGACTTTGAAGAGATGATCACCGTGATTCCAGACTTGTTCGCTAGGTTTTAAAACACCAAGGAAGGAAGGAAGGAAGGAAGGAAGGAAGGAAGGAAGGAAGGAAGGAAGGAAGGACGGACAGAGCTCACTCTGCAGAGGAAATAAACAAGAAAATGCAGACAAGGAGGGAAATCACTTGTTTTATTGTTCTCTTAATTATGTACCTCTAAATCAATTGTTGTGACTTAAGCTAATTTTGTGTTTTAGGATTTAATCACCCTCCGGTTCCAATATCTGAGGGCTGCCACAGAGAAAAGGGGGTCAGGAGAAGAAGCAGTGAACTTCTCAAAGAGAGAAGCAACCTAGAACTAAGGAGAAATGTTCTGTCAGTACGAACTATCAGCGATACGGCTTGCCTCCAGAAGTTGTGGGTGCTCCATCCCTGGAGGTTTTGAAGAAAAGATTGGGCAGCTATTGATTCGGAATGGTACAGGGTCTGCTGCTTGAGCAGAGAGGATTGGACAAGAAGATCTCCAAAGTCCCTTCCAACCCTTATTCTATTATTTAAAAGTTTGATAAAGCACAACCTGAATTGGGATCAGAGAAATGAAATGTTGAAAAGGATTGCCATCTGGTGGCAGGAAGTATCTCCAAAGTTTAAAGAAGTACAAAGCTTCTTTAGATCTCAGTTGTGGGCTGAGAGTTGGGATTTAAATTATTTTTTTAAAAATGACTAAATGGAGGAAGAAGGAGATATGAGTCCTAGAAGCTTGCTCTCTCCACTGTAGCTTCTCAGCAGGCACCCAGAACATCAGGACTTGGCTTCCTCTGCATCCAAAGACCAAGGTCTCAGGGAGATCACTGCTCCGTGAGTTGTCAACATCTTACACCCGTGTTCTGTGTGTGTACCGAAGCTCTTTGCCCAGTGAGACTAATTTTAGAAGCATATTAATTAGAGACAAGGCTCCAACTTTTCATGAAGAAGCTCTTCAACTCCCTGATGGCCTTGGATCGGCCTCCTTTAGATTTTTTTCCATCTCTCTGGGTGATAAGAACAGGAGTCCAGATGTTTCTGCACTACAGGTCCAGTGGTGGGCTGTAGCTGGTTCGGACGGGTTCGGGAGAACCGGTAGTTGCAACTTGTGGGTGGTTCTCTGTTCTGCACAGGGAAAAGAGAACAGAGGTTGTAAAAGTTGTAAAAATGGGTGCTACTCACTTAACAACCGCCTCATTTAGCAATAGATGTTCTGGCCATGCTTGTCGTCATAAGTCAAGGACTACCTGTAGAGTTCAGATCTGGTTAACACTTAGAAGGGAGGTTCCTTGGAAAGGATCCAAAATGCAAAGAGGACAGTTGCATGGCCACCATCTTGTGTTTTTTTTTTATACCTCTCCATTCCCGCGTGGGATGTCAGAACCCAAAATGTAATTAAATGAACAAGGTTGAATTTTAGTATTGAAAGCACATAACAATAATAGAATAGGTAGAATTAGTGGGACATAATAATAGAGTCAACAGAATTGGTTTGACTTGCTGTTTTGCTTCTGTAAGAATTGCTTTCCTAAGAATTGGAATTGCTTCTGCCATTTGCTTCTACTAGTGATCTAACTTCTGTTATCTTGTTTTTTTGTATAACTCGGTGCCTGGTGCATATCTCAGAAAGCGGGGTATGTCATGAATTGGCAGGGTTACATCGTGCAAATACCTATGTAGCTAAGCATATTCTGTTGCTTCTGTTGCTAAGGACTCAACTCGCCCGTTCCTTGCTGCACTGCCAAAGGAAGGCATGGACCAGGGGGCCAGAATTGGGTACTAAGCTGATGTCTCTGAAGATATAAAAGGACGCCATACTTTCCCCAAGGTGTGGCCTTTCACTGCATTTCACTCTTTGTTTGTATGTAGTGCAATGGTGAAATGTAAAATTTGTTACTACCGGTTCTGTGGGCATGGCTTTGTGGTGGTGGTGGGTAATATGATTGAGTTGGCATGACCAACTTTTTTTTTTAACTTTTAAAACCATTTTTTCTACAACCTCTTCGGCTGAAGAGGTTGTAAAAAAAAATGCTTTTAAAGCCTCTGACGATCCCAGCTGACTTGCCTGATCGGCAGAAGCTTTTTTTTTAAAAAGCCTCTGAGGATCCCAACTGACTTGCCTGATCGGCAGAGGCTTTTTTTCCTTTTAAAAACACTTTTTCGGCTGAAGAGGTTGTAGAAAAAATGCTTTTAAAAGCCTCTGATGATCCCAGCTGAGCCACGTGATCATCAGAGGCTTTTTTTTTTTTTTTACTTTTGAAAGCATTTTTTCGGCCAAAGAGGTTGTAGAAAAAATGCTTTTAAAAATATTTTAAAAAAGCCTTTGATGATTGCGCGGCTTTGCCGGGCAATGGGGGGGGGGGGGGGCAGGGATTTTTGCTACCGGTTCTCCGAACCACCTGCCTCCATTGCTACCAGATCAGGCGATCCGGTCCAAACCGGGAGCATTTCACCCCTGATGTAGTGCTATGGTCTACCCAGCTATTCTTTGTACAAATAAAAGCTGATATTTTTTTTCCAAGCCTCTTCTTGGGTCTCTCTCTTTGGCATTCCGGTGACTCAAGTGCGTTTTGGGACCTTACAGTATGAAAAGATTTACCTCTTTGATCTGCAGGAATAATCTGGTCTAGTTTATGTTTACAAAGGAATGCCAAAAGGAAGCAGGTATATTTCATCCTCCAGAGGACTCAGGGATGGTTTAAAAAAAAAGACCAAGATGGCAGCCACAACAGTTGGAGTGAACTTCTTCCTGTTTTTATGCGTGTTGCACCTTGTGAACACCTGCAGGAGTTCTAGGAGTAGACGCAATGCCGTGTTTTTAATCCAGCGCGTCTCACCTGGTTTCCAATTCAGGCCTCTCCTTAGTGTGCATTATGATAATTTGCTTTTCACACCTTATCCAAACTTTAAGGACTCCACCATTGTAGTCTAGGCAAAGGGCCACATCTTGATAGGGCATCCCTGATAAAATCAGGGAGTTAGAAACTAACATTCCACAAAGCGTAACTATTCAGAACGTGGTTGGCTAATGGGATTTATTCGATGGATCTCAGGTGGATAAGAAAGGTCTCCACCCACGGCATGATATTTCCAGTCCCCAATGAAGCTCTCTTCCAGTTTATATAAAATTGTAGGACATAGCAAATGGGGACAAGCCAGTGGTAAAATCTGAACCGGTTTACTACCGGTTCACCGGCTGCGCATGTGCACCGCATGCCAAACATGCGCTGTGTGCACGCATACGCAGTGCACACCATGCACCAAATGCAAGGTGCACGCATGCGCTCAGTGCATACCAAAAGGAGGCATGGGGTAAGTAGAACAGCCACGTGCGGGGGGATGATCAGCCGTGCCGCGCGATCTTCAGAGCCTTTTTTTTACTTTTAAAACCATTTTTTAACAACCAATTCATAGGTTGTAAAAAAATGCTTTTAAAAGTTTTTAAAAAGGCTCTGATGATCACGCGGCACAGCTGTGATCATCGTAGCCTCTTTTTTTTTTTTTTACTTTTTTAAAGCATTTTTTAATACCGGTTCCGGAGAACCGGTAGTAAAAAATGCCTAAAAAGTTAAAAAAAAAAAGTGCCGACGATCAGCTGAGTGACGTGCAATCTTTGGAACTTAAAAAAAAACTTTTTAAAGCATTTTTAACTACCGGTTCTGAAGAACTGGTAGTAAAAAGTGCTTAAAAAATAAAAAAAAAAGTTTGGATGATCACGCGTTGCTCAGCTGATCGTCGGAAGTTTTTTTTTTGTACATTTTTTATTACCAGTTCGGCAAACCAGTAGCCTTTTTTACTACTGGTTCGGACGAACCGGACCTAACCGGTAGCATTTCACCCCTGGGACAAGCCATGGATTTTTTTTTTAATTTGATTTATATGCCGCCCTTCTCCGTAGACTCAGGGCGGCTTACAATGCGTTAAGCAATAGCCTTCATACTTTTGTATATTTATACAAAGTCAGCTTATTGCCCCACAATCTGGGTCCTCATTTTACCTACCTTAGAAAGGATGGAAGGTTGAGTCAACCTTGAGCCTGGTGAGATTCGAACTTACAGTAATTGCAAACATTGCAAACATGATCATGTGATCGTGGGGTGTTGCAAATAGCATTAATGTGGGTTAACCGCCTAGCACCCGAAATGTGGTCATTTGACCAGTCAGAACTTCAAAACTGGGCTGTAAGTAGCTTTTGGGAGATCTGTTGTAGCTTTAAATTTACTGGTCGTAAGTCAAACCCTGTGTGTATTCTTATTCCAGGCCCTGATGTTCCAAAAGTCACAACATTCTATTGCAAGAGAAAAGGACATAAAAGAGGTACATGGGGAAGAAAGGTTGCTTCAAAATCAGAGGTGGTATTCAGCCGGTTCGGACCGGTTCATCTGAATCGGTAGCGAAAATCACACCCACCCACTTGCCCCGGCTCAATTTAGGGATGTTTTTGAGGCCGTGCGCATGTGCGGAAGGCAGGCATGCACACAAACCGGGCGAGGACGCGCACGAAGAGAGCGTGCGCAGTGAACCGGTAGCAATATAATGTGCAACCCACTGCTGTTCAAAATCTGTACAATAGGAATGGTAAACATTTGGTAGATTTCTTGGTTTAAAAAAGGTAAAAGTTCCCCTCGCACATATGTGTTAGTCGTTCCCGACTCTAGGGGGCGGTGCTCATCTCCGTTTCAAAGCGAAAGAGCCAGCGCTGTCTGACGACGTCTCCGTGGTCATGTGGCTGGCATGACTCAACGCCAAAGGCGCACGGAACGCTGTTACCTTCCCACCAAAGGTGGCCTCTATTTTTCTACTTGCATTTTTTTACGTGCTTTCGAATTGCTAGGTTGGCAGAAGCTGGGACAAGTAACAGGAGCTCACCCCATTACGAGGCACTAGGGATTCGAACCGCTGAACTGCAGACCTTTTGATCAACAAGCTCAGCGTCTTAGCCACTGAGCCACCATGTCCCTTAGTTTCTTGGTTTACCATACCTATTCTGATGAAGAACAACAAAGTTAGAAGCATTTCTGATTTCTCACGCTAAGAAAGTCTGTTTTTCTGAACTTCATCCAGATCTGGGCATTAAATCAGACGGGAGTCCCCTTAGATAGGCCCAAATTTGATCGGTTCTTTCTAGAATTCCCAGTTCAGACCTTTAAACTGGACTGAGTGCTTTCCGCAAAACCATGTTTAATATTTTTTTTGGCCACTAGAAGTCAGGGTAGTGCCACTGAACCAACACATTTTAGTAACGGAAGTCAAACATTGGCTTATTGCCTGTTTATTGACTAAGGTCTGCATTTACAGGGGCTTTGGTTATAATAGCAGGAATTTAATGGGGTGACTTTCCCCCTGAAGTGGAACTGAAATCTGAACAGTGTTTATAGGTCTCTCGCTCTCTTTTTTGGCAGATTAATTTCAGAAACCTGTGCACCCTTAAAATACTATCATAGTCAAGGGAGAGAACCAATTAAGAACAGATTCCCCTACTCTAAAAATGAATATAGGGAGTTGTTGTTGTTGTTGTTGTTAGTTGCGAAGTCATGTCCAACCCATCACAACCCAATAGACAACGTTCCTCCAGGCCTTCCTGTCCTCTACCATCCCATGGTCCACTTAAGCTCACACCGACTGCTTCAGTGACTCCATCCAGCCACCTCATTCCCTGCCGTTCCCTTCTTCTTTTGCCCCCAATCGTTCCCAGCATTAGGCTCTTCTCCAGTGAGTCCTTCCTTCTCATGAGGTGGCCAAAGTATTTGAGTTTCCTCTTCAGGATCTGGCCTTCTAAAGAGCAGTCAGGGTTGATCTCCTCTAAGACTGATCGGTTTGATTGGCTGGCAGTCCAAGGGACTCGCAGGAGTCTTCTCCAGCACCAGAGTTCAAAAGCCTCAACTCTTGGGCCCTCGGCCTACAGGGAGACTGGGCTGCAAACCCTCAAAGAGCAGATTTGAATCTCTCTTCTTTGAAAAAGAGCTTGCTTACTTTTGACCACAGTGGTTTCCCATTGGAGCTGCCAATTTGAAGAAAATGGTGTTGATCCTGAAAACAGCAGCTCTTTCCTCCTTAATGAACAGAACTTAACTCCTCCTTCAAGTGTAGCTTATTTTATTCAGTCTCAGCTGTCTTTCAATGCAACCTTTCCCCCTCCCACCCAGGGGATTTTCACGACTCCTGTTGTAAAAACAAAGACTCAGCTTTTCTTCTGATGGTTGACCTTTGAAGTGGAGATAGAGAACTTAGTGGTCAGCCACTAGAGAGGCAATGGGTTCTTCCAGATCAAGAAGTGGAATATGTTTCTAACAACGTCAGTTGAAGGCATAAATTTCAGATGTTCAACCAAGAAGCAACTACACTGAAAGGAGAAGAGACCGTGGACAGTATTTCTCTAGAAAATACCAAGACTTTGGAATTGCAAGAGGAACAAAAAACCCCAAACAAACATGTTCTGCTTTGCTGGAATTTGTTTTGTTCAGTTGTTCGTTTGATTTATGTCCTCCTGGTCTAGATGTCTATGCCTGAGGAATATCTCACAAGCGAATTTCTTTGCCTCCAAAACAATAGAGGCTGTACTGAGAGATAGAGGATTGCCCAAGGGGTTTCCAAGGTGCTCCTTATCACCGTTTCAAGACGTTGCTTAGATGATGTCCCTCACCCATATCTTTTCCAATTGTTTTTGCATCCTGTGCAGGATGCCCTTTGATTTCAAACTAAGTCAGAGTGACTTCATCTTGGGTGATGTTTAATTTCTGTTTGAGCTTGTTTGGGTAACTCCACCCTTTAACCTTTGGCTGCCTAATGAGGAAGTGAAATCTCTTCTTACTCTTTCATTTGAATTCCTCACGTTTGCTGTTGGACTCGCAGCTCAAACGGGGAGACATTCCATTTTATCGACTCTCAACCATTTAGTAATTTTGTAGGCAGACCTACAAACCTATAGGAAGATCAGGAAGAGTCTCCTTCTTCAGGACCGCCGGGGCACTAAAAATTCAAAGGTATTGCTTCAAATTATTCATAATAATCAGCTACGTTGAAATGTTGGGTTTGTTTAAACCTGGATGGTAGATATCCTCTTGGGAGTTTTGTTACATCGATGTTACCAAGCGAAGCAACTTCTAGCTCTACTGAGGAAGGGGGGGGGGATCTTGACGGCGTTTGAAAATGACCAGCAGTACATATTGCCACCACAGAGATTCATTTGCTAAATGTTCTTGTCCTGACTTTTCCTTGGGCAAAGAAGCTGGCAAATGGGTTAAAATGGGACTGAAAGGTTTAACAGATTTAGCAGATTAACGGAAGGGATCTTGTAAATCATCTAGTCCAACCCGCTTCTTGGGGTTGATGTTCCTGGCAGTGGAAAGGGATGAAGTACCGTATCTACCCATTACCGTTTTCTCTGGGAAGCCCAAAGAAAGAGATGACATCAAAGTCCCTTGTAAAGTTCTGGCACTCCTGCAAGCTTCTCCTTCATCCCTTTGACTTCTCAAAATGTTTCTGAAGAAGCTTTTTGCCTTCAATGGAGGCTGCGTTTCTGAGTTGATTCTCCATCGATTTATCACTTCGGTTGCCTGTCCTTTCCCGTGGCATTTTTCCTCACGCTTTGGATCCTTGTAATGTTTTTGGTGGGACACGGTGGCTCAGGGGCTAAGACACTGAGCTTGTTGATTGAAAGGTCGGCAGTTCAGCGGTTCAAATCCCTAGTGCCGCGTAACGGGGTGAGCTCCCGTCACTTGTCCCAGCTTCTGCCAACCTAGCTGTTCGAAAGCATGTAAAAAAAAAAGCAAGTAAAAAAATAGGGACCACCTTTGGTGGGAAGGTAACAGTGTTCCGTGCGCCTTTGGCGTTGAGTCATGCCGGCCACATGACCATGGAGACGTCTTCGGACAGCGCTGGCTCTTCAGCTTTGAAACAGAGATGAGCACCGCTCCCTAGAGTCGGGAACGACTAGCACATATGTGGGAGGGGAACTTTTACCTTTAATGTTTGGTGGGTTTTTTTAATTGAACCTGGAATCTTTCCAGAGAATTTGGATTATTGGGCTGGTGGAAAATATCTCTAAGAAGGGGGTGAGCATCCTTGCAGGAGAACCTACCTGTAGGCATCTGGGAGATAATGATAAGATGCTACATGATGTCCCTACTTTTTGCCTTCTTAATTTACATGCCCCCCTCCCAATTTAATGGGCTGTTTGAATTTCTTTGGGGATATTTTTAATGATCCGCTTGTCTGCAGCTGTCCCCAGAAACAGTGTATTATCACTATACGAGTCAATGGACTATTTTTATTTTCATGAAAAATACACTTCTCCTAGCAGCTGTTTTTTTTTCCCTAAGAAGAATTTCTTTGTCGCATCATCCTTAGCGCTCCCATTGGTGGGAAAAGCCTTTATAATGAACCAGTCTGAATGCAGGCAAGGAAGAAGAGATATACTGTAGTTCAGAATTCTATCTGAATCGCTAATCTTTTTTTATATATAATTGATTCAATTGTGTCTGACTCTCAAAGGCTGCCTTCGACAAATCCCTGCAGTTTTCTTGGCAAGGTTTTTCAGAAGTGGTATGTCATTGTTTCCTTCTTAGGATTGAGAGAAAGCGGCTGGCCCAAGATTACCCAGCTGGCTTTGTGCCTAAGGTGGGATTGGAACTCATAGCTTCCTGGTCCCTAGCCTGGTGCCTTCACCAGTGTACCAAACAGGGTCTCCATTTATCTATCCATTTATTTATCCAGAACAACTAGACACAAGGACAGTTTTTCCCCCATGCCAGCACTCTGCTAAACAACTAATTCCCACAATACTGTCAAACTATTTACTGAGACTGTATTACTATTATTCTTCTCATCCTTCCTATTACTTATCTCCTTTTCTACCTATGAGTCTAACCCTGCTGCTTGTATCTTTACGATTTATATTGTTTTATTTAGTTTCCTAGTAGGATTTCTGTTGGTTGTTTATTTAGTATCCTATGACTATCTCTAAGTGTTGTATCTTGTGATTCATGAGGGGGGCCGCCTGTCAGCCCTGAAGCTGACCTGACCGATGCCATTTTGATGCTTCAGTGCTGCCACACTGGAATCGGGGGATAGGGAAGGGGGAATAGAGATATTTGGGGTTTGTAGCCAAAACAAAATACTTTCTCCTGGGAATCAAGGACATTCCCAGCCAACTTCTAGTTTAATGAAGGGAGGGGCTGGATGACATGATAGCAGTCTTCCAATATCTGAGGGGCTGCCACAAAGAGAGGGGGGGCATCTATTCTTCAAAGCACTTGAAGGCAGGAGCAATGGATGGAAACTAATCAAGGAGAGAAGCAACTTAGAATAAGATCCTTGCTTCCTAACAGTGAGAACAGTCAATCAGTGGAACGACTTGCCTCCAGAAGTTGTGGATGCTTCATCACTAGAGGTTTTCAAGAAGAGCTTGGACAACCATTTGCCTGAAATGATGTAGGGTCCCCTGCCTGGGCAGGGGGTTGGACTAGAAGACCTCCAAGGTCCCTTCCAACTCTGTTATTCTATTCTATTCTATTTATGTACACTTATATCTTCTATGTACACTAAGAGCTTGTGCACAGGGGTAAAATGCACTTACCTTCGTTACTGGATCTGAAATGCGAGCATGCGCACCTCTTCTGCACATGCACAGAGGGTCAAAAACGGGATGTGATAACATCCTGGCAGGTGGGCGGAGCCTCCCGCCTCTGGCTCTACCGGCTCGCACGAGCCAGATAGATCCGGCTGGATTTCACCGCTGCTTATGCACTGAAGACAAATTCCTTGTCTGTCCAATCACACTTGGCCAATAAAGAATTCTAATAATTCTAAATTTATGCTTGCGTGGAAAGGATAAGTAACACAAAATACCCCCTTGATGGTTATTGAAATGATATAAGCTTATTTGTTGAAAAGAGCTTCTTAGAGCCAACGGGGCCCTGCCAGAAAAATGGTGGACAATTCTATGCAGAAGAAATGTTTTGATTTCTCAGAAGCAGGGCCATCACACCACTTTTGTAAACTGCCACAAACTTGTTTTTCTACTTTGAACGGTCTCTAGAAGAGAAATCACACCAGAGTTTACGAAGGTTAAAAAGGCTGATACGCCTAAAATAAATCAGCTGGTCTAGAAATAGTTTGCTAGCAGTTTCGATTTAGCTTCTGTAAAATGAAGGAAGCAAGGAAATAGAAAATGGGCACCTTTGGACTTGTATGAAACCTGGAATTTCCTAGGCCTTTCAGCTGTGCCACATTTTTGATCCATGCAATGAGCGTCTTAAACAAAGCAGATTTTTTAAAAAACTTGGTGCCTAGGTCATCATTTGGAATGTATGGGGATATTAAACCTGGCTACATCAGTGAATTAATTTACCAGATGGAGTTATTTTGATAACGCTGTCAGGATCTGGAGAATCATAGGATTGGGCCAGGTGAGCCCAAAGAAAATGGGCTGTTTGGAAAAGCAGACCCTTATTCCCGTGTAAAAGCACACACAAAAGGGTTAACGTGTTGGTTTTATTCAACTGCCCTGAATTGGTTGGGCACAGAAAGTGTTGAAATCCGTAGCATTTAGTCATCCCTGCTGGTGAGGAAACCCTGTGCTAAATTTTAGAGAAGTTGAACGTTTGATTTCTGGTGGCTCTTATTGCTGCTGTTTTCAAAGAGACGAAAATGAGAATTTCCCATCCTGAATCTAATAGAATCGGGTGACTAAGAAGAAAATATAAAGAGTCATTGAATTTCTTCTTGAAATAAATGTGTGGCTCCCAACAGTGAGAAGCAGGGGTGGAATTCAGCCGGTTTGGGCGAACCACAGTAGCTCTGACGATCACCTGAGAGCGAACCAGTTCTCTCGGATAATCAGCTGGGCCTGCCCGCCGACCCCTGTGCTATACCGACCTATATTTCCTTTGTTTGAAGCCCAGCTGATAGATGTGGCAGAGCGAATTGCTGTGCCTCAGCTGTTTTACTCACCAGGGCTGCAGTAGAAAGTTAGTTTTAAAGCTGTTTTCAAACGCACTGCGCGAGCATGGAGCGTGTGATTGGCGCATGTGCAAGCATAGTGAACATCTGTGTGCTCAGCGCATGCTCAGCGAACCAGTTTTTACACTGGTTGTATCCCACCACTGGTGAGAGGTTGGATGCTTTGGCATCACTTATAACATGGGTGCTCCCATGTGACACCTCTCCTGCGTGAGCTGCATTGGCTTCCGGTGGTCTTCCGGGTGCACTTCAAGGTATTGGTTACCACCTTTAAAGCGCTCCATGGCATAGGGCCTGGGTACTTACAGGACCACCTTCTGCCACCGATAGCCTCCCATCAGCCAGTACGGTCCCACAGAGAGGGACTCCTCAGGGTGCCGTCAACCAGGCAGTGTCGGCTGGCAACCCCCAGGGGGAGGGCCTTCTCTGTGGCAGCACCCGTCCTCTGGGATGACCTGCCCCCAGAGATACGTAGGATACCAGATCTCCGTGCTTTTTGCCGTGCCCTTAAAACTTTTCTTTTTCATCAAGCTGGGCTGGCGTCAATCCACTTTTTCCATTCCTGTATGTAACTCTCTTGCGAATGATCTTTTTAAAAAGCTGAAATCTTCGCCATTTCTGCAAATCCGGCCATCTTCTTAGTCCATTGTTCAATGGTAGGCAAAACATCTTTCTTCCAATATTGGGCAACCAACAGTCTAGCTGCTGTCACCATATACAAAATCAATTTTATTTCCCCCAATGTAAAATCCTTAACTATACCCAGTAAAAACAATTGTGGAGAAAATTGTAGTTTTTTTCTTCAAAACATTTTGCATAACCCACCAAATTTTTATCCAAAAAGGGTCTTCTGAATTCTCAAAGAAAGCAAATTGTTTTACATTTCTTCCTGGTTCTCTTAGCCAGCTTGCTGGAGTCTTGCAGCCATGACTTTGAACATAGATATCTAGCAATCAGGCGTGGGTTCTACTTACCTTTATTACCGGTTCACAATGAGGCCGTGCGCCGCATGCACAGAAGAGCGGGCGCGGACACGATACGAACCGGTAGTAAAGGTAAGTAGAACCCACCCCTGCAGAATGCCCCAGCCAGCTATGCTAGCTGGGGAATCCTGGGAGTTAAAGTCACAGATTTTAAAGTTGGCAAGTGTTGTGGTCCACCAGCAGCCTGCGGAGCTGGCAGCGGAGTCAGACAGCGATGAGGCTGAGGAAGAACATGGGCCAGTCCTGGAGGCTGGGGAAGGCCCAAATGAGGGCTCTGCGTCAGAGGCAGAGATGGGGCCAGGGCCATCGGGGAGTGATGTACGGACTTCGGAGCCTCCAGAGGCTGACAGTAGAGAGGCAGAGGAACAGGAGGAGCCTGTTCCTAGTGCACGCATGAGAAGAGCTGCCAGAAGGCAGGAGCAGCTAAAGCAGAGAGGACGACTCGGGAGTAGGGCCAAGAGATGATTGGTCCCTCCCAATAAGGCTTAAAAGACCAGCAATGGCTCTTGGCTTCTTTGCCAGAAAACAACGTTGATAAACTTGGTTCTTACCTTGCTCGGCGTCCTGAATTTTTGCCAAGAGAAGCCTTTGGCAGTTTGCCTAATTATATCCAGGTTGGTGATAAACTGAGGAATGGTGTTTTGAAGAATTTGCTTTAATTGAGTTTGGACTACACTGAGAATGAGTTAATTCTCAGCTGTTCTAATAAAGTCTGTTTGTTTTCGAACTGTTTGCGTTTAATACTAACTACTTGGGCCTGGGTCACAACACCAAGTTGGAGAAACATTAAAATAGAGCATGCAGCAAATGCCTAATAAGAAAGACTCTCGTACATCTGGCTAACATCAGAAGAAGACAAATAGCACCATTTTTAAAAACTGGTACACGTTATTAAAAGTAGAAGATTTTGTGAGCGTTGATAAAATGTGTTAGTCAGAAAAAGGGCTACTCAACTCCTCCTGATTCTTGGCCACCATATCTGAGATGATTCTCCTTCTGCAGGGAATGGGTCTGGGGAGTCCATGGGAAGAGATAAAAAAGAAGTCAAGATTGTGGTGATTTTAATTGTGTGATTAAAGCTTGTCTCTTTTTTTAAAAAATCTCCTACCATTTAGAGATGCCATCTCAGCTGTTTTTGATTACCCTTAGAGTTGGGTGTTGGATGTAAAACAGTCCAGCGGCCATCTTGACATTTCAAAATGTTCATTACATTCCTCACAGTGGTGGAATTCAATTTTTTTTACTACTGGTTCTGGGGGCGTGGCTTGGTGGGTGTGGGGTGGCTTGGTGGCATGGCTTGGTGGGCATGGCAGGGGAAGGATACTGCAAAATCCCCATTCCCTCCCCACTCCAGGGGAAGGATATTGCAAAATCCCCATTCCCTCCGCACTCCTGGGGGAAGGATACTGCAAAATCTCCATTCCCACCTCACTTTGGGGCCAGCCAGAGATGGTATTTGCCAGTTCTCCGAACTACTCAAAATTTGCGCTACCGGTTCTCCAGAACCTTTCAGAACCTGCTGAATTTCACCCCTGATTCCTCAGCTGAGAATGAAAATGGCAGAAAAGAAGGGAAAGTGTTAAAAACTTAGAAATGACGTGGATTTTTCTTCTTTTTCTATAGAATGGAAGGACCTGATAGAACCTGCAGGATGAGCAACGAATACCAGAACGGCTTGGCCAACATGGAAGAAATTCCTTTGGAGGATGCAGACAGAACCAGCGTAGAATTCAGAGTCCTGATGGTCTACGCACAGCGTCGACTGTCTGCGAGCAAATATGGGCAATTATTAGAAAGAGAACCCAGAGTCCAGGAAGAAAGGAGAGAGGTTGAACAAGCTGACACTCTAGCCAAGGGAGAAGAACTGACCCTCCCAGAAATTTCTCCAGAAGATCATAAACCACCAAAGCAGAAGGACCAGAAGAAGGCAAAGAAGAAGAAAAAAGCAAAGACCAAGACAAGAACCAACTGGAAATGCTTTTGTATTCCTTCTTGCCTAAGGCCACAAGCAACAGATGCCAGGAACCGACCATCCCTAAAGCAGGACTCCGTCAACGGCCATGCCATGAAGCCGATCATCAGAACTGAGGGTTTACAAGGTGGGGATGTTTATGTTATGTTTATTATATTTATATCCCACCCTTCTCCCGAGGGACTCTCAGGGCGGTGAACAGCCATAGTAAAACAAAAATACAGCAAAAATTAAAAGCTAATTAATTCAATCATTCGGCCGAAATTTAAAACATCCAACTAAAATCATTATAAAACCCTTATCAAAACCCAATTTAAAATCATTTATCCCGGCAGGCCGATTTGCTGAAATAATAGGGTCTTCGGAGCACGATGGAAGGCGCAGAGGTTGGGGATCCTTCATATGTCCGGGGGCAGTTCATTCCATAGGGCTGGGACCCCCACAGAGAAGGCTCTCCCCCTGGGGGTCGCCAGCCTGCATTGTTTGGCTGATGGCACCCTGAGGAGGCCCTCTCTGTGGGAGCGTATTGGTCAGTGGGAGGCAATCGGTGGCAGAATGCGGTCCTATAGGTAACCAGGTCCTAAGCCATGGAGCGCTTTAAAGGTGGTAACCAACACCTTGAAGCACAGCTGGAAGACCACTGGGAGCCAGTGCAGCTCGCGCAAGAGGGGTGTTACATGGGAACGACGAGTCGCCCCCATTATTATTTGCACGGCTGCATTCTGGACCAGCTGGAGCCTCCGGGTGCTCCTCAAGGGGAGCCCCATGTAGAGAGCATTACAATAGTCATGCCGCATGCCATGGATTTCCTATAACTTGGGTTGTATACAGTAAGGGAAATTAATTGTGATAGCATAGCAGCCTTTTTTTAAGGCGACCTTCCCACAACTTATTTCTAACAACAATTGACCACAAGACCTGGTGAAAGAAGTTAAGATGGCAACTGGATGTGCGCCTGAAGTTTTGTCTGTCTTTTTATGTACAGTGGTACCTCGGTACTCAACTGCTTTGAAACTCGTCGAATTTGGTACTCCAACGCATTTTGATATGAAAATTTTGTCCTGGTCCTCATTGTGCGTGGTACTCAATGCACAAGCTAGAATGTGTCAGTGCCGGCTGCCTTGTGACTCGCTACATTATTCCTTATTGGCACTCATGGTTTTTGGTGCTCAACAAGGCCATCCAATTGGGCATGACTCATTTAACTTAAATTTAATTTAAAGAGCCTTGGTGGCGCAGCAGATTAAAGTGCTGTTAACTAGCACCAGCTGCCTGCAATTACTGCAAGTTCGAATCTCACCAGGCTCAAAGTTGAGCCTGGAAGACTCAGCCTTCCATCTTTTTGAGGTAGATAAAATGAGGAGCCGGATTGTGGGAGCAATAAGCTGACTTTGTATAAAAAAGAACACCGCTTAGAAGGGCCCCAAAAGCCCTACTAAGCAGGTATATACAAAAGTATGAAGGCTATTGCTTAACACATTGTAAGCTGCCCTGAATCTCTGGAGAAGGGCGGCATATAAATCGAACCAATAGATAGATAGATAGATAGATAGATAGATAGATAGATAGATAGATAGATCGATGATAGATAGATAGATAGATAGATAGATAGATAGATAGATAGATAGATGCTTATGAAAGGTACCTTTGGTCCCAATTGTGGTCATAAGCCAAGGATTACCTGTCATTTTCATGGGCTGTTCTCCTTTCCCTCTGGTCATGGAGCCAAACTAGACTCCAAAATGGCTGCCGTTCATTTTTCTGCCGTAACGACTAAATGCATCTTCGGATGATGCAGTGGATTGTATGTTCCTGAATAATGCATTAGCTGGAGGGAGATGCTTGAATGGAATTCTTCCCCTCTTATTTTGTTTTCCTTTCCTAGATGACTCGGACATTTCTCGCTTGGCAGACAGACTTGTTGAGATAGTGGATCATTCCAGATTTCCCGATGGGGAGAAAAGCATCCCACTAATGGAACGTGCATTGAGTCTAGAAGAAGATGGTGGCTCGACCAGCAAGCCAATCCCACCTCCCGCGGTTGATGGACTAGGTAATGTGTTTTTTCTTCATGGGGACATTTCTTGCTATTGATTTTCTGTTCATGGACATTCACAGTCCCTTGCCCGCATGGGCTTTGCAGAAGGTTTCCATTTTAACGTAAGTTCTAGATGAGACCCGAACTTGCTTTCTGAATGCCTTGTAGCAGTTCCACTCATTTCAACACAACTATCCTCCACAATATTTTACTAAGGAGTCTTGAACATATTCCCAGGATATGCACAGGGCAAAAGATTTCCCAGGCTGTTGTTCAACTGGTAATTGAGGGATTTCTAGATCCTTGTTTCCGTGGCTACTCAGCAGCACTGTTACAGAGAGGACATCTTGCTTTGCTAGTCAAAACAGCTCAAATAAAGGGCTTGGAAAGGAGAGTTAGCAAGACTGTATGCCCATTGTCATTGGGGGGAGCTAAGTGGGGGGAGCTGAACACACATACATCCAACTCCTCTAGTACAAAGGAGAAATCTGTATTATTTAAGAGAAAGAAGAGAAGAAGGCAGTGGCTGAGGTTTAGTTAGAAATTTTGTTTATATATAGCACCACAGAGCAAACAAAGAGTACAGTCACAATGTGCTTTACTGCTTATCTATTTAATCATAACAGGAAACAGGAAACTCTACTTAGAACAAAAGAGCATAGAGTATAGATCCAAATCAATCATTTCTAGTAGCATCTTACAAAACCATTAGTCCAAGAGCTTTGTTATTTTACTTGCTGTCTTAAGAAAAGAAAATCAGCCCGTTATTTTTATCTTTTTACCAGATAATGAAGAAAAGGTTATTGATGCAATAGTTGCTTTGTTACGGAAGTCCGGAGATGAGCTGGAGGAAAAGGTAATCTAAGGTGGCATGGACTCCAAAGCTCTGTTTGCAAATTAACTGAAGAAACTTTCACGTCACTCCTTTGTTTACTTTATTTATAATTTAGCGCATGGATTTCAGTGCTGTCTTCTCAAAAACTCTCAGGGAAGAAGATCTCCCCTTGAATTCAGAGAAAGCACGGAGCAACTTGATGCTTCATTAAATTTCTCCACCTTGGAATGGTGTGGTGGCCTAGAGGCAGTGGTGGGATTCAGCCGGTTCGAACCACTTTGGGAGAACCGGTTGTTAACTTTCTGAGCAGTTTGGCAAACTGGTTGTTGGAAGAAATCATTAAGGCAGAGAACCGGTTGTTAAATTACTTGAATCCCACCACTGCCTAGAGGCGGAGCTCTCGCCTCACAATCAGGAGGCTGTGAGTTCGATCCTAGATAGAGGCAGATATTTCTCTCGCTGGGCATACTGAAAATAGATCTGCTGAACAAAACTCTGCATTGGCGACAGGAAGGGCATCCGGCCATTAAAACCCTCTGCTAGCTCCATTCAGTTGCCCAGAATCTACCCACCCCGCCAGTGGTGGGATTCAATTTTTTTTACTACCGGTTCTGTGGGCGTGGCTTGGTAGGTGTGGCATGGCTTGGTGGGTGTGGCTTGGTGGGCATGGCAGGGGAAGAGTACTGTAAAATCTCCATTCCCACCCCACTCTAGGGGAAGGATACAGTAAAATTTCCATTCCCACCCCACTCCAGGGGAAGGTTACTGCAAAATCCCCATTTCCTCCCGATCAGCTGGGACTCAGGAGGCAGAGAATAGATGGGGGCGGGGCCAGTCAGAGGTGGTATTTACCAGTTCTCTGAAGTACTCAAAATTTCCGCTAATGGTTCTCCAGAACTGGTCAGAACCTCCTGAAACCCACCTCTGCACCCCGCACAGGACTTGGGGGTTGTTAAAAGAAGATGATTAGATTCCCCACGTTGGTTTATCAAAGAGAAAAATCTCCCAAGAATGCAGAATTTGGTCATCTCTGAAATAAGTCATTATTTATTAGTTCCCCTGTCTATGTTGAGCACAACTCCCCCCCCCAAAGATCAACTGTATGATTTTCAATGATCAGAGCACCTGGAAGTATTCTCACAGACATACATTAGAAAGGCGATTTCAAAAAATCGCAGAATCTGTAATCCTAAATTTATTATTATTATTTTATTTTATTTTATTTTTTTATTAATCATATTTCTATGCCGCCCACTCTCCGAGGACTCTGGGCGGCTTACACCAAAGACAGTATACTAAATAGCATATTGCCCCCAACAATCTGGGTCCTCATTTTACCCACCTCGGAAGGATGGAAGGCTGAGTCAACCTTGAGCCGGTGAGATTTGACCCGCAGATCTGCTGAACTAGCAGTCAGCTGAAGTAGCTGCAGTACTGCACTTTAACCACTGCGCCACCTCGGTTCTTTAATACCCTTACCTGGGAGTAAATTCATTAAAGTCCTTGGAAAAGCCATGGACGTTTACTGGAATAAACTGTCAAAAAAGCCCACCCTTATTATAAGGGGGGCATTAAACAACCTGACTTATGGGTTAGGGTGAAATAAAATATGGAGAGAGTCCTAGGGAACCCATTTTGAGCTCCCACAGAAATATCATAGGATATAAATTTGACGCTATCATAGAATCGCAGATGATAAGGTTCAAATTGTCCTCAGTCATAAAGTCATCTAGACCAAGGGTTCAAAAACGTTATCAAGAGGCGCCATTTGAGTGCTTGGGCATCTTCTTTTTGGTCCTTAATTTCTCATACAAGCTCATCAAAATACAGAATAGAATACAGAATAACAGAGTTGGGAAGGGACATTGGAGGTCTTCTAGTCCAATCCCTGCTCGGGCAGGAGATCCTATACCCGTGATGGCGAACCTATGGCACGGGTGCCACAGGTGGCACGTGGAGCCATATCGGTGGGCACACGAACTCAGCTCCAGCACCCATGCGTGCGCCAGCCAGCTGATTTTTGGGCCTTCTGGGCCCACCAGAAGTCAGGAAACACACTGTTTCCGGCCTCCGGAGGGCTTCTGTGGGGGGTGGGGAAAGCCGTTTTCACCTTCCCTGGGCTCCTAGAAAGGCTCTGGAGCCTGGATCGAGCGAAAAACGGGCCTAGAATTATGGATGTGGGCACACGTGCATGTGACCCCACCGCGCTCCCTCCGCTTTTGGCACGCGATGGCAAAAATGTTAGCCATCACTGTCCTATACCATTCTGGAGAAATGGCTACCAATCTCTTCTTAAAAACTCCCGTTGATGGATCCCCCACAACTTCTAGATGCAAGCCATTCCACCAGGGGTGAGCTTCAAAAAATTTTAGCAAGGAGTTCTCTGCCTGGCTGCTATGTGGGCATGGCCATGGTGGGTGTTTTTGCCCTCCCCGGGCTTCAGAGGCTTTCCTTGAGCCTCCGGGAGAGTGAAAAAGGCTCCCCAGGGCTCTCTGGAGGCCAGAAATTTCTGGCTTTCTCGTATTTCTGGTAGGCCCGTTTTTTACCCTCCCTGAGCCTCCAAGCGCACCCTGCTCTTACCTGCATCCAAAATGGGCTGCATGGGGACTCCTGGGAGGGGAGGGGTGAGTGGGGCCAGTCAGGAGTGGGATTTGCGGGTTCTCTGAACTGCACCGAATCATATATAGATAATAAAATAATAAAATATAAAATAAAGTAATACGATAAAATAGCTTCTCTTTCCTCTTCCAGATGAAGAAAGATAAGACCTTCTGTCAGAGTATCTGGAATATGATGACCTCCTATGCCTTCTTCAGGAGAGTGACGGACCAGTTCCTTGAGGAGATGCCCATAGACTCCACAGTGAATTCAGAGGATGAAATTAAGAGCATGAAAGTTGCATTGATTATGGAAGCCACAACCAGACTCACTGTAGTGGACAATCATCCCATGAATCTTGTGCTGGGTTTTGGAACAAAATACCTGCAGGAAAACTTCAGCCCTTGGATTCAAAGCCGTGGGGGATGGGTAAGAGATACTCTAAATCTGTTTTTCCTCAGCCGTGGCAGCTTTAAGATGGATGGACTTCAACTCCCAGAACTCCCCAGCTGACATGCTGTCTGGGGAATTCTTGGAGTTGAAGTCCACCCATCTTAAAGTTGCCAGGGTCAAAAAAACCAATGGTTTAATGAATTTGAGTCACATGTTCTTAGATGCTACCAGGGGTGAAATGCTACCGGTTCGGACCAGTTTGGGCGAACCGGTAGTAAAAAAAAAATGCTACCGGTTCGGGCGAACCAGTATTTCCGATGATCAGCTGGGCGACGATCAGCTATTACGCGCTATTTATATTAGCTAGAATCATTGGATTTCCTGCTTTCTAGCTAATCTAAATCGTGAGGCATAGTGGATTCCCTCTCCTCGCTGTTCTACTTACCTTTGCAGACTCGGAAGGCTTCAAAATGTTCCTTTTTTAAGCACTGCACAGGTGCGCAAAGCTCGGTAACAGACTCACAGAACTGGTAACAAACTTCAGAGGATTTCACCGCTGGATGCTACTATTTGTTGTCCACGTTGGGAGAGATAATTATACTTGGGGTTCTCTGCAGTCTGTAAAAAGGGCATCACCTTTAAAGGAAACCAATGCTTTCATCAACATTATTCCTGTAACTGCATATGTTTTCATAAGCTCTTTCAAGAAGGATGTAGTCATTGAACTGAAAAGTTAAATCTTCTCAGAGAATTCCATAAATGGTAGCTCTGCAACACAAAGCAACGGAGGAGGAGATTTTAAGAGCATTTAGTTATGATGAGTAGGACAACTGCTGGGAATCCCAAGGATTAAATTTTGGTTAATCCATTGATCTTAACACAATACTGCAGTATGGTTATGCTACAAGACTTAAACGGGGAAGGTAGGCCCTTTGTGGTTTCGTATTTACTCAGCAGAGTTTCTGGAGCTCTAGTTGAGTTGAAGGGAGGCCACACTCTTCTCAACATTGCATGTATTGTGACATTCTGATCTGCCACTGCAGTTTTTTCTCCCTTTCTCGAACAGAATCTCCACTTCATAAGAGCATCCTTAGAAAAGTTTTATTTTTTTCAAGTTAAGAGAGATCTTGGGAAGAACTTTGTATAAAGTCTGCAGCTTTCCATGGGACTTGTGTGAAAACAGGTTCTTTATATCAGATTCCTCTAAGAGAATTTTAGAAGACGTATCAAAAAGAGGGACCATGGTGTCCTTGTGCGCTCTCTTCTCTTCTTGTGTATGTCTGTCCCGGTCAAACTAGGAGGAGCAAGATGAGCATTCCTAAAGCAGCTCTTCATCACTGTTGAAGAAGAGGTCCATGCTGCTCAGAATGATTATCCTTCTGGTAGTCCTCAGTTCCTACTTTCCTCCTATTCCTCAAAAGCCAGGGGTGGGATTCATCCGGTTCAGGCAAACTAGATGTTAATTTTAATATGGTTCACTGAACTGGTTGTTGCAAGGACTGGCTGACCCCACCCACCCCGCCTTGCCCCTCCCAGGAATCTCCATGCAGCCCGTTTTGGTTGCCAGGTAAGTGCAGAGGCCGCGCGGAGGTTCTGGCAGGGCGAAAATGGGCCTACCGGAAATTCTGGAAGTCTGGAAATGGGCCCATTTCCAGCCTCCGAAGGGCCTTTGGAGCCCAGGGGAGGCCATTTTTGCCCTCCCAGAGACTTGTGGAAAGCCTCAGAGTCTGGGGAGGGCGAAAAAGGGGCCTACCGGAAGTACCGGAAGTCCAAAAACAGGCCAATTTTCAGCCTCCAGAGGGCCTCCAGAGCCAGAGGGAGGCCATTTTTGCCCTCCTGGAGGCTCGAGAAAAGCCTCCGGAGCCTAGGGAGGGCGAAAAATGCCTCCCTATGCTGTGGTGCAGGCGGCCAACCCATTGCTAAAGGATCTGAAGCCAAGGGTTGTCCCCCTATCTGTGGGACAACCATGACCTGGATGACTGAGAATCTCAGGAGACACTTCTAAATCCTATTGATCCCCTTTCTCCTTTCTTCCCCACCCCCCCAGCTGAAAGCCTTAAGATTACCAGACCAGGAAGAAGTTGAATGAGGAAAGGAGCTCATCTTCAAGAGCGTTGGTCAATATGGAGAAAAGTGATTGGGATGTGAGAGGAAAAACTTAAGTCACTCTCATGATGGCCTCCATTACGAGGAGATGATGGTTCATGGAATCTTTCAGAAGACCAGCAACTGCAGCAGTAGATGTCACAAGACAAGGACAGGATCTGCAATTATCTGTTTTAGTTCTGCTCAACGAAAGAGCCATGCAGCCTTATTACCGGAGGGACCCAAAGTCTCCTGGTGGAATGAAGTTTACTTATTTTGCAAATTTAGCTTCTGGGCCTAAGTTAAGAACTTGACGCAAACCATCCTTGCTCCTTCAGTCTGGATGAGTGACTGAAGGGCAAGCAAGAAGGATGGCTGCCTTGAGCCAGGAATGTGAAGACGGACATTGGGCTGCCACCATCTCCTTTTTCTGGGTGGTGGGGTGGGGTGTCTGAAGGGTGGGGTTCCAAAAAAAGACAAGATAGCTGCTACTTCTTGACTTTTTGTGAGCTCCCTCCGCCTTTTTCCTTGGGGTCATCGTCAGTGTTACTCATAAACCGCTGCTCGCTTTGTAGCTCTTTGGCATCACCGTCTTGAGGATGCTTTCTTTTTTAATTGAACAGATCTCTCGACCCCCCCCCTTTCCTTGGGGAGGTTTGGTACAAGTGTAAATAGGACATGACACCATGGGTTTGGCCAAAGAAAAGGTGTACTAGGGATGATAGACCCGAATCTGGATCGGAAAGTGATTAAATCCTAAAACACAAAATTAGCTTAAGTCACAACAATTGATTTAGATGTACATAATTAAGAGAATAATAAAACAAGTGATTTCCCTCCTTCTCTGCCTTTTCTTGTTTAGTTCCTCTGCGGAGTGAGCTCTGTCCGTCCTTCCTTCCTTCCTTCCTTCCTTCCTTCCTTCCTTCCTTCCTTGGCGTCTTAAAGTCTAGCGAACAAGTCTGGAATCACGGTGATCATCTCTTCAAAGTCTCTGAAGAGACGAAGGTGGCTTTCTTGGGTTTTGAATTAAGATCGTTGTCTTAGTCATTAGGCTTTGGAAGAGGCACATGTTAATTATTGTCACTGTGGCTTTTCTTAGCGCCTAGCCCCCTGCCCTTGTCTAGTACCACCAACAAAAGCCAACAGAACAAGAGGTTCTGACCAGTGGTGGGTTCCTCCCGGTTCAGCCCGGTTCTCCCGAGTCGGTAGCGGTGATGATATGATGTCACTGAACCGGTTCTGCCCCTCCCCCCCGCACCCCCTCACACCTCCCCGCACCCACCCACCCACCCCCCGCATTATTCTTATCTTTTATTTGGACCCACCCCCAATCTATTGCTGCCTCCTGAGTCCCAGCTGATGGCTAGAGGGCAAAAAACTGTTTAAACTCTTGCCGAGGGGCTTCAAAGGGCCGCCCTACAGCTGATTAGGGTTAAAAGAAAACAAATGAGTAGACCGATGCCTGCAAAAATAAATGGGTAGACCAGTGCCCTCAAAAATACATGAGCAGAGCAGTGCCTGCAAAAATACATGAGTAGACCAGTGCCTGCAAAAATAAATGAGTAGATCAGTGCCTGAAAAAATAAATGAGTAGACCAGTGCCTGAAAAAATACATGAGTAGATCAGTGCCTGAAAAAATACTTGAGTAGACCAGTGCCTGCAAAAATAAATGAGTAGACCAGTGCCTGAAAAAATACATGAGTAGATCAGTGCCTGAAAAAATAATTGAGTAGATCAGTGCCTGCAAAAATACTTGAGTAGATCAGTGCCTG
>WNWU01000049.1:10745907-10900341 GCA_012654045.1 Ptyas mucosa | reverse complement strand
TACATGAGTAGACTAGTGCCTGCAAAAATACATGAGCAGACCAGTGCAAAAATACTTGAGTAGATCAGTGCCTGCAAAAATAAATGGGTAGACCGGTACAGCTCTGCAAGCAGTTAAAATCCTGGTAGACCAATACCTCTGCTAAATCCTAAATAATTGTCACATGACCATCAAGCTACGCCTACAAAATAAGCCCCGCCCACAGAACCGGAAGTAAAAATTTTTAGAACCCACCCCTGGTTCTGACCCAGCCTTAGCAAGTAATGATAAGCCACTTACTTGTGAGTACCAACAAACCCCTTTTCAAATAGGGTAGGAACAGTCTTTTATTCACGTGGATAAACACAAACCAAATGATATATGGGCTGCATATATCACCTCTGGCTGGCCCCAGAACAGTGGTGGGTTACCCCTGGTTCGGACCGGTTTGCAAGAACCAGTAGTAAAACCAGCGGGAGGCCCCGCCCACCACCCCTGATGTCATCATCGGTGATCTGCGCATGTGCAGAAGCTTCAGCGCATGCACAGAAGCAAGGCACATGCGCAAGCATAGCGCGCATGCGCGATCCTGTTGCGAACTGGTAGTAAAGGTAAGTAGAGCCCACCCCTGCCCCAGAGTGGGGTGGGAATGGAGATTTTGCAGTATCCTTCCCCTGCCACACCCACCAAGCCACGCCCACAGAATTGGTAGTAAAAAAAATTGAATTCCACCACTGCCCCAATCCCCCCAAGACTCTGTGGTTGAGAGAGAACTAGAACCCGGGTCCCTCCAGTTCTAATTCACCACCACTACATCATGCTGGCTTTCACAGTTACCTTCATTATTGTGTCGTTTATATGAGAAACCAATCAGATTTTCAAGATTAAAAAAAAACAACAACCCAAATGCAAGCATTCAAAACAATGAGTCAATTGAAGTCGGCCCAGCTTACACTGAGTTGGCTCCGAAGAAGGAGCCTTATAAGTCAGAGATGCAAGACGCAAAACCACACACTTAAGGAATCCCTTGTGGTAGCGCACAGCCATAACGGGCATGTTATCACAAACCACCCAAATCAAATCAAATCAAAAGGCAGAAAATGCAACTGCATTGGAGAGACCGTATCCTTAGTCCCAGTTTAATTCGCCCGAGGACTGAGCTATTTTCACAGAATGGGTACAAGTGATTGTTTGTTTGTTTTTTAAGATCATAAAATGGGGTTTTTAGATCAGGTGGTAAATCTTGCAGTTATGAAATCATGGAAATGCCCTGCAAAGGCTGATTCAGCGTGCAGTCAACAAGGGAAAAAATGAGTAATTCCATGCTGTGGTAATAAAAAAGTAAGAGAAGCATAGTCGAAAGTATTACAATGCTTTTAGGTATCACTCGCTCAGCTTTATCATCATCATCATCATCATCATCATCATCATCATCATCATCATAACAACAACAATAACAGTAACAGAGTTGGAAGGGACCTTGGAGATCATCTAGTCTCATGATGGCGAACCTATGGCATGCGTGCCACACAAGCATTGCCCTAGCTCAGCTCCAGCACGCATGCGCGCATCAGCCAGCTAATTTTCGGGCCTTCCGGGCCCACCGGAAGTCGGGAAATGGACCATTTCCAGCCTCCAGAGGGCCTCCGGGGGTGTGGGGAAGGCCATTTTTGCCCTCCCCAGGTTCCTAGAAAGGCTCTGGAGCCTGGGGAGAGCGAAAAATGGGCCTACCGGGCCCACTGTGCCATCGCGTGCCAAAAGCAGGGGGAGCACGGGGGGGGGGTTGTCACACGCGCATGTGTGGGGACGGGCGCATTGAATTATAGGTGTGGGCACACACCCACGTGACACCCCCCCCACGCGCCCCACGCTTTTAGCACGTGACAGCAAAAAGGTTAGCCATCACTGTTCTAGCCCAACCCCCTGCTCACGCAGGAGACCTGTACTAGGGATTCGAACCGCCGAACTGCCGACTTTTTGGATCGACAAGCTCAGTGTCTTAGCCAGTCAGCCTGTCCTAGAGGAGATCATGCAATTTTATTATTGCGATTTATTTATTATTGCGATTTATATGCCGCCTTTCTCCCTGGGGACTCAAGGCGGCTTACAAAATGACAACATCAATACAAATCACAATAAAAAAAAAATTAAAATCAACAACCCCATTAAAACAGACTTTTTGCCAATAACCACTTTAAAAAAAAAAACTTCAGGGAAAATATTGCTAAAGGGCAAGAGTCAATCAAAACCCAGGTAATTTCATTAATATTATCCATCCCACTTAGTTCAGGGGTCTCCAACCTTGGCAACTTTAAGACTCGTGGACTTCAACTCCCAGAATTCCTCAGCCAGGCTGAGGAATCCTGGGAGTTGAAGTCCACAGGTCTTAAAGTTGCCAAGGTTGGAGACCCCAACTTAGTTTAATTAGCAAAGACAGACCCCCTTGGTTCATTTCTTTTTTCCAAGAGCGGGGTGAAATCCAGCAGGTTCTGGAAAACCGGTAGCGGAAATTTTGAGTAGTTTGGAGAACCGGCAAATGCCACCTCTGGCTGGCCCCAGAGTGGGAGTTGGAATGGAGATTTTGCAATATCTTTCCCTCACGAGTGGGGAGGGAATGGGGATTTTGCAGTATCCTTCCCCTGCCACGCCCACCACGCCACACCACGCCCACCGAGCCACGCCCACAGAACCGGTAGTAAAAAAAAAATGGATTTCACTACTGTCCAAGAGTATATTTTACCGAGAACAAAGCGGTAACAGATGAGAGCAAGGCAGAATCTTTTGGCATGGCAGGAAAAAGACGCAATTAAGTCCCCCTTTTCCCTGGTCACCTCCCTCCCCGCTTTGTTTTCACTCAACGTCCAATTAAAAATTCTCAGGTTGTTTTGGAAACAGATCCTACATTTTTGCTTTTCTCATCCCTCTGTTCTTTTTGCTGACCTTGCATCGGATTGGTGCGACTCACAATCAAGGGCTGGCATAATTTCAATCCCCAACACACACACCCTTTAATCACCCACATTCCAATCTTTCCGCCTCCCCCCCCATGGCCTTTTCCCTAGAGACGGCATTGCCCCTTCAAACGTCTGGCCCATGCTTCATCTCATTCCCATGTGACGTGAAAGTAGACATGGAGAGGGAGTCTGTTGTTATGGAGAGCATCTTAGAGGGACTGAACGCCTTGTGCGCCTGAGGAAGGAAGGAAGGGATACAGCAGATCTACTAGCCGAACCCCCTGTTCAAGCAGGAGAACCTATAGCAGTGATGGCTAACCTTTTCGGTGCCCAAACCGGAACGTGTGTGCATTTGTGCGCATGTGTGCGTGACGGAGTACCGGAAACCTGAAGACCAGCTGGTCAGCGCGTGCATTAGAGGTGGGTTTCAGCAAGTTCTGACCAGTTCTGGAGAACCGGTAGCAGAAATTTTGAGTAGTTTGGAGAACTGGCAGTAAAAATTCTGACTGGCCCCGCCCCCATCTATTCTCTGCCTCCCAAATCCCAGCTGATTGGGAGGAAATGGGATTTTGCAGTAACCTTCCCCTGGAGTGGGGAGGGAATGGAGATTTTACAGTATCCTTCCCCTACCATGCCCACCAAGCCACACCCACCAAGCCATGCCACGCCCACCAGGCCACACCCACAGAACCAGTAGTAAAAAATTTTGAAACCCACCACTGGTGCGCATACCTGTTTTTTGGCCATTTTTGGCTGTTTTTTGGGCCATTTTCAGGCCATTTTTGGGCTGTTTTCAGGCCATTTTTGGGCTGTTTTCCAGGCCGTTTCCAGGCCATTTTTTGGGCTGTTTTCAGGCTGCTTTTCAGATCATTTTCAGGCTGTTTTCCAGTGCTCCAGCCCCCACAAAGACTAGCTGGCCAGCACACATCTGTGTCAGCGCTCTAAATCATTCTTGCTCCATCGCTGACATGAAAAATAAAATTAGAAGTAGCAGTTCGAATTTTAGCAGGTTGTAAAAGGGCCACAGTTGCCCACCCCTGCTCTAAGCAGTTTACAGAATCGGATTCTCTCCTTGATTCGTTTCCATCTATTGTTTCTTGTCTTGTCTTCTTCCCGTGCTTTGGAAAAATAGGTTGAAACCCCACCCCTCTCCTTTGTTTCTTGTCTCCTGAGGATGAAGAGAATGTGGAAGCCCCTCCTCCTTTTCCACCCTGCCTTTTTTTTAAAAAAAAAAAACCCCACCATGGGCTGCCAAAGGCTTTCAGCGTATCTGACTCCGTCCTTTTTTTTCTGCACCGTTGGCATTCTCCAAGCACGTGCTGCTTCCTGTTTTAAGCCTTGGGACTCTATTGTCTCTTTTAATACATGCGGTTACTTCCTTAAAATAACCCCCAAAGTCAGCTTATTCATTTCTGAATAAAGAGACAAATGCTGTTCAGCTGAACTCGGCCCCCCGGTGATCGCATCCGCACAGTTTTCTTGGCAGCACGATGGAAATAGCTTTCCGTTTCTTTTTTTTCCAGGCTAACTTCTCCAGATCCCCAGGCCCTGGGCATGCAACGCTTAACATTCTTGCCATTGGTTGAAGTCGCCTTTGGTGCTGCCACCTCCTGTAAAATTGTATTTTGCTATTTTTATTCTATTGTGCTGAAAAAAGTTGGAAGTCGGTGCTGTTTTTACACGTTAACAGAGTTGGAAGGGACCTTGTAGGTCATCTAGTCCAACCCCCTGCCCAAGCAGGAGACCCTACACCATTTCTGACAGATGGCAGTCCAGTCTCTTCTTGAAAGCTTCCAGTGATGAAGCTCCCACAACTTCTGAAGGCAACTTCTGTTCCATGGGTTGATTGTTCTCCCTGTCAGAACATTTCTCCTTATTTCCAGGTTGAATCTCTCCTTGTTCAGTTTCCATCCATTATTCCTTGTCTGGTCTTCAGGTGCCTTGGAAAATAGCTTGACCCCCTCCTCTCTGTGGCAGCCCCTCAAATATTGGAAAACTGCTATCACGTCTCCCCTGGTCCTTCTCTTCACTAGACTAGCCATGCCCAGTTCCTGCAACCGTTCATCGTATGTTTTAGCCTCCAGTCCCCTAATCATCCTGGTTGCTCTTCTCTGCACTTTTTCTAGTCTCAACATCTTTTTTTATAGTGTGGTGACCAAAACTGGATGCAGGATTCTAGGTCTGGTCTTACTAAGGCTTTATAGAGTGGTATTAGTACCTGTGAGTTTCTGCTCCAAGAAATCAGCCAGCCTTTATGTCAGGGTTTTTCAAGCTTGGCTGCTTTAAGATGGGTGAACCTCAACTCCCAGAATTCCCCAGCCAACCTGTTTTCTTTTTTTTTTTTAAAAAAAATATTTATATGCCGCCCTTCTCCGGAGACTCAGGGCGGCTTACAATGCGTTAAGCAATCGCCTTCATACTTTTGTGTATTTTATACAAAGTTAGCTTATTGCCCCCATAACTGGGTCCTCATTTTACCCACCTTAGAAAGGATGGAAGGCTGAGTCGACCTTGAGCCTGGTGAGAATTGAACTCGCAGTAATTGCAGGCAGCTTTTTCCCCCTACCCCACACTTAGTTTCCCTATTTTTATTTTCACTTGTATTTTATATTACAAAATGCAATAAAAATGTAATAATAGATATTATTCACGCATGAGCAGTCATATGTGCCCAACTTCCAACTGCAATCCAGGGTCCCTCCCATTTATCATGTACAACTGACATGATAGAAAGATACATCTAGCCTTTGTCACGCACAAACCTCATTTTTCTATGTCTCCCGCACTATTGTTACTTAGCAAAATGTTTGCGAGCCTAAAAGATAACCCAGACTACAAATATCAATAGAATAGAAAAACAATGAATAGAATAGAAAAATAATGAATAGAACTGTGATGGCAAACCTATGGCGTGCATGCCCAAGTGGCACATGGAGCCATGTCGCCTGGCACGCCGGCCACTGCCCCAGCCCAGTTCCACTGTGCATGCGTGCACAGTCCAGCCAGCCAGCTGGTCTTCGGATCTCTGCCGTGCATGCGTGAGGGGCAAGGCGCATGCGAGGGATGCGTGTGCATGCATGGGGGCGCTCACATTGCATCCACGCGCCCCACTGTGCCCCGTTTTGGGCCTGGAAGGCCTTCTGCACCAACCTGGAAGCCAAAAAGTTTAATTCAAGATTGTTTTGAATTTTTTTACACTCGAGTGAAATTATATTCTAGTGGTTATTCAATTCTGGGGTCCAAAAGGAAAAAAATTGACACAATGAGCAGCTGGCATGGAGGAAATTTTTGTCTGCTAAGATGTAGCTAATGTATTTCTGGAAATCCCACCCTTACCACATCTTTGAATGTCCGCTTTTTGGCTAATAACACCACTTTCTTTCAATTAAAATAAGGACAGCAGGTGTTGCTGTTGCCGCTGCTGCCGCCTGCAGACGCCCGGCGGCCAAACTCATGTTGGCCATGGCTGGGCCAGTCGAGCTGTGTCTGTTGAGGCTGCCCTCAAATTTACAGCGGACTCACAAAAAGCTTAACAGCCAAAGTTCAAACACTGTGTCATCACACTCATATGACGGTGTTTTGGGTGATCGGCAACCCCATTAACAATGGGAAACACTACCGTGTTGCCACGAAAATAAGCCCTCCCTGAAAATAAGCCCTCCCCGAAAATATTTAAATGCATGGCAGCCTGTCCCCGCCATTTCCTCTGGTTAGGGTTAGGGAGACAGAGCTGGAAATAAGGCAAGACGGCAAGAGGAGTCCCGTCTTGCTCCAGCACGCCCCAAAATAACAAGACCTCCCTGAAAATAAGGCCAAGCGCTTATTTCGGGGTTCAAAAAAAATATAAGACAGGGTCTTATTTTCGGGGAAACACGGTACCATGTAAAAGTTGTAAAATCAAGCTTGGTCGCTATCACCACTTATTAGCATAATTGCCACTCAATTTCATTCATAACTGGAGGACTACCTTAATGTATTACACAGCGACCTAATTTAACTGCCATACCTTACTTTTTCCATCTATTAGCTCAGATCTAAGCCATCAATGCACTGAATAGATTTTCGGACCAAATTTATTATTAAAAAAAAAACCTATGTATTTATTACAACTCCATTTATAGTAATAATAAATGAAAAAAAAAAGGATGAGGAACTTTGTACAAGAGTTATGTACAGCTTGCAAGTAAAACATTCTTTATTTTACAGTACAAACATTTAACAATTCGAGTGAACTGGGCTGACCAAATGTTGGTCGTCATTATATATCCTTGCAAATATAGACATTTATGAACGTATTATTTGGGTTAAAAAACCAAACAAAAACAAGACAGCGACAAAGTTTAAAAGTTACAAAAACAAAGCAAGAACATTCAAAGGTTAAAAAGCAGCACAGGATCCTTCACATACAACAAGGGTGGGCAACTATAGCCCCTTTACGACCAACGGACTTCAACTCCCAGAATTCCTGAGCCAGCATGGCTGGCTCTTCTCTGGAATTCTGGGAGTTGAAGTCCACAAGTTGTTTAGGGGCCAGAGTTGCCTAACCTTGACTTAAAGAGACAAGTCTTGGTTCAGCTCCTAGCAGTCTCTTTGCTCAGAGTTTCTTCACTGTTTCCCCCAGATTGGCTTTTTTAAAAAAAAAATGGCACAATTGAACAGGAACACCAGGCTTTGTTTTCATTTGGGGTTGGGGTCAGGGAGAAGTCTGATATTATAAGCTTTCACTTTTATTTTATTTTTTCTTTGACATTCTCTGCTACTGTCAATCTTCCTTTCCTAGTTTGTTTAACTTTGGTGTTAAAATAGGATTTTTTTTTACAGCGGTTGCCATGGATAGCCTTGGGTGAAAAATATTTGCAATATAAAAGTGGCCCCTGGGATCAAATGAACCAGTACCTTTTAACGAATATATCAATGTAAAATACAAACCCTCCTTTGTAGCCTCATGGAGCGCAAAACGGAATGAATAAGAACACGCTTTACAATCCCTATGAGGTATTTCTTAATAGATTTGACTGGGAATTGAACTTCCTAACCTGCCTATATTTGGAACACGTGCTGAACCATTCCATTTTCCATTTACAAAAAAATAAAAATAAAAAATCAATTCCTTTATAAAGAATTGATTTCTTTAGTGGTCAAGCTGTTTTGATTACTCCTTTCCTATTTTAAAAGTATTTCACACATTTAAACCCCTTAAGTAAAAACAAGCAATGTTGTTAGCATGCTTCCATGGATTTTTACAGGTCACTTTTATTTAAAGCAATTAAAAATAATAATTCTAAGTGTTTTTTTTTAAAAAATATTGGGGTGGGGTTTTTTTTTGCATAAAAATGTGTCCTGGGGGGAGAGGTTTATTTTAAGATCATTTTAAAACCAGCCACAAAGCTTCCTAAAACTAGTTGTCCTAGCTTTATGTCTTCGCCGAAGCAAACTAACCACTTTTTAGAATGCGAGAGAATGAGGTGGAAAATGTTGAAATAAGACAGCTTTCCTTGCCTATGGACCAGAAGTGGTATTCAGCCGGTTTGGAGCAGTTCCGCTGGTGGTATTCAGCCGGTTTGGATCGGTTGCGGAAATCATGGGTGGGCCTGCCCACCCTCCCAGGCGCTATGCCATCTTATTCAGGCACATTTTGAAGTCACGTGCAAGCATAGTGCACGCTCTCACTTTTGCAAACTGGTAGGGTGAGTAAGTGAATACCACCTCTGCTATGGACCTGCAGCTATCACACATCTGACATGCAACTAAAATTGTGGCCTATTGAAGATTTCCAAAGAAAGGTGGAATAAATGGAAGGAGACATATGCTCAGCCACATAAAAACACATTATTTGCAAAGGTATACTACTTTTATAGCCTTTGACATGATCAGACTAATCAAATTCATTACAGTTGTTGCAAAGGGTTAGTCAGTCTCTTTTTCAGTGCATCTCGATGCCTGCCTTTTTTAAAAGTCTGAGGATGAATCTACCATTGTTCTGAGCTTGGCTGCCCACTGAAGATATGTCCTAGCACCCGATGAGAACATCAAGAACCCAACAATTCAGGTCTGAGCCTATTAATATCTCTAGTATTGGAATGGATCCGTTATTGGGCTCTGCAGCTTACATTTCCCTGCTGGGATGAAATTGTTATTGTGAGAAGCATGAAATTATGGAGAACAGGAGGAAACCTATTTATTTCCCTATTTACTGGCAAATCATGCCTGTAAGGAAGATACTGTTTCATGACATTTCCATGGAGCCATCCGAACAGGAGGTAAACCTTGGGAATCCTTCGCCTCTAACTGAGGCAACTTCTGGTTCACAAAGAGCACACCTAGTTAGAGTACTTTGCATTTATGAATCCAGAAGGGGTTTAAAAACTTGTGTCCCAAAATCCGAGAACGGTTAGCAATCAGCACAAAATGAGGTCAATCTTATCTCCCAGGAACTGTTTTAAAATCTCTGCGTATTCTTCAGTCCCAAAGTTTGCAATTCAGAGCATCCTTAATAAAAGTTTTTTTAGCTGCTCCCTGTCTGCTTTACCAAAAAAAAAAAAAAAAAAAAAAAGCTGAAAACTGGTAGCATTGAAGAGTTTCTCACATTTTTTTTCAGTAACATATAATGAAGACAACTGAGCAACCTCTCTTCTTTATATATATATATCTTTCTCACCAAGATTTTTAAAAAATCAACAACGTCAAGAGCTGAGAAAATATTTTGACAAAGAGGAAGGTTAAAAAACGGGCATTCACAGTGTTTCAGGCTTTAAGAATTGAAAGTTCTGCCAGAGAGCAGGAAGCAGCATGTTGCCGTTGCACGCTGCAAAGTCTGGCTACGGCCGGATTGACGTTGCCCCAGTGAGAAGCAGCATTTCCAATCAAGGATGCAGCCAGACTGGGGGAAAAAAGTGTTTGCAAGTTTCTTGATAAAGAAAAAAAAAATTAACATGGTTTAAAATATAAGCTACCCGTGGCGATTCAGTGCACATAGAATCACTGAATGAACTGCAAGGGTATATGTTCTTTTTTTTATTTTTACATTAAACTAAGAATCCAACGTTCACTTTCATAAATATGCCACCTATATGTTTTATTCTTTGTGTGATTTAAAAAAAAAATAGGGCCCCTCTTTGGGGGCACAGAAGTCTACTGAAAAGCTGGAAGGTTTTTTCAGAGGTAATAACCCTTATCTTGGGTCTGAAAACATCACTCACGTGTTAGGAGAACTAATCCGATTGTACTGGCAGGAAGAAATGAAGATCATTTCTTGCATACACCCATAATTTCTCTCTCTGTCTCTCTCTCTCACACACACAGACACGCACACACTCACAAGGAGCCTGATCACCAAGGACTCAGACCCTGGGACTCTACGCAAGTAAGGAAGAAGCAGAGACCCCAATGGTATGTCTGCTCCCTCTCTTGTTAGCAACAGAAGCAAACTCCCTCAATTTTTGGAAGAAGGGAAGATGCCAACTCCCCTCTCATTGAAATGGATGACTTTCCCAATCTTGCAAAAGGTTTATCTTGTGCCAGGAACGGGGTTGCACACGGCCTAGCTCAGCCGGAGGGAATGGGGATTTTGCAGTATCCGTTCCGCTGGGGTGGGAATGGAGATTTTCCAATATCCTTCCGCTGGAGTGGGGTGGGAATGGAGATTTTGCAGTATCCTTCCGCTGGAGTGGGGTGGGAATGAAGATTTTGCAGTATCCTTCCCCTGGAATGGAGATTTTGCAGTATCCTTCCACTGGAGTGGGGTGGGAATGAAGATTTTGCAGTATCCTTCCCCTGGAATAGGAATGGAGATTTTCCAATATCCTTCCGCTGGAGTGGGATGGGAATGGAGATTTTGCAGTATCCTTCCGCTGGAGTGGGGTGGGAATGGAGATTTTGCAGTATCCTTCCCCTGGAATGGAGATTTTCCAATATCCTTCTGCTGGAGTGGGGTGGGAATGGAGATTTTGCAGTATCCTTCCGCTGGAGTGGGGTGGGAATGGAGATTTTGCAGTATCCTTCCCCTGCCATGCCCACCAAGCCACGCCCACAGAACCGGTAGTAAAAAAAAAATTGGATTTCACCACTGGCTTGCATGGGGTCCCACAGGCTCAGGGAAACCACATGGCTGAGTCAATTGTTGCCAAGGCTCCTTAACTCAAATCTGTGTTTTCCTGGGACTCGGTGGCTACTCTCTCAGTCCAGAAAAAGGCGCTGCTTCTTGAAGAAATTGCTAGCAGATAGCGGAGGTGCCCCCCATTCCGGCTCTCAAGCATCTTTGTCCACTTTGGATTCAACTACAAGACATTTCTACAGCTTTGGACAAAGCCACCTGCAACACTATGATGGAAGTTCAAAATAGGGACAAAGAGCTGGTAACGTAGTAGAACATCTGGGACAATTTCAGTGGCGGGAATTCCAGGACATGTTCAGAAGTGTGGGTGAGCATGGCTGTGTTGAGTGCGCCGACAGCTCCATTTTTTGTAGGAAGCAAAGTTCTTGGTGTACCGATCTGTCTCAACAGTTTTCTTCAAGTTTAATTTAATTGTTCCCCTGACAGAGTAAAGAAACATTAAGTTACTCAGCTCTTTGCAGATATTTCTTAAATGCTGCTTTGTGGTTTCCGTCCTTTTACTCTTTTCCTTGTTTTTTCCTTCCTCTTTTTTTTTTTTTAAAAAAGCCACTTCCTCCTTTTTTTTGTCTTCTTTTTTGATATTTGGCTCATTGAACAGCAACATCTCCGGGTCCTTCCGTTTCCTTACATGCTCAGTCCCTTCACGGATTTAAGGCATCTTCTTGTGTTCCATTTGGAAAAATAATAATTAAAAAAAACTTTGTATACAAACTTTTTTTAAAAAAAATTTTCTTATGTCACAAAGCAGCAATTTCTGTTTTAGGAAAAATATATAAATAACCTCTTTGCTCCCTCCCTCTCCCCCATTCTACAAAAGGCAACTTCCCCCAGGTCAAACTTTTTAACTGTACACAGGAGAGTCTGCTCCCAAGCAACACTATTTACACAGCTGAGCTGGACGCAGTTGAAGGGGGGGGCGGGCTTCCCTCATGAGGAATCGGTGCAAGGAGAAGGGGGCGGCGGGTAGAGGTGATGTGTGTAGCTCCGCTCTGTGTATGGGGAGGGCGGGCAGCTCTCATAGTTCTCCTCTGCGGACAAGTACTGGCTGCGTGGGGTCGGTGGCGGTGGCGTGGGCTCCGAATCGTAGTTGAGGTCGCTGGCATAGCCTTTGCCCCCTACGGTCATCACCCGACGGCTGGGTGCGTAGTCACTGTCGCAAACGTCGGTGCTGCACGGGGTTGTGGGAGGTGCAAAATGGCGGTAGCTGTACGGCCTGTAGCTGTGCAGAAAACATTAAGAGGCGTATGAGCATCAATATCAGAAAACAGACGAAGGTCTTCTCGAGCCATGTGGCGTTATCTGTTGCCACCAAGGAAGGACATGTCCCAAAAGGTGCTTTTTTTTTCAAGAGGTAGCTGGACTTCCTGGTTTTTCTTTGAAGACATTTCGCTTCTCATCTAAGAAGCTTCTTCAGCTCTGAAGCGTCTTGGATGAGAAGCAAAACGTCTTCAAAAAACCCCCCAGAAAGTCCGGTTTCCTCTTGAAAAAGCACCTTTGGGTCAACCGTGACCTGGATGACTAAGAATCTCCGTAAACATTCAAGGAGGACATGATTTTTGGATTGACTTCCTCTTACAGAGTGGGTGGCTCTTAAATGAGATGGAAGGTCAACCTGGCTCCGTGTGTGTCCTCCATCAAGCAGGCTTTCAAAAACAGCTTCCTATTTCCAGGAATTGCTGTAGCAGCAATCAAGCCAGAAGAATTTCATGCCTTCTACAGAAAGCCAGATTCAATGCAAATTGCTGCCAGGAAATATCCTGAACCTATCGGACAAGTATCACAAAACTCAGACTGGGGACATGAGGATTTACCTGTACGACCTGTGTGTAGAAGGGCTGTTGGACGAATAACCAAATTCCATTGTGTAGCGGGAGTCCTCTGTTGCTGGTGATGGAGGAGGGTTCAAAATCTTTAAAGGGAGAATAGAGGGAGTGTCAGTTTTACCGTATTTGCTCAAAGGAAATGTTTTTCTCCACACCAGGAAGGCCATCCATACTGAACATCAAACTGAAGTTTATTACATATACTACAGCGCTGCTTTTGTAGAGGTATTTTCTTTTTGTTTATTACATTTAAATCTAGATTTCTTTCCCCCTGGTGTAACTATAAGCCATCTTTCCCGTTTGGATTCTGACAATCTTCAGAATAATTTGTATTCTGTGTCCCTGTTATTTTCAGCTGGAATTGGATCCTTTAAGGAAGTATTTACTGAATAACTTTATAAATCACTTTTCTGCTTAAGAGCCAAAGCAGTGCTTAGTGCAGTGTTTCTCAACCTTAGCAACCTTTAAGATGTTGTGGACTTCAACTCCCAGAATCCCCCCGCCAGCACATTGACAAAGTCCATACATCTTAAAGTTGCTAAAGTTGGAAACAGTGGCACAGAAAATAATTTTTTAAAAAATCAACAGTTATATCTGTTTCTTCTCAAGTCTCATGATAAATCTTTCTCAAATGACATTAAAACAAATCCCAAAAATGATCTTTACTTTTATTCTCTTCATTATATTTATTTTCTACCCTTCCTTCTTGAAGCACCCATTCTTCATAAATAAAATTTAAACTGGCCAAGAGTATTTTGTTCAGATAATTTCAACACAGCCAAAAATCCTCCACCAATATACAAATTAAACATTTTAGATTAGCCAGGATTCCATTCAATTACTCCACTAGATCTCCACAATCACAATGGAGTTTCCACAATGATCAATAGATGCCCCAACGATCAGTATTAATCTGTTAAATTTAAAGCATCACACTGTCCTTCCCTCCCACAAGGATACTTAAGTATTTTCCTCCCCCCCCCCCCCCCCCCCCCCCGGGCAGTATTTTAAGCAAATGCTCTGATTTGCACTTTTTGAAAGTGTACATAAACAAGATATACTCTGGGATTCACATCTATGATAACTTTCTTGGCATAACCACCCAAACCAAAATGTGGGCCTTTTAGTGGTTTTTCTGACTAAGACGTCACAATCTTCCTTCTGCAAGTCCTAATTGGGAAGCCAGGAAAACAGTTGTTAAGTTTCTACTAAGATCTTTGATTGGTGCCCTTTGCCCATTGTTAAGTGGTTCAGGTTTGGAATTCTGTAATTTAAAATTTGTCCATGTATTTCATTGGTTTGGGAAGAGCTAGCAAGCGAGCGAGTGAGTAAGGAAACAGGGAGGAAAGGAGGGGGGGAGGGAGGAAAGAAATAGGGAGGGAAAGCGGGAAGAAATAGGGAGGGAGGGAGGACAGTGAGGGGGGAAAGAAGGAAATAGGAGGAAGGAAATAGAGAGGGAGGAAGGGAGGAAATAAGGAAGGAAGAAGGAAAGAGGGAGGGAGGGAGGGAGGAAGCTGAGATTAAAACACCAGTAGAAAGTGTTTGTGAAAGAATTAAGTAATGAGAATGTGCCCTTCATCATAAAATGCTGCCAATAATGGTAAGTAGGATAGGGCAACATGGTTAATCCCAAATTTTCATGCAAACTTAAAGTCACATTTTCTCTCATGTTATCCACAGAGTTCCATCAACTTTACTGAATTGCTTCAGTTTTGTGTTGAGAATCAATCTTTCAGATTGATTTAATTTTTAAGATTCAAAAAAAAAAGTCTCTTACTGGAGGGAAGTAGGTTCCTTTGATGCTGGAGGAGCTGCTGGAGGACGCCCCGGTGACATGAGCTCTGTCATAAGGTGGGCCGCTGCTTCCTGCCATGATGCTAAGTGAACTGATCACAGATTTACCACGGGACATTCCTAAAGAAAACCCAAGGGAATTCAGTTAAAGACTAAGAAGATTTATTTAAGCATCATTTGTCCAACCTAATTTAACAGGAGTCCTGTTTACTTTATGATCATAATGACGCAGAGGTCATTCTGAAGATGGATTTCCGAGGACCGATGGAGCAGGGGTGAAATTCAGCAGGTTCTGACCAGTTCTGGGGAACCGGTAGGAGAAATTTTGAGTAGCTAGGAGAACCTGCAAATACCACCTCTGGCTGACCCCAGAGTGGGGTGGGAATGGAGATTTTGCTGTATCCTTCCCCTTCCATGCCCACCAAGCCACGCCCACCAAGCCACACCCACAGAACTGGTAGTAAAAAAATTTGAATCCCACCACTGCAATGGAGGCATTCTGGGGAACGAGAGAACTTGAGACCCCAAAAAGATGTGCCTGTAGAATCTGTTTGCCCTCCCCTCTAATTTTACACACTAAGGAAGAGATGCGATTGATGTGACACTTTTGCCTTCCCAAATGCAAGTCATAAATCTGTAGCCTTTTTTAGAAGATTTCCAGCCACCCTGGACATTTTCTTAACTAGCAAAATGCTAGTTTTAGGTCATAAGTGTGAAAAATGGACGTAAGTCACTTTTTTTCAGTGCCGATGTAACTTTGAACGGTCACTAAAGGAACTGTTGTAAATCGAGGACTACCTGTATAAATCTGACCTGGAAGAGATCCAGAAAGGGAGCTTGGGTGAGGCACATAACCCAGAGGCATAGAAGACGGTCCATGGACAACGTAGTCATTGGTCATTGTTTCTCCATCTCCTTTCATGCGTGGGCACAGCACCCTCTGACAAACGAAGTACATCGCACCAACGACAAAAACCGTAAGGATCACACCGATGATGGAGCCGATTGTATTGGTGGCAGGTGGGGCTGGTTCTTCGGTTGTGTCTTAAAAGGAAGGAGAAAAATCAAACTTAAAAAAAAAGACTACAGCTCGGTAGAACTTCTCTATTCCTTAATGTCTTATATTTACCCATTAGTATAGCTGTTTCACTATTATCCTTCTCAGCTTTTCTACTATCTTCTCTAATAGGTATCATTAGTATTATTGTTTACTGTTGTTTTGTATCTACAGAGAGCTTATGCACCAGAGAAAAAAATATAGTATAGCACAGCATAGTATAGTATTAACATAGTATTAGTTTAGTATAGTTTTGGTACATTATATTGTATTCTATATTCTATTCTATTCTATTCTATTCTGTTCTGTTCTGTTCTGTTCTATTCGTGGTGGTGCAGTGGTTAGAATGCAGTATTGCAGGCTAACTCACTGCTGACTGCCAGGAGTTCGATTCTGACCAGCTCAAGGTTGACTCAGCCCTCCATCCTTTCAAAGTCAGTAAAATGAGGACCCAGATTGTTGAGAGCAATAGGCTGATTCTGTAAACCATTTAGAGAGGGCTGTAAAGCACTGTGAAGCGATATATAAGTCCAAGTGCTATTGCTATTGCCATCCCATCCCATCCCATCCCATCCCATCCCTATTCCTATTATTTCTATTTCTATTCTAATGTGTTCTGAAATCTGCCCAATTATATCAATGGATAGAAGGACATACCATGAAATAACTGACCTGTTTCACTATATTGATCCTTGACACAAAAAGTGAATTTTAGTAAAGCTGAGTATCTTCACACATGAGTAGCCTTCCACATGAGATACAAATTAAAGCCAAATTACACAGAACAAATCAAAGTGAGGGGACCTTGGTGCTAGAACTCTCCCCTGGTTATTTTCTTGCAAGTGTGTCCTTACCCAAATTAGGTAACATCAACAGTACAAATCAAACCGAACACGCCATGTTTCGTTGCACAGAGCAGAACACTATCAGAATGTGAACGGTTAAACCTGCCATTCAGCAAAGCAGGTTTTATTATTTACTTATTTTTGCATGCTGCTGAATAATTCTGACTCCCTGCAGCTTACAACAGAACAAAAGACAGTGAAGCGAAACAAAGAAGAAAAACATTTAAAAAGAAAACTTATGGGTATACTTACAGCAGCCCTGTTCATCTGAATTGTCATTACAATCTAGGCTGTGATCACATTTCTTGTTTTTCCCAATGCACTGACCACTCGCACACCGGAACTGGTCAGTTAAACAAAGCACTGGAGGGCGGAAAGCAAATCCATCATTAATGGACGAGAAAACTATTTAAAATTGCAAGTTAGATGTTCAACAGATAAAGACATAAGACAAGTAACCGCATCGGTAAACGTTTTAGACTGAACAAAAATAACCTCCTTATCTTGGATCGCTTTTATTATTGTATACGCCTGATTTCAAATTTTGCAGCTTGCTGTTTAAAGGTAAAATTTTCCCAGGGAAGTGTACAATGAAAGGTACACTTTCAAAGCCATGATCTGGCGAAACTAAACATGTAAACTAGATTAATAAGGAATTTCAAAGGGGTGGATGGCTTATTCAGGGTGAAAGTGGACCTCACAGTAACTTACATTGCTTAAGTTAATGCCAGCATTGCCAACAATGCCAGAATTGCATTGCCAAGGAACACCACCAACAAAAACAATGAGAGTTGCTGGCCACAAATGCACAACACCTCCACCAAGTGGACAACATTGCCTACTACAACTAATCCTTGACGTAACAACCATAATTGAAAAAGGTAGTCCTCAACATACAACAGTTCACATTCCAATTTACAACAGCACTGAAAAAAGTGACTTATGACCATTTTTCACATTTATGACCGTTGCAGCATCCTTGCGGTCCTGTGATTTATATTTGGATGCTTGACAGCTGACTCACATTTATGACGGTTGCAGTCTCCTGGGGTCATGTGGTCTCCTTTTGCGACCTTCTGACAAGCAAAGTCAACGGGGAAGCCAGATTCACTGAACAACCATGTTACTCATTTAACACAACTGGGATCCACTTTACAACTGTGGCAAGAAAGGTCGTAAAATGGGGGCAAAACTGACTTAATGGCTGTCTTGCGTAGCCGTGGGAATTTGGGGCTCAATTGTGGTCGTAAGTCGAGGACTACCTGTAACAATCCCTACTTTAACAATAACAGAGTTGGAAGTGACCTTGGAGATCATCTAGTCCAATCCCCTGCTCACGCAGGAGACCTGTATTAGGGATTCGAACCGCCGAACTGCTCAGGAACATGGAATACCTTCACATTTCTTTTCATCTGAGTTATCCTGACAATTTGGTTCTCCGTTGCACTGTAGGGTGGCATCAATGCACTGCCCGCTCTCACACTGGAACTGGGAATCGGAGCACAAGGGGCAGTTCTTCTCATCACTGGCATCTTCACACTCCGTGAACCCATCACAACGCCAGGCCACAGGGATGCAGTCAATCTCCCCCGTGTAACACGTGAACTGTTGCGGGGAGCAAGTTGGAGGCTCTGTTGGGGAGAGGTGGGGAGAAACCCTCTATTTTCAGATGCAACAAAAAGAATAAGTGAAGTAGCTGTCTAAATACTGTGTATCTCAGCACAAGCTGGAGTTACACATCTGGAAATTTGGGATTTGATTGAAACATGCATTGCTTGAACTCTCTCTGCCCGTGACCAATGTGTTGTGGCCCGACCGCGGCCTGTGCAGCTGGCACTCGAGTCGGACAATGAGGAGGCTGGAGAAGATGTGGTGCCAGAGGCGGGGATTTAGCCAGGGCCTTCAGAACCTCCCTTAAGTGAAGAGGACGAAGAGGAGGAGCCTCTTCTTGATGCATGGGCGTGCAGAGCTGCCAAAAGGCAGGAGTGGCTCCTCAGGAGGAGGTCTCCTCGAGAATAAGGCTTGGAGCTAATTGGCCACTCCCTTAGCCTATTGAAGGAGGAATGCTGACTGAAGCAATTTGCAGGGAACAACTTTGTTCACATACCTTCCTGTCTTGTCTTGCTTATCTTATCAGCTTTCTGCAAATTGCTTCTGGGCATTCTGACAACCATAGTAAGCTTTCAGTATTATTCTTTGAATTCTTGGCGGCTGTTAATGCAGTTAATTAACAGCCGTTGTTGTAAAAAACTGGTTTCTTTAGTAAACTAAGGTTTGCACAGACTTTGTGTGTGCTGCGTTCTTTGGGTCCGTAGCTGGGGCAGAACACAATGACTCTAGGAACCATAGTTGTACATCAATATACAATAGCAATAGTGCTTAGACTTATATACCGCTTCACAGTGCTTTACAGCCCTCTCTAAGCAGTTTAAAGAGTCAGCATATTGCCCCCCCCCAACAATCTGGGTCCTCATTTTACCCACCTCAGAAGGATGGAAGGTAGAGTCAATGCAATATGCTGACTCTGTAAACCGCTTAGAGAAGGCTGTAAGGCACTGTGAACTGGTATATAAGTCTAAATGCTATTGCTATTAAAATATGGCATTATTACAGTAGCCAGGAGACCACAAAGCTATTGCAGAGTAGTAATTGGGCTTGCCAAGAGTACCAGCCCTTTTATATGACATGCTTTCACACTTCCCAAAGTGTGCCACAGGAGGGCGAGACAAGTGGCTCTTCCTGCAGCGTCACCCAAGGCTTCTAACCCTTCACAGAGCTGCCTTGCAAGCAAGCACCACAACCAGGAAGGTTCAGAGCCATCATGAATTTGCCTGCCTGCACAGAGCACCAGCTCATCTCCCCACCGAAGTGGTACCCATCTATCAACTTCCACAGAAGGTGTTTTCGAACTGTGAGGTGGACAGAAACTGAGGCGAGTGACAGGAGCTCAACCTGCCACGCTTGGACTCGAACCACTGGTGCTGAGACCATCTCCAGCATCATTAAGCCATGGAGCCTCGTTTTACCTAAATCAAGAATACCTTAAGAAAAAAAAGTCTTACCTCCGCAGGAAAGTTCATCTTCAAGCAGGACTAGATGCATGGGACAGGAGCAACGCGTAGTTCCATCGCTTTTTATAATGCAGATGTGAGAACAGCCACCGTTATCTTGGGAGCAGGGGTGCTGTCCTGAAAGATGAAGAGCATTCGCAGATGGTATTTTATATCTCAAACACCTGTTTGCCTGCTTTTTTTTTAAATTAGAGAACTATAGATTTCAGACTGCCTCCTAGAAGTGGCTCAAAATCTTCATGAAGATCAGCTACATCTCCATTATCAATAATTCTTTGAAAAAGTACAAATGATTTCAGCAAGAAGGACAAAGGTAAGGGCAAACTTTAGCACCAAAACTTATTTTCAATGTCTTGGAATGTATCTGCATGATGACATTTCTGGGAAGATTCTAAGGTCAGCATAGTATCCCAACAGACTTAAGATGGTCATATTGTTAAACTGACTGATGCACTTTCCTTCCAAAGAAAGTTAAACAATAAGAAATGAGCTGCAAATCTAACATTTTCTTGGGGTGGGGAGGTGGGGGTGTGTGTTTCTTTCTAGCAATGCCTATCATTCTGATGCAGCCAAAAACAGATGTTGCAAGGCTGATGCCAAAGTTTCATATGGGAAGGGACAAATCCCACCTCCAAGAAATATGATTTTAGAACATTAAAAATCATAATGAGCTTAAAATTACAATCTAAAAAACTGAAACATGTGAAGTCTCTATGCTGTGAAAAAACAAGAAACGTTGTAGTGTCCCAGCCAGGCCATTATGAGAATATGAGTAAAGAAAGGTCTGCTTTCTCAAAGTATCTCACCTGCTAATCTGATGAAAATATTATTTTGCATGGGATCTCCTGTAAATGGGAATCTTCTAACTAAGCATCAGGAGCTTTCCGACCAGTATTTCTCAAACTTGGCAAGTATGAGATGAATAAACTTCACTCTCAGAATTCTCCAACTAATGAATTATAGGGAAGCTGTTTTATGAGAGGTAACATTTAAGTCCTTCCTTCGGTGTGGGGAAATACTTATGGCGGGCCTGTGGGCCGCACACAGCCCGCTGGGTGCTTAGATCTGGCCTGCAGGGCCAGCCTGGAAACAGCAAAGGACCAGCCCGTGATGCCTCTGCCAATGAAAATGGAGCTCAGGGGGCCACATGCAACCAAAAACAGGGCCAGCAGAGGGCTGCAGGAGGCATTCGCAGCCAAAAATGGGCTGCGGGGGACCGCATGCAGCCCCCCCCCCCCCCCAAGGCCCCATTTTAGCTGGCAGAGGGCTATCAAAACAAACTGAAAACAAAACAAAAGGAAAAATGTTTACTCTTTTGCATTTCAGCATGCAAGAAGGGACAGGAAAGGAAAAAAGGAAAGACAAAGAAAAAGAAGGGAAGAGAGGAAAAATAAGGAAGGAAGGAAGGATATAATGTGAGAGATGGTCTCAGGGAAGTCCTGCCTTAGCACTTGGCCACCACAGGTGCCCCCGACCTGAGTGACATCGAGCTGGCCATGCCTCCCCGCCCGCCCTCTGAGGTCAAACACAACCCTGATGCGGCCCTCAATGAATTCGAGTTTGACACCCTTGACTTACGGTATTCCTGCATGTTGAGTTCTTTAACGGCATGGATGTCACTCAGCTGAGCAATTCGAGCCTGAACCTTTGTACGTCCCTCTTGGCGAGTCATGTCAATTTTCTCAATCATCTGCTGATGACGATCAATCCAGTAAAGCCATTTTTCAAATACGGTCAGGCCTATAGGCTGCAGTATGTTGGAATCTTCTAGTACTATCCGATTTGCACCTTGGAAATGGGGGGGAAGAAAGGGGAAACTGAACCAAAACAAAATGTTTTTGACTTCACAAATGCTGTGACTGTGTCTTAATGTGAGATGCCTAAACCATAATGCCGAATGAGCTCAATAAAATGCACAACAGCTGTAAACAAATTTCAAACGCTCCAAGTTTATGTTTGGAAACAAAAGGTTACAAAAGATTTGTCTTCTCCTCTAATAATGCAACAACTCTGGAGCTGATTGCCAGAGGTTTCGGCATAAAGACAATATAGTTTGCATAAAAGATATTAAATCGATGGACCATCCAGTCACAAGATGCAATGCATACCTTCCATGACTTTAAAAGTGGACTACCCAGATCCAGTCCAACAACAATATCAATATCAGCAACCAATAAAAGTTCCTGATTTAAGTTGATTAGCATGCATTTCAACAGAAAGTGAAAAGTAAGTATATTTAACATATATCTAAAATTGATCTAAATGGAACCACACCTGTTTTGAGATATGATAACATCCCTGGGGAAAAAAAAATCTTTCTAGCCTATCATTCTGATGGAGCCAAAAGCAGATGTTGCAAGGCTGATGCCAAATTTCATATGGGAAGAGGCAAACCCGACTTCCAGGAAATATGTTTTTAAAACATTACAAATCACAATGTTATCAACTGAGCTGAACATTACAATCTACGAAACTGAAACAGGTGAAGTCTTTATGCTGCGAAAAAGCAGAAACGCTTGACTGTCCTAGCCACTCCATTATGAGAATATGTGGGAAGAAAAGTCTGCTTTCTCCAGGTATCTCACCTGCTAATCTGAGGAAGACATTCTTGCTACTATCCAGAGGTGGGTTTCACATAATTTTACCACCGGTTCGCCGTGCACCGAAAATGTGAGCGTGCGTGCATGCTCACTTCGCTCGCGCACCTTCCACGCATGGGCTTTTGCTTGCGCGTGTGGCTTGCATACATGCGCGTGGCTTAGAAAACATGGCTAAATAGGACGGCATAGCACCAGGGCGGGGGTGGGCCACCTGCAGGTCACTACTACCGGTTCGCCACTACCGGTTCGCCCGAACCGGTCTGAACCAAACTGGCTGAATACCACCACCGAGTGGGTTCAAAAGACTTTCCCTCCAAACTCCAGGGATTATTTTATTCTATAGTATCTTCTATTCTGAATAGAATTGGGGGCATTTGAAGAATCACCGGGGTCACATTTGAACTGGTTTGTAATTCTGACTCATCCCATTGAAAAGGAGATCCCAACTTCCTTGACAGGGATTCAGGAACACGGGAGGTTTTATTTTTTAAAAGGAAAATCAATGGTTCCAGCTCTCCCACCAATAGAGCTATAACGTTCTCTAAATCTCATCAAACCAAACCAAAAGATATAATTTTCTAACCACAGAATAAGTCTTCCAGAAACTCCAATTATGATTTGTAAATGTGTTCTATCGTACAGGGGGAAAAAAAGAGAGAGCGAGAGAGCAAGAGGCTTAGTAAAAATGCTCTTGTGGTTTAATGTAAATCACTATTTGTAAAGAAAGCAGAGGTGGGAATACAGGTAGTGCTTGACTTAAAACAGTTCATTTAGTGGCTCTTCAAAGTTACAACAGCACTGAAAACAGTGACTTAGGACCATTTTTCACACTTACAACCTTTGAAGAATCCCCGTGATCGTAATTCAGATGCCTGGCAACTGATCCATACTTATGACCATTGCTGTTTCCCAAGGTCATGTCATCACCTTTTGCAACCTTTTGACAAGCAAAATCCATGGGGAAGCCTGATTCACTTAACAACCTTGTTACCAACTTATCCACTGCAGTAATTCACTTAACAACTGCAGCAAGGAAGGTTGTAAGTTGAGGCAAAGTTCACTTAACAAATGTCTTATTTAACAACATAAATTTTGGGCTCAATTGTGGCCATAAGTTGAGATACAGGAAAATCAAAACCTGAAATAAGTAATAATGAAAAGTTTTTTTAAAAATTGCTTGCCCAAGTTGCAAAAGGAAGGCTGCAATCTCTTGATCAGAAAGCCTAACTAACTATTCTGGCCAGTTTAATCACACCTGGGTTACTGTTTTAATGTCTGTATGTGGTTATTGTACAGGAGATCGGCGAATTTCCCTATTTTCTCTGTAATAGGCAGTGCACCAATTTGAGCCAAGGTAACCCAAGAGGAATACACAAATTGTTACAAAGGTAACTAGGAATCATCCGTGGAAAAGCTGCAATTACACCGTAATAGGGAAGAGAACAATACTGGGCTGTATGCATGATTAGATCTAGCACCGTACATTTGGGTTCTTAGATTAGCACAGTAAAACCGTGGCTCGATCTGGAAAGCGTTGCATTGCAAGCCTAAGTATAAAAGGAATGTTGTTAGAGCACAACTTCTGTAACAAGCGGTTTGCAACATGGTTTGATTCTCAAAAGGAAGGGTATTAATTAGGGGGATTAATTGAAAGCAAAAAAAAATAAAAATAAAACAAAACACCACTTTATCTTACCAGACAGATCGCTGCTCTCGATTCTCCGCAGGTCGGAGTCTGCCCAGAATAACTTCCCCAAATTGGTATCAACGGCCAAGGCAACGGGTTTACTGAGCCCGCTGGAAAAGAGGACCTCCCGTTCAGTTCCGTCTAATGCTGCCCTTTCAATCTTAGGGGGAGATCTTTCTTGGAAGTTGGTGAAATACATGTACCTGCGAAATGAAAGACGATCAAGTTATTTCAGGCGTGGTCTTTCTATCCTGTTCCACACTAAATCAGCAGGCTGGATATCGTTGGACTGCTTGTGGGTGCAGGGAAGAGAACACTAACTAAAAACAAAAAACACAAGAGGTGCTGGCAAACAGCTGATTTTGAAATAATTAAATGTGGTGCACATTGGGTGGGAGGCAGAAGTGGTATTCAGCCGGTTCTGACTGGTTTGCCCGAACTAGTAGCGGAAATCGCAGGTGAACCTGCCCCCCGACATCCTATTTAGGCACATTTTTGAGGCTGGGCGTATGTGTGGACGGGATACGTGTGCACACATTTGCAAACTGGTAGGGAAAGTAAGTGAATACCACCCCTGGTGGGAGGCTATAAGAAAATCTGAAGCTGAAGGTTGAATGAAGGTTCTGGAAAAAGACAATTCCATACTATTGCCAAAGAAGCTACTTGGAGTTACATGGAATTCAATGTTTTATTTTATTTAAAATTAATTTAAAAAACACAAGAAAGTTTCCTTCCAATTTTCCAAACCTACGTGTTTTGATGGTATCAGTTACTTAGGGATCAAAGTTTGAAATGCATATAATCTTTGATGTCAATTTTTTTTAAAAAAAAATTGTATTGTATTTTAAAAATAAATAGAAAAGCTGCATGTTAAAAAGCAGTTAATATCTTAATCTGTTAATTATGACTGCATACATAATTTTAAGCTCTCATTAACGAAGTACAGTTCATTAACTAGAGCTTAAAAATCCACCAACTGTTCTGGATTTTCTCCCCCTTTGCTTTCTAGCAGGAAGAATATTTTAATTTTTAAAATATTCTGTGGTTTACAAAAACGTGAGACTAAATAGTTCCTAAACATTTTATTTAATCCTTCTGCTTCTATAAAGATTAGGAAGCTGCTTAATTTATGGAGGATTCTCCTACTCATTTATTTTATCTGTATTACACACACTATTTACAAAATTGTGCTACATAAATCCTTTAGCTTCATAGATGAAGACATCTTTAAAATTCTTAGATGTTATAAAAACAATTTCACATTTCTGTACTCATTTATTATTACAATTATATGCATTCTTTATTATAAATATCGCGCCACTGATTTTAACTTGTTTATTCCATGTTTCCTTGGACCAGCTTTTATTTTGTGTTTAAATCAAGTTTTTCGACACTTAGCAACTTTAAGATGTGTGGACTTCAACTCCCATAATTCCCCAGCCAGCATTTTGAAAGAATGCTGTTAAGCAACTTAGAAAGATAATAAAAAATTACTCCCAATATTTTAAGTTTGACAAATTTGAAAAGGGATATAAAAAAATGTAACATTTTGTTCATCATTTCCCCTTCTTTCTCTCATGGCTTCCTAAACGCTGATGCTTCTTGAAGTTTCTGGAAATCAAAAGCGGAAGCAACAAAAAAATAGTATCAATTCCTTGAGTTGTTCCTTGTTTTTCCTCATGTGTTACACACCCAAACTAAAATGTGCATAACCATTAAAGACATACAACAATATGTCATTTGTTTAGATAATGCACATTTTAGAACGTGAGTGTTAGCGCCTCAGGATTTATATCGTGATATTGATTTTCTTTAAAGCATTCAAACATAAAATGGTTGACGTGGCACAGCAGAAAACAAGAGCAAGAGATGAGTCAAGAGATAAAAGGATCTGGAGCTGGAATGTCGAAACAATTCCCATCCTGTAACCCACTTACCCCTTCTCTGGATTCACGACGATAGCTCTAGGCCGATCCTGTTCGTTTTTTAACACCACGCCCATCCACCGTCCATCCAGCCGCGTGACATTGATGACGTTTGTGGCTTCACAAGTCCAGTAAATGTAACGGCTGTAAATATCAATACTCAGATCATATGGCTGGATATCTAGATTTTGGTTGGGGGCGGGACTCATCACAATGGTAGAACTCTGGAATGAAGGTACAAGATGCTTCAAGGACGCCATCAGAAACAAACCGGAACTTGGCACAGAACTAACTTAGTGTGGGACAAATTATATAACTCTGCCATTCTCTCAACCTGCTATACCCCCCCCCCCCCAAATATTTTAGACAGTCCCACCAGCTAGGATACACAATCATCAGTGGTGGTGAAGGACAATAAAGTTTGTTATTCTTTGTTCTTCTTCACTGAACAAGAAACAGTAAGAGCGACAGCAAAATAAATGGTGAAAAAGGAATCCAACTTTCCCTGTTAAGCAAATATTGATAAACTCTACAATTGACAGTATAAAAATACTGTATGTGATACATGCTTTTTTATATTAAAAAAGAAAAAAAATATTGCTAGAAATGCGAACACGACACTAGACTGCTTTGGTGTTTTTATCACTGTTTTATAACCCTCCTAAGGTTATGGAACATAAGATTGATGGCCATATGTATAAATCTTATAAATGATACGCAAATAAATCTCAAAAAAAGCTGAGCAATTCTTTTGGCTGCAAAAGAATAAAAACACCAATTCAAGTGTTGAGAAACAGTAGATGTGTTAATCCCACCTGTAGATTTTCTTTTAGGTTTGTGTCGGGGTTTTTTTGGGCTACCTTCCACAAATGGGGGGATTTGTGAATCTTGATACTTGTGACAAAACACCAAATACTCAAAAGAGAGACGCACTCAAAAGAACGTAAATTTTTAAAATCCTGTTTAAATTTCAGACCAAAATATGAGACAATACTGAGAAGAAAACTAAGCTACGCGAGTTAATCTTTCAGCTCCCAATTTGTATTTCCCAAACCAAAAGGGGATTTTTAAAATCCCCTTCAGGCAGTTACTAGGACAATACAGATATTCCTACAGTAGACTTATGACCATGACTAATCCCCAAATTTCTGCTGCTAAGCAGGACAGTTGTTAAGTGAATTTTGCCTCATTTCATAACCTTTCTTGCCACCGTTGTTAAGTTAGTAACACGGTTGTTAAGTGAATCTGGCTTCCCCATTGACTTTCTTGTCAGCAAGTCACAACAGGGGATCACATGACCCCAGGACATTGCAATCATCACAAATCCATGCCAGTTGCCAATCGTGTGGATTTTGATCATGTGACAATGGGGATGCGGCTATGGTTTTAAGTGTGAAACATGGTAACTCACTTTTTTCAGTGCTGCCGTAATTTCAAATGGTCACTGAATAAATTATTGTCAAGGACTACCTCTAATATTGTAGGTACACTAATATATGCCTAATCAGCTACCAAGACAATTTACCCAAAAGTCAATTTATATTACTTACAAGATCCAAGGTTCCTTCAGTTATAGCCAGTGCCACAATGGATATTAAAGGGTTGCACTCATTTTATGTTTCTACCATAACATCAAAAACTTGGGCTCTTGAAGTGTTTTTTCCATGATTGCAACATAAGGAAATGTATGGATAAATGTTTTGAACTTAAAGAAGTCAGTGTTGCTTTGAATTATATTCCAAAATCATTAAATCTGACAGTTTTGGGGAAATTTTGATTATATCGGGCACAGGAATAATCAATATTCAGTACTAATTAAGATTCAATACATGTGATTTGATGCAGTTATTAAGTGGTATATTTTGGTGATTTATCAATTTACTACCTTTTCAGTTTTTTCCTGATTTTTTGGGGGGAGGTTTTGCCACATGAAAAAATTGAAATTGAATGTGTCCATTCAGAGCTCATGGCTTAAAAATTCAGAAACTGGACTGATCCTATATCTACTTTTCAAGAAGCTAAAGAATTATAGACATATAGGACATATTTAAACAAAAATCTTCTGAAAACTTATTTTGATGAGCTTTATTCATATACTTTTAAAACATTTATGCAGTAAAATTAAGCTCTACCTAAACTCAACACTGAATTTGCTTCCTCTATCCAAAATTAAGATGTTCCTATTTTCAGCTGATTTCCATCTGTCAGTTTAATAACCAGCAAATTCTACTGCACAAGCAGCAGCGTTTATAAAGTGTTTCAAATATTAAATCCGGTAAGACAAGAATTGTTTTGCCTCTTGTCTCTCTTTGAAAACTGAATAGCCCTTGTTTAGATACCTGACTGCCATCCTCTTGTGACCGTCTGATAATGTTTTGGCGAGAGTCGATCCAGTAAAGCTGCTTCTCCAGGGGATCATAGTCAATTGCCCGAACATTTCTGAGGCTGTGTATCGGAAGGATGATCTCTGGACTCTTCAACCCATCGATCACCATACGATTGATTGCATTCTTCTGACTGAAGAGCAAGAAACTTGTAGGAGCTTAGGGAGAAATGCAGACACAGAAGGGAAAGTGTGATTTAGGCTGAAGACGTTAAAATCACAACTCTGAAAATATTCCAAAGTGCCCCACAGAATGAAAAGATAGCAGCAATTAAAGGAGAGGCCTTCCTTTGTGGAAAGAATTGAGCCTAAAGAGAGAGATTGGAGAAAGCAAGGTGCTATTCAAAAGGAAAGGACGCGGTGGCACAGTGGCTAAGACGCTGAGCTTGTAGATCGAAAGGTTGGCAGTTCAGCAGTTTGAATCCCTAGTGCCACGTAACGGGGTGAGCTCCCGTTACTTGTCCCAGCTTCTGCCAACCTAGCAGTTTGAAAGCACGTAAAAAATGTAAGTAGAAAAATAGGGACCGCCTTTGGTGGGAAGGTAACAGCGTTCCGTGTGCCTTTGGCGTTGAGTCATGCCCGGCCACATGACCACGGAGACGTCTTCGGATAGCGCTGGCTCTTCGGCTTTGAAACAGAGATGAGCACTGCCCCCGAGAGTCAGGAACGACTAGCACATATGCGTGAGGGGAACCTTTACCTTATTCAAAGGGAAATTCTTTAGGGGGTGGGTAGAGAAATTGTAACTCCATCTTTAAAAATAGAAAATAATTTTTAATACACTAAAAATACTTTTTAGGTTAAAATGTCCAAACCTGGTTTGCAAATCTACTTCATAACTGTTCCCAGGCAATATTGTTAAAAATAGCAATTAATGGGTAAACAGTGCACATCCAAGAAATGAGGGGGAAAAAAACATAATCCTACAGGCGCATGCCTCTCAAAAACTTTCCATCTTCTGTAGCCTGTCTGGATTTGAGAAAAAGATGCAAACTTTATGATTAGGAATAAAAAATAGCCTTGCTTCAATTCAACAATCTTTATCTGAGTACGAGCATAAAAACAGTTTATGGCCTCAGTTTATGGCAAGTGAACCTTTAGGAATGCAAGTTAACACCGCTATCCATGTTTCTGGCTTACCACTACATGTTCTGTTGTCGGGGTTCAAGGAATAATGAGCAGGACATCCACAGACAAAGCCACCTACGGGCACTGCCAGGCAGAGGTGGGAGCAGTGCCCATTGCTGGAAGCGCACTCATTCCAGCCAGCTTGCCGAGATGAATGGAAGACTAGGATGTCCATCACATAATCCAGGTGGTTTTGGATGATGGTCCGATTCTGTCCGCTGGTCTTGTTGGCACGTTCGATGCTACGTCGGCTCCAGTCTGTCCAGTAGATGTAATCCTGGTATTGAGTCAGGCCAAAGGGATGCGGTAAATCATCGGCTATAACATCACGGTCAAGGCCTGGATTTGGGGAAGGGAATGAAATGAAAGAAAGGTAGAAGATCACTAGATGTATCATTTCTACAGGTAATCACTAACACCCTAAGAAATTATCTACAGGTAGTCCTCGACTTACAAGTTCATTTAGCGACCATTCAAAGTTGCAACAGCAATGAAAAAAGTAATTTATGACCATTTTTCACAGTTAGGACCTTTGTAGTATCTCCATGATCCTGTGAACAAAAATTCAGATGCTTGGCAACTGGTTCACACTTATGACCATTGCTGAGTCCCAAGGTCATGTGATCCTCTTTTGACAAGCAAAGTCAATGGGGAATCCAGATTCACTTAACAACTGGGTTACTAATTATCAACTGCAGTGATTCACTTAACAACTGTGGCAAGAAAGGTGGCAAAGTGGGGCAAAACTCACTTAACAAATGTCTCACATAACAACAAAATTTGGGGCTCAATTGTGATCATAAGTTGAGGACTACCTGTCTTTGACTTATGACTGGTTGTTTAGCAACTGTTTGAAGTTACAATAAACCTTCTCCCCGGAATATTATTTACAACCTGGTTCTGAAATTCCAATGGTTGTCCCCCTTTCCCGCGTCATGTGATCAAACGTTGGGCACTTGCAATTGGACACAATTTATGACAGTTTGCAGCGTTCCATGATCACATGACTCAACTTATGACTTTTTGCTGAAAATGGCTCATAATTAACAGCAAGTTTGCTCGACTAATGCAATTTTAAAAGTGGGTTGGTCATGTGGGTGACCTGCTTTATGAGCATCACAATTTACAATTGAAGTGGGCAAGGCTCTATTACATTCATAAGTCAAGGACTACCTGTGCGTTGCCATGAATGCCCTGCCTCTCGCACATTGCTTATCCGTCACATACAAAGCAGAATCTGTATTGCTTGGAACATTATGAAACTTGTCAATAAAATACAAAAGGGCCCAAACTATTGCACTTATCAAAGGGAACAAACAATGTGTATAATATTAAGAGCCATGGTGGCGCAGTGGTTAGAATGCAGTACTGCAGGCTATGTCACTGATCACTTCAAGAGTTCGATCCTGACTGGCTCAAGGATCAGCCTTCCATCTTTCCGAGGTCGGTAAAACGAGGACCCAGATTGTTGGGAGCAATAGGCTGACTCTATAAACTGCTTAGAGAGGGCTGTAAAGCACTGCGAAGCGGTATGTAAGTCTAAGCACTACTGCTATGTGTATAATATTCTATTGCTGGAATATAGGTGTGGGAAAAATGTTATTTTTTAAAAAATCGTAAATATAAAAGCCCGCTTCTCTTCTTCATAAAAGAAGTCTAAAATTTAGGCTGTCTGGCTCAGGTAGCAGCATCTTGTCAGTCTTGGAGGTGTCTGAAAAACACTGCTTCCCTTTCATCAGGAGGTCATTAGGAAACTCATTCAGGGGTGAAGGACACATCTTGGCAATAGTACTGAAATGATTTGGCATTGCCTTCCTCTGAGATACTTTTCTAACTTCCAAGCCCTAAAGAGTTCCTCATGGGCTCCCATCCAAGTCCTACCGAGGCCTAATCTTGCTTATCTTTGGGCCATCATCTGCAAAATGTCTTATTTAGCTTGGGCCAAAAAGAGATTAAGCTGACAACCGGTGTACCTGCCGGGAGAAGGAATTTCTTAAATGAGGGCCCGTAAGGCCTCGCTCATTCTGAAGAGTTCAGACATTGGAGTATGGAAAGTGTCTCCTTGGGGATATCGTGGCCCCAAACTGTTTTTAAATTTAATTTAATGCAATTTTTGTCCTGACCCTGTCACTGTTCAGAGACCGAAAAAGATTAGCTTAAGCCACATTTCCATGATCTTTCAGGAATCGTAATTGCAAAACGTGACATTCTTTCTGATGATATAGTCCCATTTCCCATTTCTAGAAGACAGTTTGCAAGGGTTCATTTGAATCTGCTTTTATTTTTGGGTGTTAATGTGTACATTTTGCTCCATGTCCGAGAACAGTACTAAAGTGTCAATGGATATCTAATTTGTAGAAGATAAGTTCTTGATCAATTGACTGTGTCATAAATCAATGTTTAAAACTTCTAAAGCTGGTTCAAATTTTTTTTTCACCTTTTCACCTTTCTACTGATTTTGAAGTGGCTAATACTAAATAAAATGTGAACTACAAGAAGTCATTAAATTGTTAAAAGAACAATGGAAAGCCCTGAAAAGGCTTTCAGAAGACTGAGAGGGAGATACAAGTGTCAGATAGCATTTGACTTTGTAGAGTGGGAAAGTCCACTCCCAGAATCCCTTGTGCCCCACCCCAACTGGCAACCAAACAGGATTTCCAATACAGGGACTATCCTCCTTGTAATAAGAGGCACCTGAAGGAGAAAATTCCCCATCATCCAATGGACTTATGGAGATCACATTATCTATGTGGGCCACGTTTATTAAACAGCACAGCCACAAACCTACACGATCCTGGCATAATGAAGACTGTTAGTTGAGATCTACGGCCAAGCAAAACTCACCCAGCATATTTGAAGATTCGATCAAATTGGTGTCCAAGTCAGTCCAATACAATCTTCTTTTGACGTAATCGATTGTCAGACCATTTGCTCGCCCCACATTTGGCACTAAAGTACTACGTTCACTACCATCCATGGCTGCTCGGTCAATCTTCGGTTTCCCACCCCATTCGGTCCAGTACATAAACCTGAAGACATATCAAATATTCCATATTTATTTCATAAAGATCCACAGGCAAATCAGGAATAGGAAAAATCCTAATGATAAAATTTAAACTTATTATTTTGAGCAAGATTTCTAAACAAGTTTTAAAGGTTTTTCAAAAAATAAATAATAAAATTTCATAAAAATAAAGGTCTACTTTACTTCTTTTGAAGATAAAAATATCTTAAAAAATATATTTATTTAGAAGATAACATGGTGATGCTATGATGATAACATGGCAAGTGCCAACAATGTCCACGGATATGACACGAAGAACTCCAAAATTAGAATTTGGACCAAGGAGACCTTTTCTTCAAATCAAGTTTCATCTAAGATATCCTCTGTTCCTGGAAAGAACTAATTTCACAAGGTCATTGGGGAAATTCTGCTGCTGAAGCGATAGGTTGCATAAGTGTGCAATATAGATTTGGAAGCTTGCAAAATGTTAATATACTGAAGTATCTGCATACAGATACTGATGCTCATCAAGTTAAACAGTATATATATGTGCTGATCAATAAGTCAAAAGATCCAATTGTAATTTAACAAGTCTGCCAAATGTAATCCATTATTGTTTACTGTCTTGGGTAATATATGGCACAATAATAATAATAATATGTAATACAACACACCCAATATTAATATGTTGCAACTTTTATCTCTTTCAACGAGTCTTAAGTGAAGTTGGTAAGAATGATGTGGTAGGCCTACTATCTTAATCAAAGAGTAGCCAGTCTAGGAGTATAAATCTTCCTATACTAGGAGTATAGATCCCCACCATCCAGCCAGAGCTGAAGATGCTTCTTGGTCTTCGAAGAAAAACCAGAAAGTCCAGTTGCCTCCTGAAAAAGCACCTTTGGGACCACCATGACCAGGATGACTGAGAATCTCTATAGACAAAGAGCAGCTGGTTCCCTCCCCATGTTGAATCTTCTTTCTTTTCAACCTTTCCTCCTTGAAATTACAGATAGTCCTCATGTTACGATCATAATTGAGTCCAACATTTCTACTGTTAAGTGAAACATTTGTTGAGTTTTGCCCACTTTATGAGCTTTCTTGCCACAAGAGTTAAATGAATCACTGCAGTTGATAAGTTAGCAACCCGGTTTTAAGTGAATCTGGCTTCCCCATGGACTTTGCTTTTCAGAAGGTCGCAAAAGAGGATCACATGACTTTGGGACACTGCAACCGTCATAAATATGAACCAGTTGCCAGATGTCTGAATTTTGATCACGTGATCATGGGGATGCTGCCAATGTCGTAACTGTGAAAAACGGCCATAAATCACTTTTTCAGTGCCGTTGTGGCTTTGGATGGTCACTAAACAAACTGTTGTTTGTTGTAAGTTGAGGACTACCTCTATGAGCAATAAAGAAAGATCCTTTTTTTAAAGAAAGAGGGCTGAATGAATTGAGATCCTGGAGAAAATTTACCTATCATCTCTAAATACCATGTTTTGGGGCTGTATATCTGCTAATCATGGTGTGGCTTTCCATTAGTATAACTTCCCAAGAAGAAATTCCTGGAAATTTGCATCACTGCATCTATAAGTTAAGATTTCACTCTCATTATTACTAAATTCAACTTTTACACATCTTATAGGTAAGATTAATAACTGCCCAGACTAGTCCTGGGACAAAGGATTCTGAACAAGATAGGTAAATATCATACCACTGCAGAATATATTTGCATTTTTATAGGACCAGGCAATGATTAAAAGAGTAACAGCTCATTTTGTAAAGTATTTCCTTTCCTACTTGGACCAGTGCTATAATTTTAAGATGAACCTCTATCTCTGCCTGGCTGTTTGCAAAGGGGAAAATACAAACAATATTTTTGTTAAATAATTGCCACCCATTTTCTTTTCCATCATTCTGTCTAAAACAAATATATTGATATTTTATAAATGTTTAATACATTCCAGACTAATATAATTCTAAATAGCAATTTACATTGCTGTTATGCAATTAGTAGTGTTGAATCTTCACTAAGGGAGGGAGTGAGTTTTTTTTTTTAAATTCCAGACTGGTATAATTCTAAATAGCAATTTACATTGTTATGAAATTAGTAGCGTTGTATCTTTTTATTATGGGAGAGACTTAATTTTTGTTTACAGAAGGGAACTTTTGTACAAGATTATCACTGTATCTGCTCATTTGTGTAAAACTTTGAATTGAATTTTAAACTAATTTGGCACAATTGCACTGGCTGGCCAATTCAGGGGAGCTTTATGCAAATGTAAATAATAAAATAGCTAAGAAAAATAGCACACGTAAATGAAATTAGATAAAGGTAAAGGTTCCCCTCGCACATATGTGCTGGTTGTTCCCGACTCTAGGGGGCAATGCTCATCTCTGTTTCTAAGCCGAAGAGCCAGCACTGTCTGAACATGTCTCTGTGGTCATGTGGCCAGCATGACTAAACGCCAAAGGCGCCACGGAACGCTGTTACCTTCCCACCAAAGGTGGTCCCTATTTTTCTACATGCATTTTTTATGTGTATTTTCGAACTGCTAGGTTGGCAGAAGCTGGGACAAGTAACTGGAGCTCAGCCTGTTACGCGGCACTAGGGATTCGAACCGCTGAACTGCCAACCTTTCAATCAACAAGCTCAGTGTCTTAGCCACCGTGTCCCTTCTGTACCCTTCTTTATAATTGGATAAATGGAATTACCCAATTATAAAATCCAGTGCATTGTTGTATCCTCAGTTTTTTATCCTTATTTTGATTTATAGATGTATTTCTGCCCAATTTCTTAAACTGGTTGGTACTTGTACAATATCTTATGGAATTTTTTTAGGGCTGATTTCTCAGATTTCACAAAATGGATTAAAAATTCAGATTAATTGATTCATATCAAAAATTAAACAAGCAGCTTACCCTTCAGCAGGATCCAGAGCCAGCGCCCGAGGGCTGTCAAGATCCTTCCAGACCAGAACTTGGCGATGTTGCCCGTCCAATTTTGACACTTCGATACGATTTGTTCCCGTATCTGCCCAGTAGAGATTCTTCCCTAACCAATCCACAGCCATGCCTTCTGGATAATCCAATCCAAACTCAACCACGTGTTCCAAAGCACTTCCGTTCATGAACGCTCTGCTGATGGTCTGCAAGGAAGAGAAGGGGGGAGGCATGAAAATTTAGGTGTCCGTGCTACCTATCAGTGTCTTTGAGAAGGGATCCAAACAGACAAAGCTCCTTGTCAAATAAGAGCTCAATCTCTAATAGGATAACCCAGATTTGGGATCTCCTCTTTCCTGATTCTCTAGATCAGGGGTGTCAAACTTGATTTCATTGAGGGCCGCATCAGGGTTGTGGTTGAACTTGGGGGGCCGTGGTGGGCAGGGCTGGGTGGTTGCAGCCAATTGGGTGGGTGTGGCCAGATCACCATTACTCGCGTTGGGGGAGTCCCTGTGGTGGCCCGAGTCGGTGGGGGGGGGTCCATTGTCTCCAACATGCCCAGGTGGTGGGGGTGGGGAACCCCTCGCTGACTCCAGGGTGGCCCCGCAGATCTAAGGCTGACCATGTTCCGGCCCGGATGGCCGCCACCAAGTTTTAGATCAGCACCCATCCAGCCTGGACCAGAGCCAAGACACTGGAGGCCAGTACTTCGCTATTTCCAGGGCAGCCCCATGGGCCAGATCTAACCACATAGTGGGCTGGATCTGGCCCGCAGGCCTTGAGTATGACACCCCTGCTCTAGATGAAAACTGGAGGCTCACTTTAGTCTGCATTTAAAAATACTTTTCGACAAAGACAATGAGCAGGTATTCCCTTATGGCTGGCAATCTGCATAGCCCTTCTTGGCCCAAGTCCAGCCTTCTCTAAGCTGGCTGCTTCCAGATATCCCAGGACTACAATTCCCAGAATTCCTCCCCCACAGCATGTTTTCTACAGTGGCTATGAATTCTGTCAATTTCATCGGATCACCATCTGGGGATCGCTACGTCTGTTAGGGGGGGAGCTTTGCAATAATAGAACTCGGTTTTCAACTTTGGCAACTTTAAGCTGCGGGGACTTCAACTCCCAGAATTCCCCAGTCATGTCAGTTAAAGTCAGCAAAGGTCAGCAAACTTAAAAGTCAGTAAATGATATCTAGAGGATATGGTGGTTTCTGAGATTCCCTACCACAGTGTTTCTCAACCTTGCCAAATCTAAGGTGTGCAGACTTACAACTCCCAGAATTCCCTAGCCAGACTTGCTGACTGGGGAATTCTGGGAGTTGAAGTCCACATGTCATAGAATTGCTAAGGTTGAGAAACACTGCCCTACCATGTTTCCCCAAAAATAAGACCCTGTCTTGTATTTTTTTGAACCCCAAAATAAGCGGTTGGCCTTATTTTCGGGCAGGTCTTATTATATTGGGGAGTATGGAGCAAGACGGGACTCCTTGCAGTCTTACCTGATTTCCAGCTCAGTCTCCCTAACCCTAACCAGAGGAAATGGTGGGGACTGGCTGCGCATGTGGTTAAATATTTTCGGGAAGGGCTTATTTGGGGGAGGGGTTATTTTCAGGGGGGATTATTTTAGCGCATGCACTCAAAAGCCCGATTGGTCTTATTATCCGGAGAGGTCTTATTTTGGGGGAAACAGGTTATCTATTGTAGCAGGAAAGCCAGATGCATTTTTCTCTCTCTTCTTTGGAATAATACCACTAACAAGCATTTAGCAAAGGAAAGGAGGAGCTACAGATAGTCCTCGACTTACAACGGTTCATTTAGCGACCGTTCAAAGTTACAATGGCACTAGAAAAAGTGACGTATGACCTTTTTCCACTTACGAACTTTGTAGCATCTCCATGATCTCCTGTGATCAAAATTCGGATGCTTGGCAACTGGTTCACTTATGACTATTGCTATGTCCCAAGGTCATGTGATCCCCTTTTGCGACCTTTGGACAAGCAAAGTCAATGGGGAAAGCCAGATTCACTTTAACAACTGGGTTACTCACTTATCAATTGCAGTGATTCACTTAGCAACTGTGGCAAGAAAGGTCATAAAACGGGGCAAAACCCACTTAACAAAAGTTTCACTTAACAACAGAAATTTGGGGCTCAATTGTGGTTGTAAGTCGAGGACTGCCTGTACCTTGAATAAAAGAGGAGAGAGAAGAGAAGTTGTATTAACATCTCTAGTATTTGGGTTTTACCTATCTGCTACAAGAACAAAGACTTGGCCTGGTTAGTCCAGCTTGATAAAATGTTCTTCCATCTATTTTAATAACACACTAGACCTATACTAACCATGGTCAAGATATTGTCAGAGAATTCCTGACTGGCAGAGACATGGTAACAAGGTCAGCCAATGAATAGGCATAGCAACTGGGTGAGCCAATGAGGGCTGTTTTGGAAACAAACTTAAGCCAAGTCTGGGCGTGGCTTAGGCTTCGCTTCACTGCCCTGTATAGAGGAGGTTCTCTTTGTATTAAGCTCTGTGCTCAGCTTTTGAACTGAAACTAGTCTGCTGAATCAAAACTAAACTGTTCTCTCTTCTGCCTGTGTTTTGCTTATAACTACCACTACGCTGGAGAATCTGCCACTGGTATTGTATATTTATCATCATGTGTTATATGTATATAAAGAAGTTAACGAATCCTGCTGAATCAGTTATCTGTGTATGCTTTCTGGATGTGATTTCTGCAACAAACTCTGACAGATAATGACCACATCACCTTCAACGAGATGTCTGTCCAATATATGCGATTGTCAGTCACATCAAAATCTAGGGCAGAGGCTTCCTTGACTCCTGTTAGTGGAATAGCAACATTATTGTTGTTTGTCTCAAGAGAGATTCGCCTGATATCCGCTCTACGGGAAAACAGCAGGAAGGCTTCTGGGACAATGCAGGTCTTCATGTCAGTCAGGAGCTCCAGGCCGATGGGGCAGGCACAGCGCAATCCTTGAGGCCTATACAAGCAGAGATGGCTGCAGCCCCCATTGGATTCTGCACAAGGATTTGTACCTAAAGAAAGGAAAAACGAAGCCTTTAGCGTTGCTAAATCTTTATCATTGCTCCATAGCTGTCAGGTCCAAAGAATGGAGTTACTTTTGAACTGTTTATTGCTGTTCGCCCACAGACAGAATCTTGCCCGACTAAAGCAATTATCTGCAATAACTATAAGATACACCCTGTGGAAGGTTCTATGCCTTTTCTCTCCCTGCCCGCCAGAAATTCCAAGCTCTGCTGTCTCTTACCGTGTTTTCCTGAAAATAAGACTCTTATACTTTTTTGAACCCTGAAATAAGCGCTTGGCCTTATTTTCTTATTATTTTGGGGCGCGTGGAACAAGACGGGGCTCCTCTTGCCATCTTACCTGATTTCCAACTCTGTCTCCCTAACCCTAACCAAAGGAAATGGTGGGGACCAGCTGTGCACGCATTTAAATATTTTCGGGGAGGGCTTATTATCAGGGGATGTCGTATTTTCGGAGAAATATTGTAGCTTCCTGGGAAAGAGCCATTTGCTCCTGCAACTTCAGACTACATTCCACCATAATAGCTGATACTATTATGTTAGAAAATGTGACAACACTGACTTTCCACTTGCTCCAATACATATATAGGTAGTCCTCGACTTACAACAGTTCATTTAGCGACCGTTCAAACTTACAACGGCGTTGAAAAAAATGACAGTTTCTCACAGTTACGACCTTTGCAGCATCCCCATGGTCATGTGATCAAGATTCAGATGTTTGGCAACTAGTTCATACTTGTGACCATTGCAGCGTCCCAGGGTCATGTGATCATCTTTTGCAATCATTAGAGGGTCTTTCTCCTCCTCCACCCCATTTTAGATGGTATTGAAAGGGTCTGTATTGAGAATTTTCAAATCCTCATAAATTCCTTATTTTTGTGGTTAGGGTACTTAAAGGTAAAGGTTCCCGTCGCACATATGTGCTAGTTGTTCCCAACTCTAGGGGCCGGTGCTCATCTCCGTTTCAAAGCCGAAGAGCCAGCGCTGTCCGAAGACGTCTCCGTGGTCATGTGGCCAGCATGATTCAACGCCAAAGGTGCATGGAACGCTGTTACCTTCCCACCAAAGGGGGTCCCTATTTTTCTACTTGCTTTTACGTGCTTTTGAACTGCTAGGTTGGCAGAAGTTGGGACAAGGAACGGGAGCTCACCTCGTTAAACGGCACTAGGGATTCGGACCGCTGAACTGCCGACCTTTCAATCGACAAGCTCAGCGTCTTAGCTACTGAGCCACAGCGTCACTTTTAGGTGCTTAAAAGTATGTAAATGTTCACAAAATAATCTCTTTGGTTTACAGGAGAGGAGTTAGATTTTTAAGACACTCACCCAAGGTCTTGTGGACGTTGGTAGCCTTGAGGCCCATGAGATCAGGCAACTGGTCAATTATGATCTCCCTTTCTGCTGTCCGTTTATGAACCCGCTCAATACTTCTTCTTTGCCAGTCTGTCCAATAAATATAGTCCCCCAGCAGAGTGAAACCAAAGATGTGGGGCAGCTTGTCTTCCACAAGGACTCTTCTGCTGGTTCCATCTGTTTTCATGACCTTCACAAGTACAAACACACACATACACAAGATGGGTTTGGAAGCTTAAACTCGCCTTCTTGCACAATGCAATTCTTGTCAGACAATGCAGTTCAATCAATCTCAAACTGTAACTCACAAAAATTAACATGTGCATTTCTGTATGAACTTTATCTGCCAAACAATCTTCTTTGATAACATTTCCTGCTACAAATTCCATTACACCTAACTGGAAATTATTAGATTTCACATCAGATATGTCATTAAATCTTAGCTCTGCATTCAGCTAACTAGCTGCATTTCTAGCTAACAGCAGAAACTTCACAGACTCGGCAAGAGAAGCGCATTACTGAAGACAAGAAATATTCATACCAGGGAATACCGAAGCCCTATTTATATATTTATATATTCACAAGTCCTTTCTGCACTGAGCAGTGGTGCTTACTGTCTTTCCCACTACAGCTACATCTTCCTTGTTGCTTCAGAGATGAAGCAGAATTACCTAATAAAATAAGTTCAGGGTTATTTGTCTGTGTGAATCTAGGTTTCACATTTCCCATCATTGGGAATTGAGCCAAAACCTGTAATTAATCCAAAGCTTTTTTTCATATCATATCTGCCCGCTTAAAAATGAATTGAGACATAGTTCCAGAGGAGGTTTGAAGAACTAAAGGTGTCTCTCCGAAAGTGGAGCTGACAACCGTGACAAAAACGGATTAACAATTAACTGATGAGTAGACCGATTTCTTGGAACCTCTAGATAAGGAAAGGAAAGGAAAGGAGATTGCCCATATGTGCTTTGGATGACTGCTCCTCGCAAGGAAGCTGCAAGCCAGCAATTTTCTACTTGTTTTAAGTGCTGGGAGACAAAGACAGTCACCTTAATCACAATCACAGAGGAACCTTTTAAATGACACTAAGTTCACGAACCTCACTTTCTAATCACTTTTGGAAATTGCCTATTAACCTTCTTCAAGCAATTAGAGACCTTCAGAAGAAAAGTTTAACAACTGAAAGAATTTGAAACAAAAAAGAAAAAATAAATAAGATTTTTATTTAAATAAGCATATTAAGGGTTTAGATAAATTTGGAAAATTGACCTTCCTTTAGCATAAGATAACTGCAAAAAATAAATAGCTTCTCATGGGAAACAGATTTATTTTGGCTTATGCTGGCTATTGCAAGACGTAGCAAAGATAAATTACTTTTACTGATTTCAGTACCTGGATACTAGAGGGGACTAAAGTGAAGGAAAAGCAGGAGGAGGAAAAAAGCAAGCCTATTTTTAATACTGATTAATACTGGGACTTATGACACAAAATGTAATGACAATAGAAACATTAGCCACCGGTTAACCATTGGTAGCACAGTGGTTAGAATATAGTATCGCAGGCTAACTCTGCCCATAGCCTAGAGTTTGATCCTGACAGGACTCAAGGTTGACTCAACCTTCTATTCTTCTGAGGTCAGTAAAATGAGGACCCAGATTATTGGGGGCAATATGCTGACATTGTAAACTGTCCAGCGAGTGCTATAAAGCACTATGGGACTGCTATTATTGTTATTAAGAGAGATCTTTGAAGAATGGGACCAGAAATTAGCAGCTATAGCATCAACAGTGTTAGTAATGATGTCTGCTTCTATTTGATAAGACTATGTCTAAAAGAAAGTACTAAAAGTGGAACTATAAATCACAGGCCAAGAGAATGATTTGGAAAAGGCCACTTTACTGGATATACAAAAGAACCTGTCTGAAGTTTTAAAAATTAAAAGGGAAATACACCAAAGTCAGGCTTGAACTCACGCAGTGGTAGAATGGTTTCTTTTTGTGTTTTTAACTGCTGCCTCCTTTTGAACTTCTGGGATGGGCCAGGGAGAGAGACAGTGATTGGAACCAAACATTATAATAATACCTGGGAGATCTGATGGGATGCTGCTGCAGCAGAGAAAAGGAGCAAGGTCATGGCTGGGTTTCCTTCCTTTCAGAGAGCCATCTAACCAAGGAAGTTGAGGTGACAGAGATGGCACACCTTCCAACCAGATGTTCCTGCTCCAGTTCAGTGGCTTGTTCAGTCATTTATTATCTATGATTTCCTCTTGGAGGAAAGTGCAGACTTGGTATGTTTTATAGACACTGGCTGAGAAGGGAGCAGGAAATCCTTTTCTCTACTGTTGTCTGCTAAAACAGCGTTCCCCAAACTTTCCGGGTTGGCGGCCCGGCCCTGGGGGGGGGGGGAGTGGTGGCAGCGCAGGGAAGAGGGGATGGCTTTGTGTGAGAGGCAGGCAAGTTGAGCTGTGTGATTGCACACAAGCACCAGCATACCACTCATGAATAGGCCATGGCCCACAGCAGAGGACCCTGTGCTAAAACACTCTGTGGAACGCCAAGTCAAAATCTACTATCTTTCACTTGCTTGAGTGTTGGCGTAAATAGAAAGACAAGGGACATTTTCTCTAATAAAATAAACACTGCCTCAAATCACAATCTTCTGATCACAAGATGCTGCAACCATCATAAATGCAAGCCAATTGCCAAGCAGCTGAATCGCAAGCATGTGACTTGGGGAATGGTGGGATAATCATAACTTCAAGGATGGGTGAGAAGCCACTTTTTCTAAGGATGTTGTAATTTCAAACCGTTGTTAAACAAATGTTTGTGAGTTGAGGATTACATGTATATGTAGCTTCTATATCATTTATATCTAGTAACTACTGCATATAAGCCACGCATATGTTATTTATTATATATAAGCTACAAACTGTATATAACAGGGATCAAACCCCAACTCCCTCGCACTAATGATGTAACCTAGTTGGGTAATGCATCTGTAAGCAATCAGCCAGGCTCAGAGAGCACCAAGGACTCCACAGTTCAACCCTGAGCTACAGATATTCTCTTCTATTGGATTCTCTCACCGTATGCAGAACTTACTTCACTTTTTAAAATTTACATATATTGGATTTATAGCCATATTCCTTATTTAAATATACAAGGGTGCCTCCGGGAGATAAAAGAGTTTTACTATCTCACTATGCAGAGGGGAAGATGGCCCCTAGAAACGACACCACAAGCAGACCCGTTCTTTGGAGGCCAACCAGCTCTTCTATGTTGGCCAGCTTTCATCTTTAGTTACTGTAAAAGGATTTGTCTCTCACCTAGCAAGCATCAGTCCCAAGGAAAGATGAGAAGGAAATACCAGTGTTTCAAGATGGCTGCCAAGAAAGTAAAATGTTGCAGGCTACTTCAGTTAAGTAATTCTGGAGAAGACCAGAAGTGATGATCAAGCTATTCCATCCATTCAAGTACCTATCACAGTAAGTCCTTCAGGCACAAAGCCCACCCTTTTTAGGGGAAACACAGCTTAAACAAAATAAATTCCCAAGTAGGGAATATTGATTTACGAACAGAAAGTGAGAGCAGGCTACAAGTAACAGCTGCTTGTTCTTTTCCTGACTCTTGAGACTGTGTTTCATATTCCTTAAATAGAGGTCCTGTCTAGCAAAATTCCTGGCTCCTCACAAGAGTATTTGAGAAGAGAAAGCAAGGCAGAGGAGAACATTTCAATGCAATTCAGTACATCTGTGCCAAAAAACCCTACATTGTCCATAGCTTTATACGGTAAGGCTTCTTCTCAAAGAAGAAAAATAAGAATAGGTAAGAAGCGCATCTAAATTTCAGCCACTCTCTTTAACCTTTGGAGCTGATTTTAACCACAGCGTGGATGGATTTCACGATCTAGATGGCTCTTAACTACAAGGATAAAAACAACAACAGAAAACACATGTGGCTTCCCACATCACACGCTAGTGACCAAGCTCCAGGCGCACAGATGTCCTGCTTCAGAAGACACTAGCAAGCAAATATGCCAATTCAGATTTGCAGGGCAACGGATGTACAAAAGCGTTGAATTGCTTTTGAAGTGATACATCTCTCTTAAAAAAAATAACATCCTAATCATTAACAGCAGGGGTGCTATTCAGCAGGTTCTGGAGAACTGGTAGCAGAAATTTTGAGTAGTTCGGAGAACCGGCAAATACCACCTCTGGCTGGCCCCAGAGTGGGGTAGGAATGGGGATTTTGCAGTATCCTTCCCCTGCCACACCCACCAAGCCACACCATGCCCACCAAGCCACGCCCACAGAACCGGTAGTAAAAAAAATTGAATTCCACCACTGATTAACAGGGACTGATGAAAAATCCCAATGACCAGCAAACCTGACCCAGAATGGGGTCAAAGAAGTCACTATGGCAGCCAAGACCAAAACCCTGCACTTTTTATGTGTGGTGGCCATCGTGATTTTTTTAAACCCACCTCGACCTCTACAGATGCCCTTGCAGGACAATCGATACTTCCCAGTGGTGGGTTGCCCTCGGTTCAGACCGGTTCACAAGAACTGGTAGTAAAACCGGCGAGAGGCCTCGCCCACCGCCCCGGATGTCATCATTGGTGATCTGTGCATGCGCAGAAGCTTCTTTTTTAAAATTTTATTTTATTTATATGCCGCCCTTCTCCGGAGACTCAGGGTGGCTTACAATGCGTTAAGCAATAGCCTTCATACTTTTGTATATTTTATACAAAGTCAGCTTATTGCCCCCACAAACCGGGTTCTCATTTTATCCACCTTAGAAAGGATGGAAGGCTGAGTCAACCTTGAGCCTGGTGAGAATTGAACTCGCAGTAACTGCAGGCAGCTGGATGTTAAATGCTGCCTTAGTAGGAGGCATTAGCAATCCCGTTGCGAACCGGTAGTAAAGGTAAGTATTTATTTATTTATTTATTCATATTTCTATGCCCGCCCACTCTCTGAGGACTCTGGACAGCTTACACCAAAGACAGTATACTAAATAGCATCTTGCCCCCAACAATCTGGGTCCTCATTTTACCCACCTCGGAAGGATGGAAGGCTGAGTCAACCTTCAGCCGGTGAGATTTGATCTGCTAATCTGCTGAACTAGCAGTCAGCTGAAGTAGCTGCAGTACTGCACTCTAACCACTATGCCACCTCGGCTCTAGAACCCACCCAATACTTCAGTTTATTTATTGGTTTATTTATTTTACTTATCTATTGCCCAGCTGACTTTGGGCGGCTTACAACCAATAACCAACTTATTAAGAGAAAATACCACAAACCAGAACAGCAAAGTATACAGAAACAAAACAAAATGGAAACAAAACTTTCTTCTTCCTCCAATATTCAAAAAGTCTAGCTTTAAGGGCAAACCAACTCAGAAAAAGTAGAATAGAGATTTTTTGACTCTGGAATTGATATCAGAACTTCAAAGTAACCTACTTTTGCAGAGTTGCAGAAATTATGTGTCTTCTGGATACCCATAGTGTAAATCAGAACTACATACAGGTATTTGAGACTGTATTCTATCAATGTTTTTGAATTCAGCACAGAAAAGTGCCAGAGGGCCATTGCATTTATTTGTATGCAAAGGGAAAAGTGCCAGAGAGGCAGAGGTGGTATTCAGCAGGTTCTGACCAGTTCTGGAGAATTGGTAGCGGAATTTTGAGTAGTTCAGAGAACCAGTAGCCGAAATTTTGAGTAGTTCGGAGAACCAGTAAATACCACCTCTGACTGGCCCCGCCCCCATCTATTCTCTGCTTCCCGAGTCCCAGCTGATCGGGAAGAAATGGGCATTTTGCAGTAACCTTCCCCTGGAGTGGGGTGGGAATGGAGATTTTACAGTATCCTTCCCCTGCCACACCCACCAAGCCACGCCCACAGAACCGGTAGTAAAAAATTTTGAATTCCACCACTACAGAGAGGTGCAATAGAATAGAAAGTTCTCGAAAAATGGAGGGATTAAAAACATGGAATCTTTGCAAGAGACCTGAGATTTGCCACACAAAAGTGGTTCTGCAAAAATTCATATTGCATGTATAGCTGTTCCAAAGAGAAGGAGAACATTTCAAACAATATTATGATTACTACTTCAGCTAGTCAATGGGGTGATAGAAGCTATTGAAGATTTGCAGAGCAATCTCCAAGTGATCCTTTTTCCAGAAATCTTCGCATGAATGGATAGCAGAAATTGTTTTAAGTTAGACATTCTGTGCATTTTTTTTAAAGCTTCAAGGAGAGCTCCCCAGAAATTTGGTCATAAGTTGAGGACTATCTGTATTGTGAAGGTTAAGTTTGCCTTTTCTCCTTAACAGATGGAATTATTTTTGCATCTGCTTTCCCTGTTCCAAGAAGATATTTTAACAACCTATATAATTTTAATATTTAGCAACTGTCATAGGCATTACTACTTTTAGTAAATCTTAGTAGACTGACTGTAAAGCAAATGTACATTTAGGGTATTAGCATTATATTCTGCCTGGAAACAGACTTTAAAATGTTTTTTGAAAGGGCTGTGAAATTAGGGCCTCAGGCACACACGCTGTATCAAAATTCATTAGGATGTGTTGGAATGGTTTGACCAGCATAGAATTACAGTAAGCAGCAAGTTGGTGAGATCTGTTTCGTCTGCATTCTTCCCTCATTGCACAAACCCTGGCACTTGGTCAATTTCTCCAGCCTCATTTCTCTCTTAGAAAAGTGGTGCAAAGGGAAGGAGGAACCGAGCAGCAAGTCTAAAGCACGATAAAGCTGCCTTGGAAAGAAGAAACAAATCACAAAGGTTAGGATAATGGGGTTGGTTTGTTTTTTTCTCAAAATTCCTGTGCAGGAAAGGAATGAAGCACGCTTTCCAAAAAGTACATCTGGAACCTTCTCCTGCTTTGGACTCTTAGCGTAGGAGGAGATGATTATATTCCATACCGCGAAAATTGATGAGACAATAAATAATGTTTTGGAGGAGGGATAAGGCTGCTCCTAAGCTCAACACAGCGGGTGTTGGGGTGTTTTTTTAAAACCTTCATTGAATAAAAAACACAAAGATCAAAATTAAAACTGCCAGCTGCAAGGATGCAGACTGTTTAAGACAGATCCAATGAGTCCATCAGTGTTGGATGTTTTGAATGAAATCCTCATTTTAAGACTGGCTGCCTTGGTGATTTCATGCCCGCCCCGCCCCACCTTCCAATTTCATCTCCAGGCAGAAAATAAACATGTAATCCCAACCGAGCAAAGCAGATCATGCATTTTTAACCTCATGGCATGACAGGCAAAGAAAGGAAGCCAGTGAGGAATTGTCCCTGTTCATAAACAGCCAACCGATTCAACAGACGTTTTATAGGTGGAGAAAATTGATTGAGATAAAGAAGGAAGCCCCAAACCGCGGACTTCCCCCTTCTTCTCCGCCTCCCTCAGCTGCAGGCTGCAGGCTGCCAGATAAATAGGGAACAAAGGTTCCTGCTGAGACCCCTGCCAATATCCATTAGTCCCTGTGGAGGCTTTATTATCTGGGGAAAAGCCACAGTGCAACATGAATCAGCAACCTTGGAAAAAAAACAAACCCACACAAGCATGTGGAAGACACAAGGGGGGGGGGGGGGAGAGAATCTAAGATACAACATTAGGTTTTGCAAGAACCCTGATTCTTTTCCTTTATTCTACAAAATTGTCACCTGAGAAATGCTGCTTGAAAAAAACAAAAAAATATACGCACATACACATTTTAAACTGGAAGTCTTTTAAGAGCTGGTATCATTTTACGCACTGCAAAAACAGTTGTCTTTTTTCCACAAGTAGTCCTTGACTTACAACAGAGTTTGTTTCATGGGCATCCAAAGTTACAACGGCACTGAAAAAAAGTGACTTGTGACCGGTTTTCACACGTTGCAGCATCCCCATGGTCTACTCTACAATATGAGATTACATCCCAGGGTGATCTAATCATCATTTGAGATCTTTCCGGCCAGTTGCTGACAAGCAAAGTCAATGGGGCGAGCCAGATGTAGTTAGTGACCACATGATTCACTTAACAACCACAGAAAAGAAGGTTTAAAATTGGACACAACTCGTTTAACAATTGCCTTGCTTAACAACTGAAATTCTGGTTCCCAATTCTGGTTGCAATTTGAGGATTATCTCTATGAAGCTACTCTCCAAATTACTGAAAGAAAGAACCGGATCTTGAGGAAGTTTCCCGAACAGTGTCTGTCAACCTTGGCAACTTTAAGCAATGTGGACCTCAAAGTCCAGAATTCCTCTGCTCCAGAGGCTGACTTAGATAAAAGCTCCAGGGATTCTGAAAGATCTACTCCAGTTTTGAAGACTATCATTCTTCCTTTGCCCTATAGCAGGAATGTCCAACCTTGGCAACATTAAGACTTGTGGACTTCAACTCCCAAAATTCCTCAGCCAGCCATGGGTTCGAGACTCCTACCCTAGAAGAATTAACGGAGCTATCCATTGATATGGTAAAAGGAGCAATGGTTCCCCCCCCTTTTCTTAGCCTTCTGAAGAAATGTGTTTGTGTGTATAATACAATTTACCGGTATTTCAGAGAAGCTTGCTGAAATCTGCTGAAAAGATCTGCAAGTCAATAATGGGATTCGGTTGCTAGTTTTGGAAGATTAGAATAGTGAATACAAAGCTGCTAAGCTGAGAACTTGAAAATCTAACCCTGTGATGGCGAATCTATGGCACGTGTGCCAAAGGTGGCATGCAGACCCCCTCTCTGATGGCACATGAGCCGTCGCCCTCCCGTTGCACCTCCTGCTGGCCAGCTGGTCGTCGGGTCTCTTGCCGTGCATGCGCAGGAGGTGTGGGCATGCGGGAGGGGCCTGTGCACACATGGGGGGGCTAGTGTGGGGGGATGTGTGCGCATGTGCAGGGGAGTGCACACGGGGCGTGTGGGTATGCACGGGGGCGCACGCAGAGGGCACACATGCATGTGTGGGGGCAGGGAGCAGGCGCGGGGGGCACACTCATGCACAGGGGCAGGGCGCGTGTGCAGGGGCCACACACACATTGCATTTTGGAGGTTTGGGCGCCTGCGTGCATTCGCACATGCACTTTGGGCACTCGGTCCGGAAAAGGTTAGCCATCACTGATCTAACCTATTAAAAAACTGCGCAGCTGTGGCAGCAGCTGAAAACTAGGGACTTCCAACACTGGTGGCATCATAGAGCAGTTTCCTTAGTATTGTTCATAAACCATTCGGACTCCTCATCTTTCACAGATGATTCAACAGGCAGCAACAGGAAAGTTAGATCATGACTGGAGAACATCAGCAGATCATATGAATCCAACAATCATTGATTCTGATTCTATAATCTGTTTACTCGTAACTGATTCCTACCCATTCGTTTCTCACCAGGAACATAAGCTGAGCCACTGACACAAATAGCACATGTCAAGGAAGTACTTTGGATTTTGGACTAAGGAAGAGAAATGGAAATAACAAACCTCAATTTTGTCTGTTTTGGCATCTCCCCAGTATATCATGTTTTCAATGTAATCCAGTGCCAATCCATTGGGCCAACCAAGTGAGGTATTTACCAGTACAACTCGGTCAGAACCATCTAAAGCAGCCCTCTCAATCTTTGGAATCTCTCCCCAGTCGGTCCAGTACATGTAGCTAAAAGGAAAAGGATAAGATGGAATAAAACAGGGGCTACAAAAACCGTGAAGTAGTATTGACTGGAGACTAAACTGGGCTAACTTTGGCACCTGGCCTGTACTTTCTGCAACTGAAATTATTTTGACTTAAAACATATCTGCAAAATTGTCTGGTTGAACTCCTGTGACAATCTGCTGTATAATTTTCATAAATAAGTACTTGGTGGACATGGAACATATGCAATTTTTTTTCCTTCTTTCGTTCAAATCCTGAACGATTCTCAGAAACTGCCTGGACAAGCCTCTGCAGTTTTCTTGGCAAGGTTGTTCAGAAGTGGTTTGCCATTGCCTCCTTCCAAGGACTGAGAGAGACTGACTGGCCCAAGGTCAGCCAGCCGGTACGGTCTCCTGTTCCTAGCCAGGTGCCTTCACCACTACACCAAGTTGGGTCTTCTCCAACATTAGATCAGCCTCTCTATTTGCTGGAAAAAAATTCCCAAGGGCCATCATTCTTTCCCCCCTTTTCTTAAAAGTGTAAGGATGATTAAAAGGCATCAAAAAAGCTAATGTTTTAAAGAGATGACTCCGTGATAAATTCAAGTTGCAGATCTGTGACAGAGCTAAAATGTTTTATACTCTATTAGTCATGGGCTAAAAAAAAAAAAGACTAACGCAAATGGAAAGCAATTTAAAACTGCCTCAGTTCACTATTTTAAGAAAGGGGGAAAAGATAAGTGTTCAAACAGGCTCACAATAGCTCACAACAGGCAACTCAGTAAATGTGTAATGATGCACTGTGGGGATCCCTTGGGTGACAATGCGGAGGATCAAGCAGATGGGCTGCACTTTTTTCGACTTTGTTACGGTTTCAACCAATCTCCTGCCACCTGGTCAGTAGCCTAGGAAATCCTTGTAAAAAATTCAGCCACTTTTAAAGGGGGCCTTACATTCCAGGCTAATCTTGGAATAGGGTTTCCTGCTAAAGCAGGGGGTTGGACTAGAGGACCTCCAAGGTCCTTTCCAACTCTGTTATTCTATTCTATTCTATTCTATTCTATTCTATTCTATTCTATTCTATTCTATTCTATTCTATTCTATTCTATTCTATTCTATTCTATTCTTCAGTAACATCTACATTTCTAATTATAGTTTCACACTGTAAATCAAATCTCACCTTGGAGGAAGAGAACAGATGAACCGGACATGTTCTTTGGAATTATGGCTATTCTAAAACAAGCTAGAAAGTTCCTATTGGTCCCAAATAATCCTAATTTAAGTACTCTAAAACTGAGAACCACCATCAGAAATTATTCATGGTCAGTAAATACGAAAGATTCGTATTTCTGAATCAGGGAAAGCATCTTGAAATGAACGGTAGATTTGACTTGGAGAATATGGTCTTTCTTAATTTTTAAAAAACCTTCATAATAAAAATATGTGCCTTACCCAGTCATAGGATTCAAAACTATAGCTCTCGGCTCTTCCAGGTCTTCTGAGATCAAGATTTTCCTCATAGTCCCATTAAGCCTCGTGATTTCAATGCGGTCTGTCCCCGTATCCGTCCAGTAAAGATTTCGGGCCACCCAATCTACAGCAATGCCATCAGGGTGTGCAATTTGTGCCTGTACAACAAACTGGCTAGCCGAGCCATCGAGGAACGAACGCCTGATGGCTCTCACTTCATCATCTGTCCAATAAATGTACCCTTCCACGGGGTCATAGTCAATGGCAATGGCGTGACGAATGTCTTCCAACTGCAGCACAATATCCGTGAAATCCGGAGTGTCCAAGGAGATCCGCCTCAAATCGGTCCTTCGGGCCAGCAGTAGCAATTCCATGGCTCCTGTATAGATGAAACCCAACAAATTAAAATTAAAATCATTTCTGCGGTCACCTGCCTCTTTCTTGAAAATATACAGGAATGTCATGGTTATTTAGATCCCAGTGACATCATGGGTAGCCAATGACTGACCCACCATCAATCAATGAGTCCAGCAGCGGGGAAATGTTAGCAAAGGAAGGAGTGACGCCATTTAACCTTTGCAAGGTGGGTCTGGTGGGAGAAAGAGCTCAACATTTCCTAGGAATGAAGACAAATTGAATTGTTGGCTGAGTAGGTACAAAGGTAGCCAAGGAAGTGTTTGAAGCCCTCTAGGTATTTCAACAGGAGTGTTGATTTATCACCAGCTTATCAGGTAGTTAGGAATCCAGGACTGGAAGCCCAAGAAACCATTGACAGCTTAAGAAGAGCCTTGGTGGTGCAGTGAACTAAAGTGCTGTTAAAGTAGCACTTAGCTGCCTGCAATTACTGCAAGTTCAAATCTCACCAGGCTCAAGGTTGACTCAGCCTTCCATCCTTCTGAGGTAAGTAAAATGAGGACCCGGATTGTGAGGGCAATAAGCTGACTTTGTATAAAAAAAAGGACATCGCTTTGGGGGGGGGGGGGCGAAAGCCCTACTAAGTAGGTATATACAAAAGTATGAAGGCTATTGCTTAACGCATTGTAAGCTGCCCTGAGTCTCCAGAGAAGGGCGGCATATAAATCGAACCAATAAATAAACAAACAAACAAACAAACAAACAAACAAATAGCCAATAGCCAGCCATCAGCACAGCAATCAATCAATAGGAAGCCACACCCAACTACATAAATACAATAGAATAGCCTATAAACATAGAATAGCCTATAACATACATTCCAGTATAGAGAAGTTCCCTGAGGATGGGCTTCAGCACGAGTCCAAAAACTAAACCTCTGGTCCCAGTGACCGACCTAGTTTGGTTCCTCACTATTTCCTCCTTCCGGCCATCTTCAAGACTCTGGACTCCCCTTGCCATTGACAGCTTAAGAACAGCCTTCTGAACTCATCACTTTGATCAGCTTAGAAATGGAAAGAGATGTCTGGCAGATGTTCCAGCTGAACCATTTCTCAAACCGATCGACTGGCCTTTAGAAGCAGATGCCTGGTGTCCCAATGCTTAGGGTACTGAGGTGCCAGCAATCGGAAGCAAACATTCTCTAGGAGGAAGGAAGCAGCGAGCAATTTCTCCCTCTCCCATCCTGCAGTCCTGCTTGGAACAAATGCTTTTCTGTGGTGGAATATCAGCAACTTGCAACCGCAAGTCGCTTGGGAGGTGGGGGGAGCTTTCCCTCTACTTCCTCCCAGATACATCATCAGAGTTTGTGCTCCGCTCTGCAGTGGCCCTGATCGAGGCAGGCAATAAATCTGTGTGAACAGCAACACGGGGAATTCACAGATGTGGCCCCCAGACCTTCCCATCGCATCAGCTTTCAACTGAAAATGTTGACCATCCCTAACTTTTAGGCAATAGCCTATCACCCACATAAAAAAAAAAAGAGAATGCCCCTGCAGTTCCCTTTTTAGGAATTAAAAGTTGATTTCATTTTCACTGCCATTAAACACAGAGTACAAAATCTACACAGCTTGGGGTACGGCTTGCAAAACGGGACTTTTTTCTTTCTCTCTTTTTCCCTGGTCGTCTATTGTTCCTTTTCATCTATTCCCGAGATCCTCTCATCCGTCCCCATCAGCACACAAGGGCTGAAGAGAGAGAAACCTTTCATTTTAGAAGCTGTGGGGGAAAAAATAAAAAAGAAACCAACTCAAGTGTTAAGGCGGTGACTGATTATGTTGCATCTTGTAATCCATGATTTTCTGGGACGGTACAGCTTCTGTGTGAGACCAGGAAAATAAGCACAGCTTTTTCAAAAGAGATGACAAGAGATTCACGCCCCCTTCAATGGACCTTTTCTGCTTCTTACTGCTGGGGTTTTCCACACCACACTCAACTCAGAATCTGCCTTCTTGAAGCTCAAGGCCCTATCGTGAGTCTAAAACAGGGGTCCTCAAACTTTTTAAACAGGAGGCCAATTCACAGTCCCTCAGACTGTTGGGGGGGCTGGACCAGTGGTGGGTTGCCCCCGGTTCGCAAGAACTGGTAGTAAAACAGGCGGGAGGCCTCGCCCACTGCCCCGGATGTCATCGGCGATCTGCACATGCGCAGAAGCAAGGCACGCACACGTGATCCCATTACGAACCAGTAGTAAAGGTAAGTAGAACCCGCCCCTGGGCTGGACCAGCTGGGTGGTCATGGCTAGGTGGTCATGTGACTGGGCGGGCATGGCCAATTTAGCAGTCCAAACAATACACACAAATTAAACTTTAATTTGTTATGCTCCTGGGGGTGGAAAGCAGGTTTGTGAAGGAATGTGGCGGCTGCCTTGGGGTGTGTACGAAGGACTTCTCTGTCTCTGTCTCTCTCTGTGTATGTCCTTTTCTCTCTCTGTCTCTGGAGGCCGGGGAGGCCAAAAATGGGCCCATTTTTGGCCTCCAGAAGGTGGATGGCGGGTAGGCGGGGCAATGTGAGTGGGGCAGGCGTGTGGTCCCGTGTGGGCTGGATTAATGGCTTGGGCAGGCCGTATCTGGCCCATGGGCCGTAGTTTGAGGACCCCTGGTGTAGAAGAGCACTTGGCCCTCTTCTGAACAGCAGAAGGATTCAGACACTACTTACGACATCGTGTGAACAAGACAATTTTATAACTACTTGGGAATAGCTTCTTCAATGGCCCCATCCATTCTGTTTCCTTAGCAGAGGTTAGTGTATTATATGAATCCATATAATTTAGTTTAGTTTGAGCTCAGGATGGGGCGGAACTAAGGAATGTCCATCTTTTGGGGAATGAAAGTTAACTTCAGGCAGTTTTTTCTGACGCTAGATGAACTTAGATCTGATTGATAAAAGCCACACAAGGAGGAACAAAGAAATACAGGATAAGATGAAGATACTTTGGGTAGCTCTCTGTCATGGCGGTGCAAGTGCTTCAGAATTTCACTGCTAGAGAAAGTGGGCCAATCTGTTCAATGGAGAAGACAACCCTATCCATGTATTTGAGGGCTACTGGAACTATAGGTAGTCCTCAACTGATAACCATTCATTTATTGACCACTCAAAATTACAACAGCACTGAAAAAAGTGATTTATGACCGTTTTCGCACTTATGACCGTTGCAGCATCTCCATGGTCACGTGATCAAAATCCAGATGCTTGGCAACTGCTTCATCTGTCCTGAGGTCGTGTGATCAGCTTTTGCGACCCTTTGACAAGCAAAGTCAACAGGGAAACTAATCACGTAACAATAGGGTTACTTATTTAACAATCGCAGTGATTCACTTAACAACCAGTGGCAAGAAAAGGTTGTGAAACCGGGCAAAACTCACTTAACAACTGTCTTGCTTAGTCACAGAAATGTGTGTTTACTCTAGCAATGGAGGAAATCATACACAGATTATGCCAAGGACATGCATAATATTCTGGCTGTTCTTTCAAAAGCCAAACTGACTGATTCTTTAGTCATGACTGTATCATACCAGGAAAAAAAAAGCCACAGCCACATATGAATGGCATGACCAATATCAGGGAGTGTTTTACACACCACAAACATTTCTAAGACAACTCTGTAAGCCACTCTAAGATCATCTTACCAGCAAGCCCTTTTTTCCCTTCTCTCTCTCTACGTTGGCTGGTTCTTGCTCTCTAGGATTATTTTGGCACTAAGTTGTAGCAGAGAGAGTTTCTGATCCACATTCATGCTTAAGGGTTGTTTCGAAAGCAGGCAGCCACTGAACTTAAGTGGCCCGACAGTACTATCAGCCATAAAAAATCATTTCACCGCAGATTTAATTTTATGCAATTTCCTTAAAAAAAAAAGTTTTCCCTAAAGATTTTTGGAATTGCTGAAAACAGGAAGCAAAGGGCAACTGGGCCTTCAAGGAGTGAATTAAAAACGAGAGACTTACAAAAAGGTTTCTCTCTGCTATAAATTGTGAGGACTCCCTGCCTCCCCGAAAAATTAGTCGTCATGGAAACTACACTAGTGAGGTCAGCCAGATTTCACCTTCGCTGCACAGATTCTCCATCAGGGCCAAGTAGTATAAATGTTATAAATTCCACACAGTATTCCACACACATTGCAGAGAAAAAGTTTGACTATCTTGAGAGCCTGCGTGGTTTGAATTACTATGTTAAAATGGGCATGTTTGATCCCTTGCAGAAAATATTTGTTCCAAGTAATTTATCACTAATACATCTTTTCCTTGATTTTTATTCAGCTTGGGAAAGAAATTTTTTTTGTTGGTACAATTATAGCAATGAAGGGGTTGATGGATCGCAGGCATGTATTTTTTTTTTCCCCTGAGGAAAAAGTTAAAATTCAGCACTGCACAGCTGGGCTTACTTTCTTCCATTTCCTCTTTTTGTTTTAAACCACTTAAAAATGAGGTTTATTGACTTGATTGGGAAGTGGCATAAAGGGGAAAAGTTGAATAAACCACAGTTTTAGTTCTCAAAGTTGTGTTCTATGGGCAACTGAATAACAGGTGAGATGCCATGCAGAGAAAATGCCTTTTCCAAATCCTGCTTCATCAAACTTAGATAAAGAGAAAATTTCTTTCTTTCTTTCTTTCTTTCTTTCTCTTTCTTTCCTTCCTTCCTTCCTTCCTTCCTTCCTTCCTTCCTTCCTTCCTTCCTTCCTTTCTTTCTTTCTAATTTTGGCCAATTCATCACCAATGGCCATTCCTAGTAAGGGAAAATTACCATAGGCATTCATATATTATTAGGAGCCAATCTGGTTTACTGCTTAAGGCCGTGATGGTGAACCTATGGCACGCGTGCCATAGGTGGCATGCAGCGCCCTCTCTGTGGGCATGCCAGCCGTCGCCCCTGTTCAGGTCTGCCATGCATGCGCGTGCCTCCCACCGGCCAGCTGGTTGCCGGGTCTCTGCGTGGGGCGTGTGTGCATGCACGGGGGTGCGCGTGTATTGCATTTTGGGGTTGGGGCGGGGGGCATGCACAGGGTCCTGCGCGCATTGCATTTTGGAGGTTTGGCCACGTCCTTTGGGCACTCGGTCCAGAAAAGGTTAGCCATCACTGGCTTACAGCATCAGGTTAAAAAGCAGAAGGATGTGAGTTCAGTTCCTACCTTAGTCATGAAAGCCAACTGGGTGATCTTGGGCTAGTCACTCTTTCTCAAGCCCACCCCATCCCACAAGTTTGTTGTGGGGAAAATCGGAAGAGAAAGGAGTATTAGTGTGATCCCTCCCCCGCATGCTTCCCCAGATACCTCTTCAGATGTCAGCTGGGGCAAATGGTGGTGGTGAGAGGATGAACCAGTTCCTGGCACGTTAGGAGAGGAGTTGGCCAATGGCTCTAAGTAGCCATCTGATAGTGATTTGGCTGAAGTGCAGCTGCAGCAGGACAGCCCCGAGGCATCAAATGGGGAAAGCATGCAGCTGCAGCCAGTCAGGGATGAGGAAGAGGAACTGCCTTCTGCACCTGATCCAAGAACAGGTAAGGCAGGAGCAGAGAAGATCAGCCAGATCACTCATGAGGAGGCAGCCTTGTTCTTCTTGATGGGCTGCACCAGAAGCTTTGCTATTTAGCACAGCAGACAGAAGGAGGTGATGCTGGGAATAATAACGTGTTCATTCCCTAGCTGTGTGTTTTCTGGTTGTTGTGATTCCTGCCTTGCTTTGGATTGACACTGTCACTTGGATTGTGCCTTATGAACCTTCTTACTATTGTGGATTTAATTTTGTCTGGTGGTTTTATTTTGATTGGAAAACTTTCAAGTGCCTTGTGGACTCATTGGCCATCGCTCTATGGACTAGCATCGGTTTGCTGGTGGCTGGACTTAATTGGGATATTTCTGGTTTTTGGTGAAGGGGAACAGTTAGGGCATATTAATAAACCCATTAAACCACGGTTATGTGTATGTATGAGTGAGCGGCTCAGCACAATTATGTTTGCCACTTCGAGTTTTCTTACAAAAGAACAATAAAGGTGGGATATAAATTACATGAATATTAAATCTTCCAGTCGGATTACTTTGGTGGGAGGTGTATTGTGATGCATATAAAAAGGGGGATGGGGCTTTCATCTCTTGGCCGCAACCATCTCCCTGACCGTTTTGACATCCCTGCTTGGTGCTGATGCCCAACTTACCATCTTTGCAAGTCTTCTTATTCTCAAGGAGTTTCACACCTGTGGGACAGGCACACCGATAAAAGGGCTTAATGGGAGACATCAAACACAGATGGGAACAGCCACCATTATTATTCCTGCACGGGTTTGTAGCTGTCAAATACAAAAAGCACAGAACAGTTTTCCCTGTTAGTAGCAAATCTGACTTATCAAGAGGGGAAAAGTGTGAAAAATAAAATGAATATGGGTATTGAATACCCTCCAAAGCAGTTCAAGGCAGACCACATTAATGTCAGGGTTTCAAGTAACAGCCCCAACAAAAGAAGACTTGAAGTTCCTCGAAGTTCCATTTTATTAGAGATGTCATATTGGCACATCTGGGAAAATCCGAATCTGAAGCTTCCAGGTTTTCCCCACCCAAAGGAAAGTCCAAGTCCCTGCCCAGCACCCTCATGTCCATCACATGGTCCAATCCAAAGACTGTCCCAACTGGAGATGCCTCCCAGTTCCAGCCCTCCAAGTGCAGGGCAAGATGTCTTTCACTCTGAGAAAGGAATGTTATTATGACTATATATCACTCATGCGCCATACAATCCCCCCTCCCAATTTCCCACAGTAGTAAATGTGGCAGCCCTGCAGCCCAGGGGTGAAATCCAGCAGGTTCTGACAGGTTCTGGAGAACCAGTAGTTTGAGTAGTTTGGAGAATCGGCAAATACCAGCTCTGGCTGGCCCCAGAGAGGGGTGGAAATGGAGATTTTGCAATATCCTTCCCCCAGGAGTGGGGAGGGAATGGGGATTTTGCAGTATCCTTCTCCTGCCACGCCTACCAAGCCACACACCCCTACCAAGCCACGCCCACAGAACCAGTAGTAAAAAAAAAATGGATTTCACCACTGCTGCAGGCCCAATGCAAAAGATGGTTTCCAGGCCTGACAGTTACATGCACTATCTGAACTGCAGGGATGGATATTTATGTACAGTGGATCTGTACATGCATGTGTAAAGGAAAATGGAAAGCCCTACTAGAACAGTGTAGGACAGTGTAGTCCGTGGAAAAATTTGCTCTCTCTGGCTTCCTATAAATATAGGTTGAACCACAGTCAATCTCTACTCTTGGAGACCAACTAAGAGAGAAGATGCCTTCAGAATGAACAGAAAAGGTTCCTTCAGGAAGGACTCAATAGTCAGTGGTGCCACTTGGGAAGAGAGAGTCTCTTGTGCATTTGTGAACAGGCCATAAGTAAACTTTTAAAGATTTCCCTGGAATTTTTAAATCTTCCAATAAGTAAACTTACATGGTCATATTTCTTTATATGGTTTGTCTAAACCTTTTTTTTCCAGATAATCCTCGATTTATGACCACAATTGGGACCAGAATTTATGTCACTAAGCAGGTGGTTAAGGAAATCATGCCCAATTTTATCATCTTTTTTTTTTTTTAATGTGATTTATATGCCGCCCTTCTCCGGAGACTCAGGGCGGCTTATAGTGCGTTAAGCAATAGCCTTCATACTTCTGTATATTTATACAAAGTCAGCTTATTGCCCCCACAATCTGGGTCCTCATTTCACCTACCTTAGAAAGGATGGAAGGCTGAGTCAACCTTGAGCCTGGTGGGATTTGAACTTGCAGTAATTGCAAGCAGCTGATCTTAATAACAGTGAATTAGTCCACTGTGCCACCAGGACTCCTTTTGCCACAGTTGTTAAGCAAATCATTGCAGCTGTTAGGTGAACACCATTAAGCAAATCTGGTTTCACCCACTGACTTATCAGAATCCGCCCAGTCGTTCGCTAGGAGATGGGCAGCAAACGAATTAAACGAACAAATAAAGTGGCAAATGGTGATCATGTGACCCCCGGGACACTGCAACCATCATAACTACATGCCAGTCGCCAAGCGCCTGAATGTTGATTGCGTCACTATGGGAATACTGCGACAGTCATAGGATGTATTGCAAGTCACTTTATTCAGTTATGTTGTAACTTAGAAAGGTCACTAAAAGAACGATTGTAAGTCGGGTACTAACTGTATACAATATTTAAGCCTTTCAATGCATCATTTTAAAAGTGACTCTACTTAAGTCGTCTTCCTGCATTCCCTGACCACCAGGTTTTACAGATAGGGTAAAAAGTGTTCTCACTAAGATCTTCTTCAACAGAGAATGGGAAGACATAAGCAGCACTTCTGAATTTTAATTTTCCTCTACACATATCCTTATCCAATAATAGAGGAAAAGGCACCCACAGCCCTATCTGTTGCTTTGACAAATTCTAGTTAAAATACGATAGCAAAATGACTGATTTACAGCAGTGAATTTGGGCATTTCCCCCCTGTAATTTAAAGATCAAACTGGCAAATTTAAAATCAATATACTAAAGACCAAGGCATTTGATCTTTCTCTCTGGCAAACAAAATGAACTACACTTAACATGCATTAAATTTAGCTATATTTCCTTTGTACCTTTTCTTTTTAAGTCTTCAATTTCTTCTGTTTATTATTCAACTTCTTCAACCACAAAAATATTGCCTAATTCCCCGCCCCCACCAAAAAAAAAAAAGCACAACGGCTAGGTACCTACGCTGTATAAACTGTATGTGTGACAGTCTGAAAAACCTACAAAATGAATGAGAATTTCCACATTGGGCATTCTGGGGACAGCAAGAAAGACTCACCACTGGGCTGCCGCTGTTGGCTGAAGACGTGGATATCCATGGGAGAAAAGATGTTGGAATGTATTTCACGCAGGTTCTGTCCAGTGTATTTGTTGCAAGCCAGGATGGAGCGAGTCGTCCAATCCGTCCAATATAGGGTGTCACCAAATAACGTCAGAGCAAATGGATGTGGCAGGGATCCTTTAATCACAGCTTGCCTGGAAATAAATAAAAAGGTGTATTACACCATAAATTATCTCCCTGGATCTAGAAAAGGCCAGCATTTTACATCCTTCTCTAACCTTCCCTGCCCACCCTCTTGAAAATCAGGATGGAACTGTGAAATTTGCAGTCTGTATCTTTTCTCCCTTGAAACAGCTGAGAGGCCTGATTGCCTTCCTTTTAATTAATTTTCAAGTAGAATATTTGTCACTGAATATAATCCACGAGTCTGATGGAACATTAAATGTGAAAAATTATTTTCACATTAAATGTGAAGGAATTGTTTTCAGAATATTAGCCCCTGAATGAACTCAAAGAGTTAATTGGTGAGTCTGATTCACCATTTAAGTCTTAAAATTATTTTCAGAATATTAGCCCCTTGAATGAGTTCATTCATGAGCCTGATGGAACATTTCACCATTTAAGTCTTAACATTTTGTTTAATGTAATTTGTACAGTAGTGAAGGAGAAACAGATCAGTGTACAAGTAGACACAATAATTCTTTAACGGGACCAGAGAGGGCATCTGTTGGCTTGCAATGCCACGAGACTGCAGAACCTAATCAGGACAGCAAGCTTTTTCCCACCACCATATAAATTAATTCCCACAAGCATTCCCGCTGCGTCTGCTACAGGAAGATTTCCCAGAATGGGTTCAAAAAACAGACTTCTAGACTGCTCAAAAACAAGCTCCATTCATCAGACTGTTTGCATTAGATAAAGTTGTCCTCAACTTAAAAACCAGAATTTCCATCGCTTAAGCAAGGAGGTTGTTAAGTGAGTTGCACCCGCTTTTATGATCTTTTTTTGCCCTGGTTGCTAAACGAATAAATGCAGTTGTTAAGTGAATCAGCCCATCATTAAGCATGACCAGTTTCTCCCATTCAGTTTGTTAGAAGATTGCAAATTGTAATCGCAACCTCAGGATGCTGCAACCATCATAAATAGATGCCAGTTGCCAAGTGCTCGAATTTTGATCACATAACTATGGCGGTGCTGCAATGGTCATAAGTGTGACAACCAGTCATAAGTCATTTTTTTCAGTGCCACTATAATTTCAAAAAATGGCTAAACAAATGATCGTAAGCCGAGGACTACTTGGATATATAGAAAAGATGATGGCCATTAGAACAGACATACTCAATTATACCAGAAAGAAATCATGCTATGTGGAACATTGTGTTTTAAAAGGGAAAATAATTATGAGATTCTGATAGCAATCATTTAAGTAGATTTCAAGAAATATTAAAGATTTCACCCAGTCAAACTCATTCTCCTTTCCATGTTAGGAACAGCACAAATTGTACCGATGCTTATTTGCAAATAAATCATGCTGAGTCCTGAATTTAAGTCTGTGCAACAATGTGCCTGAAATGATGGTATTTCAAACACATTTTAATGCTAAGAACCTGCTACATTCTTCTATTTATAAGCCAACTGTGGAGTGGAGTGGAGTGGAGTGGAATGGAATGGAACAGAATAGAATAACTGAAGGGACCTTGAAGGTCTTCTGCTCAGGCAGGAAACCTTATACCATTTCAGACAAATGGTTGTCCAATTTCTTCTTAAAAACTTCCAGTGTTGCAGCATTCACACAACTTCTGGAAGCAAGTTGTTCCACTGATTAATTGTTCTAACTGTTAGGAATTTTTTCCTTAGTTCTAGGTTGCTTCTCTCCTTGATTAGTTTCCATCCATTGCTTCTTGTCCTGCCTTCAGGTGTTTTGGAGAATAGCTGGGCTCCCTCTTCTTTGTGGCAGCCCCTGAGATATCGGAACCCCTAGCTATCATATCTCCCCTAGTCCTTCTTTTCATCAAACTAGACATACCCAATTCCAGCAACCATATTTTAGCCTCCAGTTTTAATACTAAGAGAAAAACATGGACTAGTGCTAGACGTAACTGAAATAATCAATTATTAATCTTAAATGCTCTGAGTTAGGAATACAGAATACTTTAAAAACTTCATTTAAATTGTGTTTAGTATTGCATTCTATTGGACTTTTTAAATTGTATGTTATTTTAAAACATATAAATCCCTACTATTGTTATATCTCCAAACAGTAGTTGCTTTAATTTTTCTCCTCTCAAACACTAATTTGTTCTAATCAGAACTATCTGACTGCAAATATTCAGAGTTTACCAGTAAATGGTGAATGGCTCCTGAATTATTCTGTTCTCCAACATACAGTACAGAGAATGCAAAAACACTCATCGCATTAGGAAGAATGTTTCCCTAGAGACTATAAATTGAATTTAATTTCCACCAGGAATACATTTAACTATTCATTAGGGCTGTTCCTGCAAGGTGAAACGAGAATTAATTGATTCTTCTTCTTTAGCAGGCAAAACATAAGCCCTGCATTTCAGTCCTTCTGGAATTCAATATTGTCAAACAACTATTTGAAAAATGCACTTGTTCCATCTGAGAAAAAAGAAAACCTTGGCAAAGCAAACCCAGTGTCCGAAGTTCATGACTTCTTTTTCAGTCAGTATTCTGATACTTCTTTTTTCTTCTGGGAAATTAGATTACTGCATATCATTTCTGTTGAATTATGGCACCATTTCAGCAAATCAATAAGTAGGCCCCATCTTAGTGTCTACATATTGTACAAATTATTTATGGGGAAGAACTATCTCTGATTCAATCCTATGGTAATAGCTATGGATTTACAGCCATCCAGAATCCAGGATGTTCTGTCTTTAGTCTTGGATGGAATAGCAATAGCAACAACATTTAAGATTTATATATCACCCCGCAGTGCTTTAACAACACAATCTGGGCACTTGACAAAATGTCAGCAAATTGCTCCTCAACAATCTGGATCCTCATTTTACTGAACTTGGGGAGGATGGAGGGCTAAGTCAACCTCAGGATTGAATTTTCCAGACTATGGGCAGAGTTAGCCATCAGGGCGCACTTCCCCGTTCAAGAATGGTGCTCGATCTGGGTATATTGCTGGACTTACAGCTCCTGCTTAATGAGCAGGTTGCAACTGTGGCCGGGAAAACCTTTGCAAAACTTTGCCTGGTGTACCAGTTGCGTTCCTTCCTATATCAGGAGCCGTCAGGTCCTATGTCGCTTCAAGACTTGACTACTGAAATGTGGTCTGTATGGAGCTTCACTTTAAGACCACTGAGAAACTTCAACTGGTCCAAAATGAGGCGGTGCAGGCAGTAATTGGTGTGCCCTGGTATGCCCATATACTGTCTCTGCTTCGCAATTTGAACTGGTTATTAATATGCTTCTGGATGCAATTCAAGGTGCTATTAATGACCTATGGAGTTCTAGATTGCCTATGGCCTGGTGACTTGAGGGACCACCTATCTCAGTGATGGCTAACCTTTTCCGGACCGAGTGCCCAAAGCATGCGCCCGAACCCCCAAAATGCAATGTGCGCATGTGTTCCGTGCATGCGCCCCGCCCCCCACACTCCCCGCCCCCCACGCATGCACGCATGGCCCACACACAGAGGCCCCCACATACATGCGTGACAGAGACCTGATGACCAGCTGGCCAGTGGGAGGCCTGCGTGCATGCACAGCAGACCTGAACTGGGGCGATGGCTCACATGCCCACAGAGAAGGTGCTGCGTGCCACCTGCGGCATGTGTGCCATAGGTTCATCATCACGGACCTATCTCCTGTGGCTTCAGCTAAATCAATTTGATCCAACTGAGTGGGTCACTCTGGATCCCTTCAATAAAGCAATGTCTCCTATTGGGAGCCCAGAAACACATCTTGCCTGCCCTCTGGAATGAGATTCCCCCATCTGGCTACCGCCCTCCTGACATTCTAGAAAGCCTTAAAGACCTGGCTGCTCTCCCAGGCCTGGGGTTGAATAAATTAAATTAAATAAATCCATGCATTCATGCACACAGCCTGAACTTTTAAGTCATTGTACAATTTTCCACAAAGCCAGGAAATGAAAAGAACCATTAAAAGAGAATACTATTTTGCTGAAACAATTAAATACAAGCATTTTCAGGGGAGACCTCACAAAATCAGTCACAACTGCCCAACCCAGTTGTATCCTGTGCAGAAACTGAGTTATAAGCAAAATATGGTAGTTTGCATTCTGGAATTACAAAGCTAATAAAAAAGCTGGAATTTATTTGCAAATAATAGTTCAGGAACAAAGAAGTCTTTTCTTCCTTTGTTTCTTGGTCCTCTCAAGTCTCCTCTCCTTCCTCCTCAAGCTCTTCCTTAAAATCCTGCAAGTGTGCATCAGTGTTTATATCACACTGCCTCTAGTGTGTGGCCATATCGAAATGGCCTTAGTTAAGTAGCACCCTACTTAGAAGAGAAATTACTACAAATATGCAGGAACTGTTACCTAAAGGAGCAGGAGCATTTTTTTTTAAAGTCCAAGAGACTCAAGATAATATTTCAGAAGTGGCTCAGGAAATGCCTTCCAAATTAACTGGAGGAGATGCATCAGACTTGCAAAATTATCTTCTTATTGTTGTTGTTGTTAGTTGCGAAGTCGTGTCCGACCCATCGCGACCCCATGGACAACATTCCTCCAGGATTTCCTGTCCTCTACCAACCTCTGGAGTCCATTTAAGCTCATGCCAACTGCTTCAGTGACTCCATCCAGCCACCTCATTCTCTGCCGTTCTATTTTTCTTTGGCCCTCAATCTTTCCCAGCATTAGGCTCTTCTCCAGTGAGTCCTTCCTTCTCATTAGGTGGCCAAAGTATTTGAGTTTCATCTTCAGGATCTGGCTTTCGAAAGAGCAGTCAGGGTTGATCTCCTCTAGGACTGACCAGTTTGATCGCCTTGCAATCCAAGGGACATGCAGGAGTCTTCTCCAGCACCATAGTTCAAAGGCCTCAATTCTTTGATGCTCAGCCTTCCTTATGGTCCAACTTTCACAGCCATATATTGCAACTGGGAAAACCTCTCTTATAGCCAAATGAAATACTTTTAGTCCCCCTGTGCTGTTGACTTCCTGGTCTGGTTTACCTAGAAAGGATCCCTCTGAGGATTGTAGGATTATTAGGTAGACTGGGAACTCACAAACAACATTCTGAAAAGAGACAACACTAATTCATTCATGTTAACTGAACTGCTCTAAGAAGAACCCAGCAGCAAACTATCTGGTGGTCTATGACTTAGAAAATTAGGAATATCCTAATTCAGAGGCCCCCCAACCCCCGGTCCATGGAGCAGCACTGGTCCACGGAATGCCAGAAACCGGGCCGCGCAAACAAGCGAAGCCCCATCCATGGGATGCAGGCAGCATGGGAAACCATGCCCCCTCTCGTTCGCAGAAAAACCTCTCTCCACAGAACCGGTCCCTGGTATCCGAAAGGCTGAGGGCCGCTGTCCTAATCAGTGTTGGAAATAGTTTTTATAATGGTTCTCCTTCCTCAAAGGTTGGTTTCAGGAGATGACAAAGAAGGATCTCATGTGTTTAGTTCTTGTACACTAGTGTTCCTCACGGGTCTGATGGAGGAGTCGTTTTCTACTACCCAACAATGGAGGAGATGCCATTGTGAGAACCAAGATCTTATATCTCATGTTACTTAACCAGAGATGGTATTCAGCCAGTTCGGGCAAACCAGTAGTGCTGACGATCAGTTGGCCCCACCCACCCACCCCCGCTCTATCCTGTCCTTTACTTCCTGCTTTGCAGCTCATCTCAATCGCGCAGCACAGCTGATTCCCCCCACCCCCGCTATTCTACTTACCGTTGCTGACTTGGAAGGTAAGCAGCTGAGCTTCTAAATGCTCCATTTTCAGTGCTGTGTGCAAACGCCTTAGGCGCGCACGCAAAGTGCATCTGGTGCATGCAAAGTATGCACTCACCGAACCAGTAGTTAAACCGGCAGCATCCCATCACTGTACTTAATGTGCACATAAAGTCTATGAGACACTTCAGCAATATGCCATCAAGATGCAGATGACATTTCTCTTTCTTTGGTTGATGTTTGGTCAGCAATGGGTTAGATTAGGTTCAAAAATTGTCAGGCACAAGCAATCAGACCCACACATAGAGAAATCAAACTTGCTGCTTTATTACATTCTGCCTGTTATATAGGAAAGTCCCCAGATGGCCAGCTTCAGCTTGGGATCAGATAGATAAGGCTCTATGGAGCTTAATGAGGGTCGGTTATGGATCTCTTGCGGCTGTGCAAGGATTCCATGCTTGAGGCCACCACCCCCGTCCCAGTCGGATGTTTCCCAACAAAAATTGAGATTTAGCACAGGTAAATTAGAACTGATCCTGATCAGAGATCAAGTATCCTTTGGAAACAGAGGACCCTTTCAATCTCTTTTGGATGTGGTGGTAGTAGTACCTGGGAAGAATCAAGTTTGTTTGTTTGTATTTCATGTCTCTAATCAAAAATGTACAAAAATGTATAAAATTAACATTAAAATATAAAAATTAATTTAAGACCAACATTTTAAAATGATACGGTTCACAGGCTGGAGTAAATTTTGGATTCGGGCTTTGCACCTGGTGGCTCAGATTAAGCTAGTGCAACAATTCTTTCTGTTCCTAATGAGGTCCAACTTGTCCACCAACTTGGCCACAGAGGCATGACTCAATTAAATCCAAATTAACATGCTGTATATGAGGCAACCGCTCTGAAAAACAATCTTCGGAAAGCGCAGCTGACTTAGAATGCAAGACCGAGGAAGCTGGAATTGCACACAGGCAGAATCATATTACAAGGATGACATTGGTTAACAGGTTCTTTGTGGACATTGGTGAAACTTCAGAGCTTAAACGGTTTGTGTCTGGGACAGTTAGGAACCACATCATTTTGTGTCAACATGATTTTATCTTAAAACAATAAAGAGATCCTTTCCTTTGTCCCTAACATAGGGGGCACCGTTGCTGAATACAAAATAATCAGAGTCAAGTGAAGGGGGAAATATCTATACATAAAATGACATTGAGAAAAATCAGGATGAATAACAAGGATGGTAGAACTTTTGCTACAGCCTATTTCTATCTGTTGAGGCAAAAGCCATCACCAGATTCATAAAAGTTGCATAAGGCTTGGCATGATTAACTCCTTCTTGGCAAGATAACTCAGGAGTTGTGTTACTGCATTTTTAATTTTCCCTACAGCGACCTTATTTTGAGACTACACTGAAATATATTTCTTCCATGCATCTTGATTTGCTCAGAGTTGCAACTTGGAAAAGATGATTGGATCCGGGTCACCACTACTTTAAGAGATAGTGTCTAAAACAGATTTTTCCATTAGCCAGGAAAGTTTAAACTACTGTTTTGCTCCACTAATGAGAAAAAGGACTATTTCTGGAGACAGTATTTCCTGTCTGGGTGTTTTACTGTCTGAAAGGCTTGTAATAAAGCCCTTAATCTCATATATTAACCAGGCAAAAATCCAATATTTGAAAGAGATTTGGACTGGGATCTAAGAAATAATTCCAGAGTATCTTACTGAAGTGCATAAGCCACTCTTTAACAGGTATCTGTCTACTGATCAAGGGCTTAGCTAAAAAAAAAGAAAGATGAAATAAGGTTCTAAAATCAGAATTCTTCCTTTTCCTACGACTTAACTGAATTTACTCCACTGTTTTTCAACATTCTCCCATTAACTCCCAGGAATTGCTTTGTATTAAACGTGTAACTATCCATATATAGAATGAATCATCCTGGTTCTTCATAACCCTGGCAATTACAATCATTAATTATAACTAATCTGTATGTTTGATAAGGCTATTAATTCAAGCAAAGCACGGATTGCATTAGAATATTTTGTTCAGACCAATCGTGAGACATTCAGTGTTTCACTGTTTTGTAGTGAGATAATAAAAAAACACTTTTCCTGGCACTGAATTTAAACACTGAAGCCATTAGAACACAATTATGAAAACACCCTGGGCCCAGAGTGACTCAAAAGAATTTTTTTTTTAAAAAAATTGTTATTCTGAAAAACCAGGCCACATTCATCCAGTGGTTCTTTGGAGCTTGCTTTAAAAAAAATCAACAAACATAAATAACCATAGTGAATCCAGTAAGTATATTTGGGTGACTCCAACTGACAATTAAAAAAAAAAAAAGATCAGTGACACAAACCAACTGAACAAAAACCACAGATAAGTCAAAGGCAGTGATTTCATAATTATGAGAAAAAACTTCCCCAGCTGCAATTTGTAATGGTGTGCAGTTTTATTGTGTGTTCTACATGTGGTCAGGTTCAATTAGAAGATCATATTGTGAATAATCCTTACTCAGGGAAGGGACAATACAGTTAGTCCTCATATTACAGTCACAAATGAACCCAAAATGTATGTTAAGTGAGAAATTTGTTAAGTGAGTTTGGCCCCCTTTTACCACTTTTCTTGCCACATTTGTTAAGTGAATCACTGCAATTGTTAAATTAGTAATATGGTTGTTAAATGAATCTGGCTTCCCCATTGACTTTGCTTGTCAGAAGGTCACAAAACGGGATCACATGACTCCAAGACACTGCAACCATCATAAATATGAGTCAGCTGTCAAGCATCTAAATGTAAATCACGTGATCATGGGGATGCTACAATGGCCATAAGTGTGAAAAATGGTCATAAATCACTTTCTTCAATAACATTGTAACTTCGAACGGTCATTAAATGAACTGTTGTAAATGGCTTTTAACAAGAAAATCTGGCATTTAAAAAAAATGAAACACTGATTAATGCTTACTTTTAATTTTTTTTGTTTTTGTTTATTTTGCATGCTGTGTGGAATTCTTTCAACTGGGGATAAATTATGATAGTGAATATTAAGTGTGGGAAAATTATGCAGCTATTCAAAACTGTTTAAAATATTTATGAAGTCATTTGTTTAAATTGCACTGAAATATAGAAACATTTACAAGTATGGCATATCTTTGAATGGTATAATTTTCAGTCATTAGTAGTCTGAATCTATAGCAGAAAGGAAAAAGAAATGTTTGGCTTAACAAATGGTCCCTATCAAGGACAGGTAGTCCTTGATTCTCATTTGATTTTACTTGAATCAAACAAATTACGAAATTTCTTTCAGAAATTCTTAGAAAATTAACTGTCTTTACCTTTCTTCTGTAGATAAAAACAAAGTATCATTCTAAATCAAGATATCTGAAATTTAACAAAATAAAACAAAAGCAGAGAAATCAAGGGTAACGATTGGCTTGTATTACAAACAGTTCTCGTTTAACAAACTGTTGCTTAGCAACTATTCAAACTTACCATGGAGCCCCAAAATGGTATTTAGAACCTGATTCTGGAGTTCCAATGGCCACAACCTAAGACCACGTTTTGGATGCTTGGCAACCAGCTTGCATTTATGGTCTTTTGCAGTGTCTTGTAGCCAGATGAACATGATTTTTGGAGGTTTTTTTACCAGTTTCTAATGTTTACACTTCAGAGATCTGGCAAAAAAAATGCCCGTTGGTTATAATGGATTCACTTAATAACCACCGCAAAAAATGTTCATTAAATTTGTCACAGACACATGACCTGGTTAACGACAACCATGACTTAAGACAGGAGTGGGCCACTGCGGCCTCCAACCTGTGGACTTCAACTCCCAGAAGCTGGCTCAGGAATTCTGGGAGTTGAAGTCCACAGGCAGTAAAGAAGTTATGGTTGCCCATCCCGGTTTAAGACTGTAAATCAAGGCTCAATTACAATTAGTCAAGGCCTGCCTTTTCCATTTGTCTAAGATTAAAAACACAGGTTTCCTTTAAAATTGCCATCTTAATTCATACCTATGTGTCCCGTCCAGATTTGATCTATGAATGAAGTTCAGTTTGGCATCTGCCCAGTACAGCTTCTGTTCTTCATAATCCAAGGTTAATCCATTTGGCCAATAAATATCTGCATTGATGATAACTGAACGGCTTGAACCATCCATCCCAGCCCGTTCTATCTTTGGCATTTCTCCCCAGTCCGTCCAGTACATGAACCTGAGATTTAAAAAATAATAATAATATGAGAAACAGTTACATCCACATTTCCCCCCACAATACACTGTAAGCATCTTCTAAACAGAAGCAAAATATCAATAAACTACATTGCTTGTTATCTCTGTTCTTGATCTGAGTTGGATAATGGGGTTAGTCTGTGAGGTAGGCGTATCCTGGTTCAGGTAGTCCTCAACTTACAACCATTCATTTGGTGACCGTTCAAAGTTACAACAGCACTGGAAAAAGTGACTTATGACCCATCCTTGCATTTATGACCATTGCTGCATCTCCATGGTCGCATGATCAAAATTTGGATACTTGGCAAATGGCATGTATTTATGACAGTTGCAGCACCCCAGGTCATGTGATCGCCATTTGCAAACCTTCCCAACTGGTTCCCAACAAGCAAAATCAACGGGAGACGCTAGACTTGCTTAACGATCGCATGATTCACTTAAAAACAGCAGTGATTTTCTTAACAACCATGACAAAAGGTTGTAAAATTGAGTTTAGCTAATTTAACCACCAACTCGCTTGGCAATGGAAATTCTGATCCCAATTATATCCATAAATCAAGGATTCCCGGTAAATTTCTGGCATCATTTGGGATTATATCTCTCTTGGGTAGGGCTGTTTTTTGTTTTTGTTTTAATTATCTCTGATATCCTCAGAAAAACAGGGATGGGGGAAGCTTCCCTTCCATTTCTGAAAAGCAAAAAAACCCATACCCAGGAAGGCAGAACGACCAGCGTTCAATCATGGTCAAAAGAAGCAATGCTTGAAAAAAGGAGCTCTAAAGACCAATTCCCTTGTGAAGAAAAGATTTGCAAGTCCTGCCGATGGCATTGTTCATAGATCTAGCACTAAATCTAGCACTAATTCTAGACCTGGTTCTGCAAAAGCCTGGAATCATCTTTCATGTAAAAAAAGCACTTTGCAAACAGTAACAGTAATAGCAGTAACTGTGAGAGTCTTAGTGGACAACCAAATCAATTAAATATGAGCCAACAGTGTGCAGCGGCAGCCAAAAAAGCCAATGCAATCCTAAATTGCATTAACAGAGAGATACAATCAAGATCAGGTGAGGTACTAATACCACTCTATAAAGCCTTAGTAAGACCACACCTAGAATACTGGACTCAGTTTTGGTCACCACACTATAAAAAAGATGTTGAGACTTTAGAAAGAGTGCAGAGAAGAGCAACCAAGATGATTAGGGGACTGGAGGCTAAAACATACGATGAACGGTTACAGGAACTGGGCATGGCTAGTCTAGTGAAAAGAAAGATCAGGGGTAACATAATAGCATGTCTCCAATATTTGAGGGGCTGCCACAGAGAGGAAGGGGGTCAAGCTATTTTCCAAAGTACCTGAAGGTCAGACTGGGCTGCCATCTGTCAGAAATGATGGTTAACTTTTTGGTGCCGAGGGCCCAAAGCATGCGCATACACGCATGAATTCACATGCGCATGCCACAACCCCCAAAATGCAATGTGAGTGCCCCCAGCTCATGTGCCCTGCCCATGCACGCACGTTCCCTGCGCATGCCCCTCCCCCGCGCATGCGCCCTGGCCCATTTTGGCTTCCAGGTTGGTGCATGAGGCTTTTCAGGCCCAAAATGGGGTGCGGGGGGGGGCAGCTAGGACTTGATGGGGGTAGAAACTGCAAAGATCGGAGAAGGCACGGAAGGCAGGAGACAGCTAGGACTCGATGAGGGACAAATTGTGGAGATCACATCCTAGCTTTTTTCTGCATTCCTGCCTTCCCCGATCTTTGCAGTTTCTCCTCTTATCGAATCCTTGCTGCCTCCTGTCTTCCACGATCTCCAAAGTTTCTCCCCCATCGAATCCTAGCTGCCTCCTACCATGGAGAGGCATTTGCAGAGGGTGGAACCTGCAGAGATCGGGGAAGGCCCCGCCCCCGTGCATGTGCGGCAGAGACCTGAAGACCAGCTGGCCGATGGGAGGTGCGTACATGAGTGGTGGAGCTGGGCTGGGGCGACAGCTGTCATGCCCGCAGAAAGGGCTCTGCGTGCCACCTGTGGCACGCGTGTCATAGGTTCGCCATCACGGGTATAGTGTCTCCTGCTTGGGGGGGGGGGGGTTGGACTAAATGATCTACAAGGTCCCTTTCAATTCTGTTAATCTGATCTGAACATAATGACCAAACCTCTTCCAGAGGGACTGTGCCAACATCGTGCCTCCCTGATTATGAAACCTTCAGACTGCATTCAAACATGCAAAACTTATCTCAGCTCTATTTCTTGGGATCCTTACTGCAGCCTGCACATGATGTTGGGATCCTTACTGCAGCCTGCACAGAAACACATGCCAAAATCTGTTGCCTGAATTTACCAAGCAAGTTATATGTAATCCTTACAGGCAATCCTCAATTTATGACTACAATTGAGCCCACAATTTCTATTGCCGAGCGAGATATTTGTTAAGTAAATTTTGCTCCATTTTAAGACCTTCCTTGCCACAGTTGTTAAGTGAATCACTGCAGCTGTTAAGTTAGGAACATGTTTGTTAAGTGACTCTGGCTTCCCCATTGACTTTGCTTGTCAGAAGGTGGCAAAAGGTAATCCACATGAACCTGGGACACTGTAACCATCATAAATACGAGTCAGTTGCCAAGTGTCTGAATTTTGATCACGTGACCATGGGGATGTTGCAACAGTCATTAAGGTGAAAAATGGTCATAAGTCACTTTTTTAGTGCCATATTAACTTTGATTGGTCATTAAATGGATAGTTGTAAGACGGGGATGACCTGTAATATGTAATAGTGCATAGTTTTTAGGGTGTCTTCGATCATGCCTCCTCCTTGCTTCAAATTAAAAGGCTTTTATTATTATTTTTTATTATTAATCATATTTCTATGCCACCCACTCTCCGAGGACTCTGGACAGCTTACACCAAAGACAGTATACTAAATAGCATCTTGCCCCCAACAATCTGGGTCCTCATTTTACCCATCTCGGAAGGATGGAAGGCTGAGTCAACCTTGAGCCGGTGAAATTTGATCTGCTGATCTGCTGAACTAGCAGTCAGCTGAAGTAGCTGCAGTACAGCACTCTACCCACTGTGCCACCTCGGCGCTTCAAGTATAGCAGGCCTTCTTTGTCATGGGAGGAGCTGTGGGAGGAGTTGTGAGTTGGTGCTGAGAGTGAGAATTAACAAACTGAGATGGTTGTGCTTCTTGGCTGCTAACTCATATTAGCAAAGAGTTTACAGGATTATGTTTCTACAATATAGCTGCGAAGAGTTATTTTTATTGCCTCTGTAAATATATCTGAGATAAATTTATTTCAAAGCTTTTGTGTAAGTTTAACCTTTGCTCAATTTTTATTTGTTGATTTTGATTTTGCTTGGAGGATGTTTTATAAAAAACACTTATTTTCTTTTTCTATGACTGTGATGGTGAACCTATGGCACACAGGCTGGAAGTGGCACGCAGAGCTATCTCACTGGGCACAGCAACTGTCACTCTTCTGGGTTCTTGCACACCAGCTGGTCTTCGCAAGCGTGGGAGTGCCAGAAACCAGAACAGCAGCTCCATGTGCGCCGGGAAGCTGAGCTTCTGGTTTCTGGCGCACCAGCTGATCTTCATGTGCACATAAGCACTAGGAACCAGAAAAACAGGTGACCAGCGCACATCTGGTTTCCGGCGCTCCTGTGTGTGCGTGCCGGGGAGCTGCTCTTCCGGTTTCCGGTGCTTCCCCACATGCGCACTGTCCTGTTTTGGCACTTGGTGCCAAAAAGGTTTGCCAACTCTGCTCTATGACATGCTTTTTCAAGTGAGGCAACCAGAATTCTATTTAGTATGCCATTTTTTCCATGAAAAAAAATGGACTCTTATTTTATGCACAATTGGAATGGAGAACAGATATTCTTAACAATTTCCCGTCATTGGATATCCAGTGAGGTGGCAATTTAATGTGCCAGTTAGGCATTTCTTCAGGAAATAATTGAGTTTGCACACATTGTTAAATTTCTGAGAATGATCATTTGGATTCTAATTCAGAAGCAAAGGTGACTTACAACACAGCAATGAACTGCCTGCATTAACCCCTGCAAACCTGAAATGAAATTCAGTGAGAATCTTTCTCATTGTTCTTTGTGTTTACGCTCAGAGTAACATATGCCTAGGAAACTGCTCTCAAGCAAGAGGTTTAGGTAATAATTCTGACATATGTAGTTAGCAGATTATATTATCATGATTCAACATTCAAACTCACACAATTTATTTTTTTTTAAAAATCCACAAAATACATTTGAATTTAATCAGCTTGACATTTCACCTGCCAAGACTTTTCAGTGTCAAAGTGACGACAAGGTGAAGATGTACGGAGAAGAAATTGGGGAAAGCTGAGAATATGTTACTAATGAGCTGTTGGCAAATGACCATTTTCAAGGAAGATTTTAAATCCTATAGCTCACACTAGGTTTTATGATTAAAACCATGAGAACAGCCAACCTTGCCGTGAAGCAAAACAATGTATTTGCAATCAAAAATGTTCATCTCTCTCAAAAAAAGGAGGCACCTCTTCACATAGTATATCTGGTATGTCTTTTAAAAAGATGAAGAGGACTTTTACAGAACACTTGTGTTTTGATCATTCTGGCAAAGGAATCCACACTCTGCACAAGGACATTTGACATCTGGGGTAGATTAAAGAGAACAGGTAGTTGACACACGTTGGTCGACTTTCAAGGTCATTCCACATACAAGGATAAACAAAAACTTATAACATACCTGTGGACCACTTCATGGCCATTTTAAGAGCTCTCTCCCCCAAATGGGAGAAGCCCAAAAGTTCTGCCTGTTTGAGAGGCCCTACCATAGGTGCATTAAGCCTTTCAGAGGCCAATTTCCCCATACCAAAGGTTTAAAGGGACATCTTAGGGGCCTTACTTCTTTGAAAGGTTTATGGTAGTATCTTCTCCACTGATAACAAGGCAGTGTATAACAACTACTGCCGCTGGTGGCCCAAACAAATTTTGTGAAAACGTGAGCATTTACTGTATTTATTCTTACTTAGCATTCCTAAAAGAGAGGGACAGGCACGGTCTGAAACAAAAATGGAAATTCCAGAGTGGCTCAAAACATTCCATCCTCTTTCAAGAAAGAGGGTTTCGCACACCCTACTCCTGTTATTTTTCCTACTGTTAATATTTGTACTGACTTCGTTCCTTCCAGGATTGCCGACAGAGCATACTCCAAAAAAGTCAAGATGGTAATTGCAAGGGGGCCATGCATATGAACAGTTCTGTTTGTTCATGTGCATGGCCCCCTCATCCTTTAGTCTAATTTTTGCTTACTATGCTGTGTATGTATGTATGTATGTATGTATGTATGTATGTATATGTATATATATATATATATATATATATATATATATATATATATATGAATTATTTATATAGTTAGTTATATGTGGTGGCTCATTGGCTAAGACACTGAGCTTATAGATCGAAAGGTCAGCAGTTCAGCGATTCGAATCCCTAGTGCTGCGTAACGGGGTGAGCTCCCGTTACTTGTCCCAGCTTCTGCCAACCTAGCAGTTCGAAAGCAGTAAAAAATGCAAGTAGGAAAATAGGGACCACCTTTGGTGGGAAGGTAACAGCGTTCCGTGTGCCTTTGGCGTTTACTCATGCTGGCCATATGACCACGGAGACGTCTTTGGACAGCGCTGGCTCTTCGGCTTTGAAACGGAGATGAGCACTCCCCCCTAGTCGGGAACGACTAGCACATACGTGTGAGGGGAACCTTTACCTATGCTGCAGTTATTGTGAGTCATGAATCTATACATAAAGATGCTAATGCAATTGAGCTTGAATCATTTAACTTCTTATTCTTGGATGCTGGAAAACTTAGAACTTTTCTTAAAGCATACTTCATAAAAATAAAGTTCCCCCCTCAAGTCAGGCTTGTCTGAATCTAGTATTCAACTTCCCAGCCTAGCCTACAACCCTCATGGTATACAAGCAGGGTTTCCTGGGAAGACAGCCTGTATTATGGCTTAATTAAATTTTTGAAACAATGACACAGCAGAGCATCAGTTTGGACATGCCCTCTTTGCTCAGGAGTCTCTACTGAGCTGGGAAAAATTGCTCTGACCACATAAAGAAATGGACCTACCCTCGTGTAGGATCTAATGCAATCGCTCTGGGTTGATCCAGTTCTTGCCAGAATAAAACCTTTCGTAAAGATCCATCCAAATTGGAAACTTCGATCCGGTTCGTTTCAGAATCCGTCCAGTACAGTTTTTCACCCAGCCAATCACAAGCTAGCCCATCAGGTGACAAGAGGCCAGAAATGACAATGTTTTGCACACTTCCGGATTGGTTGAATTCTGTGCATTTAATGGCTTCTTCGCTGACGTCGCTCCAGTATATCAAACCGTGGATGAAGACGAAGTCCAGCGCAGCAGCATCTTCCAAGCCACCCACCACAATCGTAGCATTCTCGGTCACATCCGCAGCATCCACCAGCCGAAGATCACGCCGATTTGCATAAAGCAACAGTGGAGATGCTTTGGAAAAAGAGAAACACATTATGTAGTCAAGCACGGTTCGAAGATTCCAGTCATTTAAAATACCTCTATCATCAGTAAGTTTAACTTCTGATATTAATTTTTCCAGGTGAACATTCATCTAAAAATACCGTAACTCAAAACGTTTCACTCTTGCACTACAAAAAGTCTGCAAATAACCCCCCAAATATGATTTAATTGACTTGACAACCACAGTGTCAAGGACGACCCCAGTGTCAAGGTGTAATTCATTTAACAGTGTTCCAGCGCCACTTGTAACACAGTATGTCTCACTCAAGAAGTACACAGAGTTAACAATCCTTTTAAAAGGTCTTAAAACAGGATGAGACAAATTTAGAGGGAAACATCTCTCAAAAAAGAGTAACTCCATGGAGACTGAACGTGTGTGGACTTTCTGCTCATTATTGTTCAAGTGAGAAAACTTCAGAATAGTTTCAGTAAATCTGAATTCGCACGACGTATTAAGATATGGGCTATTCTCAGCAAGTGGTTTATTTACTTACGGCCTACAGCAGGGGTGAAATTCACTTACCTTTGCTACCGGTTTGCAAATGTGAGCGCGCACGCTTTCTCCATGTATGCGCAGAGCCTTTTGCGCATACGCAGAGGGTCAAAAACTGGATGTGATGATGTCTGGGCAGGTGGAGCCTCCCGCCACCAGCACTACTGGTTCGCCCGAGCTGAATAGAACTGGCTGAATTTCACCACTGGTCTAGAGTAATATATAAGTCCAGAAATTTTAGGGTACACGTCTGGGCGAATGCCATAATGTCATATGTGAACCGGGACTTGTTCAAAATTCCATGGATTAAAAAAAAAAGTGATGTGTGAATCTAATTTTAACCATCAACCAATTATGGTTTTACACTTTGGTTCATTCAGCAATTCCTTCTGCGCATCACACTAGGCCAAAAGCAAGAAGATTCTGTTGTGGGTTAGTCTACAGTAATCTGAATACCACATCAATTCTCCTCAGCGTGTCAACTCTTCTTTAATTACATTAAATGCATCATCCACGACTCTATCTCACATATGCTTCCTATGTCTCTTATCTGTGGCCCAAATGACAATCTTTTTTTGCATGGCTTTTGCATTACTTAACCACCTGGATGAGTCACTTGGATATGAATGTTTCCTTGAGCCACTGGGAGTAATATTCATAGTATATTAAGCTTACATGCCATTCAAATCATCAACTCCAAGCAACTTATTGCTATGCAAAAAGAAGATTAAAATAACTAACAATAATGAACTATTCCTATGCTGAGGAATCATAACCTCATCTACACATATATTCTTAAACAAGAGGACTATCTCTAAGATCATCACCAAGAGGAGGGAGTCAAGCCTATAAAAACAGCTGGGATTGATGCTTTGGGGATTGCTGCTCTAACAATCAAGAAAGCCCATCTCCCAGAATCTGGTAGATTATATATTTAAAGAGAGAGAATCCTGAACAATCTTGCTCTTCTTAGCCTAAGTGGGTGGGTGGAGAGCCACTGGGAGCAGACTGTCTCATAGATATCCAGGTCTACCTATGTAAAATAGACAAGCAGAAGACTAGAGAAGACATCCATGAATACCAACTAGAAGTCAGAAGACCCAAAGAAAACTCCTTAATTTCACAATATATGGACAGACTCAGCCATTATTTCAACTGGAAAACTGTCAGCACCCTAGACTAAAGCAAAGTTAAATCAATAAAAGAACAGATAAGGAATTCCTGGAAGCTTGGCATTCAGACAAATCAACCATCAATATAGATAAAGTATACAACTACAAGTCAAAAGAGTCAATTAAAAAACCTTGGAAGGGAACAAAAAGACTCAAAGCATGCCTTCCAGCTACCAATACCCAGATAAGCAGCGATCAACACCAAACAATCAGGCAGATAAAAACACTCTAATCAAGGAAACACCAGGAGATAACTATGCCTCCACTAAGGTATGGGAGGACAAATGACTAGTTTGCCCTATTTCAAGTTCTGTTTATATCACTCTCCAAAGGAAAACTGGAAAATTCAGATTTATTTATGTATTATTCTAGCTGCAGGTTGCTCTTATTTTCTCCTTCTGTATGTAATTTATTCAGTCAAGTCTGCAAATTGAAGTCTACTCCAAAAGTGATCAAAATAAAAAAACGGGCTCTTGTCCCAAACGGATTATATCTAAATTTCAAATATGAAGAGATCAACAGAAATGGAACGCGATACCACAATGAAAATAAGAGGTGGCTGAGGAAATTCAATTTTATGCATTTAATCTTAGTTTCATAAGCAGGTACAACCCTGGACTTATGGAAGAGACAGCATTTGGAGGAATGGAAAAGAAAAGTGTAACTTGTTTTAATAAACACATAAAAAAATCAAGGTTCTGATCTTATTAGATGTGAACTATTAGGAAGAAATACTTGAGTATCTCAGGGTGTTTTCTTTAAAAGTTCTCCATAAAATGTAGGACAATTGAATTAAAACATTACACTAAACCATGATTTTGTTAACCATGATTGGATGTACAAACAAAATTTGCTGGATTTACATAACCCAACAAATCATAACTCATTTTTTAAACAACAATAGCTGGAGTAATTTATGATCACAGCTATGGCCAGTTGCAGTGTCCCATGGTCACGTGACTATAATTTGTGACTTTTTTGCTGGTTTATAGTACTTTTTGCCAGTTTCCAGCAAAAAATGTCTATTTGGAAGAATGGGATAATTGAACAATCACAGTTTGCTTAACAACCACCATGAAAAATGCTGGCTAGGAGTTGAAGTCCATACAACTTCAAGCAACCAAGGTTGGGAAACATTGCTCTACTTCCATTTACGTATTACCCAGCAAGTACAAAATTTGCCTGCTCCCATATAAATAACCCCATTAAGTGCTAGTATTTATGCAAAACAACTTTTCTTGAGAACTCAGAAAGCCTAATAGCATTTTTCCCAAACAAAACCCATGTCATCAGATGCCTCAACAATAGATTTCTTAGTCCCTCAGTCCACTTACAACACCCAAACAAATTAAGCCTTCCAAAATTTACAAGAAATACTAAAGAATGAAGCTTTGAATAAGACACCTTGAAATCTGATGCACTTACTTTCAAGTAAGCACATTAGATTTACTTTTGCTGGAACTGGGTATGTCTAGTTTAATGAAAAGAAGGATTAGGGGTGACATGATAGCAGTTTTCCAATATCTTAAGGGTTGCCACAAAGAGGAGGGAGTCAAGCTATTCTCCAAAGCACCCGAGGGCAGGACAAGAAGCAATGGGTGGAAGCTAATCAAGGAGAGAAGCAACCTAGAAAAAAGGAGAAATTTCTTGACAGTGAGAACAATCAGCCAGTGGAACAACTTGCCTCCAGAAATTGTGAATGCTCCAACACTGGAAGTTTTTAAGAAGAGATTGCTCAACCATTTGTCTGAAATGGTACAGGGTTTCCTGCTGGAGCAGGGAGTTGGACTAGAAGACCTCCAAGGTCCCTTCCAACTGTTATTCTGTTAAGTAAATCCCTCCAGTTATGGAATTGAGTGAACGTAATGCTTGAATCAGGAACCCTCTCCTAGCCAGGCCGAACATACCCCATACAGATGGCACACTAATAGCTGGTTCACATTTAGCCAGTGGAAAACTGAAACCAGGTCTCTCCAGTCTAACAAAAAGATTGTACTGTAGTCCCTCTGCTATATCGTTGTTTGTGAATTAATACACCAACCAGGCAATAAAAATAACTCCTGTGCAGCATTTCAAACTGAAAGGGAAAAAAGGTCCTTCAGAGAATGTGTGAACGCATGCAGAGCACCCAACCTTTTCCCATGCTGTTTCAAGAAACAACACAGCAGTCTTTTCCCTTTAACTCCAGACCAGTGAAGAAGCCAAATATCTGTGCAACTTATCATACACACACAGCTGGCAACAAGTTGCATGGAGAAGGATGACACTTCATGTGTATCCTATTGGGGGGAGGGGGTAATGGCTCTCCATCCTTGAGAACCAAATATATATTGTATTTATTTGACTTTTATGCCAATGGTCTGAACCACATCAGAGGAGCCGCCCGTTAGAGAAGAAAACATTTTCATTGATCTACGGGGCCAAGCTTTGTCATTATTCTTTCAAAGGCATACAAAATGGAACATTTCACAATCACAACCCAACTTCCTTAGCCCACAGCCAGTTCCAACCTAAGACAAGAGAACACAAGTCTGCAGGCACAGAGCTAAACAGCAAACACATGACCTCCCCCCACCCACCCAGATTTGATATCATGACCTTATCTTCATCTCAAATCCGACCAACAGCTGAGGCAGCTTAAAGTCACCATTGGATGTCCCAAACAATGTTTTCTCTGTGGACAAAGTTGTTTTTATTTTGCTATGGACATGACTTAACATGCTTCATCAGTGATAACACAGTCAGGGATGAGGTCTAGTGTTTCTCTTGCCCACTTTAAGCTCTGGGCACACAGCTTAAATTGGGCATTGTCCGTGTAGTCTGATTGATGCTTTCCATGATGCTTATAGGACCTCCATGGGTTCCTTGTGAACACAAACTGAACACTCCTTTGAAAGAGGCTAAACTTATATGTAAAGAAATGGGTCTTGAGAGAGTGTTAATATTGTGTTGCATGGAAAGTTGATTTAAACCATCCAAATTATGGTTATGCCAGCTGTCCACGGGTGGTCCTGTCACCATCATACACATACAGGGTTTCCATGGCTTCTACCAAAAAGAATGCAAGAGATGGTGGGAAAGTAACACCAAGAAAGTTAGACTTAATGACAACAAATGGGAGAAGGTTTAGCATACGTTTAACACTCTTAGAAAAGCACTAGAGCCCTGCTGAGAAATAGCTTGGCTGCAAGGTCACAGGTATGCAGCATTTCCGAGCCAAGAGTTGTTAGGTGGGATGTTTGATGCGGGAAACATGTAATAAGAGGAAAGATGATGCCTAAGAAAACCATTTTCTTGATCTTGTTCTGCATTAAAACAGGAAGGTCAGCACCCCTTTTTTTGGTTTCATCACTAAGACATAATAGGCTTTAGCACTTTCCTGCCAGTTCATGGATATTTTAATGTGGCCATTTGGTTGTACCCTAAATCAGGGGTCCCCAACCCACGATTCGTGGACTGGCACCGGGTTGCAGCACGCCAGAAACCAGGATGCGCAAACAAGCAAAGCCCCATCCGTAGAATGCAAGCAGCACATGAAACCATGCCCCCTCCAGTCTGTGGAAAAACCTCTCTCCCTGGTGCTCTGGTCCTTCTGCACCTCAAACAAATTTCTTCTGTGCAACTTCACTAGAATAATTTTTTTGCTGTTTTGGTCCCATTCATTTCAGGGGGTGAAGTGTTACGTCTCAATCTAGCAGATCCAAGGAAATGTTTCACATGTCTTGGATGTGCTGCAGTGGTGGGTTTCTACCCGTTTGCCCCGGTTCCCGCAAACTGGTAGCAGCGGCAGCGGAAGGCTCCACCCATTCGCCCAGACATCATCAAAGATGGTCTGGGCATGCGCAGAAGCGCATGTAGCGAAGGTAAGTGGGACCCACCACTGATGTGCTGGCATTTTTGAAAACACAGGGAGAGGGTCCAAATGATATGTTACTCTACCACCTGAACTTTTTCATTCCTTCATTTAATACATTCTAGGCCTCAATCAATCAATCAGAATAGAGCTGGAAGGGACATTGGAGGTCTTGTAGTCTAATCCACTGCTCAAGCAGGAAACTCTATATCATTTCAGACAAGTGGGCTGTCCGGTCTCTTCTTAAAGACCTCTAATAATGGAGCAGCCACAACTTCTGCAGGCAAGCTGTTCCGCTGGTTAATTGTTCTATTAGGACGTTTCTCCTTAATTCTAGGTTGCTACTCTCCTTGATGAGTTTCCATCATTTCTTGTCTTGCCTTCTGGTGCTTTGGAAAATAAGTTGACCCCCTCTTCTTTGTGGCAGCCCCTCAAATACTGGAATATTGCTATTGTGTCCCCCCAGTCCTTCTTTTCTCTAGACTAGCCAAACCCAATTCCTGCAATCATTCTTCATATGTTTTAGTCTCCAGGCCCTTAATCATCTTAGTTGCTCTTCTCTGCACTTTTTCCAAAGACTCAACAACTTTTTTGCAATATGGTAACCAAAACTGGATGCAGTATTCCAGGTGTGGTCTTACTAAGATTTGACTCTATGCCACTGTTTATGCAACCAAGGATTGTATTAGCTTTTTTGGCTGCTGCTGCACACTGTTGGTTCATATTTAAATAATCATCCACAAGGGCGATCATCCGCTTCTCCCATTTGTTACCTCGACTGCTATTAATTTTTAATTGGGTCCACAGACAAGTTGCCAGCTTGCTTTTGGACAGCTGTGTTCTTTGCAATAAGACCTGAACAAGAACCCAATTCTGTTTTCTTTTCTAAGAAGGAATGCTTCTTTTACTTCATATCCATTAATTCCAATGAAATCTCAAATGGAAAGTTATTGATGAGTGTTTCAAATTCCATTTCTGGCACCAACATAGGGAAAATAAAATGCAGCATGAACTAAACACTACCTTGTTTTCCTCATAAATGGCAAAGATTAATATGAAGATTAATAGAAATATGGAAATAACATAGTGGGACTTTCATTTTTTAAAAAATCAAAAACACTTTTTCATAGAACACATTGAATCTTCCGCATCTGCTGTGGGTGCTCCTTAATCTGATTATTTATAGAAAACACAGCACAAGTAGGTTTTATGCAGGAAAAAAACTTCACGCAAATATTTTCTCTCTCTCTCTCCGATTAACTCTTCAAGCGGAAAATTTGATACTCCACCATGAATTTAAGCATGCACATGATTTCTATAGGAAAACAGCTTATCTGGCAAATATTCCTGGAATAGGAACATATTTTCCCCATTATTACTGATTTTCTGGGACGCCCTCCAACCTAGTTCAACCTCTGAAAGTTCATCTAAAAAACAAAACAGAAAACATCCCTGGAAGGAGAATTTTTCAAGAATGATACAGGTCCTTACAGAAAAAGCAGCTGTGTTATTTTCCTCCCATTATAGCATAAGGAAGTACTTTTAAGCATCTAATGCTTGCCACTGAGAACTAATGCAAAAAACTGTGTGATACTGATAACAGTACTCCACACATTTCGATTAAGCAACATGCAAACAACTTTGTTAGTTTGGATCAGTGGGGAAGGACCAACCAGGCCCCTAAAACTAAACTAAAACTAAACATGTTTTTTTTTTCCTTGGAGTCACAGGAGCCCTTTTTTCTCCTTGCCCAAAACGAAAGCAGGCTGTGCAACTCAAATGATTCGAAACGTTGTACAGGTAGTTCTCGACTTACGACCACAATCGAGGCCAAAATTTCCTTGTCGCTAAGTGAAACATTTATTCAGCGGAATTTGCCCCATTTTTTACAACCTTTCTTGCCTGCGGTTGCTTTAAGCGAAACCACTGCAGTTGTTAAATCAGTCAAAACCGCTGTTCAGTGAATCCGGCTTCCCCATTGAATTTACTTGTCAGGAAGGGTCACCAAGGAGGGGACACACACACACACACACACACACCCCGGGTGGAACCATCACAAATATGAGTTGGTTGCCAAGCATCTGGATTTGGGATCACACCACTGGAGGGACGCGGCAACGGTCCCCGTGTGTGAAAAACGGTCGTAAAGTCGCCTTTTTTCCCCCTGCACCGTCCGTAACTTTTGAACAGTCACTAAATGAACCGTTGTAAATCGAGGACCACCTGTATATACCAAAAACAAAAAAACCCCAAAGACTTTACTTGTTGTGCATGGCAAAAGCACAAGAGGCACCACGTTTCCACGTCGTTTTTCCCCGGGGTTCCCACCATTTCCAAGGCACCTTTTTTTGGACTAAATCTGGAGAGAGTCAAGAGCAGGGGTCAGCAACCTGGGGCTCTGGAGCCGCATGTGGCTCTTTCACCCTTCTCCTGCGGCTCCCCGTCACTCAAAATATGCATCACAACTGCCAATGTGCTGACACCCCCTGGCCCATGAGCTTTTCAACCCACGGTAAGCCAACCATGGATAAACCCAAGGGGGAAAAAAGTTTCAGAAGAAAACAGAACATTTAATTCAACTACATAGGCTAGTTTTGTGGCCGCTCAAATCAGGCAGGGAAAGGTTTTTGTGGCTCCCGCTGTTTTCTTTTCTGTGGGAAACGGGTCCAAATGGCTCTTTTTGGAGTGTTTTTAAGGTTGCAGGATCCCCAAGAGCAACAAACAACAATCCTGAGCGGACTTTTTCTTTGCCAGGGATCCAAGGATCGGCCACGCTCCCAGGTGCCCCCCACGCGTGAGGCTGCCCCACGGGGAAGCCTTCTCGGCTTCCAAGGAACCCCAGCCCGTGGGTGGGTCGGCCGGCAGGGACCTCCACCCCACCCCACCCCACCCTCAGGTTGCGCCTCCAACCCCATCATCTCTTCTGGCTCCGGGAGAAACAAAAAACACCGTCCGGAAAGCGAACCCTCCAACTTTGTGAGGAAAAAATAAGGCAGGAAGGAAAGAAGGAAGGAAGGAAGGAAGGAAGGAAGGGAAAAGCCCACGAAAGTGAACCCGGTCTTTTGTGTCTCCTGCACGGGAGAGCCCAACCCGGGCTCGCTTTTTCCCTCACCTCTCGCCAAAGCGCACAAGCCGCAGACCAGGAGGCTCCGCAGGACGGCGCCCATCTTTTCCTCCCCTTCGCTCGCTCGCTCGCTCGGCCGGCTCTCACCGGCGGCGTCGCGGCGGCGGCGGAGGAGCCGAAGAAGGCGGCCGAGGGCGTCGGCGTCGTCGGCGACGGCTCCTGGGCTGCCCGCTCATGCTTCCGAAGGAGGCCCGCGGAGGGCGGAGAGAGAGACGGCGCTGCTTATCAAGAACCAGGCGCGGCTACTTGGCCGAGGGAGCCCGGCGAAGGTGAGGGACGCGGCCCATCATCGTCGTCGTCGTCGCCGCCTCCTCTTCCTCCTGCCAGCCGAGGCGGGGAATAGATAGGGAGGGATTGTCCCGCCGGCTCGCCTTTCTCCTGGCTCAGGGAGACGCTTTCCCCTCAGCCGGCTGGGAACCCGGGGCGGCGCAGGGGCGCATTCCGTCTCCGCCCTGGCTCCGCTCCCGGGCTCGCTGAGGCAGGCGCCCTCCTCCTCCTCCTCCTTCTGCCGCCGCCTCCTTCTCCTCCTCCTCCTCCTTTCTCCTCCTCCTCTTCTTTCCCTCAGCCGCATCCACACAGGCGCGCGGAAGACGCGCCTCTCTCTCCTTCCTTCCCTCCCTCTCAGACAGCCGACGGCGCGGGAGAGCTCGGCCCCTTCCCCACGACGACGACGCCCTCCTCCTCCTCCTCCTCCTCCTCCTGAGGACGCGCCAGGAGCCGCCCCTGCCGCATTCCGGAGGGACTCCTTTGCCCCCCCCCTCCTCCTCCACCTCTGCTTCCACTTTTTCCACACGCGCGGAAAGCGGTGATGTGGTCTCGGCCGCCGCGCGCTCGCTCTCTCGCTCTCATTCTCTCTGTGTGTGGACCGACCTGGTCGGAACTACTTTCGGGCCGAGCGCGTAAAGGGCGCGCAGGCAGAAAAACGGCCGTTGCTCGCGCCAGGTGAAGCGTCCCTCTCTCTCTCGCGTGCGCTCTCTCTGAGGGAAAGGAAGGTCCGGCGTGAGGTAACTGAGGAGACCCCGCGTAGGGCTTGAGACGGAGCCGGTGAGGGCTCTCGGCGACGACCGGGCGAAGGAAGGAAGGAAGGAAGGAAGGAAAGAGAAGCGAGGCGGGATTCAGCGGCCAAAGGGAGCTTGCCTTGCCTTGCCTTGCCTTGCCCGCCCGCCAGACGCCTCCTTTCTTCCCGAGGAATGTGGACCGGCTGCCTCACAGCGCTTTGTTCCCTTTGTCTTTTTCGGCGGACCGAAGGGACATGCCGTGCCTGGAAGGAGCAGGAAACTCCGGTCCGCTCGTTCTCCCCGCTGTTTGCGCGTTCCCACGCGCGTCGGACCCACTCCCGCGTACACGGGTTTCGCGCTCTAGGCTTAGGAAAGATGCGTGTCGAGCGGGTGACCCCCCCCCCCCCCACGAGGCTCTGGATCGCCAGCCCTGCCTCACGAATGAAGCTAGGCTGAGATCCTGGGTAGTGGGATTCGTGTCTCGTGTGAACCATGGAAAAACGGGAGTCAAGGGACGTTTAAGAGGGAACTCAGCCAGGAAAAGAAGAGCTGAGCCCAACCTGATTCAAGTTAGAACCAATCTGGGTTTCTGGCTGTCGCAGCTCAGCGACCAAATTTTTCAAGCCCCGTTTAAAATTAACCATGAGGATGCCTAATGTCCTCGACTTACAACAGTTCATTTAGTGACTGGTCAGAGTTACAACGGCACTGAAAAAAGTGACGTATATGACCATTTTTCATGCTTGCGACTATTGCAGCAGCCCCAATAGTCTCACCTGATCAAAATTGGGATGCTTGACAGCTGGTTCATATTTATGACCCCGTTGTTGTGTCCTGGGGTCATGTGATCACCCTTTACACCTTTCTCATAAGCAAAGTGAACGGGGAATCCAGATTCACGTAACAACCGGGTGACTAACTTAACAACGGTGGCATGAAAAGTTATAAAATGTGGCAAAACTCACTTAACGAATGTCTCGCTTAGCAACCTACATTTGGGGCCCAATTGTGGTTGTAAGTCAAGGACTACCTGTACTTGCCCAGGGAGGGAATCTCTTCATCACTGGGAACTGATTGGAGGATTAAATCTAATGGAGTTGCTGAATTTGGCTGGATCTACAGGGGAAAAGTTTAGGATTTCATCTTCAATCCGTAAACTCTTAATCCTTCATAACTAATAAAGAATCTGAAACAAAATACACTCAGAGGGTTAGAGACAGGAAGGTAGAGAATCTTAGCGAAGGAAATAATATTTCTACTTTGGTCCTTTGGCTTGACAAAAATCTCCCAAGAAACATATTATCCCATAAGAGAATTTTAAAGAACTTACCCTACAATATAGAATTTTTATGTAATAAAGATGGAAAAAATTATTTTGCACTTTTTAGGTTGATAAATATATTATCACAAAACACACAACTTGGTTGTATTAAAAACACTTTTTTTAATAGCAAGTCACTTTCTGTTGAGTCTGCTCACTCAAACGCCAAAATGATCTTGCGTTTATAAACAAAATTGCAGGAAAATTGAACCTTTATGAATGCCAATTGTATTTTTAAGGGGTTTTTTTTCTCCTTTTGTTCAGCGGTGTTCAATTTTCAGAGACTGACTTGGCAAGGTTTTCAGGAGTGGTTTGGCATTGCTTCCTGCTTAGAGCTGAGAGAAAGTTACAGGCCCAAAATTACCCAGCTGGCTTGTTGCTTAAGATTGGACTAGAACTCGTGATCTCCCAGTTTTTAGCCTGATGCCTTCATCACTACGCAAAACTGGCTCTCAATTATAAGAACAGTAGAGGTGTTGTTTGTGGTTACCACCTTGTCTTGCATTATGACCATAATGGAGAATGCCCTTCACTATTGTAATATGATAGTTGTAACGCAGTTGATCATACGACTGACCCAACATTATTACCTTTATTGCGGTTGTTAAGTGAATCACCAGGGTCATAAGGCGAATGGTTTGCTATGAGTGCAGTTTGGCTGAAAACCAGAAATGCCAGTTTTCATCAAAACCACTGTGAAAGGTCGTTAAGGGACCATGGGACATTGCAAGTGGCTGTAAATATGACTCAGTTGCCCCAGTGTCAGAAGTGTGGTCACATGACCATGGAGGGGCGACCTTTGGAACTTTGAAGGTGACTTGACTTACTAGATACAGTTGTGTAAGGACATCAAGAGAGCCAGTTTGGTCTAGTGATTAAGGTGCTGGCCTAGGAGCCAGGAGACCCTGACTACATAAGCCATGAATGCAGGTTGGGCCCTGGATTTTGGGGTAGTGCACTCAGGGCATGTTTGCACAATCATAAACAAGCCAATCACATTTTAACCCAAGAGTGCTGTGCAGATTTGGGTGATAATGTATATGGTTCAGGTAGGGGACCCCATAAAAGAGGACCAATTAAATTTTTCATTTACCCAATGTTACGTGGTGCAGAACAGACTATAAAAACATATTTATTGGGATGACACTCAATTACTTAAGCTGGCTGGGTTTGCACATGCCAGGAGCTCACAGTTAGCCAAATCATAGCTAATTCAGTAAATTTGGTATTCTGGTTAATGACTGCAATAAAGATTGTTTGATCCAGTTAGCTCCGGGTGTTTTTTTTAGCTGGTTTCTTACATGCTTCTAGACTAAAATGTGGCTAGTTTGTGATGTGATTTTAGAGCCACGTTCACAATTTAGCATTAGTTCACAACTGATAAAGGTGAGAGTTTTATGGAGTAAGTACAGGCTGATAAAGGGTTAAAGATCTCCCCTCCCCCTTTCTCCTCCTCCTCCAAATTGTTCCCATCTGAAAGATTTCCATTATGTGTGATATCATGTAAGGGTGGCAGAACTGACCCTCCAAGATAGATTAGCTTGGAGAAAAACGAGAGAAATTTTGGCTAGAAGCTTGTGCTGAGTTATCCGTAAGGCAGACCAGTGTTCTTCAACAGCTCAATTATTTATTTAAAATGTCAAGACATCTGGAAAACGTACGTTTCTTTTTCTTTTTCTTACCTTTTGGGAGTACTTGAGTCTTACTTGACAAAACATGCTTTTGTTATTGTAAGGGGATCAGGTTTTAACCACCAAACCCTGAAACATTATTTTCTTTCAGTTTGCAAAATACTCTACAGATGGACCCCATTAGCTTGCCCTCTGAGTCTTTCAAACCATAGCAGTTATAAATGTCTTTCTGCTCAAAAATCTCTCGTGGAATCCGGGGTTTTGCAGGGCAGGTTCCAAAATATTACATTGTGCCTTTGAAAAATGGAAGAATCAAATGGAGTTTGTCATGTATTAAACAGTCTATTTCTACTGGAATGAAAGTAAAAATAAATAACATTTCAGAATACAGGTCGACTTACAACCCCAACTGAGCCCAAAATTTATGCTGCTAAGCAAGACATTTGTTAAGTGATTATTGCCCTATTTTATGACCTTTCTTGTCACTGTTGCTAAGTGAATCACTGCAGTTGTTAAGTGAACCTGGCTTCCCCATTGACTTTGCTTGTCAGAAGGTCGCAAAAGGGGATTGCGTGGCCCCCTAATTGTCATAAATATGAATAGGTGGCCAAACATTTGAATTTTGATCACGTGATCATGAGGATCTTGCAAAGGTCATAACTGTGAAAAATGGTCATATGTCACTTTTTTCAGTGCCCTTGTAACTGAACGGTCACTAAGTGAACTGTTTTAAGTCTAGGACTACCTGTATTTTTACTGCAGGTAGTCTTCGACTTACAGCCATTCATTTAGCGACTGTTCAGAGTTACAGTTGGAGACGTTCCTTGCAAAGTCAATGGGCAAAACTGGATCCTCTTAATGATCATCTGATTCATTTAAGAACCGCAATGATTCGCTTAACAACTGTGGCGAAAAAGGTTGTAAAATGGGCATGACTCACTTAACCACCGCCTTGCTTAGTGATGGAAATTCTAGTCCCCGTCGTCAGAAGTTCACATAATTGTATGTACGGAATTGTATGTACGGAATTGTACGGAAGAACAGTATTTGGCATTCAGATTGAAGGAAAATGTACTATTTTTAATAGGTCAGAAGAGATCAAAAGGTTTCTTAGATATCTTGGAAACAGTTCTCTGTTTTTACAGTCTAGTCCAATCTTTGCAAAGCAAAAAAAAAAAAATAGTTCTATGTCGGGGTATCAAACCTTGACAACTTTAAGATTGTGCTGGCTGGAGAATTCTGGGAGTTGAAGTCCACAAGCGTTCTTCTACAAGGTTCTGTCATTCAAGGAAAATGCTGGCTGAATCTTGGCAGCTGCCTTGCTGTCAATGTCTATCTCATTTTCCCAGTTTCCTGTGCAATTTTATAACTGCATTTGTAGGAAATTTAAAATCTGAAGTACAGCAGGTTGGAAGACTGAAACTGCTCATTTTCTTTGAGGAGGGGGAAAAATGGAAACATTTTACACTTAAAGGAAATCCTGATTATCAACTCTTAACTTTCATAAATGAGACCCAGTTTGGTATTTTGGCTAAGGCACCAGCCTTAGAAATTGAGGTCTTTCTAGTTCTGCTTTAGGCACAAAAGCTTGCTGGGTGACCTTGGGCCAGCCACTTTCTCTCAGCCCTAGGAAGGAGGCAATGGCAAACCACTTCTGAAAAACCTTGCCGAGGAAAGTGTCCAGGCAGTGTCCAAGAAATGGACGTGATGGAACAAAAGGAAAGAACAAAAAAATTTCATAAAGGCTTTTATTTAAAACAAGAATTCTGCACAGAGATTATTTTAAGTTACAGCTTTGGACTTGGTTTTAGAAAGAGTGCAGAGAAGGACAACAAAGATGATTAGAGGACAAAAGGCTAAAAAATATGAACGGTTGCAGGAATTGGGGTTGTCTAGTGAAAAGATGGACATGATAGCAGTGCTCCAATATTGGAGGGGCTGCCACAAAGAAGAGGGGGTCAACTTATTTTGCATATCACCAGAAGGCAAGGCAAGAAAAAATGGATGGAAGCTAATCAAAATGAACCAATCTAGAATTAAGGAGAAATTTCTTAACAGTGAGAACAATTAGTGAGAACTGCTTGCCTTCAGAGGTTGTAGGTGCTCCAATACTGGAAGTTTTTAAAGAAGAGATTGGATAACCATTTGTCTGAAATGGCATAGGGTTCCCTGCCTAAGTAGGGGGTTAGACTAGAAGACCTCCACGGTTTCTTCCAACTCTGTGGTTCTGTTAGCTTTTATGTTCTTTCCTTCATTAACAGACCAATCAAGTATGGCTAACATGGATACTTCTGTTATTCCAGACTTCTTTTCTTAACATTATATGAGGAGGAGACCCATAGGATATCCTTGTATCAAACATCTGGCCTTTCTTGGGTGAAAATGTACTGGGGTTTATGAATGGCTTAAGTTCTCCAGACCTCATCATGGGAAACCACCCGCTTCCTAAAAACAATTGTTATGTCATAAGAATGACATCCTGTTCTACCAATTCTGCATACAGTGCAATTTCCAAGCATTTCTTTCAAGGCTGATTCCTCCAGAGAGCATTGCAATACCTACTATTATTTTTACCAGGGAATGTACTGTATAACAATCCAGACTTGCAACAGGCACACCTTAGAACCTACAGAATTGTTGGAGCGCATCTAGACTAAACAACTTCCTTTTGCAAACAGCCTACAGCCTGGGGTATCCGCAAGGAGGGATGCTCAAAATGCAAGCGATGGTCACAACCATTGTCAGCCTACCAAGTCCAGACAGGAAGATAGACAAATTCTACAGTATTGTAAGGATCTATTAACAGAAGCTTGCAAGTCTGAAAATACACTTGTCTTTCCTCCTTTCCCCGTCACCTTTACAACCCAAAAACTAGGGAGGGTCCCTGCAGAGTGCAGACAAGTTTAGCACGCCTCCATTCCTGGCTCTTATAAGACTCTTCCCATGGATGCATCTGTTCCTGCTGTCTCCCAAAGCCATTCCCTACACCATTACAACGATGCACACACAAGAGGGGCAGGGCTTTGATTGCATGGTTGGAACCACCATCTTGATTTTTTTGACTCCCCTCCCTGCAAAGAGCATACTACAAAATCCCAAACATGAGATATGTCACATTGTAGGGGAGATGGGATGGATGGGTAGGTAAGTAGGTAGACATGGGTGGGTGGGTAGGTAAGTAGAGATGGATACATGAATAGACTTAGGTAAGTAGGTAGGTAGTGGTAGGTAGAGATATAGGTGGATGGATGGGTTTAGGTAGGTAAGTAGAGATGGATGGATAGAGAGGTAAGGTAAGGAGATATAGTAGGTGGATGGGGATAGGTAGGTAGGTATAGATATAGATAGGTAGGGGAAGAGAGATGCCGTTTCTGTTTGAAGAGGTCCACTAAGAGGACACATTCTGGATATTTGGTTATCTTTTCAAAGTGCTGTAGCCCTTACGCATTTTTTCCTGGTAGGATCAGGCCCTTTTGTAATTCAGACCGCCAAGACAAGAAATGATGAAACCTGGGTAGATTATCTGGTAAACTGGTTTCCAGAGCTCTTTGTTTGTTTTGCTCCTTAGAACAGTTGTAAAAAAAAAGTTGGAATGCCTTTAAAATCTCAAAGAAGTTTGCAGAGCACGAACACGGAAGAGCCTTGGGCTGGGGGCTGACTAGCAAGGCCTCCGAAATCCCTTCCCATCCTATGGTTCTATGAAATTCCCAATTTAATCTCGATTTATTGGGAGATTTTTTTCCTTTCAAACAATGCATCGCTACACTCTTTTCCAATGCAAACCGCTCAAATAAAGCAATTGCGATTTTAGTGCTTGGAAGAAACGGGGGACATTTAATTAGCAATATGTAACATCCTGTAGTGAAAAAATATTTCTGTTTTTCTAGAAATCAGAAGTATGCAAGGATTTTTTTAAAAAAAGCCTGGAAGGGCTCTGTCAGCAATCACTCAAACTGCCCCATTTTTATGTATGTTTCAAAACAAGTATTCCCTGTTGCCAGGCAATCAACAATGAGTTTGGAGCTGTGTGGTTTTGTGTTTTTATCTGTTTTTAATGGATTTTCTTTGTATGCCACTGAGAGTCCATGGGAGTTGGCCCATGGCAGCTAAAACAAATTTAAATAAATAAGTTATAATCCACTGCAGGAGATGCCTGGAGCATATTCTTTGGAAAGGTATATATATACTGCTGGTATGTGCATTCACAGAGACGCATACAAACACACGCCTTGTGCTGGGAGGGAAGAATGGCAAAAAAAGAAATGAGAAATTGTGAGAATGGCCCATCATGATGAACTTTCATAAGCTGTGGTAGATATGATCCTGGCTTTTTCTTGCATTAATGAACTGGTTACCATCCACAGTGCAATAAACCTCTTCTTAATTGCCTCTGTAATGAATGCTAACTTGGCTGTTTCATGATGAAATTGGTTTTTGTAATTCCTTTTCTCAAATCTCGGCACCTTTGAAATCAGCTGCAGAAATGTTCCCGGGTGCTTTTAAGAAGTTCCATTCAAATGATTAACAGTTCTTATTTCCATCACTTCCGTAGCCAGGCCTAGCATTTAGAATTGGGAAGTCTCTCCTTGTATTCAGCCTGCCTCTTCCTCCTCCTCTTGCTCCTCTTAATCTCACCTAGATGTGTGGGGGAGGGTGTGTGTGTGAATGAAACCTAAGGAAATCTGGACTTTCTTTGCACTTTTTAATTCCCAAGGGCCGTAAGGTTTCATACTGGCTGGATTGGAATACAGGGGAGAAGGCAAACTTATCTTATTTGGCAAAAAACCTGAGGATAGCAGAGATGCCTTTGTTGAATCTATATTCTACTAAAACGGCTTGGAACAGCTTGCCGTCAGAAGTTGTGGGTGCTTCATCACTGGAGGTTTTTAAGAAGAGGCTAGACTTGTCTGAAGTGGTATACAGTCTCCTGTTTAAGCAGGGGGTTGGGCTAGAAGACCTCCAAGGTCCCTTCCAGCTCTATTTTGATTGATAGATTGATTGAAAACTCTTATTGCCCTGACCTTTCACTGGGTGAGATGGTTTTGGTTTTTGGTTTTTGAACCGAAATAACTCAAATGGGCTTATTTACAGAATGTGTTCAAAATCCAGGCCCATGACTCTGAAGGAAATGAAATTTGGAGAAGTTGTGGGATACTTCAGTGGTACTGGCTGCTGCTGCAGTCAGTTGATCTTCATTTTCAACATTCCATGACAATTTCCCAGGCAGTCTTGCAATCCCTTGTTCCCTCTGTAACCCAGCAGCAACCATGTGTCAAGCACCAGGGAAATCAGGAGATTCAGGCAGTTCAAATGAGTATAAAGATGTATTGCAAGCTTAAGCTCTCTACAAGAATCTGACCAACTAACGGTCAAGGGAAATGAGCAGGAGATTTTGAAAGGCATTCAAGGTGGGCTGGACTTGGATCTCTTGTGGGTGCGCAGGGACTCGTGACCTATGACATGTTTGATCCCTCCCTCGGGCTCAGCCTGGTCACCTACACCATGTACCTATCTGTTGGGTCTATTCAATTTATTACAATCCGTGGGTTTGGTGCTAACTAGATAACCTGTTACCTGTTGGGTCATTTAAAAGGTATCTCCTTATCTAAACGGAGAAACAGAATGATCACTGGCGGGCAAAAAAAAGCTTTGGGAGTAGGAATGATTTCCGACTTCCTACTGGCTTCCCCATTGACTTTACTTGTAGGACATTGGCAGCATTGGAAATAGCGATCACGTGACTGCAGCTGACCACAACAGTGTAACAACACTGAAATCGCCAACAGCTTTGTTAAATTTGAATTCCACAGAATTTCATGCATCACAGATTTTGGCACCTTATAGAAATTAGCTCATTTGCGGTACATTGACTCAAACGTCGTGTTATGACGCACCGTTTCACCCAATTGAAGGTTACAGACACAGAGGTACAAGTGTTTTAGTAGTATACAGGTATCCCTCAACTTGCAACAGTTCCCTTTAGCGACCGTTCAAAGCTACAACAGCACTGAAAAAAGTGACACAGGAATTTTTTGCACATACGACCATTGCGCATCCCCATGGTCACATGGTCAAAATTCAGATGCTTGGCAACTGACTTGTATTTATGATAGTTGCGGTATCCCAGGGTTCTGTCATCCTTTTTTGCAACCTTATAAGAAGCAAAGTCAAAAGGGAAGCCAGATACACTTAACAACCGTGTTACTAACTTAACCACTACAGCGGTTCACTTAACAACTGTGGCAAGAAAGGTCATAAAATGAGGCAAAACTCACTTAACAACTGTCTTTGGTTAGCTATAGAAATGTTGGGCTCAGTTGTGGTCATAAGTTGAGGATTACCTGTATGCAGAGATGGTATTTAGCCAGTTTGGACCAGTTTGCATGAACTGGTAATGGAAATCGTGGGTGCTATGTCAAGTCACCTTCAAGTCACCGCCCCCCGCCCCGGCTCTATGCTGTCCTATTTAGGCACGTTTTTCAGGCTGGGCACATGTGCGTGCGCTCACATTTTCAGTGTTGGACAAACCAGTAGGTAAATTATGTGAATCCCACCTCTGCCTGTATGGATAGATGTGACCTTTCTTAGGTAACCTATAAACTGGAATTTCCCAAAGCCCTTCAAGTAGTCAGTCCCCTTGCTTACTTTTTCTATCACAATACCGATCTTCCTGTGTGTGGCAACAACACAGTTTTTATCTCTGCTCTTTCACCATAGGCCTTAGGAAATGCACACATCGCAGGCCCCTTGGCTCCCCTCCTCTCAGAGATAATGCAAATATTATTTGTGTGTGTGTGTGTCCCGATGCCTGGCAGATCTTGGCCAGTTCCCCATTATGCAGACTTTGAAGTGGTTTGGCTCAGTGGTGGGATTCAATTTTTTTTTACTAAGATTCTGTGGGTGGGGCTTGGTGGATGGGGCGTGGCTTGTGGGCATGGCAGGGGGAGGATACTGTAAAATCTCCATTCCTTCCCCACTCCAGAGGAAGGATACTGTAAAATCTCCATTCCCACCCCACTCCAGGGGAAGGATACTGCAAAATCCCCATTCCCTCCCAATCAGCTGGGATTTGGGAGGCAGAGAATAGATGAAGGCGGGGCCAGTGAGAGGTCGTATTTACCGGTTCTCTGAACTACTCAAAATTTCCGCTACTGGTTCTCCAGAACTGGTCAGAACCTTCTGAATGCCACCTCTGGTTTGGTTTAAAGTAATCCGGCATTCTAAGTATTTGCAGCAAAAATATTTTCTTTCAAGCCCTCACTGACCAATTCATGGGACAGTTTTTGCTGCCGCTACTGCTTAGGAGCTGTGGTGGCGCAGTGTTTGGAATGCAGCATTGCAGACTAATTCTGCCCACTGCTGCAGTTCGATCCTGACCAGCTCAAGATTGACTCAGCTTTCCATCCTTCCGAGGTGGATAAAATGAGGACCCAGATTGTTGGGGGCAATATGCTAACTCTGTAAACCGCTTAGAGAGGTTGAGAAAACTGCTATAGGGAATCAATGTCCAATGTAAAGATCATTCCTTACAGCTGCTCTACCCCTAAATAGAAATGCATTGCCATGAATGAACTGGAACTAAACTTTCAGGCTAACTCACATAGGAAGAGATAGATAGATAGAGGGAGGGAGGGAGGGAGGGAGGGAGGGAGATGATAGATGTAGGTATGTGGGTAGATGATAAAGATAGATGATAGATGTAGGTAGGTAGATGATTGATAAATATAGATGTAGGTAGATGTAGGTAGGTAGATATAGATAGATAGATAGATGTAGGTAGGTAGATAGATATAGAGATAGATATAGATAGATGTAGGTAGATGTAAGTAGGTAGATGATATATATATAGATAGAAGTAGGTAGGTAGATGTAGGTAGGAAGATATATATAGAGGGGGGGATGGATGGATGGACAGATGGACTTGTAAGCAGCAACTGTATGGGGTCCCTGCACTGTGCCGATTCAGTAAAGTTTGAAGGTGACTTGACATAGCTGCCATTTTTGATGGCTACAAACTAGTTAACCTATTTATTGTAAGCCACAATTTTTGGTTGGTGAGAGTCATAAATAGCAGCTGCTCAATATTCAGACCACACAAATGGCCCCATCACACCTCTTAAAGTATTTTAGGAAGGGGGAAAGCGTGAGCACCTTCTTGTTCATTGAGCCTTTGGGTGTAAAGTCATGTGAACAAACACCCAACTCAATGACTCCAAGGAGAGAAACAAGCATGTAGGACAATCAGGAGCATTTGAAGCCATTGCTGCCCTATAAGCACTTCTTTCAAGCTAATTAGGCATTCCAAATCATGTTTTGTGACATCCTCATCCTCATAATGTCATAGGAGGCAACGAACAACTAAATGTTGCAACTTTGCAAAAAGATGCAACACTTCAAAGGTTTTTAGTGGAAAGGCAGGATATCTCAGATTTAAATTACTAGAAAAATGCAATTACTCATTCTTGGAGGTCCTTGTGATGCAAATAAGCACATACAACAAAAACAGATAACACGAATACATAATGGGATTACAAGTTATTGTTGTCCTGCCTTATCAATTCCTGGCAAATAGATGGGGAAGAAATGGGGGTAGCGACAAATTTTATTTTCCTGGGCTCCAAGATCACCGCAGATGGGGACTGCAGCCAAGAAATTAAAAGATGCTTGTTCCTGGGGAGGAAAGCTATGGCAAATCTAGATAGCATACTAAAAAGCAGAGACATCACCCTGCCAACAAAAGTGCCTATAGTCAAGGCTATGGTTTTCCCAGTTGCAATGGATGGCTGTGAAAGTTGGACCATAAGAAAGGCTGAGCGCCAAGGAATTGAGGCCTCTGAACTCTGGTGCTGGAGAAGACTCCTGCAAGTCCCTTGGACAATCAAACCAGTCAGTCCTAGAGGAGATCAACCCTGACTGTTCTTTAGAAGGCCAGATCCTGAAGAGGAAACTCAAATACTTTGTCCACCTAATGAGAAGGAAGGACTCACTGGAGAAGAGCCTCATGCTGGGAACGATTGAGGGCAAAAGAAGAAGGGGATGACAGAGAACGAGGTGGCTGGATGGAGTCACTAAAGCAGTTGGTGTGACCTTAAATGGACTCCGGGGGATGGTAGAGGACAGGAAGGCCTGGAAGAAGGTTGTCCATGGGGTCACAATGGATCGGACACGACTTCGCAACTAACAACAACGAAGTATAACAGAGAAAAAGCCTTCTATTATTTATTGATTGATTAGACTTTTATTACTCTACTGTTAGCTCAAAGTGACAAACATATCTAATATGCCTTCCTCCTATTTTTCTCAGAACAACATCCCTGTAAGGTGGGTCGGGCTGAGAGAGAGTGACTGACCCAAAGTCACCCGGCTGGCTTTCATGACAGGACTAGAACTCACAGTCTCCTGGTGTCCAGGTCAGCCCTCTAACCACTGTACCAAACTGGCTCTCCAATTAAATGGTTATCACGAGGACTTTGGTTTTTTTTCCAAAATTAAACCACATTCTATTTTTTTTTTAAATCCAAAAACTCTCTTAGAGGATTATGAGTTTATACAGCCTTTTAGCCCTACGTGAGTCTGTCCCTGGATGATCTGTGTGTAGGCAAAATTGTCATTTTGATCCTTGGATAATTTGGAAAAAAAGAGTGTGTCTTTTCCTCAAGAATGATTGAAAGATCCAATCAAACTCGGTGCATAAACCAATTATCTGATAATTCTTCAAATCTAATCTCACGGGATCAGATAAAGCCAAGGAAATAATGCAGGAATCCAGCAGATAATATGCTTTTGGCTGGGCTCTGGACTCACAGGAGTTGTAAGATTAATCTTATGACACAGTGGGAGTAGATCTAGAGGACAGACTGGCTTAAGACTGAAAAATAAAAAATTACAACTGTTACATGAACAAAAGGAAAACTATTCCTTGGGGTGGATCCATACTAAATCTGTCACACTTAAATCCCTTTCAGATCAGCCGACTTAGCATTGATTGTGACTAGATGTCCCATGGAATTCAATTTAGCTGCTGATCATGAGTCACCCTGGAGTAAAATGGTCTAAATAAAACTACTCAGTGAAAAAAATAGGAACCGCAGAGGCTCATTAACTCCATGGCCTTCATTTTCTATCTCCTAACTAGAAGAAAGCTTGAATTCTTAGTACAGAAAAGCAAATGTAACTTAACAAAGACCTGGGTGGGATGACCCCATACAGATAAAGTCCTCAGCTTTATCTGTTGAGTGGGTGGGTGGGTGGATGCATACATATATACATACATACCAGAGGTGGGTTTCAGCAGGTTCTGACCAGTTCTGGAGAACCGGTAGTGGAAATTTTGAGTAGTTGGGAGATCCGGTAGTAAAAATTCTGACTGGCCCCGCCCCCATCTGTTCTCTGCCTCCCAAGTCCTAGTTGATCTGGAGGAAATGGGGATTTTGCAGTAACCTTCCCCTGGATTGGGGACGGAATGGAGATTTTACAGTATCCTTCCCCTGCCATGCCCACCAAGCCACACCCACAGAACCGGTAGTAAAAATGTTTGAAACCCACCACTGATACATACATACATACATAATACTACATACATACGTAGCTAGAAGAGAGATTGGACTTCAACTCGCAGCAAACTGGCTGGGGAATTCTGGGAATTGAAGTCCATATCTTTTAAAAGTTGTCATGTTAAGAGAGATGATTCTAGAAAATACCACTATTTTGTGTCACGTTATAAAGCTTTCCCCAACTCCAATATGTTCTTCTGAAATATTATAAACGGCAGGCTATTTTCCTTGAGTGCATGGTCCACAGCGCAGTTTATTTCCCCGTTTAAAAAAATATCCTGGGTTACTGGCTTAATAAACTCTGTTTTTAACCGTTTTGAGCACTTTTGTTGCCAACTCCATTACGATCGCTGAGTGCATCAGTGAGTGTCCAAGATTAGTTGTTGGATAAAGACTGCTAGTCAAAAACTACCTGGATATTCCAGGCTGTGGCACAGCTGCAAAAATACAGATGGCCATCTCTGTTTTTTCTTTGTTTTACTGCTGCTGCGACTCCCTGGGAGAGAACCACTGTTGTTGTTAGTTGTGAAGTCATGTCCGACCCATCGCGACCCCATGGACAACGTTCCTCCAGACCTTCCTGTCCTCTACCATCCTTTGGAGTCCATTTAAGCTCACGCCGACTGCTTCAGTGACTCCATTTAGCCATCTAGTTCTCTGCCGTCTCCTTTTTCTTTTGCCCTCAATCCTTCCCAGCATTAGGCTCTTCTCTAATGAGTCCTTCCTTCTCATTAGGTGGCCAAAGTACTTGAGTTTCATCAAAGTATTTGAGAGAACCATGGGAAGGGATAAAGGCAACCATCATAATGCCCTCAGTTTGAAGTTTAGAAAAGCAGCATCTTTTTAATCTTTGCTGCCCTCTAGCGGTCATTTTATCTTATTTATTTAGTAAACAAATTTATATGGCTGCCCACCTCAGAGACCCCAACTCCTGGTGGCTTATACCTTACAACATTAAAAAGACAGTGTAAAACCCCTCCATCCCTCCTTTATTTTTAGCCTGAAGAATTTCCCAGCTGTCATTCAGAAATATCATCGAATGGAATCAAATACTAACGACGAGTTGCTTTTCTTTATCTTGGATGGTGCTTTCCTTTAAATATTCTTACCGTTGATCCCCCCCTTTCTGAAACAACATTCCTATCTTCTTTTTTCTTGGTTACTGGCACTTCTCAAAGGCGTTAAACTAAGCAGCATATTTGTGGCGCTGTAGCAAAATTCAGTCGGTCGCAAAAAATTCTGCATAAACATGGTGGCTTTTAAATGAACGGGCCCTGGCTTTTCCTGCCAAGCTTTCCTTAAAACTCACCAGTAATGCTCCCATTAAAAAGAAAAAAAAAAACCCTTCCTTGTTCCAGAGCAAGGGTATCCAACCTTAGCCACTTGAAGACCTGCGGACTTCAACTCCCAGACTCCCATTGCTGCTTGAGGAATTCTGGGAGTTGAAGTCCACAGATCTTCACCTTGCCAAGGTTGGATGGATACCCCTGTTCCAGAATGTCCTTAATAGCAATTTGTACTTCAGCCAGGGTTGGGCTTCAAAAAATTTAGCAGAGGGGTTCTCTGCCCTGTTGCTGGGTGGGCGTGGTCTAGTTGGCCGCCTGCAACCCGGGGGGCGTTTCTGCTGCCAGTTCGGACCAGTTTGGGCGAACTGGTAGTTGCGACCTGCGGGTGGCTGCCCCAGCGCTATGCCGTCTTATTTAGCAGCATTTTTAAAGCTGTGTGTATGCAAGTGCATGTGCAAGCAAAGTGCCTATGCATGCATGCACGGAAGGTGTGTGTGTGAGTGAAACGAGCTCATATTTTCGATGTTGGGCGAACCAGTTAATTCATGTGCTGTCCACCTCTTGTTTTCAACTGCTAGGTGGGCAGGAGTTGGGGCAAGTAATGGGAGCTCACCCCATCACATGACGCTCGGGTCTCGAACCGCGGCTGTCAGCTTTCCAGTTGACAAGCTCAGCGTCTTTAATCATGTCCCTTTTAGGTTAAAAGCAGTCTGGAAATCACAGTAACCATGAGTTCTAGTCCCACCTTAGTCACAAAAGAATCAGAAGATGCTTTGTAGCCTTTTCCAAATGGCATACTTCATATCCAAAAGAGTGGTGCAGTGGCTCTCTCACTTCACAATTAGGAGGCTGTGAGTTCAATCCTAGGTAGAGGCAGATATTTCTCTCTCTGGGCACAATGAGAATATATCTGCTTAAAAAACACTCCGCATTGGTGACAGGAAGGACATCCGGCCAGTAAGCACTCAGCTCCATTCAATTGCCCAGATTCCACCCCGCAAGGGATTATGGGGTCATTAAATACTTTGTATCTAAAACTTCCAAAGCAACGCTCCAAAGGATGAAAAGATCCATTTCAAACTGATCACGAAATACAGCACAACATTTGAAAAAGGAAATGACTGTCCAAACGCTGCTTGGATTTATTTTAAACCTTTTAAATCAGTTCAAACTTTATTATTGCTTAAATAATCGGCAGTAGAATCATTTCCAAGAGGAGAAAAAAAAAAGTAGTTAGAACTATTACACCTGAGCTGCAAGAATTTGTGTAAACACTAGGGGGCAGCAAGGAGAGAGAACTCTTGTCACCATCTAGTGGTTATTCCTGATTTTTGTAGCTGCATACAGGCAGCTCCTTGACTTACGACCACAATTGGGCCTAGAATTTCCATGGCTAAGCAAGGCAGTTGTTAATTGGGGCCACACCCATTTTTATCTTTTTCACCATAGCAATGAAATGAATCACACGATCATTAAATGAATCCAGCTTCCCTCACTGACTTTGCTTGTTGGAAGCTGGCTGGGAAAATCGGAAAAAGTGATCACACGACTCATCTCAGCCGTCCCCAGACTCCAGGACTGGTCCATGTTCCTCCCCAACCTCCTCATTGAGTCTGCCACCAGCTCTGCTGGCCGCTGGCAGGCCACAACATAGCTCAGGAATTCTGGGAGTTGAAGTCCACAGGTCGTAATGAGGCTGTAGTAGGCCACCCTTGCTGAAGGGGGACCAATGCAGCTGCTGAGCTCCTTCCCTCTTTTAAGGACCTGAGGACAGAAGGCATCTCCAGTTGAAGTGCTGAGGTCAGGAGATATTGGGACTGAATCCCTCCCTCCCAGCCAAAGAGGAAACTTCAGTATTATGAACAGAAGATCTGGTTTTGCCGTTGTTCGGGTTACGTTATAGCCGAGTTTAAAATTAAAAAAATTAAAACCGGCTCAGCTGCTGAACACAGAAGTCAATTCTGGATGCAAAAAGCTGTGTTTTTTTCCCAGGTCCAAATTTTTGATTAGTTTTGTTAGGTGGTGTAAACAACCTATAGATTTTATATAGAGAAACAGCCTGGAGGAAGGTCTGTGTCAGCCATTAAGGAAACCCCAGTTTAGGTCAGAAAATCAGAACAAGATCTGAACATTCCCCCATCTTAATTCTCTTGGGTATAAGTAGCAAGAAGAGAGAGAGAGAGAGAGATTCCTGTCAGGCTTTCAAGATTCTGTTATGATACCCTTTAAGGTAGTGATTGTTGTGGTGTATTTCCTAATAGCAATAGCACGTAGACTTATATACCACTTCACAGTGCTTTTACAGCCTTCTCTAAGCAGTTCACAGAGTCAGAATATTGCCCCCAACAATCTGGGTCCTCATTTTACCCAACTCAGAAGGACGGAATGCTGAGTCAACCTTGAGACGGTGAGATTCGAACTGCCAAATTGCAGTCAGCCGGCAGTCAGCAGAAGTAGCCTGCAGTACTGCACTCTAACCACTGTGCCACCGTGGCTCATCTGGCCAATCTGAAGGGCTGGCACAAATGAACACCGTTGCCATATGTTCTTTGCTCTATAAATGATTTTTGCACTCAGTGTGGCACTCTGCACTCCAGGAATTAAAATACCCTGCAGGGAAATCAAATCCATGTTTTGCCTTTTAAAACAAAAATAACCTTCTTCCTCCTTGGCAGATTTTTTTTTCCATGCCAGGGCTATAACAGATGAAAGGATGAAAGAAACGTGATTGACTCTAGAAGGGAGTTGTAGCCAAAGTGCTCTGATGGACATGAATTTTCCCTATAGTGCCCAAAAGTTAATTAAGGATGTATTCATCAAATAAATAGGATTGTGCCCCTATAACAGGGGTCTGCAACCTTAAATACTCAAAGAGCGATTTGGAACCGTTTCCCACAGAAAAGAAAACCTGGGAGCCACAAAACCTGAGTGGGCGTGGCCAACTCCACATCATTCATTCCCACCGAGTCACATGACCCCCTAGCCACGCCTATCCAGCCAGTCATTAGGGCAGAGAACCGGTTGTTAAAAACACTGGGAACCACAAAACCCTTTTCTCTCTCTCTGTCCCCTCTCTGTATCTCTCTATGTCTCTCTCTCTCCCTCCCTCCCCTTCTCTCTCTGTATCTATGTCTTTCTCCCACCTCTCTCTGTATCTCTCGGATTTCCAAGGCCAGGCGAGGAGTGACTGGGAGGGGAGGGCGAGGGGCGAAGCCAGCCAATGATGGGACAGGGAGCCTCAACAGAGGACCCGAAGAACCGGAGCTGCAGGTTGCTGACACCAGCCCTATACTTTCTGCAGACTTTCTGAGGTGGGAAGGAGCGATGGGCTACCCCTATGTGAGACATAGATGTATCATCAAGGAGGAAAGGGATCATAAGAGAAAGCAACATATTATGAAATCAGTGGAACCTTGTGACTTGGGTGTGCAGAAGTGCATTAGAACTGCAAATTCAATCCATCGTTTTTCTTCTTCTTTTCTTTCCCTGAAGGCCACAAGACAGCCAAACTCTTCCACGCTGACCACCGAGGTGTCTCCGGGTCCCTCTCACGTTCACATGTTGGCGTACATGTCATTGATCAAGTAATCCAGCCTGGTGTAGCGCTGTGGCTGACGCGAGCAGAACATTTTCCCCCCTATCAGCACCACCGCCAAGAAAAAAAACAGCACCCCGAAAAACAAGGCGGCAAAGAGGACGCTTTGGTCACTCAGCAGGGAGAAGTCGTTCCTGGCTGGGCTGCCATCAAGGCTGAAGCCTTCCAAACTAAGTCGTCCATCATCACTAAGGTGGGAGCCCTGAGGAGAAGAAGACTGAGTAGGCAGGGTGGATGACGATGAACTGAAACGGTGAGGATCAGTTTCGGAAGGAAGCGTTGGTTTGGGATGAGGGCCCTTGCTTTGCTGGAGAGTGGCCGCCTCTGTCTTTCTGGCATAAGGCACAGGAGTAGTGACGTGGCTAGGACTATGAATGGCTGCAGTCCTGCTGGTCGAAGAGTCAAGGGTGGCGAGGGATAGTTTAACAGGAGTAGGTCGTTGGATGGTGCTAGCAGTACTGTTGCTTTCAGGCACCATCAAAGAACCCGAAGTCTTGACTCCATCTGTCCTTCCAGCTTTGGGATGCTGGGAGGATCCATCTACTTTCTCTAAGGGATGATCTGAAGGGCCAAAGATTTCCTCTTTCGTAGACGTCTTGGGCAAAGAATCCAGTCGACCCAGTGGCCTTGCAAGACCAAACACAGCTGCTTGTGGAGACGCTGTTCCGTTCACTGTAAAATGAGGGACTTTCTTTAAGGAAGGAGCTGGTTTGGGTATCTCTTTGCCTAAAAAAGAAAAGAAAAGGAAGACTGATGATTCTCTAAAGGTAAAGGTTGCCTGCTAGTCGTTCCCGACTCTAGGGGGCGGTGCTCATCTCCGTTTCACAGCCGAAGAGCCAGCGCTGTCTGAAGACGTCTCTGTGGTCATGTGGCCGGCATGACTCAATGCCAAAGGCGCAGGGAACGCTGTTACCTTCCCACCAAAGGCGGTCCCTATTTTTCTACTTGCCTTTTTTACATGCTTTCGAACTGCTAGGTTGGCAGAAGCTGGGACAAGTAACGGGAGCTCACTCCGTTATGCGGCGCTAGGGATTCAAACCGCTGAACTGCCGACTTTTCAATCGACAAGCTCAGCGTCTTAGCCACTGAGCCACCGGGTCCCTATAATGATTCTCTATACCTCAGCAAAAAAAAAACAAAAACAAAAAACTCCTCGAGACACATCAGGAAGTCATCACGAATGGGCCTTAAACCATTACAAGATTATTCCCATGAATGTCTTAAGAGTAGGAAATTTGCAGGCTCAACTGTGTTTCTTCGTGTGAAAGTAAAGCCATACCTAGCTCAAAAAAATGAATCTGAAAGTGGTTTATCTTGACAGCCATTTTTTCCAAAAATCTGAAGGCTGTAGATTTTGGGCAGGTGAGTTAGAAATGCCTGAAACCACAAAATCTCTTAGAATATTTATTTCTCTTTGCAGAATGTCCCTGGTGGTTGGTTGGTTGGTTCGTGAATCAAGGATTACAACCGGGAGTCACACATTTGCTGAAACTTGCTGTTGTATTTGGAAGATTTCAGTAGTTAAGGTAGAAACCTGGCACATCAGTCCTGGGGAAGAGGAATCCTCCACCCAAATTCAATTTTAGCACTAATAGGCGCTTAACAATCATTCGTCCATTTAAGAAGGAATTGTGATAAAGATGAGATTCTTTACAATTACGTTTATGGTTTGTATTCTATTAAAACAATCTATCCTGAGACTCTTCAATAACAGAGCCTTTATTTGTGCCTTTAAGTACCGTATTTTTTGGACTATATGACACCCCGGAGTATAAGACGCACCAAGATTTCAAAGAGGAAAACAAGAAAAAAAAAGTTTTGCCCTCCCCCGGCCTCATGGAGCACTCTGCAGGCCTCCCAAACCCTTTGCACATCCCATTTTTGCAAAAAACGGGACACACAGAGGGTTTGGGAGGCCTGCAGAGTGCTCCTGGAGGCTGGGGAGGGCAAAACCACGATGTGTGGGGGGGTTGGGGAGGCCAAAAACAGGCCCGTTTTTTGTATCTTATACTCCGAAAAGTACGGTATATGGCTTGCTTTGCAGAAAAAGAACAGATCTGTGGATAAAAGCTAAATATCACCATTGAGTAAGAATGCCATTGGCTTAAAATAGTCACTTATTCATTACATTGTATGATGGAATGTAGTCTGGAATATATATATATATAATTAGCATATGAATAGAATAATAACTGAAAAAAAAACATGCTTATTTTCCCATCATATCACCACAGGCTCAATTTTGGGGAAAACTATTTTTCTGGAGCGTGAGAGAGAAAACGATCCAGTTTCTTTATAACAACATTTGCTACTTTCCATTTTTTTGAAGGGAGGTCGGCAAAGTTTTACTTACGAAATGTTTTAAAGCAAGGTTACACTGAAAACTGCTTGGAGTCTCTAATGGAGCTCTTTTTCAAGTACGTTAACAGTTTCCAGCAAATGACTAGTTGAAACTGGTCGATCAGTGGATTTCCATTCACTTACCTTCTATTATTCTGTACGTGACCAGTCCCGACGCTGGTTTTACAGGACAGGTTTCTTGGGCGGGGAAATAAAACCGATAGCAATTTGGAGAGCTGCTTTTCATTTTGGTGTTAAAGATCGCATAGTTGCATGTCTTATCACCTAGAAAACAGAGAAACAGAGAAAACGTATCTTAACAGCAAGTTTTTCGCTACCTGCCCTATGATCATCTAGTAATTCCATGCGAGTGAAGAGAAGGGAATTCTCCAAAATAATGACATCCATAAATACCGTATTGTTCGGAATATAAGGCGCTCCGGACTATAAGACGCACCTAGCTTTTGGGGAGGAAAACCAGAAAAAAAAATCTGCCTCTGCCTCCCAGCATCCATCAGTTTGCCGCAGCCCATTTGCCACTGCCACTGCCTATTTGCTGCAGCCACTGCTGCCCGTTCGCTGCCGCAGTGGCCCGTTCACCACTGCCGCCACCGCCCCCCTCTAGAACAGCTGATCGGCACCGCACCAACCCCCCCTCTCCCCCCCCCCCGGCCGCAATATTTGCTGTATAAGACGCAGAGACATTTCCACCCACTTTTTTGGGTGGGTGGGTGGGGAACTGTGTCTTATACTCCGAAAAATCTGGTAATATAGAGGACCCCACCGCCACCTCAAGAGCCCCAGATATATTTAACCTGTGCAGGATTGTCAGAATTGTCCTTGTGTCCATCACAGGGTGGATTCGATTTAAATCATGGTTTAAATCACTAGTAAAAAGGCTTGATTTAAATCAACTCGATTTAAATCATAATTGTTAAAAAGCAACTGCCACCTCTGTCCCTCAGCGGCTCCTCCCTCTGACCCGCTGTTGACTCACCAACAGTCCCATTCACTTTAATGGGATCGCTGGTGATGCGGCAGTGAGACAAGTTGAGGGACAGGTGAGTGGATGCCCGCTTACAGGCGCTGCCACGAGGGATCTGAAATGACAGGTGCTCTTTAAATGTAAGGACACATTCTTGCCGATAGTTAGAATCTTGAATATCATTGTTTGCAAACAAATGAAGGTTTCCCATTTAGAGGGCCTATTATCTCAACTTCAGAGCTTGCATTCATTGAATGAGTTTACCAAAAATGTAAGTATTGCAGAATATACAGCCTCATGCTACATAACTCAGCTCCACTTCATGCTGAATAAACTAAAGTATTAATGTGTCTTAAATAGAAAACTAGATAGATTTTTACTCCAAAAGCATTTTATTACAATAAATATGATAAAAATTTTAAAAAATCAATCTAAAAAAATCATTGATTTTTATCCACCCTGGTTCATCAGCATGTTTGTTGGACGTTCACTCCTGCCTACCTATACAGGAAGTCCTTGTTTAGTGACTGCCTTATAGCGTGGCCGTTTGCAGTTTTACCAGGGTGACAAAAAAGTAACTTTACCACCAATCTTTGCATTTACGTCCTCACCTCCAGAGGTCTATAAAGCAAAGGAAAAGCCGAAGGAAGATTGTAAAAGCACAGGCGCAGTCTCACTTAATGACCACTTTAACGCCCGAGTTGTTGGTCCCCACTGAGGTCACCGATCGAGGACTCCCTGCAGTTCCAACTGTTATAGAGAAAGGGATGCAGAAAATAGTCTTCCTTTCTTCTGTTTAAAAACAAACACGTTCTTAACTCGACCCCAAATCTGTCGCTCTTACCTGCTATTTTTTCTGAGCAGCAAGTCTCCACACAGGCTTCCCAAGATGGTGCATAGATCGGATCCGTCCCCCTGATGCCTTTGGAAAAGGCTGCTGGGATATCGATCATCATGTCTTCCATCTTCTCTGAGGGACACTTTTGGGTCTGGGATGGTTTTACCGCGACCAAAGCCAGCACTGCTGATACCCAGGCCAAGCACAGTGTGGTCTGGACAGCCATTTCTTCCTCTCAGGGTGATGGGCTCTAGAAAGGTATTTTCATTCGCACCTATAGAAATTTTCTTTTTTTTAAAAAAATAGTCTTTATTTACATTTTCCATTAAAATCACACATAAAATAATATAAAGAAAAACATATAAAACACACGGACATTACAAATGACACACATGTAATAGGTACTAATAGCCCCTCACTCGATATACATTCAATGTAATATCATATTCCGTATAATATCATATTCCATGTTACCATATGTAATATCATAGACCTATGCGCAATTTTGGAAAAATCAGAATATCCCACCTGAGGAAACAATTATAAAAAAGATTTTGGACTGTGCGGAAGCAGACAAGCTGACTAAAAAGTTAAAAGACAAAGACCAGACGCAAACATGTTTATCCTGGGAAAAAGTATATATTTGGCTAGAAAAAAAGAAAATTATAAATTAAATTAAAGTGAAAAGGTTAATAAGGAGAAATCTGTATTATACGAATAAGTGAGGTCGGTTAGACCTAAGGAAAATGAATAGAGAAATGAATTGCTTTGCACCTATAGAATTTTTCAAGCCCAGGGTACAGCTTTCCAAGATGGCCTCATTCCTTGAAATCCTTCAGCGAAGAAAAAAGAAGATTATGACAGGGTTAAAAGAACTGTAGAAGGAATTTCCAGGAGTGAAACAATCACATTTCAAATCATGAGTCGAAAGACTAGTTTTACCTGTCACAAAACGGTTCAGTATGGTATGACTAGTTGGGATGTAAAGGAACTTTACGTTGATAAGAAAGCAGCTTGGGGGGGGGGGGCGGAGGGGAGGAAAGAAAATACCAAAGCAGTGAGACAAGTTATGTTTTTCTCAAAGCCCTGGGATATATCAAGAGGCTTGGGGTGATCCCAAATCTGAAGAAAGAAACAGCATCTTGGGAAAACAATGGGAAGGCCAAGGTTATCTCCTTGGCCCAACATTAAGGAAAAACGTTCTCAGAACTTTGAAGTGAAAAAGATCCCTGTGGCTTATAGAAGGAGATATCCTGACAGCAAGAAAAAAATGGTAGAGAATGCGCCTTGAGTGGAAAGGACATTTGATGAATGAACACAGATTTCTAGCATAAAGCAAGAAGTACATACAGACTTGTCAATTATGCACATCAACAAAAGGAGAAATAGAGAAACTAAAGGAGTGCGCTTTGCCAGTCAAGAGTCACTTTCATGTACACAAATATGATAAATACCTAAAATAAAGACATCTTTTAATTAGCCCAGAGCACCTCCATGAAAATGTCCAGCTCTGGAGGAATGAGCAAGAATAACCACTAAAGGTTATTGAGCCATTGAGCCTTGGTAGTACAGTGGACTAAAGCACACTGTTATTAACACCAGCTGCCTGCAATTATTGCAGGTTCGAATCTCACCAGGCTCAAGGTTGACTCAGCCTTCCATCCTTTCTAAGGTAGGTAAATTGAGGACCCAGTTTGTGGGGGCAATAAGCTGACTTTGTATAAAATATACAAAAGTATGAAAGCTATTGCTTAGCGCATTGTAAGCCGCCCTGAGTCTCCGGAGAAGGGCGGCATATAAATCAAATTTAAAAAAAAAAAAAAGGTATCTGGTTGATACCTTTGAGATAAACTTGAGATAAAAGAAAATGACAATCTACCCTGAAGCTTTTAATAAACACAATTATTAAAAGTGTAAAAACAAAAATGTTTGTGCAAACATGAATATTTGCAAAAAGGAAAAGAAAAAAAAAGACTCAATTAGAAAATGAGGCATGGCAAGCAATTAGCCAGCTGATCAATGGGAAAGCTTCAATCCCAAACGAAATACCATATTTTTCGGAGTATAAGACATACCGTAGTATAAGACACACCTTAGTTTTGGGGGAGGAAAATAGGGGAAAAAAAATTCTGCCTACCAGGTATTCATCTGGCTAGTCCTTAGCCTGGTCATCTTCAGCACATTAGTTCGCTCACTGGTTTTGAGGTTGGGGTTGGTTGGGACCAAAAAACAGCTTCTAAAGCACAGCTGATCGTGGGAGCAGCAATTAGAAAAGCAGGCAAAGCAAGGAAGATTGCTTCGCTTGCGTTGGGGCTGAAAAACAAGCTTCAAAAGCACAGCTGACTGTCGGCAGGCGAAGGCGGAAGAGATAAGAGAAGGCAGCAGTTGTTCCGAGTAGCCATTTTGGGCATCACACACGGGATTACATTCGGAGTATAAGACACATCCAAATTTTCAGCCTCTTTTAGGAGGGGAAAAAGTGCATCTTATACTCCGAAAAATATGGTACCTATTGTTTAAAGGGTAGTAGAAGTACTAACAGCAATACATCAACCAATCTGGATAAGTCCGTACGTTCAGAGATTGGAAAATATCTAACAACCTAAAATGTGTAAATGTTGAATCACTTGCACAAGTTTATCGCACAAATATTTGCTTTAAAACATTACAGGAAAAAAAAAGTCAAATGAGCAGGGAGGCAAAAGGCCAAAGGACAGGCGTTCAGGTAACTATCACAAAATGGATAATGGAGAGAAGAACATTTGAGGCTCTTATCTTTGCTCTGTTGAATACAGCAAAATCACGATTGGGGTATGGACCATCCTGTCAGTGTCAAGCAACCGACTCACAATGGGGAGTGTAAATGACTCATAATTTTCTTCTCTGGGGCTCCAACTTAATAAAAAAGAACCAGGATGTTGGAGAAGTAAACAGGAGACTAAAGAGGAAGGAATGATAACTTAAAACAAAATATAAAGGATATGTTGTGTCTTCGGCTCCCGAGCCCGGACCTTCGGAGGAAGAACCCTCCGAAAGTGAAGAGGAGGAGGCAAGGCCCCCCTCTCCTGGCCCATCTGGTTTGGCACCACCCCAGGCCCCAGCTGAAAGCCCTGAGGAGGAAAGCTCCTCTGAGTCAGACGTTAATGAGGAGAGGGAGTGGATTAATCCCAGGTGGTGACGATCAGAGAGACGGGCTCAGCAAAGGAGTGGGTGGGGCCGAGCACGAGGTGATGAGTCACAAAGCCAACGCCCCACAAGGTATAAAAGGAGCTGACCTTACCTTGTTGGCTTTTGTGACGAACAAATTATTAACTTGGCTGCTTGTTTCCTGAAGTACTGCATCAGATAAGTGTTTGCTAATCTTAAGACTGTTTGTTTTTGGACATGCCGGAGAGCCTTATCAGGGACTGGCCGTGGCAACTCAAAATAACAGCTGTCTTTTTCTCTCCCGGGCTCGCTGCCAGCTTGTTGTTTATGAATGGTGAATAAACGACTTTTGTACACTTCTGTTTGTGTGTGTGCTTGTCTGGGCTCCTGAAGCAGGGAGGGGACAGAACAGGATAAGAACAAAGACCAGAATATTTAGAGCAGTGTTCTTTTTAGAGGTAATATACTACTATGAAAATTTGACAATGAGAAAGAGGACTGACACATTAAGCCATCTGGAGACTACTATGAAGTACAACAAAAACCCATTGATCAGTTGTGGACCAAATAAAGGCTCGCTGCTTAGCTGACATAACAATCAGTCAACAAAAGATCGACAAACAAAAACTCACATATTTTGGGCAAGTGGGTGAAGGATTAGGAAAAAAAAAACCCCAGGAGGGATTAAAGTTACCGGTGAATGGGTGCAATCCAAGAGATTACAGAATTGTTCTTGGAAGAGTTACACATTTTTGCTAAAGGCAAGTCACAGAGGAAAAGCTTTTGCCTGTAACAATCACTAAGAGTCAACTCAATGATGCGTAACTAAGTTGAGGCAAATCGCTCCAATGCATAAACAGGGAGACATTTCCTCCTCGCTGAAAGACCCGCTGGCCTCCAACTTTGTAATTTATAGAGCCTGCCACGTAAAAAGGACTTTTGAAAAGGAAAGAAAGGAGAAATAGCAAGCTGTGCAAAAAAAAAACAACCTCTGAAGCATTTGGAATCCGTCATACAGTATATTCATTAGATGCAAAAGTGCTCATGCCATGTTTTCTCCTCCAACTATTTCCCCGTACAGCTTACTCTATGGAAAAACTGGGCTGAGAAAGAAGGACAAGCCCAAAGCAATCAACAGGCCTGCCTTCCATTGTTGAGGCTGGACTTAAACCATGATCCACCAGAATCGCGTCCCACTGATGCCAGTTTGATCCTAAAAGCTTGCACAATTAGAGGCAAGGTCTCCCACCATCCGATGGGAGGCTGAGAAGCAGGTCAAAGAAGCTAAAAGACATTCAGACCTTGCAATGGCAGTAGCAACAACCGTGAGGAACAAGAGGAAGAGCTGTAACTGTTGTGGCCCGCCAGCTGCCAGCGGAGCTGGCTAGCAAACTCGGACATGGAGGGGGAACCTGGGCCAGTCCTGGAGACTGGGGAAGGCTCTGATGGATGCTCTGCGTTGGAAGCAGAGATAGAGCCAGTGCCATCCGACATTTCCCAGCTGCCTTCGAAGTCGGAGATAAGTGGGGAAGAAGAACAGCTGGGGCCTGTTCCAGATGCACATATGCGCAGAGCAGTTAGGAGAGGAGAACAACGGAGGACAAGGAGTCGACTTGGGAAGCAAAGCACACGGGGATGCCTCTCTCTGGCTTGGGAATAAAAAGAAGCAAAAGGGGAGCGATGGTTACAGGAGACAACAGTTCGTATTTCTTTCGGACGATTTGCTTATCCTGGTTCGTACCTCAGAGACTGCTTGCCAGGAATTAATTTACAGCTTTGCGACTGGAAGCTCTCGGCCTGGAAATTATCCAAGAACAGATAAGGTCTAGTATTGCAATTCACCCCTGGAAGGATTATTGCCTGGACTTTTCTGTGTGCAAATGCCATGAATTCACAGTAGCTAAATAAAGAGGATTTTTTTTCCAAACAATGAATCTGTTTCTTGGTTCTACGAAGGCTGGGTCAGAACAACAACCAAGACAAGGGTCAGATAAAAGAAAGTCAAGTCCAAAGCAGGAATGTTATTTGAGAAAGTGTCTTAGTTCCCTTGGGGATGAAGAGAGGGGGTAGCATACATTCAGACCTTGCATGACTCTATAATTATAATCATACAACAAAAGTAATATTAGTTTACGTGTCTTTGGTTTCCTAGTTTGATCTATTTTTGGAGGGCCAACAATGTTGTTGGATGGTGTTTCTCCTCTTGAACCCTCTTCACCATTCCTGGAGTTAGCAAAAAGTATCCTGTCCTCATGGCCAATCTCCTAATTTTTCCCAAGGCCAATCTTAGAGAACAGGCCCACTTTGAGACACATCTTAGAGGACCCCTGTAATCTAAGGATGTGACTTCAGGACATCGTGCTCAAGTGGATGAGGGAAGAATCTCCTTAAGACAAAGGGCAAAAAGGCTGGCCAGAATAACTTCTGATGGACTCCCAACTCCCAGAAAATTTCAGCTGCTGGCTGTGGAATTCTGGGACCCGAGTCCATCCATTCTAATGCTGCCAAGGCTGAAAAACATGGCCATGGTCTACCCATTAAACGGCTACAATACAGCACGCAGCATCAATACCAGATCTCCATTGTCTCCAGACTTGGTCGTTTCCTGACGTTTGGACTTCAACTCTGAATTCTCATCCAAGAGCCATGCTGGCTGGGGAATTCTGGGAACTGACTCAACTACTTTTAAAGTTGCCAAGGTTGAAAAACACTTGCTCTACCTCTTTTTTGCCACTCGCACAGACGGACTCTGGGGAGAGCCACAACCCACTTATATCAGGAGAATAAGAGCCTTGGTGGTGCAGTGGTTAGAATGCAGTAAGATAAAGGTTTCCCTCATATATATGTGTTAGTTGTTCCCGACTCTAGGGGGCGGTGCTCATCTCCGTTTCAAAGCCGAAGAGCCAGCGCTGTCCGAAGACGTCTCTGTGGTCATGTGGCCGGCATGACTCAACGCCAAATGCGCACGGAACGCTGTTACCTTCACACCAAAGTGGTCTCTGTTTTTCTACTTGCATTTTTACAGGCTTTCGAACTGCTAGGTTGGCAGAAGCTGGGACAAGCAACGAGAGCTCACCCCGTTACGCGGCACTAGGGATTCTAGGATTACGCGGCCAACCTTTTGATCAACAAGCGCAGCATTTTAGCCACTGGGCCACCGCGTCCCTAGAATGCGGTATTGCAGGCTAATTCTGCCGACCGCCAGCAGTTCGATTCACACCAGGCTTTGAGGTTGAGTCAGCCTTCCATCCTTCCGAGGTCGGTAAAATGAGAAACCCAGATTGTTGCGGGGGCAATCGGCTGACTCATTCTGTAAACCGCTTAGAGAGGGCTGTAAAAGCACTGTGAAGCAGTATACAAGTCTAAATGCTACTGCCATTATTATATTGCTAATTAGCAATATTGCTATTATTTATTTATTTATTGGTTCGATTTATATGCCGCCCTTCTCCGGAGACTCAGGGCGGCTTACAATGCATTAAGCAATAGTTTTGTGTATATCTGCTTAGTAGGGTTTTCGGCCCCACCTAAGCGGTGTTCTTTTTTATACAAAGTCAGCTTATTGCCCCCACAATCCGGGTCCTCATTTTACCTACCTCGGAAGGATGGAAGGCTGAGTCAACCTTGAGCCTGGTGACATTTGAACTCACAGTAATTGCAGGCAGCTGGCAGCTAAGTGCTACTTTAACAGCACTTTAGTCCGCTGCACCACCAACTGCTATTGGTATTATCGAGCCCCAACCCGAGCTACCAAAGTGGAAATTCCCAATCCGCTGCAAATGGACACTCTGGTTGGACAGGTTTGCCTAGTATGACTCACGAAGGCGGCCAAAGAAGGGGAGGGTGGGAGAGGCAGCAAAGGGGTGCAAATGGCACCTTTTCATTGCTGGGGAGAGCCCCCCCACCCCGTGGCCCAATGACCCCTTGCTGCCCCCCACAGCTCCCCTCTAATCCCCCCTTGCCCCCTCCCTGCCTCCAATGCTTCCCCCCCCTCGCCTTTTCCTGCCCCTTCCTATCCTTGTGTCCCCGGCTCACCCCCAGCGATGTTATTATTATCGCAGCTCCTTCCTCCGGCCGGGACGGGACTGGGCTGACGAGGCACACATCCTCCAGCCGGAGGGGAAGATGTCTGGCTAAGCCCCTTGTGCAGAACCGGGGGATCCCTGGAACACGAGCCCGGGTCCGTCCAAAAACCCGGCAGCTGGATGCGATTAAAAAAAGGAGGCCCGTTTCCCGAATGGAGCCCGACCGCTACGCAGAGCCGACCCAGCTTTCCATCGCCGCCGCCTTCCCCCAGCCACGTAACGGGAGCGGATGCAACCTGCTTCCTGAACAAGCAGCCGCTTCCGGATAGGAAGCGGAAGCGCCGGGCACGAGGGGGGCGTGGTTAGAACTCTCAGGGGAGAGACTACTCTTTCCGGCCACCCCCACCCCCCACCCCGGCACGCGCAGACGCCTCCGTGTCGCGGGGAGATGACGTAAGAGCCCGCCGTTGCCTGGCGATGGGGTCCGAGCAGAGCGCCGAGGCTGAGGGCCGCCCTCACGACCCCGCGACAGGTGGGCGCTCCCGCGAGGGACGGAAAAGGCCTCTGAGGCCTGGATATCGAGTGAAGGGCGGGGAGGGGGCCCCCGTGGCATCCGCGTAGCTTTGCCTCCCCCGCTTCATTGTAGTCCGAAGCTCCCCTCTGCCCGCCACGGGGCGTTCCCGCCTGCTGACCCAGCGGCCTCCTCAGCCCCCTCGTGCTGAAGAGCTGCGGGTAGAGAGAGAGGGCGAAGGCGAAGCTAGGAAAAAGGGAGTAGTCTGCAGCAGTGTGGTTCAATCTCGGCAACTTTTTGAGGTATGTCCCAAAGGTGCTTCCCCCCCACAAGAGGCAACTGTACTTTTTTTGTTTTTTTTTTTCTTTTGAAGACGTTTCGCTTCTCATCCAAGAAGCTCCTTCAGCTCTGACAGGACGGTGGGGAATGGAAGGATTTATATTCCTTTGCAGACAGCTGGTCATTTTGCATCCTTTCAGAGAGTCTTTGAGGCCATTTCAGGGGTGAAATCCAGCAGGTTCTGGAGAACCGGTAGCGGAAATTTTGAGCAGTTCGGAGAACCGGCAGATACCACCTCTGGCAGGCCCCAGAGCGGGGTGGGAATGGAGATTTTGCAATATCCTTCCCCCAGGAATGGGGAGGGAATGAGGATTTTGCAGTATCCTTGCCCACCATGCCACGCCCACAGAACCGGTACTAAAAAGAATTTGGATTTCACCACTGGACCACTTGGAGGTTTATCTGTGTCCTCAGGGTCACCTGAGTGGTGCCAAATGGATGTGAAGCCTTTTTTTAAAAAAAAAGATATATTTATATGCTGCCCTTCTCCGGAGACTCAGGGCGGCTTACAATGCGTTAAGCAATTCTTGGAACTGCTGAAAGGACCATCATCTATCTCCAATCTACTGCACAGTCCTTTCAGCAGTTCCAAGAAGGCTCTCCACACCCATTTGCACTACTCAGGTGACCTTGAGGACACAGATAAACCTCCAAGTGGCCTCAAAGACTCTCTGAAAGGATGCAAATGACCAGCTGGCTGCAAAGGAATATAAATCCTTCCATTCCTCGCCATCCTGTCAAAGCTGAAGGAGCTTCTTGGGTGAGAAGTGAAACATCTTCAAAGAAAAACCAGAAAGTACAGTTGCCTCTTGGGGGGAAAAAAAGCACCTTTGGGACAACCATGAACTGAATGACTGAGAATCTCCATAGTCTTTCAGAGTATGGACTTCAACTCCCAGAATTCCCTAGCCAGCTATACTAGGAAATCATGGAATTGAAGTCTAAACAAATTGAAGCTGCTGAGATTGAGAAACGGTACAGTGAAGTTTCGAGCCATTGGATTAATATATGTGTGTGTGTGTGTGTATGTATAAATGCTAGATTAAAAGAGCCACTTTAATGGTTAAGACATTAGGCTAGAAAGCAGGAAACCTACCATAAATTTGGAACCCGGTGAGAAGCCATTCACGCTTTCTCAGCCCCAGGAAAGGCAAACCACTTCTGAAAAACCTTGCCATGAAAACTGCAGGGATTAATCCAGGTACTTGCCAAGAGTCAACATTGATTCAGACATCAAAAAGAAATGCTAGATGAGAAGTAATGGTGACGGTTTTGGCTTTGTGTCCCTTTTCTCAGCATCCCCTTCACCAGCCAAGCAACGAGCTAAAATGGATGATATTGTGGTGGTGGCCCAAGGGACTCAGGCATCACGGAATGTCAGCAGTGATCCAGATGTCATAAAACTGCAAGAAATCCCCACTTTCCAACCTCTGTTGAAAGGTAAGAATATCCAAACTTCACGCAACTTTGATAATAGTTTCCCCATCCCCAACACTGTTGATTCCTTGTGTTTCATAACATTCCTGTCTTTCCTCTTATTTAGTCTCTTTTGTTTTGGGCTGTTAAGTTTTGAAAGCAGAAAAAGGAAATGAGCAAAACCAGTAATAGCCTCTCCCTCTTCCTCATACAGTCCTTTAAGTATTTTGTAATTGAAGTTATAATACTGTTGGCTTTTAAGACCAAAAACAAAACAAAACAACAAAAGCAAAACAAAAATTATTATTTTTGAAAAATTGCCATCAAATTTATTTTTGTGTAGGTTTGAATGTGGAGCAGTCTTTTCTATGTAGCCATCTGCCACTTTTTTCCATGTAATGTGATGCTGAGGGCAGCATTAGCTCTTGCCTAAGGCTATTAAAGTCCCCTCTCCTTCCCAGGTGGGATGCATTGGCTCAGTGGTTAAGATGCTGAGTTTTAGACCGTTAAAGGTCTACAGCTCGGCAGTTCGAACCTGAATGACACATGACAGAGTTAGTATCACTTGGCCCAGCTCCTCCTTCCAACCTAGCAGTTTGAAAGCATGCAAATGCAAGTAGGTACCATATATATATGCACGCAAGAAGGTAATCACGTTCTGTGTTTTGCTGCATGCTCTATGCTGCAGCGTGATGTCATACCGGCCACATGACCATGGTAACATCTTGGGACAATGCTGGCTCTTTGGCTTAAGAAATGGAGATGAACACCACCCTCTAAAGTTGGTCACAACTAGCGGGGTAAAACTCAGAGGGATACTTTTACCTTTATGTCCTTCTCAGCATCATTTATAACTTCAAAAGTTACTCTTGTGACAGATGGCGTGAAGAGGCTAGTTACAGTACTGAAAGATGTAATTCTAGTTTTGCAGCCCTTTTTGTAGAGTGTAGCTACCATGTTGCAGTTCAAGGTAAAGTTTTTAAAAACACAGGAAAACTATCTTTCTATCAAACTGCCCATAGTTACTGTATCAGTGAGATGTGCAGCATAGAAATTTAATACATAAATACAGTTAATAAATATAGGTACTTCGGGAGGAAGACTGCATAAAACAGTTTTCCCAGATACCTTGTTAATGTGTATTGTCCTAAGCTCATTGCCAGCTTTATTTTTCATGCTGCTGCTATTACAATTAATAGCAATAGTACTAAATTTTGAAAATTTAAATTTGGCCCTTCTACTTTATAGTTTTGAACAAAGACAGTTGCTTGATAAGCTAATGTAGAAAAGTTTGAATAAATATTTTTTGGGACTTAAGCCTTTGGCAGTGATTGGTTGAATTGCCTAAAGGTGGAAAGTGGGGGCAGGGAACAATTCTCAGTAGCTGTTTTTGGTTGAGCTGTTTTTTAAGCACATGCTGCTTTACATGTCACACCCAGTGCCACCCTTCGAAACAAATGCTACTCTTTCTGGGAATACATTACAGCTGCAGAATACCAGGAATGGTTGCAAGTGTCTTAAAGGATTGAAATCTAATGCTATGTGAGGGATCCCTCATTTATATCCAAAAGTCAGATTTCTCATTGTTATGCTGGTGAGTCAGAGCTGGGAATTGAAGTTCACACAGTATGAATCAGAACTTCTCTGGCACTGAATAGGAGGCTCCTAATCTCTAGACTGAAAAGGTAATAGCTAAATTTTGGTCAACTTGAAAAAGCAGGAAGAAAAGATCTAAAATTAAAATAGCAGTAGCAGTAGCACTTAGACTTATATACCGCTTTACAGCCCTCTCTAAGTGGTTTACAGAGTCAGCATATTGCCCCCAACAATCTGGCTCCTCATTTTACCGACCTCGGAAGGATGGAAGGCTGAATCAACCCTAAACCTGGTGAGATTCGAACTGCAAAACTGCAAGCAACCGGCAATCGACAGAAGTAGCCTGCAGTACTGCACTCTAACCACTGCGCCCCCACGGCTCAGATGTGTCATTTGTGTTATATGTTCAGCAGTAGGTGCAAATTCTGTGAGTGTGTGACTGCTGTCTTGTCTGCAATGAAGTGTCTGCCCTAGCTGAGCCGTGTCAGTGAACTTCTGCTACAAGCATATACAACATTGACTATAAGTGAATTTGACATTTAATTATGTCCCTGCTGATAAGGAAAGGGCTACAGATGCCCAAGTAATGAAATATGAAACTTAAACAGTGACTCGAAACAACAAGCCAGGCATTTAATACAGAGTCAGTATTCATATATCTATCAAATTTAAATGGCTTTATCAACATCCTGACATCAATATCAAGGAATACGTTTCTGGAGGTTGGGCGAAATCCTTTTACTATTCAAGGTTGATCCATGCTTGGTGAATTCTGTTCCTCATTCAATGCTGTTGCCAGGTTAAGCATCTGGATACCTTTGTTTGATTGTAAAAAGTGGAATGCTGTATTGGAGGCAAATATCGGGTGTTACTCGCCAACTCTTTGCTGAACATAGTTAAGGGCCGTTGCAAATGGGTGAGGCATCTCAACATCATCTCTCCATCCACCCACATGAGCCTTTGACCCAGTGGTACTGCAGGCAAAACCGAAGTAGCCTTAACTGCACGAATGCCTGTTTTTGTTGTATGCCCATCCTGAGTTTCTTGCCTGTAGCAAATGATGAAGGAAAAATTAGCTTTTCATCCCCTAGGCACAAGTTTTGACCTTCCAGAGCTGCTGTTGGTTTTAGTATTTCTCAAATGTTTCCATTACTGCTGGCAGAAGCCTATCTCGAGAAGCTGGTTTGAAGCAGAAAATGGCTTAACGTTACCCTTACCTCGTGGGGTTCCATCCGCCCTGATTATTATTTGGGTCACAGAAAACTTCATTTTGACATATGGTCCCAAAGCAACATTTCAGTATTGTGAGTGCAAAGAAGTAATTGGAGGCTCCAAATACTTATAAATAGCCGTTTGCCAACTTTGGTAAAATATTTGGACAAACGTTGTAAAATATTTTGCACATAAAAATTCTAAATCCAACAGGTGGCGCTGTTTCCCACCACTCTGATGCATAGCAGTTCTGTTGGGGAACTTTAAAATAAAAAACCCCAAACCTAAGTGATTTCCCTAAAGGCTCGGAAAAGATTCTCAGCGCCCACAGATGAATGGGAAGGAGCAAGATTTGTAACATGGAAGGTACATTCCCTTTTGTCCAGATGAAAAATTTGGCCTCATGCTCCTTTTAATGATGAGTGGAAATGAGGAAGACATAGTGGACTGGATTATTATATTCAACCATTTCTGAAGCTCGAAAAGATGTCAAAATGGTAAATGCTGTTTAACATTAGGCATGTTGGCACACACACATACACAAAATCCAAACTTCACATTATATATTAATGGGTTGAGAACAATCAAGGCCTGATTAGGAAAAAAATCTTATCCTAGTGAAGTTATCAATCTAGCTAACATGTTGGAAAAAAAACCCATCCCTGTAATCATCATTTATATCTTTGGTTGCTTTTTTAAAAAAAGCACTTCGCATTTTTCTCAGTAAAAGAGATTAATGGACCCATTTTACCACCTGTTCCAAAAATTGAAATTGTATTTGCTATTTTATAGACATTAGGAATAAACATTGATGTTAAATTACAATCTGGACCCAAGCTTTACTTTTTTTATTATTATTAATCATGTATGTTTAGGGTTTTGTCTCCGTCCATCTCATTCTTGTCCTTTAAAAGCCAGCTCCAGCATGATGATCTGTTTTACATCCCCAGCAATGTAGGGAATGAAGTTCTGCTCTTTTTTTTTTCAGGCTAGACAAGGCACCACAAATTACTCAAGTCATGCAAGGTTGGGAGATAGTTTGATAGGAGGAAAGTGGAATTTTGGCACAGGGACCCCACTGGAGAGAGTGCAAGTATAAATCCAGAGCAGAGCAGTCCCAAGAATCTTGAGTACTGTTTAAGGCAGTGTTTTTCAACCATGGCAACATGAAAATGTGTGAACTTCAGTGGAATTCTGGGAGTTGAAGTCTTCACCTCTTAAAGGTGCCAAGATTGAGAAACACTGGTTTAAAGGAACAGGGTCCCAGAATAGCAGGTGGTCTTAGGGGAAGCTACATGCCCAGATTCAAGGGCAGTTCCACACAGGGACTTCATAAGAACTCTTTTGTTCTGAGACCTGAAGTCAGGATGAATTGCAATAGTGTTTCCCAACCTGGGCAATGCTAAGGTATGTGGACTTCACTTCCCATAATTCCATGACTAGTTTGAACATTGCTAAATTTTCTGGGAATTAAATCCCACACCTTTCAAAGTTTTTCAGGTTGAGAAACACTGAGCTAGAAGAAAGGAATCAGATTGCTGGTGGAGAGTCAATCAAGATATAAGAACGACTCCTTGTTACTAATTGATTAATGCTACTTATTGGTGTAAAGCCTATGCTTTTAGGAAGAAAATGCTGACAATCGGCATCACGGGGGATGTTCTGCAGGTACTCAGGTGATTGGTATGAAGGGACGTTTTTGAGATTGGATGGCTAAGGTGCCAACCTGAAGATCAAGGAGTGGTTTCCATGGGACCGCTGACCACCATCCCTGAAAACCACTTGTTATGGAACGTCATGCTTTATGTTCCAATAAATTGAGGTTGGGTTTGCCTCAATTTGATTATTGCTCTACTGCTTTCCCCAAAACTATATTCCTGCTTACAGTAATTGGAGAGTGGTACAGTTTAACTTGGACATAGTCGATTTTGAGAGGTGGTGGCCTTCAACAAGTTAGTGTGCTAAGGCTCTTATTGGTCATCGATTTGCTGTGACTCTTTCTCTCCCTTGGTTGTCATTGTCCCAGTTTAAAAAACTCTGGATAACCATTTAAATTTGCAAAAAAAATGGGGGAGGGGGGTGTTTCGTATTTTTTTCGTTTTGCTTCTTTGGCCTTGCTATGTTTTTGCAACTATCATTGGGAAAAAAAGAGATTTTTCAGAATTCAGGTTGCCCGGTATTTTGGGGGCTTTCTGTTTTTGCTTCAGATTATTATTTAATCATATTATTATTCAGATTATTGGTGGTGTTGTCGTAAAGGGAATATCATTTAAAACCTTTTTATAACAGTCCGGGTTGTTTTTTTGTTTTTGTTTTTTGTCTATAGCCATCAAAGGTCACAAGAAAACAAGCAACTAATGCAAACAGCGAAAGGCCGCCAATAACCTTGGGGCTTTGAAACTTTGCAAGTGTTTGTTAGAGTGAAATTCTCCTGTGTATCACCAAATAAGAATGAGCTGAGGTCACTCTTGGCAAGAGCATGCCTGTTTTTTTCCACACAAACAGCACAATATGAGAAGTGGCGTCAAGGAGGAGCAAGAAGGAAGTAAAAGGAAACTGGGGTTGAGTGAAGAGCAGTTTATAAATATATTTTACTTGTGTGTGAGTGTGTGTGTGTATTGTGTGTGTGTGTATGGCTGTATATATATGTAGCCATTTTTTTTCCTTTACAAAATCAGAGGAACGTAGTATAAAGATGCTTTTGATAGCCTTCAACATTTACAGCAATGCTTGTCCCAGAGTTTAAGGTTTCATAATTCTTTTTGGAAAGACTGCGGATCCTTGTGCAAGCCATAGTTTTAAGCCTCCAGATTCCTGGCTGCTTTGCATTTGGTTTTGCAACCAACTAAAGGTTAGGCGGCTGGCAGATAGATGGAATCCAATCCACGGTAGCTCTGGTCTGCCACTGTAGCTCTGGATAGCCACAATTGTCTTTCTTCAGATTATCCATCACATTTGTTTTCCTCTGCTCCAAATTGGACAAACACGATCCATGGAAACAGGGTTTCTAGGTCTACCCATCATAAAAGTTATTTGCCTTGCGGGGAGTTTTGTTTGTTGTGATTATTTGATTGATAAAAAGGCAGGGTGTTTTTATTGTAGCACAGCTATGGGCCACCAATGCTCTGTTGGCATAAATTGAGCAGTTTGTGTACCACGATGCCGTTCCCATTTGTGGCTTGGCTTTACATATATGTTTTTCGATAGCCGTTCTTTGTGTGAAACTGAAGATGTTAAAAAATATAGGTTGAAGTCCCAGAAATACACAGCTAATTTCATGCACGTTAAAGCTATTTGGAATGTCCATTCCTTCTACAGCAACAGTACTCATTAACCTCAAATAAACCATTTTTAAAAAAAGTTTCCATTAGCAAGTTTTAATGGTGTCCTGCAAAAAAGACTAATCATTAATATCCTAAGCTTTAGACAACTCTGTGATTGTGTCTGGAGTAGCTCTCTGAATCCCTGTTGTGAATTACAAATGACTTCTTTAAAAAAGTACCTGCACTGAACAGGTAGCCCCACTGATGATTTGGGGTCGAATTTAAATCCTTAATGAGTTTTCATTTGATATCAAATCCAGTTATCTTGCTGTGAGGGATAGAAAGTAGTCTTACACTGAATGGGTGCAGTGTTTCTCAACCTGGAGAACTTTCAGATGTGTGGATTTCAACTCCCAAAATTCTGGTATCAATTTAATAAACCATGTTTGTAGAGCTGTCTGAATTGATACCTTTTGCTTCACATTTCCCGATTAAAACTCGAATAAAAGGACATTTTGGAATAGACTAGACAACCAGTGCCCTGTTGACTCATCTTTTCAGACATACAGTAGTCCTTGATTTACGACCACAATTGAGTCCAAAATTTCTTTGCTAAGTGAGACATTTGTTAAGTGAATTTTGTCCCATGTTATGACCTTTCTTGCCTCAGTTGTTAAGTGAATCACTGCAGTTGATAAGTTAGTAACCTGGTTGTAAAGTGAATCTGGCTTCCCCCTTGACTTTGCTTATTAGAAGGCGCAAAAAGTCATCACATGATCCTGGGACACAGCAACCGTCATAAATACATGCCAGTTGCCAAACATCTGTACTCTGATCATGTGACCATGGGGACGCTGCAATGGTCATAAGTGTGAAAAACAGTAAATAACTTTTCAGCGCCGTTCTAACTCTGAATGGTCACTAAATGAACTGTTGTAAATTGAGGACTATCTAGATTTCACTATCTAAATAGAGAAACAGAATGGCCAAGGACAGGCAAAAAAACTTCCAAAAAACGTGGGAGTAGGAGCAACTTCTGACTTCTATCCAGCTTCCCGTTGAGTTTCCTTGTTCTTTTCCTACCCTGGAATCTGATAGGGAGCTTTGGAGAACTCCCCTCCCCAGCAGGCAGTTAAGTCACTGCTTCTGGATTGGGGAGAGCAAGGGATTGTGAGACTGGCTGGGAAACTGTCACGGAATATTGAAAATGAAGATCATGTGATCGCAGCAGCAGCTGAACAGCAGCCAGTAGACACTTAAGTAGATTCCCCAAATGTCATTCCTTTGGGAATCATGGATCCCTGGTCTTGGGACACATTCTGTAAATTAGCCCATTTGAGGTATCGTGGTTGAAAAATCTGTTGCCCTATGATGCACTGTTTCTTCTAGTGAAAGGTCATGACAATAAGAGTTTTGGCAGCATAGAGATTATCAGGTGCCACAGCTCTTGCATTCCGTTTAAACTCTGGTTGAGCTGTGCCTTAATCTAAATCAGACTTGGGGAAGCCATGGTCTTCCAGATGTTATTAATATGCAATACCCAGTAGGGTGTGAAAAATGTTTCCTTAGAACTATTTCAAGCATAAAGCTTCTTTAAACTACAAAAGTCCCAATTTCAAATGCTAAACTGATTATTTGAGTGTGAAACAGATTGTTCTGATTATTTTAGAAATGATTTGAAGCAGCCATGCAAGCTTAATATACCCTGGTTAAAGTTCGAAAGAGTCAAAATACTCAAAACTGCCCATTTTATGCAAGAAGCGGGGTGTTTGTTATATTTCCTGCTTGAAGTGGTTCAAAGCCTTTATACTTGCTTAGCACCAAGCATCTCTCAATGTTCTTTTGCTATTTCAGCTCTTGGGAATTGAAGTACAGAAAAATCTACAAAGCTGTAAGACTTGATTTCTCATTATTCCCAGATATATCTCAAAATGATTCGTACCAGCCAATAAATCTGAATCCAAAATAAAGATACATTTTGCACGCATGTATTATTGTTTCTGATGTTCTTTCAAACCCCCGAAGGGATATGTCCAAACGAAATATTAGGGGTTAGGATAGAAACAGTGTACGAAAACAGATTTCCTCTCAGCACCGACCAAAAAGAGATAAAAAGTTCTAAATAATAACTGAGAACAAACAGCTTCTTGGGCTGCTTAAAAGAAAGATTTAAATGAGAAACTAGCACAATGAATAATAATCTGGAAAGAACTGAAGAAGCTTCTTGGATGAGAAGCGAAATGTCTTTAAGGAAAAACAAAGGAAGTCCAGTTGCTTTTTGAAAAAGCACCTTTGAGACAACCATGACCTGGATGACTGAAAATCTCCATAGACAATACTCTGGAAAAGTTTATCTGCATTCATTGTACAGACAACTTTAAAGATCAATATTCAATTGAAGCCAGAACTTTTTTTATGATTAATGGATAAACAGCTAGAGGAAAAAAGCCATGGAAGATTATTTGAATCTAAATAAAAAGCTACATTTATTGTATGCATAGAGATGGAAAGATTTGGCACTCCATACTATGGAAGAATAGCTGGTGAAGTTGAAGTTGATCGATGTGCTGACATGGATAATTTAAATTTTTTGATTAGAGAAAAGACATCTGCCTTTGTTACTGACTAGAAGCCGCTTATGGACATTTCGCATAAAAATGAAAAAAATAAACTTGTGACATATGGTTTTCATTATTAGACAGGATAGATTATAGAAAGAAGAGTAATGTGATGTAACTTTAGAGAGGTCAAATGTATTTGTACTTAGGTCTACTGTGAAGAATATCACAGTATAAATGTCTGGAAATTTTCAGTCATCCAGGTCAGGGTTGTCCCAAAGTTGCTTTTTCAGGCAGCAACTGGACTTCATTTGTTTTTCCTTAAAGTTATTTCCTTCTATTCCCCACCATCCAGTCAGAGCTGAAGAAGCTTCTTGGATGAGAAGCGAAATGTCTTCAAAGAAAAACCAGAAAGTCCAGTTGCCTCTTGAAAAAAGCACCTTTGGGATCACAGTATAAAGAAGCCACTTTATACTTTTTTCTTTCTTTTCTTTAATTTTTTTTTCTTTTCTTGCAATTTTTCCTTTTTTAAAGATTTTTTTCTTTCTACTTTTCTTTCCTTACTGTCTGTAATATTGGTTTGTGTAACCTTTTACCTTTTTGTATAAAATTTGTAATAAAAGCTACACTGAAAAAAAGTGTTTTCATATTTAGATAACAATGTGTGTCTCTTGTTTTGGCTAGCTTACCAAACTCCCATTTCATCATTTTTGACCATGTGATTATCTTGAAATTTTATTTATTTACATTCACAATATTTATAACCCACTCCAATTCAAACAGACTGTTCATTAACTCTTGTATCTGTTATTCCACAATTCTTTCTGAGTGCCTGTTCCTCATCATACCAAATACGTCCAAATATGAATGATTTCATTCCTTTGTTACTTTTAGAGAGGTCTGCATTTTCTTTTATTGTATATCATCAATACAAATGTTTATTTTCATATGCTTCTGACTCATTCTGAATAGTGCACATTCATCTCCTTTAAATGTAATCAAAAATCCCTTTGTTGTTAAATACTGTTGGAAGAAATGTCCTTCCGGGTTCAGTTCCAAGTGGGGAAAAAGACACTGGAAATATGATGGCTGCTTGGAAGGATGGTTTTAATGGTGGACAGGACCACACGGTTTGAGGTCCTAGAGAAAAAGGGGATCACGTGCCTTGATGTTGGGTGAAGAAGAAAAAAGGGCTAAGATACTGAGAGTGCCTGAGTTTTATACCCTCTGTTGGGCCCCACTGTAGTGTTTCCTGTTCCTGTGTAAAAAATGTATCCCATTGGCTGTCAGACTCCCAGGGGGGCGGGGGTCTCTTAGCTAACTTTGTAGGCTTTGTCTGTGTCCCAGGCTTGTTTGAGTGCTGGCTGATGTAATCTTCCCAGGTGCCATTGTGAGTTTCTGTTGCTAAATGAGTCCTATTATGTCTTTTGTGTTGCAGATGAGCTGGCTCAGGCCTTAATGGCCCATTGACAAAGGGCCATTAATAAAATAAAAAATAAAGTAAAGTAAATAAATAAAATAAATAAATAAAAATAAATATATAAATAAAATATAAATATTTATTAAATAAAAAATACTAAAATATTTAATTTTCTAGGTGGGTTTTTACTACCTACAGTACCTCACTGACAAAAAAAAATCTCTCTAAAAATGGAATATTGCCCAGTCTATTTGGAATGTCCCATTTTTCATTACTGCATTTAAAATTACTTTGTCCATTTTATTTTAGCTTTAATACTGCTAATAATGTGATATTAAACATGCAATCGGAAGAAATAACGAAGTCTGAATTTCCCCTTTCCCCTTCATCAAACTGTGTTCTAACTGCACCAAGTTCACCAAGTGGTGTAGTCAGAGTGATTTCTAATAGTCTAGTAGTTACAAGGAGCCCTACCTCAAGAGACACTGGTTGCATGTGCCTTTATGAGGAAGTCTGCTATGAGGACAAGCAGAACTGCTTGTGGTGAACAGCCTGTGATACCCCTTTACAAGCTCCTGGATGTAAGCTGAAGATGGATGTTGACATTCTTGAGGCGTTTGATCTTGGATTATTTCAATTTACATACCCCAAGGGACATCCAGGTTACCTTCATGGGTGCATGGCCTCTATGTTAAGCATGGGGTTATGGCAGTAATCATGGTCCCAATACAGGTAGTCCTCAGCTTACGCCCACAATTGAGTCCAAAATTTCAGTTGAAAAGTGGAGGCCTTTGTTGAGTTTTGCCCCATTTTACGACCTTTCTTGCCACAGTTGTTAAGCAAATCAATGCCTCTGTTAAGTTAGTAACACGGTAGTTAAATGAATCTGGCTTCCCCATTGACTTCGCTTGTCAGACGGTCGCAAAAGGGGATCACGTGACAACACCCCCCTCCCCCTCAGGACACTGCAACTGTCATGAGTCAGTAACCAAGCATCTGAATTTTGATCACATGAACATGGAGATGCTGCAACGGTCATAAATGTGAAAAACGGTCATAAGTCACTTTTTTTCAGAGCCATTTGTACCTTCGAACAGTCACTAAACAAACTCTTGTAAATAGAAGGCAATTTGTATTGGGATTAGGCCTTTATTTTGGAGCAGATGAGATGCAGTATAAATATGGAGGACACCCTTTGCCTAGCCAGATCACTTTGTTGTTAAGATGCGTATAACAGATGTCCCAAACCTCTGTATGAGAAATTGGACCCATAGCTTGGTCCATTCCAGAGAACTTAGGGGAAGGAAGACTTCTAACAATATAGGGCCTTTCATCTCCTAAGAAATCATTCACTGCAGCTAAGTGTGTCCTGGGAAAATATATTTTAAAAGAATGAAGTAGCTTTATTTTGAGCCAAAGATTGAGTGGTTAGTCACATTTTTACAAGGTGTAACTGATGTAATTGTTTGCAAGTACCATAAACTTGCTGTGTAGCAAAGTTGTTTCTTCTATTTTAAATATCATCAGCTTCTTCCCAGAGAACCTGTCCCCAAAAAGTAATGTGATCATTTGGTTCTATTATCACTGCTATCAAATTGTGTAAAGAATCAAAGGTCTTAATTTTAATCAGTATTTATGAAAACCTTGAACGTCAGCGACGTTGGTTATTTTTTTAAAGCGCTTCTGATTTGCTTTTGTCTCAAAAGGAGAAAAATAGAACACAAAGGAAACATTCCGAATCCTCCTTCCTGGTTTATATCCTTTCATTTATCTTAAGCCAGGGTTGCTCATTCGGTACCATTCACAAAGTGAGATGATATCCTTGTATTTCCTCGTCAGGCTGGTCTTTCTGGTTTGCTGTGTCACCAGGATCAAATCAAAGCGACTGTGTGGGACTAATCATACAAAGTGTTTCACCACCTTGAACAAACAACAATTTTGGCTGCCATTTTCCAGCAAAAAAAAAAAAAGTCAGGGCTTTTAAACATTTTCTCCTGAATAATTTTCACATTCCTCTTATGAAATTTGGAGGATATGATGTAGTTTTGTTTTTTACTTTATGTACAACGAATACGTAGAACATTGGAGCCCAGCTTAGCAGGCCATAATAAGCGTGGAACACCTGGATGTAAGAATTGTAAAGAGAATAGGCCTCCCCCAACATTTCTCACCCATGGCAACTTTAAGATAGGTGGGCTTTAACTCCCGAATGCTGGCTGGGGAATTCTGGGAGTTGAAGTTCGCCCAAGTTGAGGCTCCAAAATAAAGTTGAGAAACATTGGCCTAGGACAGGGGTGGGCAATTGTGGCTCTTTTACAACCTGTGGACTCCCAACTCGCCAAGCTGTCTCAGGAATTCTGGGAGTTGAAGTCCACAAGTTGTAAAAGAGCCACAATTGCCCACCCCTGGCCTAGGACATTGTATGAAGCGATGGATGTGTATTTTAACATACCTTTTACAGCAGGGGTCTCCAACCTTGGCAACTTTACGACTTGTGGACTTCAACTCCCAGAATTCTGGCTGAGGAATTCTGGAAGTTGAAGTCCACAAGTCTTAAAATTGCCAAGGTTGAAGACTCCTGCTTTACAATATTGTTATTCATTGAAGACCTGGCCATTTGACTTAATTGTCACCTAGGGAGCAAGTCTTCAATTTGTGACAATCTGTTTTTTTGTCCGGGTTGTTTACAGATGGACTGGTTCACCCAGATATCTGGAACATCCTCACAGTATCATCATTGTACTTGCGCATTTTAATTTGGAAGGCATTCGGCTCCCCTCCTCCCCACTAGTTTAGAGGTAGAGGAAGTAATTGTTACAGGGAAGTTTCAGGGACATTTCAGATTCAAGTTTGAAGCTGCTGATAAGGCAGCCTATAATTGGAGACATAAACAGCCAAGCGAAGGAAGTAGCCTGAGATAATTGGGTGTTCCTGCTCTGTCCCACTTAAGCACATCAATAATATTATGACTTTTATGCTTGGTTAACATAGATGAGAAGAATCTGAAAAGCCGCTCAACTCCAGTCATGTCTTGACAGGAAATAATGAACGGATATGGCAGCTAAGAATGCAGAGATTTCCTGCTCATCCAAATAAACGGTATTTTAATCAGAACTGAAGTCTGAATCCATTCTGGTGTCCTTGATCTTGGCAATCACTCCTAAGTTCCTAACAAATCCACCTCTGTGAGCAGAATTAAATAGTTGTTTTGCCTGAATGAACAATGGTTATCAAGTTAAATTGCCCTTGCGCATGCTTGCAGGGATTTAATTAATTTATTTAATTTTTATAGCTGCCCATCTCAAGTAAATGACTCTGGGTTTGGGTTAGGTATTGTAGTCCACTCTATGACAGGAGTGGATTTTCAGAATACAGATAGTCCTTGACTTACGACCACAGTTGAGCCCCAAATTTTGTTAAGTGAGACATTTGTTAAGTGAGCTTTGCCCCATTTTAGGACCTTTCTTGCCCCAGTTGCTAAGTGAATCACTGCGGTTGATAAGTTAGTAACACGGTTGTTAAGTGAATCTGTCTTTCTTACTGATTTTGCTTCTCAAAATCACATGACCTTTCCAATCACCATGAGGCCTGATCGTTCCTCTCTGGGGTTTTTTTTACCTTTTGGAGTAAGAGCCCAATAGTGTGGAATCCAGTTTTTAATGGAGTCTGTATTATGTATGCCCTTGATAATGATATAACACGGAAGAAGACAGAAATAGCTTTCCACCCATCCTCTCGGCTTCTCCTGCTCTTGTTGCTTGTTTTGTGCTGCCCGGGATGCTACTTATTCAACATGTTTTGCAATGATTTTTGTTCGTTTTAAGTGACTTATTTTTTCCCCATAGCTGCTTTGAGGTTTTGCTTTTTGGTAGAAAAACAGCGATATATTTTCACATAATCAGACAAGTCTGACAATGGTGTGTCAGAGTGGAAAACATGATAGAGTAGTCTTTGGCAAGTTGGTGTCTTGCTTTTGTCTGTAAGTGTTATGATCAGGTAATTGCTCAGCAGATGCTAGACGTGCCAGTTTTTGTTTTGTTTTTATTCTTATTTATATGCCGCCCTTCTCCGGAGACTCAGGGCGGCTTACAATGCGTTAAGCAATAGCCTTCATACTTTTGTATGTTTTATACAAAGTCAGCTTATTGCCCCCACAAACCGGGTCCTCATTTTACCCACCTTAGAAAGGATGGAAGGCTGAGTCAACCTTGAGCCTGGTGAGATTCAAACTTACAGTAATTGCAGGCAGCTGGATGTTAAATGCTGCCTTGTAGGAGGCATTAGCCTCCTACGCCACTCAGGCTCCTCAGTTTTCCTTCTCAGCAGCAGATACTGACTGTTTAACACTCTATAAAGTAGTTAATTGTTATTGGCGGGCTTCTCTGCATTTTACGGCTTTTAATTTCCTGATACATTTGCAGGGGGATAGGGGATAAAACCAGTGGTGGGATTCAACCGGTTCGCACCACTTTGGTTGAACCGGTTGTTAAATTGCTAGCTGGCCACTCCCCGCCCCTTCCCTTCCAGAAATCTCCACGCGCCCCGTTTTTCAACTTTCAATTTCTAAGCATGAGGGGTGCTCAAAAGTTATGACGTGCCTTGGGGACTGTAAAGATATCTTGGCCACCTTAATATAGCTTAGCTATGCTTGGTAAATATCATAACTTTTTAACATTTGTTTGTTTCATTTGGGTAGTAACATCTACTGTAAGAAAGGAAGTTACGGGGAAAATAACCTACCCAAAGGTCACAAAAGAGACGGATTGACCTTGGATGTGATAAGGTAGACATCACTGATGAATTAATAAGAACATACTGTACTTTGTTTATAGAATAGCTGAAGTTTCTTAATATTCTTCAGTGATATCTCAGGTGGAGCCATCTCTGTTGGAATCAGTCATGAGTAGTTGCTAGTTGTTGGTACTGTATATTATTCATTTGCTTCGTTCTATTTTTGTTCTTTTAAAGTTCGCTGGTCATTGACCGAATAAATACTATAGATTGATTGATCTGAGTGATTAAAGTGGATCATGAGGTCTTGGCATGTGACAGAGTTATCAAAGAATTACATGCGGTTAAAATACTTAAAATTCCTGGAGAGAAAAGGCATGGTCAGAGTAGCAAAGGAGGGCTAGGTCAGGGAGGGAGGGAATTCACTAACAGAACTGAGCAATAGAAATACAAGTAGCCCTCAGCGTACGACCTCAACCGAGCCCAGAATTTCTGTTGCTAACCAAGACAGTTGTTAAGTGAGTTTTGCCCCGATTTACGACTTTTCTTGTCACAGTTGTTAAGCGAACCACTGCAGGTGTTAAGTTAGAAACACAGTGGTTAAGTAAATGTGGCTTCCTCGTTGATTTTGTTTGTCAGAAAGTCAGAAAAGTTGATCGCGTCACACACACACACACATACCAGGACACTGCAACCATCCTAAATACGAATCTGATGCCAAGCATCCAACTTGTAATCACGTGATCGTGGGGATGCTGCAATGATCATAAATGTGAAAAAACAGTCATAACCCACTTTCTCAGTGCCGTTGTAACTGTGAACGGCGGTAGTAAGTCAGGAACTATCTGTAGAATGCCCATTCGTGCGTGGTGACTGTGATTACGGGCGTGGCTAACTCTTGAAATGTGGTTTGATAGTTTTAAATAAAAGATGGTGACAGCAAACTAGCCAGTGTCTTAAGCCAGAGGTCTTCAAACTCGGCAGCTTTAAGACTTGTGGACTTCAACTCCCAGAATTCTCCAGCCAGCAAAGCTTTGCTGGCTGGAGAATTCTGGGAGTTGGAAGTCCACAAGTCTTAAAGCTGCCAAGTTTGGGGACCACTGGTCTAAGCAGTTGTGACTGTCTCAGGTCAAGCATCTCAAAACAATCATGGTTATACAGGTAGTCTTTGACTTACTATGATTCACTTAATGACCACTCAAAGTTACAGCAGCACTGAAAAAGTGACTTATGACCGTCTTTCTCACTTGTGACCATTGCAGCATCCCCACGGTCACCTGATTTACATTCGGATGCCTGACAACCGACTCACATTTATGGTGATTGCGGTGCCCCGGGGTCATGTGATCTCCTTTTGCAACCTTCTGACAGGCAAAGTCAACGGGGAAGCTTCACTTAACAACCGTGTTACTAATTTTAACCAACTGCATTGATTCACTTAACATGAGTGGCGCGGTGGTCTGGAGGTGGAGCTCTCACCTCACAATCAGGAGGCTGTGGATTTGATCCTAGGTAGAGGCAAATATTTCTCTATCTGGGCACACTGAGAATATATCTGCTGGAAAATAAAACTCCGCATTGGTGACAGGAAAGGCATCCGGCCAGCAAACACTCAGCTCCATTCAATTGCTCAGATTCCATCTAGCAAGGGATTATGGGGTCGTTAAATACTTTGTATCTAAAACAAAGTAAAATGGGGCAAAACTCACTTAACAAGTTTCTCACTTAGCAACATAAATTTGGGGCTTGTTTGTGGTTGTACCCGTACAATAGTCATGTTATTTATTGTTAGTTGTCTCTATACAAAAAGATTTATGAATGGTCCCAGGCTTCATGGAACCAATGTACTTCAGCTGTGTGTTTTCAAAAGCCTTTTAAAGATCAGTTTGGTTTGGAATATGGTCTCCTGGGGCTTCTGTCGGCTACATAGCTTTTCAGAACATTGAAATAGGATCTTTTCAGAGTGTTGATGAATTTGGGGGTAATTCCTTGATAATCAGCCAGAAAGATGAACTCGGAAAAAATTATTTCACTGTAATGCGGTTTCCACTCCATCAGTAAATATCAGAAATGTAAATAAATAAATAAATAGGCACAGAACTGTAAGGGGGAAATAAAAGCAGTCTGTTAATATGAATAAAATCTTGATTGGTTTGATTTGTTTTTTTTTTTCCTTCAGGGGCTTTTATATCCTCAATATGCTGCATAAATAAACATTGCTATCTCAGTTTTATTTAAATTTCTGGTGGGAATATGCTGGAAAATCTTCGGAGCATCTGTCTTTCTTATCCCCACCCTCACCCCCCGGACTCCAAATCTGCATTGCTAAAATGTACCAAAGGAACTGCTTTGGGGGAGTACTTTTCCCCTCCCCGTAATTAAGGACATAAGTAGAGCTGGGAGGCTTCTGGAGAACATAATCATTCCATTTCTACGTTTAAACACCTCCAGAAACTTTGAAAAATATCCTAGGATTGTGACACCAAATTTCAGCCATTTTGGTACTAAAAGTTATCATGACCTGTTCTTCACATTTTGGTGATAGTGATGATTGGTTTAGAGTGGGTCTGGAAACCTGAAACCTCTTGCTGTCATTCTCACCCTTGTTACCCCCTTGTTTTTATTTTTTTTTAAAAAAATAATTAACATCAAAAACCCTGACCTTCCATACATGTTATCACAGCTTCCTATAACTCTCTGGGCCTGGGGCTGAGGCAGAAGGAGCTATCTTTCTCCATTTTTCCCCAGTGCTTTTTCCCCTATGCAAGAGGTTGCATCCCACTGAAAGACCCACAGAGCTCCCTGAATTGTTGATTAAGCATCATTATTGTGTAATACTGTACGAGCAGTGTGATAGCCTGGTGGTGAAGGTGCTCTCCTCCCACTCAGAAGGTTGAGAGTTCAATTCTAGGTAGAGGCAAAAGAAAAAATATCTGCTGCAAACTCCACATAGGCGTCAGGCAGGGCATCCGGCCACTAAACGCACAGCTCCATCCAGTTGATCCCCATTCAACCCCAAATTAAAGGATTACAGAGTCGTAAAAACAAAAGTGTAGAAAACTGTACAGGTAGTCCTCGACTTACAACAGGGGTGGGCACCTATGGCCCTTTTATGATTTGTGGATTTCAACTCCCAGAATTCCTGAGCCAGCCATGTTAGCTCAGGAATTCTGGGAATTGAAGTCCACAAATCATAAAAGGGCCGTAATTGCCCACCTCTGACTTACAATCATTTGTTGTTAGTGACCGTTCAAAGTTACAACATGAAAAAAGTGACTTTTTGACCATTTTTCACATAGGACCATTGCAGCATCCCTGCCCCGGGGGGTGGGGGGGTGGGTTCCACATGATCAAAATTTAGATCTTTGGCTACTAGCTCATATTTATCACGCTTACAGTGTGCCAGGGTCATGTGATCCCCTTTTGCGACCTTCTGACAAGCAAAGTCAATGGGGAAGCCAGATTCATTTAACAACCAAATTAGTTGTTACTAATTTAACAACTGCAGTGATTCACTTAACAACAATGGGAAGAAAGGTCATAAAATGGGGCAAAACTCACTTAACAACTATCTCACTTAGCAACAGAAATGTGGAACTCACTTGTGGGCATCAGTCGAGGACTACCCATACAGTATTAGTCTTTCTTTAATTATGAGTGGAAATGAAGAATGCATTAAAAGTATCACTGCTTTGCCACTATCCATAAAAGAAGCAATTTTTTTTTTTTTGCTAATTTTTAGCTCTTATCTGGATTACCCTAGCAATCTTTTAAGTGAACATATCTCAACTTTGGCAGCTTGGAAGATGTGGGACTTCAACTCCTAGAGTTCTGAGAATTGCAATCCACACATCTTAAAAGTTGCCAAGGTTGAGAAATATTGTTTTCAAGGACCTTACCATGTAGGCAGATAATATTTGGACATTTTTTATTTATTTCCCATCCTTTGGTTCTTGGCGATGTCCTTAATTAGCCTCTGTTTCTTTCCTATCCTTTCTAGGTCTTCTTAGTGGGCAGATGTCTCCTACCAACATTAAACTGGAAAAACTTGATTCTCAGCAAGTACTACAGCTGTGTCTCCGGTACCAGGACCACCTCCACCAGTGCGCAGAAGCTGTGGCCTTTGACCAGAATGCTTTAGTCAAGCGGATTAAAGAGGTGCGACCATGTTGAATCTGGAGAGGGGAGTTTTCCTGTAGGTACAGCTATGAAGTACGGAAGGATTCACGCACGTACCACTACATTCACTGAACTGGTTTGCATGCTTCGTGTTGTTTCAAAATGAAAACATTTGGGGCAGGCGCACTGGGGGAGTGGGGGGATAAAAAGGAGAAATCTAAGGACATCAGCAGCAGTAACTCAGGAGAATAAGGAAAAGGTAGATACTGTAAATTTTGAGGTGTTTCTGCTCCCCTGAAAAATTTCTTTAATTAAAAATTTAATGAAAAGAAAGACTGGGGTGACAAGATAGCAGTGTTCTGATACCTCAGGTGTTGCCACAAATAAGAGAGAATCAAACTATTCTTCAAAGCATCTGAAGGCAGGAAAAAGAAGCAATGGATGGAAAGTACCGGTAATCAAGGAGAGAAGCAACTAAGAACTAAGGAGAAATTTTCTGGCAGCTAGAACAATGAATCAGTGGAACAACTTGCCTCCAGAAGTTGTGAATGCTCCAAAACTGGAAGTTTTTAAGAAGAGGTTGGGTAACTATTTGTCTGAAGTGGTGTAGGTTTCCTGCCTAAGCAGGGGGTTGGACTAGGCTGTTTTCAGGCTGTTCTTTCAGGCCATTTTCAGGCCTTTTTCGGGCTGTTTTCTGGGCCATTTTAAGGAAAGTTTTAGGATAGCTACGCTGGCTGGAGAATACTGGGAGTTGAAGTCCACAAGTCTTAAAGCTGCCGAGTTTGAAGACCCCTGATTTAAATGCTAATTTCTTTATCTGGTTGCTTAAGCTTTTTGTAGCTTTCCATGCCAGAACAACTTTTAAGTCATTTCTTATGTCACTGTTTAAACAGTAGGTGTATCTGTGAGATGACCATAACTATTTTATGGCACAACTCTTAACTGAGAAGAGCAAATGCTTGCTTTTAGAAAATCCTTAAAAAAAAAAAAATCAACAGAAAGTGAAGCAACTAATTGTACAACGGCACCTTAGATGCTGGTGACTCAGAGTACTTGCATCATAGTGTCACGATATGCGTGATGTTAATTGGGGCTTGTAAGAATGTCCACGATTCTCTACAGAAACTCCAGGAGGAATTGGGCAATACGAATATAAGGTCAGGTAGCTTGAGAAAATGCAGTCTTTCTCTTATTTTTTCCTTGGGGATGAAATCCCAGAATGGCTGCCCCAATCTACTGCTCACAAAATAATATGCACTGTGTATGTTTGGTGGAGGTGGGAAGGGAAAAGAATCTGGAATAGGGAAGAATTTTCCTTCCTTTCTTCCTTCCTTCCTTCCTTCCTTCCTTCCTTCCTTCCTTCCTTCCTTCCTCCTCCCTCCCTCCCTCTTCTTTCCTTTCTCTTCCTTCACCTTCTCATATTCCTTCTTTCCTTCCTCCCTCTTCTTTCCCTTCCCATAATTCTCCTCATTTCCTGCCTGCCTGCCTTTCCTCCCTCCCTCTTCTTTCCCTTCCCATAATTCTCCTTCTCACTTCCTTCCTTGAAAATACGTACCGTATTTTTCAGAGTACAAGACACACCGGAGTATAAGACGCACCTACCTTTTTTGTTTTGTTTTGTTTTCCTAAAAAGTTGTTATTTTTTAAGACAAACACACATACAAACATACAATGTATTTTCTTTGAACAGAGTATTTGGCCAGTTCACAAATTTAAACAGTGTTTAAATTTCAATTAAATTTACAATTTCTATATTTCCTTTTTGCCATATTTATTCCTCATCTATTTTTTTAAAAAACCAATATTACCCTTCATCCTCATCTCTAATCTTAATCAAATTCAATTTTTCCCTTCTATTCTATATCATACCCCTTCCCATTGTCATCTATTTTTATATCCATCCTCACATTGGTTAATTATGTAATATTACAATTGTTTAATACAAATTCAACATTTTAATATAAATCAATTAGTTATATAACTATCTTTTTGTATATTAATCAATATGAACATGAATATTCCAATTATTTCCATGCAATCCAATTTCTTACAAATCAATTAATTATATTTACCAATAATAATAAACCAAATAATTTTCCCCATATATTCCTCCAAACCACAACTTAACCATTTCTGCTTTCAACACAATATACAATTAATAGTATCTCAAGTATTACAATTCCCTCGTTAAATAGACTTTCCCCTTATGTTGCTCATTTTCACATCTTAAACTCTCCCAATAACCCAAATAGTTTTGCCCATATAATCCTCCAAATCACAACTTAATCATTTCTACTTTCATCACAATATATAATTAAAAATATTTCAATCGTTACAATTTCCCTAATTAAATTTAAAAATGTTCTAGCTGTTATCCAAGCTACAACTTAATCCTTTTTACTTTCACCACCATATACCATTAAAGGTATTTCAATTGTTACAGTTTATACTTATTCATATGTCTAAAAAATAAATAAATAAATAAAAACCTATCATTGTCTAGATTTCAAAAATACAAAGACAAATATTCCAATTATTATTCATTTCATTTTTACAATCATGATTTCCCGTTTATTTCTTACAACTATTCATATTTCAATTCTAAATATGTATAACATCTTTCTCTTTCATTTCTTTTTCTCCCTTCCCATTTTTATTTTTGCCTTTTTCTTTCTCCTTTTTATCTTTTGTGTTTTAAAATCTTGAACTCTCCTCTTTTGCCCTAAATTTCCCATTGTTTGCACCTACCTTTTTTGGTGAGGAAAAAGAAGAAAAAGAAATCTCCTTCTGCCCCTGCCTAATTTTGCAACTTTGTAGCAAACAGCCTGCTTTACTTTCATTTTCGTTTTCAGCATAGCTTGATTAGCACAAGGAAAAAAAAATCTGCTCCAGCAATTTGCTTCTTTGCAGCAAGCAGCAGAGCCCTGCCCAAAACAGCTGAGAGCAAATCAGCTGAGAGTCAGGAGGCTGATCCAATCAATCTGTGCTAATTAGGCTGTGCTGAAGCTGAAACGAGCTGTTTTTTCTTGCTGTTTGCTTGCAAGGAGGTAACTGCTGTGAGGCACAGGCCAAAGGGTGGGGGCCAGTGGGTGGGCGGGGCTACATTCGGTGTCTAAGACGCACCTAAATTTTCACCGCCTTTTAGGGGGGGAAAAGGTGCGTCTTATACTCCGAAAAATACGGTACTTTCGCTAAAATTCTTCCATTTGGTGCCTGTGAGCCAAGTTTTTCTGAACTTTCTCTCTTCAGGGAGGAAAAAATAAATCCTCCGCCAGTTCAGTGGATAAACGTGATTAATGTAAATAAACAAAAAGCCCAAGTCTGCAAAAATAAACAATAAATGCAGTTTACACAAACTTTCTAAATTTGAAACAAAGTAATTCACGGCAAGTTTACTTGTATCGACTGAGCTTGATTTCTAACATCATCAAGAAGGTACATTGTATGGAAAAAAAAGAAAACCAGAGCAAGAAGAGAAGGAAGACAGTTCTTGATAAATTGCGTACTTGGGAGCAAAACAAGGATTAGTCATCCTGATGTGCTGGAATAAACCCAGCATTCGCTTTAATGATAAATGATCACTATATATAACAGCTTTCCAGCTGTGTCTGCATCTAGGATTTCTGAGGATGACTAATATGCTGTTATTATCGGAAGCAGAGAAGCTGGAAAATTATAGGCTTATAATACTAGAGTATAGAAAATATATAACGTCTCTCTATGCTCTATCCAATTTTCTCTTGGAAAATTGCTTCCTATTTTTTTCTCCTGGAGAACCCAGCTCTTCCAGAGTTCATGAAAAACAATAAGAGAGGAGGAAGGGGGATGAACTTTCAGAGATCAGATTTGATGTAGCTCCAAACAAAGGAGATCCAAGCTTATTTAATGGACACTAGAGAGATCCGGCATAAAAATCCAGTGAGAACATTGACAGCAAAGATGCGGGAAAAAAGGATCTAGATTTTTTTTTTAAAAAAAGGTGTGTGAGCAAACATCATTGGGTTGACTTGATTCCAGAGGAAGTGGAGTGCATCTCTTTTTCAAAACGAATTTTGGAGGAGGATGGCATTAAAATAATGGCCAATGTAGTCTCAGCCCAGCCAGAATATAGTCCAGATCATCCCCTAAAAAGTGATGGTGCAATGGTTAGAATGCAGTATTGCAGGCTAACTTTGCCAACTGCCAGCAGTTCGATCCTGACATGCTGAAGGTTGACTCAGCCTTCTAGCTTTCCAAGGTTGGTAAAATGAGGAGCTGGATTGTTGGGAGCAACATGCCGAATCTGTAAACTGCTTAGAGAGGGTTGTAAAGCACTGTGAAGTGGTATATAAGTATAAGTGCTATGATTAAAATGGGAAAGTTGCAGAAAGTTATTCATCACTGACTAGTGCTGATGATCTTACGTCGTTTGGGTAATGAGGCGTCTGCAAGAAAACAACCAAGCACCAGGAATCCCTCTTTTCAACCTTGAACTATAAAAATTTTCCTTTAACAGTTATTCAACACTTATGGGTCTAAGGATGGCCTTTAGAGAAGGGGGTAGACCTCTTTCAAGACAGGCGCCACCACCCCATCTTGCAGAGAGGCATTATTTGTGTGAAGAAGACACAACACCTTTTTGTTTAATAAGTGGACAACATTTCGGTCAATTCCATAGTATTTCATTACAGTAATTTTGCTTCCCTTCAAGAAATTGATCACATTTCCTGTATGCGTTAGTTTATGAAGTAGTTCATGAACCTCTGAGTGTTACTTATGCAGTATTGTTGTTGTTAGTTGCAAAGTCGTGTCCGGCCCATCGCGACCCCATGGACAACGTTCCTCCAGACCTTCCTGTCCTCTACCGTCCTCTGGAGTCCATTTAAGCTCATGTCGACTGCTTCAGTGACTCCATCCAGCCACCTCGTTCTCTGCCGTCCCCTTCTTCTTTTGCCCTCAATCCTTCCCAGCATTAGGCTCTTCTCCAGTGAGTCCTTCCTTCTCATTAGGTGGCCAAAATATTTTCCTCTTCAGGATCTGGCCTTCTAAAAAGCAGTCAGGGTTGATCTCCTCTAGGACCGACCATTTTGATCGCCTTGCAGTCCAAGGGACCTATGAAATACATGTTCACTCTTTTTTGTTGGACATCTCCTGATACGGATAGTTGCATTGCAGTAATCCAGGAAACACACCTGGCAGGGAAGGTGCATCTCAAGGTGAGTTCATTTGATTCCTGGGATTGAAAAAGTGCTTATTATGAGTTACGCAGAATTTTGCTTGTGGAAGAAGTTGCAGAGCCTTCCACGGGTAAGGAAATAGGTACCGTACAATGCATGATAGTGCTCATTGTCTTGTGTCGGGCTTTATTTATAGAGTTGCTAAATAGTATAGGACGTTGAGTAAAAGAAAAGTGATCTAATGTGCTCTGCACACGACACAGATGGTTTTGTTTGCAGTCGTGAGCCCTCTGCTCATTGGAAGCTGGTTGATGGTTCGTGAGCAGGTATGACTTCATAAGGTTTGGGGTTGAGATTGTTTGCTGACTGCCACAGTTTTAAATAGCAGAAGCAGAAATTGGGTCTGCTTTGAGTTTGTTATAAATGTCAAACAGCTGAACCTCTGGATTGGATTTGTATTTTTGAAAGGGTTTTAAGATCAATGTTGAGAGACAATAAATCATTAGCTTTCTCTGCTTCCAGCTCTTCTGGGAGAATCAATTTGGAAAGGCTAATACGGATTAGATCAGATTATACATATGTTGAGGACATCGTGAAATTAATTATCGTTAGTACTCGGTTTTTAAAATAGTCCAGGTACATAAAGATTGTCCTCAAATGTGCTTTTTTGAGAGGCAACTGAACTTTCTTGTTTTTCTTTAAAGACGTTTCACTTCTCATCCAAGAAGCTTCTTCAGCTCTGACTGGATGGTGGGGAATGGAAGGATTTATACTCCTTGCAGACAGCTGGTCATTTGCATCCTTTCAGAGAGTCTTTGAGGCCACTTGGAGGTTTATCTGTGTCCTCAAGGTCACCTGAGTAGTGCAAATGGGTGTGGAGAGCCTTCTTGGAACTGCTGAAAGGACTGTGCAGTAGATTGGAGATAGATGATGTGATATACCTCCCTCTCTGTTGAGAAAGGGCTGTTCAATTTTGATAAAGATGGCATCTTTGACCCCTCTTTCAAACCAGTGGTCCTCTCTGTCCAAAATGTGCACTTTCCTGTCTTCAAAAGAGTGGCCTTTGTCTTTTAAATGCAGATGGACTGCTGAATCTTGTCCTGATGGGTTTGTTCTCCTCTGTTGTGTCATGTGTTTATGAAGTGGTTGTTTTGTTTCCCCAATGTACAGATCTGCACATGGCTCACTGCATTGTACTGCATATACCATGTTGCTTAGTTTGTGTCTGGGCGTTTTATCCTTGGAGTGGACAAGCTTTTGCCCTAGTATATTCTTGGGTTTAAAGTGTGTACGTATGTTGTGTTGGCTGAAGATCCTTGTAAGCTACATTAAGACGGTTTATTGTGAATATTTCTGCCAGTGGGGCATTTCCTGAAATATGAAGCAAGTTTATTGAAGTGTTGCAAAGAATTCTGAAGAATTCAGACCCAAGGCGGATTTGTTCGTATTGGTTTGCAGTATCGCCAATTTAAGTAGTGTTGAAAAAATAGCAGGTAACCCTTTTTCCAAGAGAGCACAATGGATATAGCTTGCCACACTGAGAGGTTTGCTAATAAAAAAATAATAAAAATTTGATCACTAATAAATAAGTTACTTAGAGTACTAATGGCAATAACTAAATCCTGGGAAAAACAAAGGTAGGAAAATTTATTTATTTACTTATGAGAGTTATAGCAGTGCCCATCTTGTAGCGCATAAGTGTAGGTAGCTTGCAAAAATAAATAAATAAAAAAGCCAAGAAAACCAGGCCCCTGACCCACAGTTGTCAATCTATCGTACAGTCCTCGGGTCTAAACTCTCCTTGATGCTACTGTTGTGACCTCGGCTTCCTTAGAAATTAAACAGCACAAACATAGTCCCAGCAAACCTCTTTAATTCATACGTCTGTAAATTACTTTCATTTACAGTCCGCAAGGCTTGATAAACAGTCTTTTTGAGGAAGGTTATCAACACCCACCTATCTCACATGGAACGCTGCCAAAGAGCTAATTTCCAGACGCAGGGCAAGGCCAAACTTGGCACAGAGTCACAAACAGAAGTTTCAAATCCTGAAACGGCCAGATGAACTAATTGCTTCCTGCAAAAGCTCATGTTCCATTCGCTTCTCTTTTATGTCTTATGGGATGGGCCAATCATCTCCAAGCCTTACTCCCAAGACGACCCTGTTTCTTTAATCGTTCCTGTCTCCTGGCAGCTCTGCGCATGTGCACACTGGGAACAGGCTCACGCTGTTCTTCTGCCTCACTGATGTCAGGCTCCGGAGACTCCGGAGGTAACAAGGAACTACCAGATGGCCTTGGCCCCCTCTCTGCCTCCAACTCAGAGCCCTCATCTGAGCCTTCCCCAGACTCCAGGACTGGCCCACATTCCTCCTTAACCTCCTCAATGTCCAAATCTGCTGGCCGCTGGCAGGCCACAACAGCTACACCTGGGGGAAAACCAACTGTTTATGACTTTCTGTCTGAGGCTAAGGGGTTTGGAAGAAAATTTTCTGGTAAAATTAGAATTGATTGCAAATTGGAAGTGTGCAGAGGTGGTATTCAGCCGGTTCGGTAACAGTTTGGGCAAACCAGTAGCGGAAATCACGGATGGGCTTCTCCCCTCCCCCCTCCCCCACCACCCCCCGACTCTATGCTGTCCTATTTAGGCACATTTTTGAGACTGGGCGCATGCACGGAAAGCACATGCCCAAGCAAAGCAAATGCGTAGAAGGCCGGGCGAATGCGCGGTGGTGCATGCTCACACATTTTTGGTGCTGGGCGAACCGGTAGGTAAATTATGTGACTCCCATCTCTGGAAGTCTGGGCTGAGGAAGATTAAATAGGATAATTGTTCAGGAAACAATACTTTTTTATAGCAACAGCTAGAAAATTCTGCTAGTGAAAGGAAGCTTTGATTAATTGGTAGATCATGTGCTATCAAGCCATTTTATACTCTTTAGGGAATCACATAGATATAGAAAGGAAAGTTTTTCCACCTTTTACTGAGTAAATTGATGGCCTCGGTTCTTCGTTACACATGTAATGACATAGCCGTTGCTTTACATCCCCCCCCCCACTTAAAAATAAAGCCCATAATTTTGGCTAGCAATTTTCAAACTGTGAGCAACAAAGGTTAGAAAGATCAGAGGATCTCAGCTCCTCAGTTCACCGGAAAGATTGCTTATTGGATCTAGTCTTATTTTTATGCTCAAAGAAGCCTCTGCAGGGCAGCTGGGCTCTTTGCCTAATGAGGTTACGTTCAAGTATTTTTGTGGTCAAGAGTTGCCTATTTTTTGGCGAGGCTGCCGGTTTCATCTCCTTGGGGTCAAGTCCTGCTTTCCAGATCGCTTTACATGGAACGGTTGTATTTTGGCGTGCCCCAAACAATGATTTATATCGGAATTTCATGCTCTTAAAGTGGTATTTTTCAAACTTGACACTTTGATGGGTTGACTCCAACTCCCCAAATACCCCTAAAGGAATTTGCTCTAGAGCCGTGATGGTGAACCTATGGCACGCGTTCCAGAGGTGGCACGCAGAGCCCTCTCTGTGGGCACATGTGCCATCGCCAACTGCTCTTCTGATTTCCGGTGCGTACATGAGTGCCAGCCAGCTGGTTTTTGCGAGTGCCGGAGTGCTGAAAACGGCCCGAAAATGGTCAAAAAACAGGCCGTTTTCAGGCCTTTTTCTGGGCCATTTTCAGGCTGTTTTCAGGCCATTTTTTGGGTTGTTTTCAGGCTGTGTTTTGGCCGTTTTCAGGCCATTTTTCAGGCTGTTTTCAGGCCATTGTGGGAGAGGTTTTCAGGCTTTCAGGTCGAAAAACGGCTGTGAAAACAGCTGAAAAACAGCCTGGAAACAGATCCAAAAACAGGCATGCGCGCGCCAACCAGCTGGTCTTCGGGTTTCCAGTGCTCCAGCACGCACACATGCACTCGCGTTCCAGTTTGGGCACTTGGTGCCAAAAAGATTTGACATCACTGTTCTAGAGGTCTCTTAAAAAGGATACTTTTGAGGTAGGCCTTTATGGCTCCAATCATAATGTAGTCTCTGGATTACTGGAAATTGCAGAATATAGGCCTGAATAAGGTTACTTGGAAGTTTTTAAACCGTCTTTGGAAGCAGGACTGTTTATTTGGATTTTAGGAGAAAATTGTTCTGTCTTCCAGCTGCTTCATAGAGATCCAACTCAACACGATATGTATTTAAATACATATTGTTTAAATACATACAATATGTCATTAAAAATATGTTCTAGGATCAAGTAAAAGTAAGAAATGGTTTCTTGTGAAGGAAAGATTGCATTTTCCACTTTTAAAAGTTTAGGATATAATATTTTTGCCTTTTGGGTTTCATCTTTTTTTTTTTAAACAAAAGAAGCATTAAATTATATTTTAAGGCACAAAAGTGAGCAAAACATTTTTGCCGCCTCCTCCATTCCTAAACAGCTGAAAAGATCTCTGTTCCAAAGAACTTAGAATGAGTGAAAGGAAGGGGAAAGGTAACAAATTGAGAGCAAATTTGTATGCGTCGATAATCCTTATCCTCCTTTGAGTGGCTTTCTAAAAAGTTATTGTTTCCTGATTGCTTTTTTGTATCCTATGACTATCATTAAGTGTTGTACCTTATGATTCTTGATGAATGTATCTTTTCTTTTATGTACACTGAGAGCATATGCACCAAGGGAAATTCCTTGTGTGTCCAATCACACTTGGCCAATAAGGAATTATTCTGTTCTGTTCTGTTCTGTTCTGTTCTGTTCTGTTCTATTCTATTCTATTCTATTCTATTCTATTCTATTCTATTCTATTCTATTCTATTCTATTCTATTCTATTCTATTCTAGGATACCACAAAGACATTCAGCAAGGGGAATGCTTTTGTTTGTTTATTTAAATGACAAGCAGAGCTGTCCATCTTATGCACCATAGCCCAGGCTGCTTCAGTCATAAAACAATAAAACGAATAAAACCAAATTAAAAACTCCCTACTTCTCCAAACAACTCACCTCTCACCTTGTAAGGGCCTGCTGGTTCTCAGGTGAGAGAGTTTTACAAAGGACCACTGCTGAGAAAGCACACACACTGCCTAAGTCCCACAGGACGGCAACGTTTAAGGCAGGAGTCAGCAACCTGCGGCTCTGGAGCTGCATGTGGCTCTTTCACCCCTCTGCTGCGGCTCCCTTTCACTCAAACTATACATCACAACCACCGATGTGTGACACCCGCCAGCACGCGATTTATTGAGCTTTTCAACCCCCGGTAGGCCAACCATAGATAAATCCAAGAAAAGAACAGTTTCAGAAGAAAAGAGAACATTTAATTCAACTACATATGCTAGTTTTGTGTCTGCTCAATAAATAGTCAGGCACGGGAAGGGTTTTGTGGCTCCCGCTGTTTTTTTTTTTTCCTGAAAGGAATCCAAATGGCTCTTTGAGTGTTTAAGATTGCAGACCCCTGGTTTAAGGGAAGGGATCTGGAGCGTGCCCAGCCTATTTGACCTGGTAGAACAGGCAAAATATCAGGTAGAGGCTACCCATAGATAAAGTGCCTCCTGCCATTTAGGGCGTTAAAGGTGATGCTACCTTGAATTGCACCTGGGGTGTAAGTAAAAGCCAGTGGAATTCACGCAGCAGTGATGTTAACATGGGCAAACTCTGGTAGCTTTCAGGACTGGTGGTAGTTTCTGGATAGTCTTTGTGGTCGTCCCCACGTAGACAATTGCAGGAATAGGATCTGCTCATGATGGCGGTGATTGCCAATATGGCCTCTCACAATCTTCCCAGAGCCGTTTTGTCAGAGTTAAGAGTTAGGGTTGCCATACAAATTGTAGGAAGAAAGAAACTCTTTTTCATACCGGGAAGGGAATATTAATAATCCATGTCCGGCCTCGGTGGTGGCGCAGTGGTTAGAGTGCAGTATTGCAGGCTAATTCTACCCAATGCCAGGAGTTTGATCCTGACCGGCTCATGGTTGGCTTAGCCTTCCATCCTTCCGAGATTGGCAAAACGAGGACTCCGATTTTGGGGGCGGGGCAATAGGCTGACTCTGTAAACCGCTTAAGAGAGGGCTGTCAAGCACCGTGAAGCGGTATACAAGTCGAAGCGCTAAGCTCTGTTTCTGTTGTTGTTTATTTTTACAGATGGATCTTTCGGTAGAAACGCTGTACACTTTAATGCAAGAGCGCCAGAAAAGGTACGCCAAGTATGCTGAGCAGATCCAGAAAGTCAACGAGATGTCCGCCATCCTCCGCCGCGTCCAGATGGGCATTGACCTAACTGTCCCACTGATGGAGAGGCTGAACAGCCTGCTGCCCGAGAACGAGCGGCTGGAACCTTTTTGTATGAAACCGGACAGGGAGCTCAAGTTATAGCTTCCATCCGGCCATCTATTCTCAGGCTTGACTGCAGGACCATGCTTGAAAGCTTCAGGCTCAGGGTGAGTACAAGACCCTCCAGGGACGGATGGAGAGCACAGCTGCGTTTAGAAGGACATGCATTTGGCTACTTTCACAGTTTTTGCCGGCTTGCTTATCACTGCTGCCACCAAGCAGAGTGTTTAATCAAGCTGAGATCTCTGTCTTCCCTTCCGTCTACAGTGGTTTTTAACTCTTTATTTCTAGGACACCGTGTGGCCTCCAGGGACAAGTTGGTGTCCAAGGAACCATTGTTGAGGGCATATGGTCAGTTCATACACAATCTGGGGCAAACCTCTTTGGTTTCACTGTGCCCTGCCTTGTAAACGTTAGCATCCCCAGCATTCCCTGGCCTTTCGAGCAAAGATTGCAGGTAGTGGACAAATGGACTTTCAGGAGTCTTTATTCATCAGCTGCCATCCCATCTTATTGAATAATTCCTTATAAGGATCTATTTAAAAAAACCAAAACATTGGTTTCCCACAGGACACTTTGAAAACCCGTTTTCCTTTTCTTAATTGGGTTGAAGAGTCTAATTCAGGGGTCAGCAACCTGTGGCTCCGGAGCTGCATGCAGCTCTTTGGGCCCCTGCTGTGGCTCTCTGTCAGGTGATCCCACCACTGACTGGTCCCATCCCTCGCCCTCCCTCCCAGTCACTCCTTGCCTGGCCTGAGAAGGTAAGGCCGATGGTGGGGGATGGAAAAATGGCCAGGGCAGAGACAGAGAGATACAGAGAGAGGGGGAGAGAGAGACATAGAGAGATGCAGAGAGGGACGGAGGGAGGGGAGAGAGAGAGATGTCAAAAGGATTTTGTGGTTCCCGGTGTTTTTTAACAACTGGTTCTCTGCCCTAATGACCAGCTGTGTAGACGTGGCTAGGGGGTCATGTGACTGGTGGAAGTGAGTGACATCGAGTTGGCCATGCCCACCCAGGTTTTGTGGCTCCCGGTGTTTTCTTTTCTGTAGGAAACGGGTCCAAATGGCTCTTTGAGTATTTAAGGTTGCAGACTCCTGGTCTAATCAAACCCATTAGCAGCACGTTTAGGAAAGAAAGGCCGAATTTGTCTTACCAGAAAGATTTTAGGTTCCTTGTAATGATGTGTAGCTTTTTGCAGTTCATAGTGAAACCTCTAAAGCCCGAAGGAGCCTTGTTCACCTCACTTGCATAACACAATGCGGCTTGTGTGGGACGAATTTCCTTTTTGTGGTCTAGTGGACTCACCTTCCCATGCAATTTGGTTGTGTGCTTAAATTACTTCTTCCTTTATGGGGCCGTTAAATGCGTGACCGCTTGAGTTATGGCACTGTCACGGCTATGCAGTTCAGGCCGCCCCTGCCAAAGGGACAGGTCAGGTTGCCTTGTCTTTTGCTCCCGTTTCCTCGGAAACTTTCTGAATCCATGTGGTCTCCTTGAGTTGCCAGGATTGCTAATAAAAATCTGTTCTATAAGAAATAGGAGCGATTTTAAATTTGTGGCCAAAGGAAGTTGGAAAAGTGCTATGCCAGGGAATTCTTACTTTATTTACATTATTCTTATGGCAATTGGAGGGGTCTCCCCCACCTTCCAAGATAATTCATGGGCAGAGCCTGCCCTGGCTTTTCCATTTCTCTTTCTCCCTCTGCACTTTTATCTGTGTTGGTGATATTTTTTTCCCAGCATTAAAGCTAAAACTGCATGTGCACTGGAAACGTGTGTCAGAATAGCCTGTATTTAAAATTGGCATATTTTAATCAGGAGTGGGCTTCAAAAATTTTAGCAAGGGGTTCTCTGCCCGGTTGCTGGGTGGCCATGGTGGACGTGGCCTAGTCAGCCTCCTGAACCACAGCGGGGGTGTTTTTGCCCTCCCCAGGTTCCGGAGGCTTTACTCGAGCCTCTGGGAGGGCGAAAACGGCCTCCCCAGGCTCCGGAGGCCCTCTGGAGGCCGGAAATGAATTTCCAGTAGGCTTGTTTTTCACCCTCCCCGAGCCTCCGCGCACATCCTGCAGTTACCTACGTCCAGAACGGGCCGCGTGGGGACTCCTAGGAGAGGAGGGGAGGGGTGGGCGGGGCCAGCCAGGAGTGGGATTTGGGGGGTTCTCCGAACTGCACAGAATCTTGGCTAGAGGTTCTCCCGAACCCTCAGCAGCCCACCCCTGGTTTTAATCATACCTTAGTGGCTCTGTCACAAAAGAAGGAGTGGATTTCCCCGTTTTTATATTTATTGTAACCTGTCCTTCTCAGATATTCATCCCAATCGATGTACTGGTCTGGCTTGGAAAAATACCGTGCTTGAATTCATCTCTATCATCAGTTGGAGGAATGCTATCTTCCATTTCTATGTTTTGTTTTCTCCATCACAAAGACGATCAGATTTCGGTGCTGGCCAACGAGGACACCCTAACCTCCCAGTCTCGAGAGACAAGCACATAGAGTCAGTTTTGTCTGAGGAAAGAAAATTTAATTGGGGGGACAGTCTCTGGACAAGAGATTAAATCACTGGCAGATTCTATGACGCTTCTCAGTCACCCAGGTTGTCCCAAAGGTGCTTTTTCAAGAGGCAACTGGAATGAAGACGTTTCGCTTCTCATCCAAGAAGCTTCTCCAGCTCTACTGCGGCTTCATGGATGAGAAGCGAAACGTCTTCAAAGGAAAAACCACAAAGTCCAGTTGCCTCTTGAAAAAGCACCTTTGGGATAACATTGGCACAGGGGTCTCCAACCTTGGCAAACCTGGCTGGGGAATTCTAGGAGTTGAAGTCCTCCTGGCTTAAAGTTGCCAAGGTTGGAGACCCCTGCATTGGCAGCTTCCAAGCCATTGGGCATGTTTCTTTGCATGTTTTAACACAATTATTACTTCAATAAGATATGGACACCCAGATTCTCACGCTCAAAAGACCAAGGTCCCCCTTCTGCAGGGGCAAATGAAACATATCATCACTGACTTAATGATTTAATAAGCCCCTTTCCCTGCCCAGACATCCTCCCACCCAACAACATGAAAACCCCTCACCAGGACAGTGCTCCCAAGCCCAGGTCAGATTTGGCTTATTTTGATGCTGCCTAGAATTCCCAGAGACCATGGAGTTTGCCCATGGTTGGGAACCAGATAGGGGAAGGCCAAACCTGACCACCCATAGATGTTCGTGGAAGAAACGCAATTCCTTCCAAAGGTAGAAACATTTAAGTTTCCTTGGCAATAACCTGGAGAAGGGAATGCATGGAAATAAAAAACAAAGGCACAGAATGCCCTCTCAAAGAATTGAATCCAGTGTAAACATCGCTGATTAAAAGAATGACAGTGATCTCCTGCCCCAGCACGGTTCCATATGCAGACTGGAAACTGATTGGAAGATATCGCTATGGGGAATCTCGTCTACTTGCCATCATCCGTCTTTGAGCTGACTGCCAAGCTTTTCCTTCCACAAGTTTTGGGGCTTACCGTTTTGGACGTTTGATAGTGTGCCACTTCCCCCCCCCCCTTCTTCTTTTTCGTTTTATGTATATATAAAAAAGAACAGTTTGCTATTCTAGTGTGGCGCAATTTTTTTTTTTCATTTGAAGTCGTTTTGATAACTTGTCGTATTGTTATTGGGAACTCCCGTGAGAGCCCTGTTTGAAACGGTAGCAGATGCATATTTAACAAACGTTACACGATGTTGCTTACAGAAGAGGCATTTTAATGGAAAAGAATTAGCTGTAATTCTGCAAAGCCCCTAACTTCTGGTTGCTCTTCTCTGCGAAATGTTCAGGTTCGATTGATTTCTTTCCAGAACCTAAACCATCTTTTATTAAAAAGGATTACATATTAAACGCAGTAAAACTGCATTCATATTTTATTGTATAACAACTCTAGTCAAGAATTAACAGGCAAGAGCATACCTCAAGTTGATTTGCTGGGCATTAACACGCCAAAGATACATTTAGAAAAAAACATACTTGTTAGAAGTTCATGCTTCCAACAAAAATGTGGATCACCTAAACTGGTTATATATCCTTTGGTGGCAGTATAATAAACAGCTAGTTTTCTTCTAGCAGAATATTGTTACACCCGTTTTCTTATTTTGTAAATTCAACCTCAGTTGCTCAGTACAAACTCACTCCATAGTTCTTGTCAATAAAATTCCCTATAGCCATTTTAAAGAATGAAAAACCATTTTTTAAATGTTACATTTCCTATTCCAAGCCAAATTTTCACAAAGCCGCGACATCTCTGATTTATGCTAAGATGCTGGCTCTTAACTAGGCTTGCTACAGATAAATTTGGGACTGCCAAGAGTTTTGGAAAGGCTAATTCCAACCCCCCCTGGAACAATCCTTATGTATAAATTACTCTTAGGTGCTCAATGGGTCAGTAACCTTGAAATACAGGAACTCTTGGATGTAGTTGAAGCTTTCATTGCTGAGTTCCTTTGGCACACAAGGCAATCCTGAGCCAGAGAGAAAGACAGAGAGAAAGCAGGGATGTGCAAACTCCTAGGCAGGAAGAGAAATCCCATATGGACTTGTGTGCTACTTCCATTTAGTCAGTGCAATATGCATCCTCTAGCATTGAATCAGTCTGGAATGTTCCTCATCACGATCAATTAACAGCTATATCTTGATAGAGGCATATCCCGGATTCCTAAAAACATATCTTGCGTTATTCCAAATTGGGAATAAAAATACAAACTGCTAGATGGGGTTTCTTAGGAATATTTTAAGTGTACCAAAAGAGGGTTAATTTGAGATCTTAAATACAGAATAGGGAAGGTAGGATGGCATTTAAGTAGTTTTCTTGAAAATTCTGCAGAAGATGCTTCGGGTACGATATGTATTTTCCTTTGATGAACATACAGTGTTTTCATCGTTTGTTTGGGGGGTTTTTTTTGCCTTGCATTGAATTTCCTTCTCTGAACGGTGTATGGTCATTACTTGACACATTTGTTAATAAACATGCAAAATATAGATAACCTGATACAGCATCTGCCTTCTTTCTTTCGGGAGATCTCTGCTTTCGTGCTGCGAGAGAACAACTTTGCCGAGATGGTCCAGGCAGAGCTTGGAAGTCTTCTAGCCTCGTTTCCCATATCTCCCATCTCCCCCCCCCCCCAAACACACACAATTTTTCACTCCTAAACTAGTGTTTCCTCAGTGAACTAGAACTGAGCTCCTGTGTCCTCCCTAGAGATGCTGAGGGTATTTCCACCATGATGATCTACCCTGTTTTCCCCAAAATAAGACATCCCCTGATAATAAGCCCAATAGATAGATTAGAGATAGATAGATAGATAGATAGATAGATAGATAGATAGATAGATAGATAGATATAGACAATATAGACGATAGATAATAGATATAATTAAATAGATGATAGCTAGATAGCTAGAGACAGGCAGGCAGGCAGGCAGGCAATAGATAATACATATAGATAGATAGATATTAGCTAGATGATAGATAGATAGATGATAGATAGATAGATAGATAGATAGATAGATAGATAGAGATAGATATAGACAATATAGACGATAGATAATAGATATAATTAGATAGATGATAGCTAGATAGCTAGAGACAGGCAGGCAGGCAGGCAGGCAATAGATAATACATATAGATAGATGTTAGCTAGATGATAGATAGATTAGATAGATAGATAGATAGATAGATAGATAGATAGATAGATAGATAG
>WNWU01000049.1:10680177-10739340 GCA_012654045.1 Ptyas mucosa | reverse complement strand
TCTATCTATCTATCTATCTATCTATCTATCTATCTATCTATCTATCTCTAATCTATCTATTCCTACCTACCTACTTACCTACCTAAATCCATTCACCCTTTTCTACTGGTGTGTATTGGGAAATACCACATATCATTATGGCATAACAGATCACTGATTTTACAAACTCTTTTGTGCATACCAATGACCCGAGAAGGATGAGGAATTACTGCAGAAAAGGAAGCCTGGCTCCTTGATTCTAAAAATCCAAATGTATTACACTATATATAATCTGGGCAGAAACACTGTACGCTTTATTAAAACCAGAAACAAATACACAGCTGGTTAAATTTTGTCTCTAGTCAGCATGGTTTGGTTTGGTTTTTAAAGAGAGGCAGCTCTCTTACCCAACAGGAAAGCAATCTTGAATTTCAGATTGAGATTGTTCTCTTTAATATGCTTCCATTACCATCTTCTTACAGAATCCAAAACTACTCTAACTTTTGAAAGATGAATTGTTGGCGGGAAAAAAGACTATAGTCTTTCCGTAATCAGTAGAAGATGTTAAAGGACCGAATTGTTCCAGAGAATAATTTAAGCTGTGAAGAGATTTTTTTTTCTCTTGGATTTTCCCCACAAGTTGTTATTTTTAGTGCTATTAATAATAACAACAATAACACTTAGACTTATATACCGCTTCACAGTGCTTTTACAGCCCTCTCTAAGTGGTTTACAGTCAGCCTATTGCCTCCAACAATCTGGGTCCTCATTTTACCCACCTCGGAAGGATGGAAGGCTGAGTCAACCTTGAGCCTGGTGAGATTTGAACTGCCAAACTGCAGCTAGCAGTCAGCTGAAGTAGCCTGCAGTACTGCACTCTAACCACTGCGCCACCTCGGCTATTAAAATTGATGTTACATTTATAAATGATGCCGTGGATATTTTCAACAGCTTTCATTCATGTAAGCCAAACAAATTCAAGTGGATTGCAGTGGGATACGGGTACTCCTCAATGTATGAGCATAACTGAGCCCAGAATTTCCAGTTGTAAGTTGTGCTGATCGTTAAGCGAGTGATCATGTGACTGATCTGATTTCATGACACCAGTCGTTAAGCGAATACCATGGTCGTTAAAAGTACCCGTTCTCCGCAATGGGTGCTGGCATGAGTAAACCTCATTTCCAGCAAAACAATAATAATAATGGGACCGTGGGATGCTGCAAACAGCCATTAATGCAGGCCAGATGCCCAATATGTGATCATGTGATCACTGGGGGCGTGGGGCAGCCATTGGAACTTTGAATCTGGGTCATAAGAAACTTTTTGTGGGTCTGTCATAACTGGTCACTAAGCCACTGGTTAGTCACGCACAATAAACAGTGACATAGTAAAGTAGATAAAAGGGGATGTGGTGGCTCAGTGGCTAAGACGCTGAGCTTGTCGATCAAAAGGTCAGCAGTTCAGCAGTTCGAGTCCCTAGTGCTGCGTAATGGGGCGAGCTCCCATTACTTGTCCTAGCTTCTGTCAACCTAGCAGTTTGAAAGCACGTAAAAAATGCAAGTAGAAAAAATAGGGACCACCTTTGGTGGGAAGGTAACAGCGTTCTGTGCGCCTTTGGCATTGAGTCATGCCGGTCACATGACCACGGAGACGTCTCCGGACAGCGCTGGCTCTTCGGCTTTGAAACTGAGATGAGCACCGCCCCCTAGAACGACTAGCACATATGTGCGAGGGGAACCTTTACCTTTTACCTTTAAGGTAGATAAATCAGAAATGCAATCCACCAGAGGTTCTTAGGAAAGCTGGAGATTCAAGATAATACCCCTCTTAATGAAACCGTTTCTGCCATATCAGTCCAGGTGGTCTCCAACTGACCCCATAGAAGCCATTTTTCCAACCATGACGCTGGAAATAGTTAAGTCCCAACCTCCCCAGGCTGAAAAGAATTCTTCCCCTTCCTTACCTGTAAGCCTCATCTAAAGACATGTCCATCCTTTTCATGATATAGGCAATGGCAATTGTGGCTGAGCGGGATATTCCGGCTAAACAGTGGACTAAGACACAACCGTTTGAAGCTTTGGCTTTTTCTGTGGCAAGCAAAGAGAAACAAAAAATCAATCTCGGGGTGCTCTAAAAAGAAGGAAAATCAGAAGTTCCCTCGCACGTAAGATAATCAGGCTCATCCTTGTCCGTGGGGGAAGTCGATAAACGGATTATTTTATCGATTGAAACGCTGCACTTAAAACAACTGTATTTTAATGTCAACGGTTAGGGTCAGGTTTTTTTAGTTTTTTTTTTAATTTGATTTATATGCCGCCCTTCTCCGGAGACTCAGGGCGGCTTACAGTGCGTTAAGCAATAGCCTTCATACTTTTGTATATTTATACAAAGTCAGCTTATTGCCCTCACAATCTGGGTCCTTATTTTACCTACCTTAGAAAGGATGGAAGGCTGAGTCAACTTTGAGCCTTGGTGAGATTCGAACCTGCAATAATTGCAGGCAGCTGATGTTAATAACAGGGCTTTAGACCACTGTACTATCCAAGGCTCTTCCAAGGCTCTCTATCCAAGGCAGTTGCATCTTGGATGTGTTTAAAATGTCTATATTATTATGAATTATCAACTCATAGTTATTATGAAATATTATGGGGCATCATTATTATGAAATATTATGGGGCATCATTATTAAATATGATGGGGCTGAGCTGCATATGCACACTTGAGCTCCAGATTCAATTTGCAAGATCAGATGTAAGTGCAGAAGCTTTTTTCTTTTTTCCTCCCCAGAGTTTTCAGTAAAAGAGGTGAAAACAAAGGGGGTAATTAACACAGGCCGTGATTAAAGATTACATACAATACTGTACAGAAAGCTAATTCAGGCTCTTGGGAGTAATGAAAGGTTGGCTAGCCCTTCTTCCTCACCCATGTTTCCCTCTGCAGCTAATAGCTGTGTAAAACAGAACGCAAAATAACAAGAGCTGGAAGGGACCTTGGAGGTCTTCTAGTCCAACCCAGCAGAAGAGAAATGGCTGTCCAATTCTTAAAAGCCTCCCGTAATGGAGCACCCACAACTTCTGAAGTCAAGCCATTCCACTGATCAATTGTTCTCACTGTCAGGAAATTTGTCCTTAGTTCTAGGTTGCTTCTCTCTTTAGCGATCTTCCATTTGTTGCTTCTTGTCCTGCCTTCAAGTGCTTTGGAGAATAGGTTGACCCCCCCCTCTTCTCTGTGGAGCCCTCAAATATTGGTGTATATATATGAGACTGCTATGTCCTTCTCTTTGTTAGAGTTGACATACCCGGTTCCTGCAACCATTTACAAATGACTTGTTTATATAGGGCTACCTGCATACTTTCACTGTAGAGGTTATATAAGGCAACATACATATCATTTTAGACAGAAACGTCATCAAGAACGTAGCAGCCTGGATGTATTCTTTGTGCTTCACCCCAAATTTAACCATATCAAGCCTCAAAGTCTCAGCAAATCTCATGGGAACGCAGTCAGTCTATACGAGGGGTCAGTAACCCGTGGCTCTGGAGCCGCATGTGGCTCTTTCATCCCTCTGCTGCGGCTCCCTGTCCTTGGCTCCACAATTGATAGAGGTTTTGGTTAGGACAGGCAGAGGAAAAAGGACGCCGTGCTAGGAGGAAAGTCTATGGTGGGAGAACCGGACTTCCGGTCAGCAGAGGAAAAAGGACGCCGCGCTAAGAGGAGACTATGATGGGGGAACCGGACTTCCGGTCGGCGCCAGAATTGAACGGGGGCTTCCGGTTAGAAACTTTGTGACTCTTTGAGTGTTTAAGGTTGCCGACCCCTGGTTTAGTCTGAATCTCCTGTTTATCCAGGAGTATTTGCAGGGTGTGGTACAAAAAAATCAAGGTAGTTGACACCCCTATCCTTCTTCTTCTATAACACTGACTATAAAAACATCCCTGAGAAAAATAGCTGAAATTGGAGAAGAAGGAACTTATCAGATTCAAAAAGTAATCCATGGCACTCCTAAAAACCAAGCATGTTTTTTCCCATGACCGTATGTCAACTCAGCATTTATGGAAAGCAGACACATGGGAAAGACAGTACTAATTGGCAACCAGGGTGCCACTCCACACTCCTGTGTACTCCAATCCTTAATAATTGTGACATGCTTGCTTCTCTGCTACCCTAGGGGCATTTGCAGGAGGGAATCAGAATGTTGTGGCCTGCCAGCGGCCAGCAGATTCAGACAGTGAGGAGGTTGGGGAGGAACATGGGCCAGTCCTGGAGTCTGGGGAAGGTTCGGACGAGGGCTCTGAGTCAGAAGCAGAAAGGGGACCAAGGCCATCTGGTAGTTCTTTGCTGCCTCTGGAGCCTCCGGAGTCTGACATCAGCGAGGCAGAAGACCAGCGTGAGCCTGTTCCCAGTGTACGCATGCGCAGAGCTGCCAGAAGACAAGAACAATTAAGAAAACAGGGTCGACTTGGGAGTAAGGCTTGGAGATGATTGGCCCCTCCCATATGATATAAAAGGAGCGAATGGGATGTGAGTTTCTGCAGGAAGCAATTAGTTCATCTGGTCGGTTCAAGCTTTGGAAAGTTCTGTTTGACTCTGTGCTAAGTTTGGCCTTGTCCTGCGTTTGGCAATTAGTTCTCTGGCAGCATTCCAAGGGAGATAAGGTGGGTGTTTATAAACATTCTCCTGAAAGACTGTTTGTGAAGCCTTTTCGACTGGGAATGACAATAATTCACAGCCGTATGAATAAAAGAGGTTTGCTGGGACTAAGATTGTGCTTTATGCTTTCTAAGGAAGCCTAGGTCAGAACACAGAAAATCAAGATGGCAGCTACAACTGCCCAATTCACACCCTTAAAAAATGAGTTGTGGCTTTGGTTATGTAGTTGCAATCCTTGACTTTTGACCCTCCCTGAATGTTTCTGCAGCTGCTCAGATGGGAGCCCTTTCTCAATACCTAGAAACCTACCCGAAAACAGTGGATGGAAATGATGTCGTAAAGAAACCCCTGGTTAACTCAAACCTTTTTTACCTATGAAGTCCACGGACTTGTCCAGCCAAGGGAAGATTTTCTCACAGAAGCTGTCGTTCACCGGCACCCTTAAGAAGTGGGACTCTGGGATGAAGTCAGGTTTGGGACATGTATTGCTGGCGTTTAACACATAGCCAATCTCATTCTGTTGCATTAGCTCCTGTGAAAAGAGGATTTATATGTGTATTTATAAATAGCAATGGCACTTATATACACCGCTTCACAGTGCTTTTACAGCCCTCTCTAAGTGGTTTATAGAGTCAGCCTATGGTCCCAGTTCGTCGGTGGGTCCTCATTTTACCGACTTAGAAGGATGGAAGGCTGAGTCAACCTTGAGCCTGGTGGGACTTGAACTGCCAAACTGCTGGCAACCAGCAGTCAGCAAGCAGAAGTAGCCTGCAGTACTGCACTCTAACCACTGCGCCACCGCGGCTCTTTGATTTCCATGTGGCTCACATCCCTACTCTCCTGCTTGGAGAAACTGCCCCCTTCTTAAAGCCTTCCAAAAAGACCACCTGAGTTGGGGCCAAGTGAACATGGGAAGAGGAGGGGGAGATAACTCCTAAGGTCAGGCATCACTTTAGCAGATTAGCAGATCCTACAAGATTACACACCATTCGAAGTGTGTTCACCCTACTCGAGCGAGTGGGGCAACGCATCCTACTTGGCCCAGTGCTGTATCCCTTCTTGGAGCTTTCATTATCTATAACAGGGGTGTTAAACTCAAGACCTGCAGGCTGGATCCGGCCTACGGGGTGCTTAAATCTGGACCACGGGGCCAGTGTGGAAATAGCAGAGGATCGGCCCACGGTGCCTCTAAGCAGCCAAATCCCGCATGCGGTCCCCCGTGCCTCGTTTTGGCCAACAGAGTGCTGCAGGAGGCCATCCAGGCTGAAAACGGAGCATGTGTCCCCCCCATGCCCCATTTTGGCCAGCAGGGTGCTGCAGGAGGCGACCATCCCATCTCCCCCTCCACCACCGTCCCGTGGAGGAGAACTACAATGCTGATCTGGCCCTCGGAGAAATCCAGTTTGACAGCCCTGATCTATAATCAAAGATAATCAAGGATGGCCTCAATTTACACAGCGTTTAGAGCCCTTAGGAAGCCCTGCCCTGCCCTGCTTGCTATGGGGCTCAAGTGCCCCTTGATCTCCTCTCCCCCAAGTGCCCCGTGATCTCCACACACACCCCAATCCCATTTCCTGCCTACCTTGTTGAGGACGTCTCTTTGGCACCCCAGGTACAGGTGGGGGAGAATCCGGGTGGGGCCCGTGTTGGAAACCGGCAGGCAAGGCTGAGAAATGCAGGAAGGCACCAGGATAGATTTTCCTTCGCAAAGGCCAGGGAAACAGTTGGAAAATTCAGCAAATCCACCTGAAAGAAAGAAAGGAAGTGTGCAGGTTTCCAATTTTCGTTTCAAATAATAACAGCAAGATCCACCTCAAATCACTTTCCTAATTTGCTAATGAAATCGCCATGATGTAAAAAAGATGTGGAGGCTCTAGAAAGAGTGCAGAGAAGAGCAACGAAGATGATGAGGGGACTGGAGGCTAAAACATATGAAGAGCGGTTGCTGGAACTGGGTATGTTTAGTCTGATGAAAAGAAGGACCAGGGGTGATATGATAGCAGTGTTCCAATATCTCAGGGGCTGCCACAAAGAAGAGGGAGTCAAGCTGTTCTCCAAAGCCCCTGAGGGCAGGACAAGAAGCAATGGGTGGAAACTAATCAAGGAGAGAAGCAACTTAGAACTAAGGAGAAATTTCCTGACAGTGAGAACAATTAACCAGTGGAACAACTTGCCTCCAGAAGTTGTGAATGCTCCAACACTGGAAGTTTTTAAGAAGAGATTGGCTAACCATTTGTCTGAAGTGGTGTAGGGTTTCCTGCCTAGGCAGGGGGTTGGACTAGAAGACCTCCAAGGTCCCTTCCAACTCTGTTATTCTATTCTATTCTAAATTCAATGTGGCTTCAGTGTTCTCCAACACTTTTTTTTTTGCTTTTATCTTCAGTGCAGCTGAAAAAGTGAAATATATAGGATACGTTCTCCAGAGAATCACTTCTGCATCAAGAAAGAGCAAAATCTTCCCCAAACACAAATGGAAGCCCTTGCTACTTTCACCAAGAACTTCTTGAAAAGTCCCTCTAACTACAAAATTCACCGCTTCACACAATTCAAAAGAGACTTTGGTTCTCTCCTCCTTTTGACAGTTTGTCTCTCAACAATCAGCTTCCCAAATTCTTTACAACTGTGCAACATTAGAACTGCAGAAAAAACAATGGCTACCAACCTGCCTTCCATGGAGGACCTGTATACTGCATGAGTCAAAAAGAGGGCTGTGAAAATATCTACAGACCCCTCGCATCCTGGACATAAACTGTTTCAACTCCTACCCTCAAAACGACGCTATAGATCTCTGCACACCAAGACAACTAGACAAGAACAGTTTTTTCCCAAACGCCATCACTCTGCTAAACAAATAATTCCCTCAACACTGTCAAACTATTCACATTAGGCTGCGTTACTACTAATCTTCTCATCGTTCCTATTACCCATCTCTTCCCACTTATGACTGTATGACTGTAACCTTGTTGCTGGTATCCTTAAGATTTATATTGACTGTTTCCCTAGGACTATCATTAAGTGTTGTACCTTATGATTCTCGATGAACGTATCTTTTCTTTTATGTACACCGAGAGTGTATGCACCAAGATAAATTCCTTGTGTCTCCAATCACAATTGGCCACTGAAGAATTCTATTCTATTGTATTCTATTGTATTCTATTGTATTCTATTGTATTCTATTGTATTCTATTGTATTCTATTGTATTGTATTCTATTCTATTCTATTCTATTCTATTCTATTCTATTTCTATTCTACTCTACTCTACTCTACTCTACTCTACGTTTTTGATATGCAACAGCAATAGCACTTATATACCGCTTTACAGTGCTGAGAACACATTAGACTGAAGAAGAACAAATAATAAACAATAAAAGAAATGTAGATAGCTCACCAGAAGCACCAAAACAAAACTCAATCTTACATATCTGGAACATATGAAGTCAAGGCAAGAGACCTTCCCAGTGCTTGGAAAAATTGAAAACAATCTGGGACTGTACTATCGCTGTTGAAACAAACATGACCTTACAAGAACTCAAGTAACAAACTTTACTGATGAAATGATGTACGTCAGGTGAAGAAGGGTGGAACAACTAAAACAATATTTTCCCTCTTTCAGTTTACTGATATGGTAGGCATCAGTGGTGGGATTCTAATTTTTTTACTACCGGTTTTGTGGGTGTGGCTTGGTGGACGTGGCTTGGTGGGCATGGCAGGGAAGGATACTGTAAAATCTCCATCCCCTCCCCACTCCAGAGGAAGGTTACTGCAAAATCCCCATTTCCTCCCGATCAGCTGGGACTCGGGAGGCAGAGAATAGATGGGGGTGAGGCCAGTCAAAGGTGGTATTTACCGGTTCTCCGAACTACTCAAAATTTCCGCTACCGGTTCTCCAGAACTGGTCAGAACCTGCTGAATACCATCTCTGGTAGGTATGGATAGATACTACCATCTACGATGGTGTGACTACAATCCAGTTTCTTGTGGTTTGCCTAATTAGAGTCCTCCGCGGACTCAGTGTGTGCTCATCAGAGCTGCCACCTACGCAACCAGGAAAAGACGAAGATGACAGAGCCATGGAGAGTCACTGAAGAAACACCCACTCCAAATGTCCCTGACGTAATGACTAACATTTCAAAATATTTTGGCTGAGTTTGCTTGCGATGGAAAATCACGGTACTCTAGTTGGCTAGGAGATATTCCTATCCTCCTCACTAAGTCTACAGAAGGAGCACCGATGACCACAGAAGCCACTCAGATATCCGATGGGACACTGGTGGCATCTGCAACTTCCCCTAATTACTGGACTCATCTTTGGCATAAGAAGCATAAGGTAAAGGTAAAGGTTCCCCTCGCACATATGTGCTAGTCATTCCCGACTTTAGGGCGCAGTGCTCATCTCTGTTTCAAAGCCGAAGAGCCAGTGCTGTCCGAAAACATCTCCGTGGTCATGTGGCGGCATGACTAAACACCAAAGGCACCACAGAACGCTGTTACCTTCCCACCAAAGATGGTCCCTATTTTTCTACTTGCATTTTTTTTACGTGCTTTCTAACTGCTAGGTTGGCAGAAGCTGGGATAAGTAATGGGAACTCACCCCGTTACGCACTAGGCACTAGGGATTCAAAATGCTGAACTGCCAACCTTTTGATCAACAAGCTCAGCATCTTAGCCACTGAGCCACCGCGTCCCTTTTAAGAAGCCTAGGAATGTTTTAAACAAATAAACCCCGTTTAGAATTACAGGCTTAGGAATTCTCTCACTCAGCTACCACTCATTCACCCACACTTCTTTCTACTTTTTCAGACATCTATCTTGTTTATTGCCTCTTGTCTACCAATTAACCTAGTAATTAAAAGTGGGTAGCATAGATTTTTTTTTAAAAAAAATAATTATTACCATATATAGCGAGCATTTGTTGGTTTCTTTCCTTTTTCATATTTTATCATACAGAAATCATTAGCAGGCATAGAATAGTAACCAATATTGATTGCTTATTTGTTCCCTATGATTATCATTAAGTGTTGTACCTTATGATTCTTGATGAACGTATCTTTTCTTTTATATACACTGAGAGCTTATGCACCAAAAGCAAATTCCTTGTGTGTCCAATCACACTTGGCCAATAAAGAATTCTGTTCTGTTCTGTTCTGTTCTGTTTTATTCTATTCTATATCACGGTCCCGTTAGTTCTGGTAGTGGTAAGTTTTTTTATATAGAAATTAATATTTACCGTATTTATCGGCGTATAACACGCACAGGCGTATAACACGCACCTTCATTTTAAGAGGGAAATTTTAGGAAAAAACTACGCTCCGACGGCCGCGAGAATTAGACGTGAGGAAGGCGCGGGTTGCCGGTACTTGTTAATACTGTAAAAACATGGCTTCTTAACATTATATCGGCGTATAACACGCACACATCATTTGCCCCCTATTTTCAGGGGGGAAAAGTGCATGTTATACGCCAATAAATACGGTACTAAACGACACAACGAAACCATGCAGTTATGATCATGAAGTTTCAAAATCTGGATTTAACTTATAGGAGAGTTGAATTTTGCAGAAGGAAATGTCAACATTTAAATCGCAGCGGATGCCCTGGACAATTACACTTTATTGTAGATATTTTCTCATCAAGATTACGGTATGTTAACGAACATCGCAGCACAGCTGAAAATGTCAGTTTTGTCAAACTATTTCTTAGCATTTTGTTTTAGAAGACATCTAAACTTGGGAGGCTCAAGAATATCCTCCCGTTCTCTTTATCAGTTTGCAAAAACAAGAGATTGTTGTTTTTTTTAAAAAAATCCATGGGTCTTTAGTCTGTCACTAACCGACTTCCAGCTGTTTTATTTAGTTAGTGGTTTCTGGATATTTCCCCGTGTTAATACAGCGTGCAGCGTTTCCAGTGCTGGCTTGCCTGGTTTATTACTTGTGGCTGCAATTCTCGGAGGGGTGTTTCACGAAACCAACTCAAGGCGCCAAAAGCCATTCGTGGTGAAGAAAACTCCAATGGCTTTTGTTTGGTTTTTCAGAAACCAAACACCTCCTGTAACTTCACACACACAATCTAAGCTTGCGGGATTTCCAAGTATTTTAATGATCTGGCTGGGGAGAAAAACTGGGGAGAAGGTTTCGAAATTATGCTCTCATTAACGCCCAAGATTTTCCTCTGACTAGGGCAAGTTCAAGTTCAAGATCCGTTGGGTTTTCCTTCAAGGAATTCTCAACATTACAGAACAGGCAAGAGTTATCTCTTAAGAATGGCACAGGAGAAAAAAAGAAGAGTTCATATTTGCATCAGTTTTCACTTTTTTTTTTCTCCTTTTCTGCCCCCTAAACCACTCACTGCAACCATTACTTAAGCAAAAGACTTGGGTTTGTTGGATTTTTTTAGCCCAACCATAAATAAACAACCAGGATCTCTCTCCAGATCTTGATTGTGTAACTATCCCCCATCTGGGGATAAAGCAGCAAAGCTGGCTGGGAGTTGAAGCCCACAAGTCTTAAAGCTGCCAAGTTTGAAGACCTCTGGGATAAAGGAACAACTCCGCCGAAAATCTTGGCGTTCGTTGAGAGGTTCTTGGTCCATTCCCCCAACTGGAGGAGCGCAGCCAAGGCTGAGATTCTACATCAACGTTTCTCAATCTTGGCAACTTTAGTGCTGGGAGCTGAGGTCCGCACAGCTTAAAAGTTGTCAAGGTTGAGAACGGGAGATCTATATGACGATTGTGGCTCGCCATACCCTTAAGAAATTTAAAATCTAGGTTACTTGCGTATTCAGCTAAAATGATGATTTCTGGGTTTATTCCAGTGGTGAAATCCAAATTTTTTCATTACTGGTTCTATGGGCGTGGCTTGGTGTGCATGGTGGGGCTTGGTGAGCGTGGCAGGGGAAGGATACTGCAAAATCCCCATTCCCACCCCGCTCCAGGGGAAGGATACTGCAAAATCCCCATTCCCTCCCCACTCCTGAGAGAAGGATATTGCAAAATCTCCGTTCCCACCCCACTTTGGGGCCAGCCAGAGGTGGTATTTGCTGGTTTTCCAAACTACTCAAAATTTCTGCTACCGGTTCTCCGAACTGCTCAAAATTTCCACTACCGGTTCGCCAGAACCTGTCAGAACCTGCTGGATTTCACCCCTGGTTTATTCTGTTTCCAGGGATAGGGGCCGTGACTATGGAACTGAAGCTCTATCCCAGGGGTGTCAAACTCGATTTCATTGAGGGCAACATCAGGTTTATGTTTGACCTCGGAGGGCCAGGGCGAGCGTTGCCAGCTCGACATCACTTGTGATGGGGATGCCTGTGGTGGCTCAAGCATGCTGCCAGTGAAAACAGGCTCCCGAGCTCCGTTTTCAGCTGTGATGGCCTCCTGCAACCCTCTGCCAGCGAAAACGGAGCTCGGGAGGGCCGCCAATGGTCCTCCCAAGCTCCGTTTTCACTGGCAGAGGCACCGCCAGTGCAGGGCAGTGTTTCCAGGGCAGACCTAAGGGCCAGATCTAAGCACCCTGTTGGCCGGATCTGCCCCACGGGCCTTGAGTTTGACTCTCCTGCTCTATCCCCTTTCTAATGTGCATTGCGTGCGTGGTGCACATAACAGAGGAACATGGTTTCTTTCACGCAGTTGTGGCCTCCCTCTTGACTTTATTGACCTCCCCGCCATGGATGCTCCTGGTGTAGCTAAAAACTAAGTTATTATGTCCACCAAGAATGTTGACATTTGCAACTTTCTCAGCCGGCTTCCAACAAGTGAAGTCAGTGGGGAGAAACCAGATTTGCTTAACGATCTTATGATTCGCTTAACAACTGCAGTGATTTGCTTAATATCTGTGGCAGAAAAGGTGATAAAATCAGCATGACTCACTAAGCAGCTGCCTTGCTTAGCGACGTAAATTCTGGTCTGAATTATAGTCATAAATCTAGGACTATCTGTACTCAACTAGAGTCAATTAACCCCAATGTGCATATGTATGTATGTATGTATGTATGCATGTATGTATGTATAAAAGAAACTATTCTAAAAATACGAGTTCCAGGTATATTAGTAAAAAAAGAAGCAGACATACTGCGAACTCTGGAACTTAAGTTTTTAAAATTTTAAAAGAATTAAAATTTTATTTTACTAAGCTTTCGTCAGCCATCTGCTGACATTGTCAGAGTATTAAACTACCATTACAGAGATCTCTGCCTTTATATGCCATTAATCAATTTAGCCCTTGCGCGTATAATATATATATATATATATATATATATATATATATATATATACACATACATACATACATACACACACACACACACACACACACAAACACACATATACATACATACATACATACATATTTATTTTCTGAAGTTTTCGTGGGTGTTTGTATGTAGGTCTCTGGTTATTCGTGTTTTCTCCCGTGTAAAATTGGAAGTGTCTTGGCAACGTTTCGACGAAGTCTCATTCGTCATCTTCAGGCTGGTGTTCTCGGCTTCGTGCTTCCAGGAGCAAATTGCTCCTGGAAGTGTCACGTTGCCAAGACACTTCCAATTTTACGCGGGAGAAAACACGAATAACCAAAGACCTTCATATATACATATACATATACATATACATATACATATACATATACATATACATATACATATATACATATATATATATAGTTTTTCTGTCAAAGCACCTGGTCTACCCCAATATGGGAGAGAGCATACTGCTTCCCTTTTGCCTTTCAGCTCCAATCCAGGAGCCCTCAAGCAGTCACATTCACGACAAATCATTTTATACCAAATTTCTATTTGCTGATAAAGAAATAAAGGGAGACTAGTATAGATCTATTTCAAGCTATTTAGCTCTCATCAGCTAGCCATACCCTTACTCGGATTCGAACTTGGGCTGCCAGCATATTAGGCAGTTGTATTAACCTCTGAGCCACAAGTTCTCCTCCCTTTATCAGCTTGAACCAAGGGAGAGATTAAGTGTTTTTTTGTCGAAGCACCTGGTCTACCCTAATATGGGAGGGAGCATACTGCTTCCCTTTCAGCTAGCTGATGAATTTAGGGCAATGCACACATCCCTACCCAGACACGCACATACAACATATCAGAAGTAAGAATTTATATTTGCACTAATAAATTAAAATCAATCCTTACTAACATGACTCAAACATTATTTCTACAGTCACCAACTGGCCAATTTAAAAATAGACTTTAGTTATACCAGTACTTTCAGATTAATAAACATTCGAAAATTTGTGGGAACTCGTCTTGGCATGAAACACTCATCCCAACTATTAAAAGAGTTCATTTCTGAAGTCGATAACTTGATCATTACCCATGAAAGATATCAACAAGTCACAGAGAAATAGATTGAAAGCGTTCAATGGTAGAGAATAAATAATCATCGTCATTTGCTCCAGCTACTACGCACAGATGTTTTGAATTTTTAGAAGCAGTTCCAGTCATCTCCCACCCCAACCAAAACAAAGAGATGTCTCCCCAGATCGAAAACACTTGTGATACATCTTGGAGCATTCAGTTTCAACGGCTTTATTTTTGCAAAACTCTTCCAAATTACGCCACAGTCAGATCGCAGATGCCATTCGCATAGTTTCCAGATCTTGCTGTCCAGAAGGAGAAGCCAGCAGATGTTTGGTGTGGATCGAAGTGTTTCAAATGGATAAGAAAACTAAAAAAAAAAGAAGCCCACAGAAGCTGAAATATTTAGGCAGGAGAAGCTCAGGTAAAGTGGTTTACAAAGGCTCCAAACAGGAGATTAGCAATAATCCTAATCCTAATCCCATTCCCAATCCAATCCAATGATTTAGAAGTGAAGGTAGACCAGGCCTTCTTTGAGAGAGCTCTGAGCTTTTCCCGATGAGTATTTCTGCTTCCATAGGGTGTTTTTTTTTTAGTTTTGTTACAGAGGTGGTATTCAGCCGGTTCAGATCAGTTCGCCTGAACCGGTAATGGAAATCGCCCCGGCTCTATGCCATCCTATTTAGGCATGTTTTTGAGGCTGGGTGAATGCATGGAAGGCGTGTGCGCAAGCAAAGTGCATGTGCAGAAGGCAGGCGTGCACACGAAACGAGCGTGCCCAAGCGCAAGAAGCGAGCATGCTCACGCGAGGTGAACTAGTAGTAACATAATGTGAAACCCACCACTGTTCTGTTACCATCCCCCAAGCCTGACTTAGATTGAATGGCTAAATATTTCTCTCTTCTTGCCCAGAGGGTGGTCTAACCAACCCTTGGCTACTAACATACTATAATGGATTGCCTTAAATCTTCAAAAACTGAGATGTCAAGACAGAACAGGGGTTTAGAAACTGTTAGAGACGCAAGCAAAATAGGACCAGATAGTGATAAATTCCTTTGAACTTGGAAGGAATGGAAACTAACTCAGAGCACGCCAAGAAGAAATAATATGAAAACAATATTGAGAATCGCATGGGAAACCATTGCATTTTCCTAAGCCTTCTGATGTCAGTCTTACTGCCCACCAGAAGAACGGTGGCTCTTTTTAACCAAAACGGCAATCTTGAACATAGCAGTGAATAGTATCATCAAAGGGAAATGACACTCGGAGGCTTCAGCTGGTGCAAAATGCAGCCGTGCGGGTTGTGAGGGGAGAATCCCGATACTCCCATGTTACACCCTTCCTGCGCGGTTTGCATTGGCTACCGGTTGCCCTCCGGGTGAGATTCAAGGTGATGGTGATGACCTATAAAGCCCTACATGGCTTAGGACCAGGATATTTGGCGGACCACTTACAGCCAGCAACGATATCCCATCGCCCGGTTCACACCCATAGAGAGGGCCTACTCAGGGTGCCGTCGGCTAGACAGTGACAGCCAGCGACCCCCAGGGGTAGAGCCTTCTTGGTGGGTGTGCCACCCTCTGGAATCAACTCCCTTGGAGCTCCAATTAGCGCCTGATCTTCGCACCTTCCGCCGTGAATTAAAAACTTGGCTCTTCAAATTCCTCGACCTGGACTGATGGTGGGGTTTTAAGGGTTAATTTTAATTTTTTTAGATTTTAGTCTTATTTTATATTGTGGCTTGTGTTTGATTGTTGTGAGCCGCCCTGAGTCCATTGTGAAATAGGGCGGCATATAAGCCGAATAAAATAAATAAATAAATTAATTAATTAATTAAATGTCAGTTCCCAAGAATGCCAAATTCTATTTGATAAGCTGGAAAAAATCATATGGATGCCCAGATGCAATGGACATATAAGAGAATGTTGATATTTTCCAATCAATGTTTATTCCGCATATGATTTTTCAGACGAAGAGCTCTTTTTTGGGATTGTAGCAGTGGTGATATTCAGCCGGTTCGTATGAACCGGTAGTGGCGACCTGCGGACCGGAAGTTGGCAACCTGTGAGTGGGCCCGCCCTCCCCCGCCCCGGTGCTATGCCGTCCTATTTAGCCATGTTTTCTATACCGCGTGCATGTGTGCAAGCCGCACGTGTGAGCAAAGCGCATGCACGGAAGGCCACACGCATGCTCACATTTTTTATGCGTGGCGAACCGGTGGTAAAATTATGTGAAACCAGTGGTGAAATCCAATTTGTTTTACTACCGATTCTGTGGGTGTGGCTTGGTAGGTGTGGTGTGGCTTGGTGGGTGTGGCAGGGGAAGGATATTGCAAAATCTCCATTCCCACCCCACTCTGGGGTCAGCCAGAGGTGGTATTTGCCAGTTCTCTGAACTGCTCAAAATTTCCACTACCGGTTCTCCAGAACCTGTCAGAACCTGCTGATTTCACCCCTGTGTGAAACCCACCTCTGGATTGTAAAGATGCATAAACAATTTATCTCAAATAGCAAGAGCACCAATTGCGTAGTCTCTTAAGACAAGGCAAGACAAACAGATGGAGACACAAGACGTAATATTCTCAATCAGGCTGAGCTGAGGTTCTCTTCCCAACGGAGAGAAGAGAAATCCGTGCTCATAAAGATTCAGAAGAGAAAAAGACTAAATGTATTAAAATCGTCACGGATGGTATAGAAGGAGATAATCTCAATCCTCAAAAACTTAATGTCTCCTCAATCATACAGTAGTGGCCAAAATTGTGGAAACCTTTTGGGAAAAGTGTATTTTCTAAAAAACTAGCTAATAACACCATGTTTTTGGGGAGTAGTACCATAAAAATATATATCAATGGAAAGATAACTTAATCAAGAATGCGATGCAATAACTTTTATGAAGGATTTGCTATCAGAAGAGCAGTTACAGTATAAAGAAGAAAAGCGAAACACGTAGAAAAAACGAGATATGATCCCCATGTCAGTTAATACTTAGTTGGGTAACCTTTAGCATGAAGTACAGCCTTACGACGTCTTCCCATGAAGTGAACCAAGTTTTTTAGTTCTGCAGCTGTTATAATGTGAAACCAAGATTGGATGATGGCTTCTATTAACTGGGTTTTATTGCTGGGTCACTTCTGACTAACAAGTTTCTTTAGTCGGCTCCATAGATTTTCAGTTGGGTTAAGTTAAGGTCTGGGCTATTCCCAGGCCATTCCAGCAGTGGAATAGGATTATCTTGAAACTCTGAAAAAAGTTGTGGTGTTATTAGCCATCAAACCTCACAAATACACTTTTCCCAAAAGGTTCCCACAATTTTGGCCACTATTGTACAGCAGAAAGTCTTATCACAGAAGGAAAGGAAGTTCTACCAGACAGGAACCTCAAATCTTCTGCCAAGGTCCAGTTTAAGAAAAGTTGATTGCTAATCTTAATTGCTGAAACCCTCAAGACAAACCACAAATGATCACAAATGCATCTAAATGAAAAGAAATGACTTTGAGCGGACAGGTAATTTAGCCAAGGTCAGCTGGCTGAGGTATTCTGGGAGTTGAAGTCCACAAGTCTTAAACTGGCCAACTTTGAAGGCCTCTGAGCTACAAGATATGGGGGGAAAAACCCCATAAATCTCTCTTGAAGGACAAAACAGGCGGTTATCCAGAACTTATGGAAGTCATTAGTTTTTCTTGTGGACTGCAGGGATATTGACAGGCTTTGGCAAGCCATCTTAAGTTCATCGCATCCCAGTTATACTTCATTTACCCTGTTTAGATCCTTCCCTCAGGAACCGACAAAGCTTATTCTGAATCATTCCGGCATTATATCTGATGTTAGTCCTGAGTTTCTGAAATAAAAACACAATTCAAGCTTGGGATGGTCCTAGCAGAATTTTCTTAAAAAAAACATTATTGCTGATTTGAGAGGACTGAATGCGCTGTGCTTTTGAAATATTTTTGATAAAACTGCCCACTTCTCCAGGGGATTGAGACACGGCTCCACAATATAATTGGCAAGTTATATGCTAGTCAGTTCTGGTGAGAACTTTGGAATGATCTGTCTCGGGAAAAATATGTCAGGAAAGGAACAAGGTAAGACTTCAAATCAATCTCTCCCAACTAAACGCCGGGGATTTCTATGATAGCATCTGGTCAAAATATACGGTATGTCATACAGTCCAAAACATCAGTTCGCTCTGCTTTTGTTGAAAATCAGGCCTTATTTTAGTTTGATCTCATGGAGAGAAAAAAAAACCCAAACAACCTAACAGTCCACCAATTAGCATAAAATTCCAAGGTTTCAATTTCTACATAGTCTTATTAGTTAGGGAATTGAAAGAGATGCTCTTAATTAGCCAAGAAACATTTGCCAATTTCCAATCGCTCTTAAGGGATCTGGATCACGATTCCGCCATGACTCATCTTTCAATCTTTTAATGGCCAAATTCTTGGAATTTAACTGGAGCCATGCTAGGTTTTTGGGTTTTTTTTTTCGATTGACCCACCAGGGTTTCACTTGGTTTAAACAAATGGCAGATTTTACACAACCGATTCTTCCTCTTCAACTCAAGGCTAAGCCATCCCATTTTCCCGTTACTTTAGACGTTTCATGCCAGCAGAGAGATATAATCTGATTCCTTCTGGACTAACTGTTCCATCCTGACCCTTCAAAAAGTTTTATTTAAGTTGTGGCTGTTGAAGTAATATTAAAAAAAAAGAAGTAAAAATAAGTCCAGATTTTTCTATCAAAAGCCACAAGAGGGTTTGGTGTAATATGACAACTCTCTAAATTTCTTCAGGGTGTTAATAGATCACAGAGAAGTTCTGGATCATCAGATTCTCTTTGGGGCTGGTGGTTTAGATCAGCGGTGGGCTACTGGGGGTTCGAGAGAACCTCTAGCTAAGATTCTGTGCAGTTCGGAGTACCCCCAAATCCCACTCCTGGCTGGCCCCTCCTACCCCACCCAGCCCCTCCCAGGAGTCCCCATGCGGCCCATTTTGGATGTAGGAAAGTGCAGGGTGTGCATAGAGGCTTGGGGAGGATGAAAAATGGGCCTACCGGAAATTCAGAAAGGCCGCTTCTGGCCTCCAGAGGGCCTCTGGAACCTGGGGAGGCCATTTTCCCCCTCCCGGAAGCTCAAGAAAAGCCTCTGGAGCCCAGGGAGGGCAAAAACGCGCCCCCCCCCACACCGGTGTGCAGGAGGCCGACTAAGCCACGTCCACCATGGCCACGCCCACCCAGCAACTGTGCAGAGAACTCCTTGCTAAAATTTTTGAAGCCCACTCCTGGTTTAGATGTCGAACTAGATTAGAGGTGATGCCCAAGTACAAACTAAACATAAATTACGGACAAATAAATTTTAGTATATCATGGAAAAAGCTCAGTATCGGATCATCTACATCAGATTTTATACAGCATAGCTATCACATAGCTTCTAACTGAAAGGAATCCGCTAGAATCTTTTCTGATCAAGACATTTGATTAGCAGGCATAAATGCACCAAAAAATATGCATTTTAGTAAACTGGGCTAATCAGAAAAATCCAGAAGGATTCTGAATCCTTCTACTGTTTTGCCATTATAGGCTAACTCGATTCTCCTCCTACAAAGCTCCCGACTTTGTAATTCAATCTTTCTAATATCATCAACAACTTCACTGTCAAATTTGATGAAATTCAGTCTACATTACCACTCTTATTCCAAGACCAGACAGCCATCATTTGCATGCTTTGTCAGAGTATGAATATTCATAGACTAGAATAGGCATAGCAATAGGTCAGCCAATGGGGACTGTTTGGAAACTGAAACATACTATTTGTTCGTATGGGGCCATAAGAGACAGTTTGGAGTCTGGGTGTGGCTTAAACTTGCTGAACTGATTATAAGAGTTGGTTTGGCCTCTATATTGGCTGCCTCTGTACAATATATTAGCCTCTGTATCTCTCTACTCTGTAATGACTTGCTTCTAGGAATATTGCTTCTGTGTTCCCGATTTGTATGCTGAATTCGGCTGTACGGTATTGTATATAAAGAAGTTTCTTATATATAATTTAATCCTGCTGAAGTTCATATATTTGTGTGCTGGTCGGATGTGCTGCACAAACGCCTACATGCTTCTGTGTTGGGAGAAAATCAAGACTAAACAGCAGCCCAGACCAAGCAAACATGAATATTAGGAAAAGGTCATTTAATGAACCAAAAGGTGCTTTTTCAAGAGGCAACTGGACTTTCTGGTTTTTCTTTGAAGACGTTTCGCTTCTCATCCAAGAAGCTTCTAGAGCTCTCCAGAGCTCTAGAAGCTTCTTGGATGAGAAGAGAAAATCCAGTTGACTCTTGAAAAAGCACCTTTGGGACAACCATGACCTGGATGACTGAGAATCTCCATAGACATTGTTGGAAGAAATATCCTTTTGGGTTCAGTTCCAAGTGGGGAGAAAGACACTGGAAACATGGTGGCTGATTGGAAAGATGGTTTTTTAATGGTGGACAGGACCACATGGTTTGAGGTCCTGGGCAAAAAAGGCACATGGGTGAGAGAGAGAGAGAAATAGATTTATACCCTCTGTTGGGCTTTGTGTCAGCCTTTCAAGGTTGCCATAGAGAGGAGGAGATGAGGCTTGAACGTTTACCTACTTATTCTTTCTGTAGATAGTGTTGCTTGGAGATGGGATGGGAGGGGGGAATTCCTGGGGTTGGAGGCAGGAACTGAGAAGATTGAGCTGGAAGATGGCCAATAAGAAGTTGAGGTTTGGGGGAACGGAAGGGGAAGGTTTTGGGGTCAGAGGGTTAGCATTGGCTACGATGAAGTTGGGACCAGATCTGTCGTTCTCAATAAATGAGATATTTCAGCAAAGACTAATTGCTTGGGAGTGCAATTTATTTGAGATGACATCGGAACCTGACACTTTGAATTTGAGCTGGTGTTCTGATTGGTTGTCAGACTCCCATGGAGCCACACAGGGGTAACTTTGTAGGTTGTCTGTGTCCGAGGCTTGGTTGACTCTTGCTGGGTGATGATGTAATGAAAGGGCTTTGGGCAATTCTTACTATGGCTCTGCCTGAAGGAGGTAGATCTTTGTTATGTAGAATAGACTGGCCCAGGCCTTAATGGCCCATTGACAAAGGCTGAGTTTCTGCCTCCCTTTTAGGGAAAATATTCTTCCCTTTTTAATATTTCCTAAAATATCTCATTTTCCTAGCAGAAGGGTGGGTGCGAACTTCCTACAACATTTAATAAACCTGGCTGATTTCTTGCCTTCCTTATTTCTTTGTCCTCTGGGCCCCTAAAATACTTCGCCCTATGATTTTTCCATAGCTCAGCCCGGAGAACCCGTTGCACCTTCTCTACTCTTTGCCTTTTGTACGGCTCAGTGACCCCTGAACTCAAACATTTAAAGAGTTTGTCATCAACTTGCTGAGATAAGGCTATTCAGCCCTCCAGAGATAAGAGAGCCAAAGAAAGACTGTACACACGGGTCAGGCCACGTGATTTCGTTAATCTGTGCCTTGAAAACTCTTCAAGGGAAGAATAGAAAGCGGCCATGACAGAATGGGCTCCCTGCGTTCAAGGCATTCCAAGAAGGAAGTGAAATGTTACTGTTGTTTAATTTCTTACAGCCTTGTAATCTATACAGTGTTCGGGTAATCGCTGACCCTTTTCATACCAACCTTGGACTGAAAAGATAGCAGTTGTTGACACTGCTTTTTTCCCCATTAATTTAAAAACGGAGGCACTAGAACTGACATTTAAAAAAACCACCGTTTAGCAATTAGCACAAAGTCAGTGTTTCTTCTTCCTTAATCGTTCTCCCAATGCTTTTTAAAAAAGGGGGGGGAGGCTCTTCTCAAATATTGTTGAAGGTTATATCTTTCCCGTCTCTCCCGCCATCGCATTTTTTTTCCCTAGATCTCTTTTCACAACTTTACGCAAGAGACCACAACTTTACCTGGTTCCTAAAGAGCAATGCAGGTGTAAGAGGCTGTGGCATATTCAGAGAACGACTTAAAAAAAACAAAAAACGGTATTGTAGCAGGACCATCTGATTTTCTGCAACAGGGGCCACCAAATTTGGAGTAAAGATAAAGGTTTTGTAATCATTGGTGGGATTCAAATAATTTAACAACTGGTTCTCTGCCCTAATGACTGGGTGGGTGGGCGTGGCCATGGTGGGCATGGCCAGGGGGTGTGATAGGCAGCACTCGGCCTCCTGCAGCCCTCTGGGAGAAAAAAATGGCCACGGGGGGGTGCCGGGCCCCACCACCACCCCATTTTGGGCCTAGTAGGTCTCCCTGCAGCTTCCTGGGAGCAAAAACGGGCCATGGGGGGACTCCTGGGAGGGGCGGGGCCAGCCAGTAATTTAACAACTAGTTCACCCGAACTGGACCGAACCGGCTGAATCCCACCACTGGTTTCGTTGTCAGTCAGCTCTGACTCTAGGGCACTGTGCTCATCTGTCTCTTGGCGTTGTCTGAAGACAATTTCCATGGTCATGTGGCCAGCATGACTATACGCCAATGACGCATAGAACACTGTTACCTTTCCACTGAAGTGGTACCTATTTATCTACTCACATTTGCATGCTTTCAAACTGCTAGGTGGGCAGGAATTGGAGCAAGGAACGGAGCTCACCCCCTCCCTTGTGTGTATCTCCGGTCTCAAACCTGGGCTGTCAGCTGTCTCCAGCTGACAAGTTCAGCGTCTTTAACCGCTGAGCCATCGCACCCCACCACTCCTTGAATCTGGAGTATCTGGCTATTAATAAAAGTCCTTCGTGATTCTTTAGGATCTAAAAATGGATCGAGGAGAACAGAGCAGATGCTTTCAGCTTTCAGTAGGAAGCTCAGTTTCTGGATCTTATATTGTCCTGTGATTGACCCAGATTTTTTAAGAGAGACTGTTTAGACCAGAGGTGTCAAACTTGATTTCATTGAACGCCATATCAGGGTTGTGTTTGACCTCGGGAGCCCGAGTGGGTGTGGCTGGGGTGGATGTGGTCAGGGTGGGCATGGCTAACTCAACCTCCTGCAGCCTGCGCACGGCTCTCCCAGGCTCCGTTTTCTGCTGCGACGGCCTCCTGCAGCCCTCTGCCAATGAAAACGGAGAGCCCTGTTTTCGCTGGCAGAGACAGGCTGGTCCTTTACTGTTTCCAGGGCAGCCCCGTGGGACATACCTAAGCACCCTGTGAGCCAGATCCGGCCCTCGGACCTTGAGTTTGACATCTTCACTTTTCCTATTTACTCTCGGAAACCTCAAGATAACGATCGCTCTGCACTAACTCCAATCAATTACCGGTAGATAATTGTTTCCCTCTTTTGTCGTAGCAGGCACCCAATATCTGCTAGATGCTTAATCCGTATTAATATGTAACCTCCCCTTTTTGATGCTTAACCCAAGGGAAGGGGCAGAAGGAGAGGTTGAAAAGCTATAAAACTACCCCTTGGTGAGTCACATCCTTGGACTACCCAACCTCACCGCAATCCAGACTCAAACCGGAGTGCTGGGAAGAGACTCCCCAATGCGGTTAAGAAGAGGGACCATCTAATACCTCTGTGTTCATTGTAAGCACTGTGGTATCTTTTCTAACGTTCACCTTTTTGATTTCCAACCCACAACTGCAATAGCAGGAAAGACTTACACGTGCAAAAATCTGCTTAAAAATGCGGCTGAACAGCGTGTCTGCCGTGAAAGTTGGGCCTTCACTGCCGTGTGTGATAAACAAAACAAGAAATGTCAGAAATGGTGTAGGGCAGTGATGGCTAACCTTTTTGCCATCGCGTGCCAAAAGCAGGGGGAGCGCGGGTGGGTCACGCACACGCGTGCCCACACCCATTCTATGTGCCCCGTCCCCACACATGTGCGCACGACCCCCCTGTGCTCCCCCCGCTTTTGGCATGTGATGGCATGGTGGGCCTGGTGGGCCTGTTTTTTGCTCTCCCCAGGCTCCAGAGCCTTTCTAGGAGCCTGGGGAGGGCAAAAACGGCCTTCCCGCCCCCCCCCCCCCGGTGGCCCTCTGGAGGCCGGAAATGGCCCGTTTGCCGACTTCCGGTCCCTTCCGGAGGCAAGAAACAACCTGTTTCCCTACTTCCAGGTTGCCCAGAAGGCCCGAAAATCAGCTGGCCAGCACGCACGTCCGCCGCAGCTGAGCTTGCATGCCTACTGATATGACTCCGGGTGCCACCTGTGGCACACGTGCCATAGGTTCGCCATCATGGGTGTAGGGTCTTCTGCTTGGGCAGGGGGGAGGAGGAGGGGTTGGACTAGATGACCCACAAGGTCCCTTCCAACTCTGTTAATCTGTTAAGAATAATTCCATCTTGCCGATCTGTATAGGGACTGATCTCTTGTTTCATCAGTTTTATTCATTTTATTGACTTACGGCTTGGTACACAATAATAATAATATTCAACGTTGAATGTAAATAATGTTTGGAATGAATCACTCCACCTTTCCTCCATTGAGCACTAACAAGATTAAACATGCATCGAAATCGAATCTTGCACACCCAATGAATCAGCCCTGGTGAGAAAGGTGGTTTGAAAACAGCCTTTCTCAACTTTTACGTAACTTTTGAAGCACGTGGACTTCTGCTCCCAGAATTCACCAGCCAGCGTGACTAATTGGAGGAGTGTGTGAAATCCACACATCTGGTTTAAGTTGAGAAATATTGTTTAGAGGCTATTCTTTGTCATCCACTTTAATCTACTGCACATACTGTACCATATGCTTAGAAGTTCTTCTGAAGATTTTTACGTTACGGGTTGTCCTCGACTTACAACAGTTCATTTAGTGACCTTTCAAAGTTACAACAGCACTGAAAAAAAGGGGCTTATGCCCGTTTTTCACACTTAACGACCACTGCAGCATCCGCAGGGTCACGCAATCAAAATTCAGATGCTTGACAACTGACTCATATTTATGACGGTTACAGTGTCCCGGGGTCACGTGATCCCCTTTTGTGACCTTTTGGCAAGCAATGTCAAGGGGGAAGCCAGATCCACTTAACAACCATGTCAATAACATAACAAATGCAATGATTCACTCTACCGCTGTGGCAAGAGAAGTCGTAAAATGGGGCAAACTCACTTAACAAATATTTCGCTCAGCAGTGTAAATTTCAGGCCCCACTGGAGTTGTAACTTGAGGGCTACCTGTATATTAAGGTATCATTTTACCGTATCCATGATTTGTACTGAAGCTAAAGCCAGTGGTGGGTTTCAAATTTTTTTACTACCGGTTCTGTGGGTGTGGCGTGGCTTGATGGGCGTGGCTTGGTGGGCGTGGCAGGGGAAGGATACTGTAAAATCTCCATTCCCTCCCCAATCCAGGGGAAGGTTACTGCAAAATCCCCATTTCCTCCCGATCAGCTGGGACTCGGGAGGCAGGGAATAGATGGGGGCGGGGCCAGTCAGAATTTTTACTACCGGTTCTTCGAACTACTCAAAATTTCCGCTACGGGTTCTCCAGAACTGGTCAGAACCTGCTGAAACCCACCTCTGGCTAAAGCTATTTGAAGTGTGAAAAGGTAAGATGCAAGTCAAAAGAATACATAAAGATCAAATTAAACCAAAACATAAATCTGGTGGAAGAAATCATTTAAACTGAATAAAAAGTCAGGCAAACATGCCAATTGTATGAGACCCAAGCAGATTTCCAAAGATAGGAAAAAAGCATGTCAAACAAGCCATTTTCCTGGATTCCACCCTCCCCATCCAAAAATATTTGACAAGTTCAAATGTCAAATGTGGATTTGGTATTTTTCATTCAGGGCAGTATGCAGGCTCTCAAGATTGATGTCAGACCTTTGAGACAGGACAGGTCAAGAAGCAGACATGACAGGGATTCCAGAAAATGCTGCTTTATTCTTGTAGGGTACTGTTGTGGCCCGCCAGTGGCCAGCGGACCTGGTGACAGACTCAGACAGTGAGGAGGTTGGGGAGGAACATGGGCCAGTCCTGGAGTTTGGGGAAGGCTGTGATGAGGGCTCTACGTCAGAGGCAGAGAGAGGGCCAGGGCCGTCCAGCAGTTATCAGCTGCCTTCGGAGTCGGATATCAGTGGGGCAGAAGAACATCTGGAGCCTGTTCCCAATGTGCGCATGTGCAGAGCTGCCAGGAGAAGGGAAGAGCGAAGGAACAAGGACCGACTCAGGAGTAAAGGCACAGGTGGACGGTGAATGGCCCCTCCCATAAGGAATAAAGAGGAGTGGAAGGGGAGGGGAGTTTGCAAGAGACAATTAGTTCAATTCATGAGGATGAAGATCTGTTCTCTGACTTCTAGCCAAGTAACTGCTGCTGCTACAGCGTGGAAGATGTCGGCCTGGCAACTCTCCAAGCCTGATAAAGGTCTGTAGTTGTGAAATCTCATGAAAGACTGTTTGCTGGGACTTTGCTGGAGAGGATTTCCCTTTAACCTAAATAAAAGAGGTTTTATAGGGACGAGGAGTCTGCTTCGTGATCTTGGGAGGCCTAGGTCAGAACAGGTAGAATAACAGAATATGGAAAGCCTCTTTCTAGTTTTTTATCTGCTGCATCTAATGCCAGGCAAGGTGAAGTCAGATCCATTCCATTTTCTTTCTGAACTGCCGTAACAGCCCACTGTGCTAACATTAGCTTTTTCTTCAAATTAAAAAGAGAAAGCGAGGACACACCTTGGCAAAACAAGGTCGGTGCCAGAGGTTATGCACGCTTATTCTTTGGGATGACCTATGCAATCCCTCGTGTACCTGCTCAGGTGTTCCGCCGCGAATCCTACCTGCAAGCAAGTGAACATTGCTGAAGCTTTTCTCCAATTTTCTCAGCAGGAGACTCAGGAAGGAATCGGAAGGGACGGTAGCCAGATCTGCTGAGTTTTGATCATACACCACAACTTCCTGTTTGCCATCGATTTCGACCTAAGACGAGTCATGGAGAAGATACAAGAAAGTTTTCAATTTAGTCCAAATTTTACTTCTTTGCTATGGTTTTTCTGGATGACTGTACACATTTCTTGTCTCAAACAGAGATTCAATGGGTCTACACCAGTGGTGGGTTGCCCCCGGTTCAGACCGATTCGCATGAACCGGTAGTAAAACCGGTGGGAGGCCCCGCCCACCACTCTGGATGTCGTCATCAGCGATCTGCGCATCCACAGAAGCAAGGCGCACGCACGCACAAACCGGTTGCAAACCAGTGGTAAAGATAAGAAAAACCTACTCCTGGTCTACACAAGAGCAATAGCAATAGTTCTTAGACGTATATATCGCTTCACAATGCTTTACATCCCCTCTCTAAGCGGTTTACAGAGTCAGCCTCTTGCCCCCAACAATCTGGGTCCTCATTTTACCGACCTTGGAAGGATAGAAGGCTGAGCCAACCTTGAGCCGGTCAGGATCAAACTCCTGGCAGCGGGCAGAGTCAGCCTGCAATACTGCATTCTAACCACTGCATCACCATGGCTCTTAATCCCCTTTGTTTCCCCACTTCTTTCTCAGTACAGAAAAATGTCTTAAGGAGGGAATATTAAAAAAAAGGCCCAGGCATTTTGACTGGGGCTGAAGCACCAGGAACCATGTAGCAAAGATATATGGTCCCAAACTTTCATTATCTTGCAGAGATTTAACTGGAAAACTGGCCAGTTCTTATCCTTTTGCTTTTGAGAATTGGATTACATAATCACTGAAACGTCTAATCATTGCTGCCATCAGCACAAAATCGTTTCATGTTTCCAGGCATTTAAAAGGGGGGACAAAAACAGTATTTCTTATCAACCATGTTTTATTGCTACTTAATGTTGGCAATTTCGTGCTGTACTGATTGTTACTACGAAACCAGTCTGTCGTCAGGGTAGGATCATAAAACAATGTGATTTCTTTGCCTTGTGGTAAAAAGTAGCCAAGGCCACTAGAGCCACTGTTTTGTGAGTGTGCCCAATGACACGTTCCCACAAGTGCAAAAGGGATACGGATCCTGGATTTACTGCAATGGGCAAATTTAGTCATTGAATTCCTTGGGGAGCAGTAAAAGTGTGGGAGAAGGACAGGCAGAATCTGGGGGTGGAGTTAAGCGAGCAATCAGCCTGGAGTTCCTACAAACAGTCTAAGTCCAGCCCCTCTTGAATGCTGTTGACTCTTATCTAGCACCAATTTACTGTTGACTGTTAGTTGACTAGATTCTTGTATTGAACAATAAATCACTTTGACTGGAATGTAACATGGAGTCCTGATTCTTAACACCTGACAAATGCTTTCTGTATACAGGTAATCCTTTCTCAATGAAGCCTCTTTCAGGGACCATTCACACTAAGATGGTGCTAAGCAAGTGGTACTTATGACCTGTCCTTGTCTTACATATGAGCCGTGGTGGCACAGTGGTTAGAATGCAGTACTGCAGGCTACTTCTGCTGACTGCCGGCTGCCTGCAATTTGGCAGTTCGAATCTCACCGTCTCAAGGTTGACTCAGCCTTCCATCCTTCCGAGGTGGGTAAAATGAGGACCCAGATTGTTGGGGGCAATACGCTGACTCTGTAAACCGCTTAGAGAGGGCTGTAAAAGCACTGTGAAGGGGTATATAAGTCTAAATGTTATTGCTCGCCCTTCCTTCCTTCCTTCCTTCCTTCCTTCCTTCCTTCCTTCCTTCCTTCCTTCCTTCCTTCCTCCCTCCCTCCTTCCCTCCCTCCCTCCCTCATTCTCCTTCCTGGTGGTGAAGTGGTTAGAATGCAGTATTGCAGGCTGACTCTGCCCACTGCCAGGAGTTTGATTCTCACCGGCTCAAGGTTGACTCAGCCTTCCACTCTTCTGAGGTCAGTTAAATGAGGACCCAGATTGTTGGGGACAATAGGCTGACTCTGTAAACCGTTTAGAGAGGGCTGCGAAGTGGTATATAAATCTAAATGTTATTCCTATTGCTATAATGGTGTCAGTGTTCTGCATCATGTGATCACTATTTGCAACTTTCTTGGCTGGCTTCTTACAAGGAGAAGAGAAGAGAAGAGAAGAGAATTCTTTATTGGCCAAGTGTGATTGGACATACAAGGAATTTGTCTTTGGTGCATACACTCTCAGTGTACATAAAAGAAAAGAAACTTCATCAAGAATCATAAAGTACAACACTTAATGATAGCCATAGGGTACAAATAAGCAATCAGGAAACAATATCAAAATCAATGAGAAAACCGGCCGGAGATGACAAGGTAACATTGTGCTTCACAACGGCAACCAGAAATGCCGTAATTTCTATCACGCAGTTATGTGATGTTGCATTTTATTAGGCATCACTTAATGATGGAAATCCTAATCCCAATTACCGTTGCTAAGTGGGGACAAGCTATAATTCCAAGAATTATACGTTGCTACACTCAGCTTTGGGAACACTCAAACAGCATTCAAAAAGAAAGCAAGATTATTCAGGAGAATAACATTTTTCAGAATGTATATTTGGAGACCACAATTTGATCAGTCTTGAAACACTAAAAACGAAGCAGAACCTTATTTACTGTTTGGCAAATAACCGAGCGATGCAGGATGATTGGGGTTGACATTGCTTTTAATTTATGCCTTTTATTATTTTTTTCCCCTACTGTTTTGAATTTTGCCTTCGACCAAAAGTTAGCTATTTCGAGCGCACAATCCGGCAGAAGAATGTGTGTGTGTGTGTGTGTGCGCGCAAGCGTCATGAATTAATTAAGTGAAATACAGGCCCCGATTTTCACACTGTGCTAAATCTGCCAATTGTTAGGCTTTGGCTCAGCTTGACGTGTAAACCAAATGACGGCAAAGCGATGTACGATCTCATTACGAATTATGACTCATTCAGACAATCGTGGCCAAAAACAAAATCCGGGTTAAAATAAAGCACGTTGGTCTTTGAAGGCCTGATTTGCTAAGCCTGCCAGAGAGCCTGGGATGGGGATTTCATGCGCTCTGAGACCAATTTCTCTGACTCTGCTGAAGACTGGCGTCCACAAGCATCCTCGGGGGAGCAAGGGGTCAAGTGAGATCAAATGCGTCACTGCGGCTTCTCTACCGGACACTCGTGTTTGTATCAGCAGGACCACAAGTTGCAATCCGCTTAACCCGAGTTGAACTTAAAAAAAAAAAAAAAGTGACAAAAGGAAGGTGTCTAAACCTTGTGGCTATTTCAGTTCATAAAACATCAAACTCTTCCTCCCAAGAGTGTTTGTTTTACCTTTCCGTTGTAGCCACATTTTTTTCAGGACTGAGAGCAAATTGTGGTTAGTAATGATCAGGATAAGACCAGTACCAACAAAACTCTTGATTCTGCTTAAGGGTGGGTGCCACGGGTGCTATTCAGCAGGTTCTGACAGGTTCTGGAGAACCAGTAGAGGAAATTTTGAATAGTTCAGAGAACCAGCAAATGCCACCTCTGGCTGGCCCCAGAGTGGGGAGGGAATGGAGATTTTGCAGTGTCCTTCCTGTGGAGTAGGGAGGGAATGGGGATTTTGCAGTATCCTTCCCACAGGAGTGGGGAGGAATGGAGATTTTGCAATATCTTTCCCCCAGGAGTGGGGAGGTAATGGGAGTTTTGCAGTATCCTTCCTGCAGGAGTGGGGAGGAATGGAGATTTTGCAATATCTTTCCCCCAGGAGTGGGGAGGGAATGAGGGTTTTGCAGTACCCTTCCCGCAGGAGTGGGGAGGGAATGGGGATTTTGCAATATCTTTCCCCCAGGAGTGGGGAGGGAATGGGGGTTTTGCAGTATCTTTCCCCCAGGAGTGGGGAGGGAATGGGGGTTTTGCAGTATCCTTCCCGCAGGAGTGGGGAGGGAATGGGGATTTTGCAATATCTTTCCCCCAGGAGTGGGGAGGGAATGGGGATTTTGCAGTATCCTTCCCCTGCCACACCCACCAAGCCACACCACCAAGCCACGTGGCTCACCAAGCCACGCCCACAGAACCGGTAGTAAATAACATTGAATTCCACCACTGGTGGGTGCTAATTTTCTACAGTGGGAAAGGGAATGATGTATGCCAGATCTCACTTTTTAATACCTGCACCGCATCCTCTTACAGCATTAAAAAAAAAAGATGTTGAGACTTTGGAAAAAGTGCAGAGAAGAGCAACTAGGATGATTAAAGGTCTGGAAACGAAAACATATGAAGAACGGTGGCAGGAACTGGGTATGGCTAGTCTAGAGAAAAGAAGGACTGGGAGGGGAGACACGATAGCAGCATTCCAGTATTTGAGAGGCTGCCACAAAGAAGAGGAGAGTCAACCTATTTTCCAAAGCACCAGAAGGCAGGACAAGAAACGATGGATGGAAACTGATCAAGGAGAGAAGCAACCTGGAGTTAAGGAGAAACTTCCTAACAGTGAGGACAATTAACCAGTGGAACAGCTTGCCTCCAGATGTTGTGGGTGATTCATCCATGGAGGTTTTAAAGAAGAGACTGGGCAGCCATTTGTCTGAAATTGATTAGGATCTTCTGCCTGAGCAGGGGGTTGGACTAGAAGACCTCCAAGGTTTCTTCCAGCTCTATTCTGATTGGTTGATCTCTTGCCATTCCCAAATCTGTCCTTCATCTATAAATGTATTTCCCCTCCCCCCCAAGACACCCCCTCCAACCCTCTGCTCCTCCGAGCCTTACCTTCTGTTTTGCCGAATGCTGAATAAGTTCGGTGATCAGCACCTTATCCTGCTGCAACCTGCGCTTCATGAGTTTGGAGCAATGGATGTTGATGGCCTCCAAGATATGGGACATGTTGTATTCCACAAAGGGACGGCTGTCAATCAGGAGCAACTTCTCCATGCTGCTTTCCAGCCAAGTCACCAGTCTCTCCCCGGTTATGAGCTGAGCACCATTCATTTCATCCGCCATGACAACCACAGACGCCGGACTGGAGCAATGCTTCGCTTTTCAATCTGCGGCCCCCACGAAGAAGATGAGGTAATGGCTATGAACTTAAAGGCCCAGACTCTCCATTGTCCTCCAGATGAATGAGGTCATCTCGGTGGAGACTGGCAAGAGGAAAGGGAGACCCATTTTCTCCTCAGAGGGTCCTCTAGAGAGAGAAATGCCTCGTCCAGCCGTGCCGTACAAAGACGCCCCTCACAAGCCATTCATTTTGGGCTACGGAGTCGCCATTTCACACTCTTAACAAAAGATCCCTCTCAGATGCTCCTGCCATTACCTCATTCTCTATCTTTGTTCCTCCATCGTTGGTCCTCTTCTTCGAGCGGCCTAGGAGCCTGTACAGAAACGAGGCAGACAGAAAGGAAACAAAAACAAACAAGAAGGGTGATGAAAGACCCTCCAAATCCCAGCACTGCCTCCCCTTCATCCCCCCCTCCCCACTCTGGTTGTAAGAGCAGGGGTCTCATTTTCTCTGGCACCACCCAAAGGTGTGTGGGTATGTGGTGGCATCCCTGCCAAGCTTGATTAACACTCGTCATGTGTTCCTCAGGGGAAAAGGTAGAAGGAAGAAAAGCAGGATCTGGGATCCTTGCTCTACAGAGGGATCTGGTAACCCCTTTTCACACTAATCAAGTTTTACTGAAAGGTCAGAAGCTTTCGGGAGATCTGGGCACCAGTCTCACCCTTCCACGGATCTGAAGAAGGGGAGCTGCAGTTCACAAAGACCTTCAGCATTTTCATAAAATCGATGGGGAAAGGATTCTGCTGGATTCTTTCTTCGTTCTGGCTACTGTTGACTAACGCAGCTCTGCTCTTACCTTGCCATTAGAGCAAAACCTGATCTCCACCCCTAACATCCAGAGAAATAGCCGCCAGAGATAAGAAATAAGAATTCCAGATGTGACACCAACATTTCTCTAGGAATCGAATATAGGAAGCTTCCATATACGACGACAGGCATTTCACCATTCATGAAACTTCAAGCAGTATTGCAACTTCATATAACTTATTATATCTACAAACCCTTCACATCCCTGGACATAAATTGTTTCAACTTCTACCCTCAAAACGACGCTATAGAGCACTGCACACCAGAACAACTAGACACAAGGCAGTTTTTTCCCGAATGCCATCACTCTGCTAAACAAATAATTCCCTCAACACTGTCAAACTATTCACTAAGACTATATTACTAGTATTCTTCTCATCCTTCCTATTACCTATCTCTTCCCACTTAGGACTATAACCATGTTGCTTGTATTTTTACAATGTATATTGTTCTGTTTGTTTCCTAATATGATTTGATTGCTTATTTGTACCCTATGACTATCATTAAGTGTTGTACCTTATGATTCTTGACGAATGTATCTTTTCTTTTATGTACACCAAGAGGTATGCACCAAGACAAATTCCTTGTGTGTCCAATCACACTTGGCCAATAAAGAATTCTATTCTATTCTATTCTATTCTATTCTATTCTATTCTATTCTATTCTATTCTATTCTATTCTATTCTATTCTATTCTATTCTACTCTATTTATTCTTACTCTACTCTACTCTACTCTACTCTACTCTACTCTACTCTACTCTACTCTACTCTATTCTCCTCTCCTCTCTTCTCCTCTCCTCTAAAATTAGCAGAATGGACTGAGGTTTCCCTCACATTTCACGTACAACTAATCCTCGGCATATGACCATAATTGAACCCAAAATTTCTATTGCTAAGCAAGACAATTGTTAAGTGAGTTTTCCCCCATCGTACAACTTTTCTTGCCATAGTTGTTAAGTGAATCACTGCGTTCTTAAGTTAGTAACACGGTGTCGCTAAACGTCTATGGAGATCCTCAGTCATCCAGGTCATGGTTGTCCCAAAGGTGCTTTTTTCAAGAGGCAACTGGACTTTCTGAAGACGTTTCACTTCTCAGCCAAAAAGCTTCTTCAACTCTGATTACTTCTTCAGGTCTAGTAACACGGTTGTTAATTGAATCTCTCTTCCCCATTGACTTTGCTAGTCAGAAGGTTGCAAAAGGGGATTCGGCCTCCGTCAAAAATACCTGACAGTTGCCAAGTATCCAACTTTTGATCAGGTGTCCACAAGGATGTTGCAAGGGTCATAAGTGACTAGCTGCACCTTCAAAAGGAAAAGCTAACTTACTAAAATGCGGTATTTCTTCTGATGTCACAGACAAAGACCCGGTGATGTTACGTACAAGACCCGGTGGCCTAGAGGTGGAGCTCTAGCCTCCCAATCAGGAGGTTGTGAATTCGATCCTAGGTAGAGCCAGATGTAGGGTCTCCTGCTTGGGGAGGGGGTTGGACTAGATGATCTGCAAGGTCCCTTCCAACTCTGTTAATCTGTTAAATGAAGCAGGGATCGAGTCCACAAGTCTTAAAGTTGCCAGGTTTGGTGACCCCTGAAATAAAATACTGATTGAAAAGGTTTCCTTCCATACACAGTGAAGCATCTGTAGCACGTGGTTAAAAAGTCACTTTGGCGGTCACAACCACATATTTTAAACCCCACCCCTTTTTTGCATTTTTTTTTTAAAAACACTCCGTCCCAATTGCTCCCCGCATGTAAATGATTTCGGGACTAACCCAATTCTTTTCCAATGCATTTTAAATAACGAGATCGGAAAGAAAGGAAGACGTGGGTCGTAAAGCCGCAGCATTTTTTTTCCCTCCCAAACAGTAGCAATTTAAGAACTAAACTGAACCGTCTAAAAAGATCGTGTGAAATTTTCCTAATAGTTGAGGGTTGATCTTCGTGGCTGTTTATTTCCTCCCCAGGCACAGCTGGAGGAAGACGAGCCGTCTTCTGTCATTCCTGACTTCTTTCCAACAATGATGTCGGCGAGAACCGGCCAGAAGCCCCACAAGATCTTTGGCCCACGTCCAAGATTTCATCATTTGGCTGATCGTTGCAAAAAGAGTGACCTCATGGCAGAATGATTGAAAAGCACTGATTTAATCACCAAAGAGAGCCAGGCTGGGAAGCCAGCTGCCCAACAACCAAAATCCATGCCAGGCATCGTACAGATTAACATCTTTGGCCCCCGATTAGCCCCTTTAAGCATAATATTGCAATCCTTTCTTCTTTTTTTCATCTCTGTCTTTAAGCAAAAGAAGAAAACTCAAAATGCCCCATTAGGAATTGCGCCATTGATCTGAATCTATCCCAAAACTGGAAATCCAATGAATGCACCCTAAAGGTAAAGGTAAAAGGGGATGTGATGGCTCAGTGGTTAAGACGCTGAGCTTGTCGATCAGAAAGGTCGGCAGTTCAGCGGTTCGAATCCCTAGTGCTGCGTAACGGGGTGAGCTCCCGTGACTTGTCCCAGCTTCTGCCAACCTAGCAGTTCGAAAGCATGTAAAAAAATGCAAGTAGAAAAATAGGGACCACTTTTGGTGGGAAGGTAACAGTGTTCCATATGTCTTTGGCGTTTAGTCATGCCGGCCACATGACCACGGAGACATCTTCAGACAGCGCTGGCTCTTTGGCTTTGAACCTTTAAAGGTAAAGGTTCCCTCGCACATGCATGCTAGTCATTCCTGACTCTAGGGGGCAGTGCTCATTTCTGTTTCAAAGCGGAAGAGCCAGCGCTATCCGAAGACGTCTCCGTGGTCATGTGGCTGGCATGACTCAACGCCAAAGGCGCACGGAACGCTGTTACCTTCCCACCAAAGTGGTCCCTATTTTTCTACTTGCATTTTTTACGTGCTTTCGAACTGCTAGGTTGGCAGAAGCTGGGACAAGGAACGGGAGCTCACCCCGTTATGCGGCACTAGGGATTCGAACCGCTGAACTGCCGACCTTTCATTCGACAAGATCAGCGTCTTAGCCACTGAGCCACCACATCCGTCTAATGCACCCTACAGGGCCTCAAAAATATTGTCCTGAAGATGTTCTGTAAGTATAAAATTAGTTCCAAATAAATAACCTTTGACTTTATGTTCTGACTGCTTTGAAACGGCTTGTGAAACTTTCCAACATTATTTTGAAAGATGGCAAATGGTCATGGTTATTTTTTCCTATTTGTAATCGTTCGTAAAATGGGGGACAATTTAATTTTTAAAATTGCTAAGAAGAAAGGGAATCCACATTGTTAGGAGGGAAAGGCTTAAACGATTGCAACAGCCAAACAGAATGAATCAGAATCACATATTGCATATTGATTACGTGGACAAAACGTAGAACAAAGCATCTTAGGTCTGGAAGGGACCTCAGAGATCTTCTAGCCCAACCCCCTGCTCAAGACAGGAGATTCTATACCAGGGGTCAGCAACCTGTGGCTCCGGAGCCACATGTGGCTCTTTGGGCCCTCTGCTGTGGCTCCCTGTCAGGTGATCCCACCACTGGCTGGCCCTGCCCCTCGCCCTCCCCTCCCAGTCACTCCTTGCCTGGCCTAAGAAGGTAAGGGCAATGGCGGGGGATGGAGAAGCAGCCAGGGCAGAGATAGAGAGATACAGAGAGAGACGGAGAGAGAGAGACAGAGATAGATACAGAGAGAGGGGGGGAGAGAGGGAGGGAGGGGAGAGAGAAAAATGTCAAAAGGATTTTGTGGTTCTTGGTGTTTTTTAACAACTGGTTCTCTGCCCTAATGACCGGCTGGGTAGGTGTGGCTAGGGGGTCATGTGACTGGTGGAAGTGAGTGACATCGAGTTGGCCACACCCACCCAGGTTTTGTGACTCCCGGTGTTTTCTTTTCTGTGGGAAACGGGTCCAAATGGCTCTTTGAGTATTTAAGGTTGCAGACCCCTGCTCTATAGCATCCTGATCAACCACCATCTTAACCTCCTTTCCCGGCCACCCCTATTTGGTAGCACACAGCTTAAAAATAGCAATGCAGTTTTACCATTGAGCAAAAACATCAAGTAAAACAGGCCCATACGCGCACCAAAAGTTTCTTTTTTTTTTTAACTGATTTTAATTCAACAAATGAACACCAGAGATAGAAAATTAAACACAGCATTTTTCACATCAAACAAACTGGCATGTAAGATAAGACGTTTCTCATCCAACCCAGAAATACAACCTGCTTCTTGGGACAGCCTTGGCCTGGCTGTCTATTTATTTCATAGAATCATAGGGCTGGGAGGGACCTAAGAGGTCTTCTAGTCCAACCCTCAGGCCAAGGCAGGAGAACGTATGGCATCCTAGACACGTGGCTGTCCAATCTTTTCTTAAAGGCCTCCGGCAATGGAGCAGCCACAACTCCTGGAGACAAGCAGTTCTACTCATTAAATGAGGACCCAGTTTGTGGGGGCAATAAGCTGACTTTGTATAAATATACAAAAGTATGAAGGCTATTGCTTAGCGCATTGTAAGCCGCCCTGAGTCTCCGGAGAAGGGCGGCATATAAATCAATTTTTTTAAAAAAAAAAATGTTCTCACTGTCAGGAAATTTCTCCTCAGTAGTTCCAGAATGAATCTCTCTTTATTGAGCTTCCCACCCATTGCTTCTCGTCCTTCCCCTCAGGTGCTTTCTTCTTCTTCTTCTTCTTTTTTTTTGAAGAAGCAGTTTTGCTGGCCACGTCCACATTCCCAACATTCCAATTTATACCAACTCCATCATTAACCTCCCTTGCACTTAACTCTGTAAATAAAAAGCATGCTATTTCGCCCTGTTTTCAATCCCCACCACACGGTGCGGCCTCTATGCACAGCCCTAAGGCTGGGGTCGGCAACCTTAAACCCAGGGGTGAGGCTGCTGGGGGTTCGCAGGGGTTCGGGAGAACCTCTAGCTAAGATTCTGTGCAGTCAGGAGAACCCGCAAATCCCACTCCTGCTGGGCCCCTCCCACCCCGCCCCTCCCAGGAGTCCCCACGCGGCCTGTTTTGGCTGGAGGTAAGTGCAGGGCATGCACGGCGGCTTGGAGAGGGTGAAAAATGGGCGTACCAGAAGTTTGGGAAGGCCGGAAACGGGCCTCTTTCCAGCCTCCAGAGGACCTCCGGAGGCTGGGTAGGCCATTTTCGCCCTCCCGGAGGCTTGACAAAAGCCTCCGGAGCCCGGGAAGGGCAAAAATGTGCTCCCCCGGTGCAGGAGGCCAACTAGCCACGGCCACCCAGCAACCGGGCAGAGAACCCCTTGCTAAAATTTTTGAAGCCCACCCCTGCTTAAACCCTCAAAGAACCACAACGGTCCTAACTGGGAGCCCCCACCCAGACTCTGTTCAATTCTGGAGCTGACCGGAAGTCCGGTTTCCCCACCATAGAGTCTCCTCCTAGCACGGCGTCCATTTTCCTCTACCTGTCCTAACTGAAAGCCCTATCAATTGCGGAGTCGACCGGAAAACCCGCCCCTTGCCATAGAGTCTCCTCCTGATGCGCCGTGCTTTCACCCCCAAAACCGAAGCTCCTCTCCAAATTGTGGCGCCAACCAGCGACAGAGAGCCGCAGCAGAGGGATGAAAGAGCCACATGCGGCTCCAGAGCTGCGGGTTGCTGACTCCTGCCCTAGGGGGATAAATTATTTTTTTTTAACATTCTTCTGCCTTCATTGCACCATTCAAAACCCAAGTCAAAACTCCTTCCCTTTTATCTGGTGCTTCCAGGACCACCTACCTCTCTCGGTATCTTCAGTAACTAACAGTAAAAAGCGAAAGCAAAGAGTTGAACACTTACCAATCCTAGAATCCTAAAAATAACCCTTTAAAAGGAATGTTTTACACGCCTTCCCACTCTTGGACTCGATTGGTAACCCTGTAGATTCTTTGGCACCACCCAGCAACTTCTGCCGAACCATCAAGGACCTCATCACAGCAACCTCAAAGTTTGACCAAAAGACATCCAATCTGGGCAGTTACTGAAAAATTACAGGAAGGAAGCCTAGTGAGCATCTGGGGGTGAACTCCAGAGTTTAAGCCCTAACTTTCTTCTTCCAGCCAACCTCCCCCGCCAAATATTCTGTCCACTTTTGCACACAGATATTCCTCCTTCCTCTGCTCTTTTTTTTTTGAACAATTTTTTTTTAATTTTTAAACAAACATACATAAAACCATCTTCAATTGCAAACAGTGTGTCGGTTGGTTACAAGTCTTCTGTGCATCATTCACCAAATTCACAGCTTACAATATACAGTTTAGCTAAATTCTCATATCATCGACCTAATAAATATCTGTATGTTATTATCCTCATTAATCATTTATTTGACTATGGCTATTTCTTCTCTCATTATTATTTCATCTTCATTATTAAATCTTCCTCTGCTCTTGAAGAACTTTGGTTTGGCTTGCTAGTAAGACCAGAAACATCAAGGAAACCCTTGTGCTGGTCTGTGAACCGAAGGTCCGGCCCTACAGATTGCTTTACACCTACGATGCAAATCCACTTGGTTCTAATTTCCCTACTGCGGGGGTGTCAAACTCGATTTCATTGAGGGCCGCACCAGGGTTGTGTTTGACCTGGGGGGGGGGCATCTGTGGCCAGTGGTGGGATTCAGCCAGTTCGCACCACTTCGGGAGAACCGGTTGTTAACTTTCTGAGCAGTTTGGCAAACTGGTTGTTGGAAGAAATCATTAGGGTAGAGAACCAGTTGTTAAATTACTTGAATCCCACCACTGTCTGTGGCGGCCTGACCACTCTGTCAGCGAAAGTGAGCTTCCGAGCTCCGTTTTAGTCTGCGACAGCCTCCTGTAACCCTCGGCCGGTGAAAACAGAGCTTGGGAGGGCCGTGTGCCGGCAGAATGTTGCAGGAGGCCATCGCAGATGAAAATGGAGCTTCGTTTTTGCTGGCGGAGGCACCGCAGGTCAGATCTAAGCACCCCGCGGGCCTTGAGTTTGAAACCCCTGCCCTACTGCATTCCTTTTGAGATTTAGAGAAAATAAAAATCATAAATAGATCTTAATTTTTCAGAACTTCCTGGAACCATACACAGAAATGACCCACGGTAGAAGACTTTATCATCTAAAGGAAGGATTCACCTGCCAGAGGAAACTATTTATATGCATGCTTGGAATCCTTCATTTCTTTCTCTACCTGTTAGTCATTTGAGGGCTCCTCCTCCTTTTATCTATTCCCCTAGGCAGCATCTCTTCTCTTCCTCCTTCAAGGTCATTTCCACATACCGTGAGGATACCCAGTTTTAGCCTAATTTGGTCTGTTGCGGCCTTATCTGGAGCAGGATGACCTATGGACAGTGACTCACAACCCTTGTAGGGACTATTGCGAGCTGATTTTGATGATCACCCAGAAGCTGCACTTGGAGCCAAAGGTAATATAGTCCACATTCTGACTGATAAGAGACACTCTAGCCGCATAGCACTGGTGTTGCAAACAGTGCACTGGTTATTCTAGGGTTTCACTTAAAATGGAAAGAGATGATTTTTTAATCTTTGTAGCTCTATACGCCTTGGCACCATGGTATCTTTAGAAGCACCTTCTTCAGGGGTGGGGCTGCTGGGGGTCCACAGGGGTTCAGGAGAACCTCTAGTTAAGGTTCTGTGCAGTTCAGAGAGCCCCCAAATCCCACTCCTGGCTGGCCCCGCCCACCCCTCCCCTCCCAGGAGTCCCCACGCAGCCCGTTTTGGATGCAGGTAAATAGAGGGTGCACACGGAGGCTTGGGGAGGGCGAAAAACGCCTCCTCACTATGGTGCAGGAGGCTGACTAGGCCACACCCACAATGGCCATGCCCACCCAGCAACCGGGCAAATATACAAAAGAATGAAGGCTATTGCTTAACACATTGTAAGCCGCTCTGAGTCTCCGGAGAAGGGCGGCATATAAATCGAACCAATAAATAAATAAATAATAAATAAATAAATCTTAACAGGTTTCAGTCTTAACAGCAGCGAGGATAATTTTCACACAATATTGCAAAAATGAAGAAACACCGTGAAACAAAGGGATAATTAAGAAGATATTAGGTTGTGCAGAAATGGATAGACTTACACTGAAAATTAAACAGAAAGAAGACACAGGATATTATCAAACATGGAACTTATTTTACCAATGGTCGGAAAAAAGGGGCGGAGAGTAAGAATGGAATTTGTATTGTTAAGCAATTAAAAATACCCAGACAACACGGTGTTTATCAAGCACTAAGACATGTAATAAATAGAAAGTTAATAAAATTTATTAAAAACAAGAAATTGAAACCTTATTGGGGATCCGGAGGATCTGACAGTATAGGTAGTCCTCAACTTACAACAATTCATATAGTTCAAAGTTACAACAGCACTAAAAAAATAACTCTTGCTGTATGGACAAGGAATAAAGGCGAATAAAAACTGTCCTAAGTACAGTTAGTCCTCAACTTACAACTGGTCCCTTAGCAAATCTGGGAAGATTTGAAAGAGATGCATTATAAGAATCCAAGAAAGGCTGGATTTGAAAGAATTCCTAGTGTGAAATTAAAAATATACAAATAATGATTAATGAAAAAAAACATCCATTAAAAAAAATAAAAGACTCTTATACCGAAGACACCTCGTATCTCCTTTGGCGAATAACTTTCCTTCCAAGAATGAACAAAGAACACTGTCAGAAAATGTTGATCCTTAACTGTCAAAAGGATTTGCCAAACTTATCTCCGAATACCTCTCTGCTGAATGCAACCATTATCTTGCTAAAATCCAACCCTTCAGCCACACACAAAACCCCAAGGCTGAGAAGCAGCTGAGAAGAGGCCAAACAACTTCTTACATTCCAAGTCAACAAGGTCACCAGAGATGGGTCAACGGATACTGATCTCTACCCACCCACAGTCCTCTAATCAACTGAGGATGTTTTCGAATAAAAGGAGAGGGTAAATTCAGGATAGTCATTGAGTGAACCCATGGTCATTAATCAATCTTAATCACATCTTTGCCACAGGCAGAATATCTGTCACTCTCTGTTAGGCAATGGCTATTGCCTAACTAGTTGGGTTGGCAATATATATAAACCATCAATGCATATTTGCAGTCAAAATGTAATATATAGCTTTAAGACTGTAATGCTGTATTGCAGTACACTATAGTCTGATTGGCTAGCTCTGTAGCCAACGTACTTAAGAGGAAGCTTGAATCATGGTTTGTTTTTCTTATTACATTATTATTGCTACCTCTGCTCCTCTCTGCCTGTTCTCCCTGCATGATCACTGCTTAATCATTGTTACTTGTTGTTTTCTACTGTTTTACTGATTGTTTTACTGCTGTACTTATTCCTGTTGCAACTCTAAAAATAACTCTTTTATTGCATATGACTACAACAACTGGTAAGAAGACTTTGTTCTTGGACTATCCCTGGAGTGACAATTTAACTATCTTTATCTGTGTATGACCTGGATTGTTTATTGGACTTTGCTTTGGCTTTTTCCTAAAAATAAAAGAATATCACAACTCAGTGTGTCTGTGTATTGACAGTGCTTATTCACAATCACTCTCAACCGTTTCTCATGTGCACAGCCTTGCCACTCAAGGGTTACTCTGCGCATAATCCTTAACACCCTCCTTGGCCCATTTTAGTCAGAACATCCTAAGTCTATGATGGCGAACCTATGGCATGCATGTCAGAGGTGGCATGCAGAGCCCTCTCTGTGGACACGCGTGCCGTGACCAGCTGCTGTTCTGGTTTCCGGCACGCCAGCCAGCTGGTCTTCATGGGCACCAGAGTTCTGGAAGACAGCCCAAAAAATGGCCAAAAACAACTGTTTTGGGGGCGTTTTTACACCATTTTTTGGCCTGTTTTCAGGTTGTTTTTCGGGCCATTTTAAGGCCAATTTTGGGCTGGTTTTGGTCCAAGAAATGGTCTGAAACAGCCCAAAAATGGTCTGAAAATAGCCCGAAAAATGGCCTGGAAAATGGCCCAGAAAACAGTTCAGAAAACAGCAAAAAACAGGCAAAAAACAGGCATGCGCACACTGGTCAGCTGGTCTTCAGGTTTCCAGTGCTCCGGCGCACACACATGCACACGCATGCACATGCATTCCGGTTTGGGCACTCGGTGCCGAAAATGTTCCCCATCACTGTCCTAAGTACAGTTAGTCCTCAACTTACAACTGGTCCCTTAGCAATTATTCAAAGTTACGAGGGCCCCTCAAAAGGAACTTACAACCTAGTTTTGAGATTCCAACAGTCACCCCCTGAATTTTCACAGCTCTTTGCGATGTCTTGTAGCCATGGGATCGCAATTTCCATTTTTGCCCAAACCCCTTTATTTGTTTCTGGGTTTTTTTTTAGCAAAAATGCCCCCGTAGGAAACAATGGGTTCGCTTAATGACCATGGATTCACTTAATGACCACCTCAAATAAAGGTAATGTAGAAAATTAGCACCCATCCCTCTCCTAGAAGAATGAACTATTTTGAGAAATATTTAAAAAGGCAGTTCCCCTAAAAGAGAAATAAAAAAATCTTAAGGGAGACAGAAACTCAGAGCCCCCAGCCGATATTTTGTGCCCATTAAGAAAGACTGGGCCATCCTAGCTACAAAACAAAAGACCTTCGGCTCCAGGGTGATGGGATTAAAACATGGCCCTTCAGGCAGGGGTGGGTTTCACTTACCTTTACTACCGGTTCACTCACTCACTTCTGCACATGCGCAGATCATATTTCATGATGTCCGGGCAGGTGGGCGAGCCCACTGCTGCCTTCAGGACATAATAGAATTAACCCACTACCATCCAGCAGCAGAGCTCACTACATCGCACAATCTCCCAAGGATGTTGCATCACCCTCCAAACTTCAACCAAACTTAGCTCAGACAACCTATAGAGCCAGCTACATGGCCCCATGAGAGTCTGACAACAGCCAATAGAATTCATGGTCTTGCACAGGAACAGGAAGCTCAAGTGCAGAGCCCAAGAGAAGGTATAAATACCCCCCCACTCTCAACTCCATGTAGGTCAGCTGCCCAGGATCGTCCATGTGGTTCTGCTTCATCATTAAACCATCTTTCCAATCAGCCTCCATGTTTCTAATGTCTTTCTCCCAGCTTGGAACGGAACCAGATCGATATTTCTTCCAACAGTAATAAAATCGGATTGGTCACATGATGACCTGCTTTACGATCATCGTGACTTACAGCCGTAATGGGTTGCATTATTTCCCTCCCCCAAACCCAATTATGTGAGAGATAACTCTGTGCTGCCTTTCTGATGATGAAAAAGCAAATGGTATAACAACTAATGAAGAGTGCACCCTCTGGTCTTCTAGTGTTTGGGGGTGGGTGAGGGCTTAGCTAGAGGGATTCAGCCAGGGGTGAAATGCTACCGGTTCAAACCGGTTCGGCTGAACCGGTAACAATGGCGGCGGGTGGTTCGGAGAACCGGTAGCGACTGCAGTGCGAGGCTCCGCCTACCTGCCCAGTCCTCATTACTTCCTGGTTTTAACCAGGAGGTAACCTGTTTTTTACCCTCTGCGCATACGCAGAAGGGTTTCCGCATGCGCAGAGGATCCATGTGCACATGTGACGCGGACAGGCAGTGCGTGCTCTTCCAAACAGGTAGGGAAGGTAAGTAGATTTCACCCCTGGATTCAGCCCTTCTTTTCTTCCCTGTGAGAAATAACTCGATCTCACATGAGATAAATTAAATCAAATGCCATGCAAAAAGGATAAAACGTAACTGCTAAATGTTCTTTCAGATACTCAAAAATGCCAACGTTCAGTGGTGAAGCAGAAAGATTGCAAAGCCTTTCAGCAGATTAAAAGAAACTGCAGGGGGAAAAAATGCAAATCCAGAAATGACCCCGTCTTTGCTTCCACGTTGTCTATAAGACGAAACTGGTTAGATGTTTCAAACAATTTAACATTACAGAAGACAGGAAAACTCTAGAAAAAGTTCAGCGTCTTCGCCTGGAGGAGCCCTATTGATGGCTTGAAGGCTGAAGACTCAGTCCTGTAAGTTACATAAAGAGGCGCAGAGACAATTAGATTTGACTCGTATAAAGGAAATAAAAATAAATTAAACATCAATGCAACATCTGGCTAGAATGGTTTACTTATTTCTCCAGAAATGGGACTCTCTGAATGTCATCTGTTCCTCTGCGTCAGTTCTTCTGGACTTTCCAGATTCTTGGGAATTTCTCAACTTTAATAAGCAGAGGCTGGTGGGAATATTAAACCCCCCATGATTTCCCCACTCTTATCTCACTGATTTCTCTATTCTGCCCCTTGGTCATGATGACCCAACGAATAGGGAGGGGCAGGGAAAAGCTATTTTGGACATGACCGGGAGCATCTCTCCCCCTGAAGGAATGTAGATTGACTTCTAGTTTTAGGAGCTACACTAACAATAGCCTGTATCAGAATAATAGTCGAAGGAAAACAAGGATTTAAAAATTGGGCACAATCCAAGGAAAGCTAATTCAAGCAAATGTCGCTTTCTGAACTGAACTTAATTTTCTCCCATTACAAGTAAAGAACTCTGGGTGAACTATATCCATGCTATGCTCATAAGTTATTTTTTTAAAAAAAACAAAACAAAATACTAGAGCAGAAGATTTGTTTAGCTTCTAGTTGAGAACTCATTGTTCTTTCGATGTTGTGTGACAAGGCTCATGTTGGAACATGTCTGGCCTAAAAGGGCTTCATTTCTTGAGAAAAGAGATCGCCTTGTTGTTTCCTTGTATACTCAACACAGCAGCGTCAAGGAAATGACACCCGTTTCATGTCAAAATTAATTCCAAGAGTTGCTCGTTGCTTTATAGAATCTAGATTTAAAATGGCTATTTAAAGTGGCTATTTACGAGACCGCCTACTGCCACCAGTGGCCTCCCACCGGCCGGTACGCTCTCATAGAGAGGGTCTCCTCCGGGTGCCGTCAGCCAAACAGTGTCGACTGGCGGCCCCCAGGGGAGAGCCTTCTCTGTGGAGGCACCTACTATCTGGAATGAGCTCCCCCCGGAGATTCGGAGGATCCCGGACCTACGCACCTTCCGCTGCGCTCTTAAGACCCTTTTATTTCACCAGGCAGGCCTGGTCTGATTCTCCTTTTTTAAAAATGTTATAAATTTTAATTCGTTTTAAATTATTGGGGTTTTAATATTTTTACGGCCAAATTTATTTAATTGGATTTTAACTGGGTTTTAAATGTTATACTTGTATGTTTTATTTATGGCTGTTCACCGTCCTGAGTCCTTCGGGAGAAGGGCGGTATACAAATTAAATAAACTGAAACCGAAACTGAACTTGGTGTAGGCCAAAGAATGTACAACGATTTTGTGTCTCTGTGGTAGCTTTAGTTACCTAGTTTGGGTCCTTCAATAATTAAGATCTGGTGATGGCCCAGTTTGATTCAAGCATCAGTTGGAAAGTAGAATTTTTTACTTCAACTTTACTTTTACAAAAATAGAAATTTTATTTCTACCGTATCCATAGCCAAGACAGAGATATTCCTGGTGTGAGTTTCTCCCCCCTTCCTTCACACACACACAAACACACACTCCAAAATTAGTTCCTTACTAATCCAAGCTTACTTTTGCTTAATTTCACGCCTAGCTGGCTGGAGAATTCTGAAAGTTGAAGCCCACACATCTCAGAAGTAGCCAAGGCTGAAAAACACTGATCTAATGTTTACCTGAAATTTACTAATTGAAATACCTTGTTTTGTTTCCCTTGGAGAATCTCCATTGCATTCAACTGAATTTCAGTTATGATTCTTCTTCAGCTACACGGTTGGACATGATGATCCCAAAGAGACTTGGAAGTGTAATTAAAAACTGCTATATTCTGAAATCACAACTTGAGGAGAGGCAAGGTTGAAACATCCTTAACCAACACTGAAAGCAAAGTTCTGTCAGTCAGATTGAAGATCTATGGATCTGACTTGCCTTGTCCTGACCTGTTGCCTTAAGGACATTTGGCTTATCTCCCTACAGGTGAGCTATGACTCAACTAAAATAAAATAAAAAAAGGATTGGGAAATTTCACAACAGCCTTTAAAAAAAAAATTCTTCTTTCACTTTCTGTTTATGGATTTGGAAGAAATCAGGAGGAATTTCTGAGAGTGAAAACGATTAATCAGTGGAACAGGAATTGTGGGTGCTCCATCACTGGAGGTTTTCAAGAAAAGCTTAGACAACAATTTGTCTGGGATAGTATGAGGACTCCAGCCTTGTGCAAGGGGTTAGAATTAGAATAACAGAGTTGAAAGGGACCTTAGAGGTCTTCTAGTCCAACCCCCTTCCTAGGCAGGAAACCCTACACCACTTCAGACAAATGGTTGTCCAACATCTTCTTAAAAACTTCCAGTGTTGGAGCATTCACAACTTCTGGAGGCAAGTTGTTCCACTGATTAATTGTTCTCACTTGTCAGGAAATTTCTCCTTAGTTCTAAGTTGCTTCTTTCCTTGGTTAGTTTCCACCCATTGCTTCTTGTCCTGCCCTCAGGAGCTTTGGAGAATAGCTTGACTCCCTCTTCTTTGTGGCAGCCCCTGAGATATTGGAACACTGCTATCATGTCACCCCTGGTCCTGGTCCTGGGTTGGACTGGAAGATCTCCAAGGTCCTTTCTAGCCCTCCAGTTCTATTCTATTCTATTTCTGACATGGTTAAAAATAAAACACCAATTCCTTTAAAAAGCAGATGCAGAAAAGAATTATGCAAGAATGTTAGAGCAAAAAAAAAAAAAGATTAAGAAAATTGCAGACTTCTAAACAGATGCCAGCAGATTTGAAAAAGGAAGCCGTCAATTCGTGAATGAGCATAATCAGAATAGGGAGCTCCAATGCTAGGATTTTCCCCTTTTGCATACAATAAGAAACAGCAGGAAGAGGGTGTGGAAAGTCATTGCAAACTGTCTTGGGAATTTTCATTACCCATTTACATAGTAATAAATGAAGGTGATGACAGAAGACACATGGGATATTTTAGCCCCAATGACAAGACGGAATTAATCACTGCATTACTTCACCGCTTATTTCTAAATCGTGTCACAATCGTGTCATTAAATGTGCCATTAGGTCTGATTTCAATCTTTACATGCAATTCCCAGAATTATTACAGAAATCAAGGAAGATTACAAAAGAGAAGATTGATTCATCGGTATCCAACGAACAGAGATCAAAGATTTAAGACGTACCACAAAATTCCTAATAAAGGAAAACACAAACCTCTAATCCATTAAATGGAGGCTAAATATACTTCGGAAAATTGTTTTAATGGCTTCCAGCTATCACGATTTACATAAGAGAATGGGTTACTCAAAGCAGGGGAGTCCCTGGGAAATTCCGTCCACAGAATAATAATTTTCAGGATATCTGCCACATACAATTATATATTTGTCATTTTCCGTGTAATGCTAGTCATAATTGGCTAATTTTTCCAAGGACCACTGATTCTCCGTCATTCAATCAGAACTGAAGAAGCTTCTTTGGAAGAGAAGTAAAACATCTTCAAGGGAAAAAAAAACCCCAAAGAAAGTCCAATTGCCTTTTGAAAAGCACCTTTGGGATGAATTGTTGAATTGCTTGTAATCTACAGTTAGTTAGCAACATGGACATTGAAATGGAAGTGGAGAATATTATGTTTCAGATAAAAAGCTGGGAATATATAGTCCTTGTTCTCCATTTGACACACACAAATGGAATCGCCCATCTTAATTTTGGCCCTCCGTGCTTTATATTTGCTTAATGGCCGATTTAAACAACAATTTCCCAACTTAAGATCTAAACCCCAACGCTCTTCTACCATAAAAGGTTTAGCACATCCCAGGCACAAACCACAGATATAGAGTAGAATCTTGTAGGGTTTCGGAAATCCAGAACCAGATTGTGAGTCCCCTTTCTTGTGTCGGTCTCATAACTTTGAAAGATTGCTAAACAACCGGTTGTAACTCAAGAACTACTTGTAGGTGGAGAGGATGCAGTGAGACAACTTCTAAATTGCTATCAAAAGTCACCTTGGTCCTCATAGAAATGCGTTAACGCAGATACCTTCTGATTCTTACAAGGAACGGTTGCTTGTAAACCATCCAGAGTCATTTCGGTGAGATTGACAGGGTAGAAAATTATTACAATCAATAGTCTTTGTCACTGAAGCACATGTCTGAACTTTGCTAACCATGTTATTCTGTTTACTAACCATGTATCTATTTCATGGGTACCCAGGAAATATTTTAAGTATCTTATGATATTTCCCAGACCCCTCGGTGAAGAAGAGATATACAGATCACTATAGCCTAACTTTTTGGAGTAAACAAAGCTCCCTGCCTCGGGGATGGGCTTCAAAAATTTTAGCAAGGGGTTCTCTGCCCGGTTGCTGGGTGGATGTGGCCGTGGTGGGTGTGGCTAGTTGGCTTCCTGCATGGGGAGGGGGTGTTTTCCCCTCCCTGGGCTCTGGAGGCTTTCCTCGAGCCTCCGGAAGGGTGAAAACGGCCGCCCCAGGCTCCGGAGGCCCTCTGGGGGCTGGAAACGGGCCCGTTTCTGGCTTTCCCAAACTTCCGGTAGGCCTGTTTTTCGTCCTCCCTGAGCCTCTCCATGCGCTCTGCACTTACCTGCATCCAAAACGGGCTGTGTGGGGACTCCTGGGAGGGAAGGGGAGGGGCTGGGTGGGGTGGGGTGGGCGGGGCCAGCCAGGAGTGGGATTTGGGAATTCTCTGAACTGCACAGAATCTTAGCTAGAGGTTCTCCCGAACCCCTGCGAACCCCCAGCAGCCCCACCCCTGCCCTGTCTTTGGGAAATCCTAAAATGGCACAGTACAGGGCTACTAACATCAGTATTTTGAAAGCTGCCAGTCGCATTAACAGCTCGCGAACAGTATGCAATGACGTCGTATCCCATTGCATACTGTTCATGAACTGTTAACGTAACTCTGATGCAAGCATTAAGTCCAAACTTCTTTTAAACAGAATGTAATTACTCATAACAATACAGATGAAAGAGTCCCTCGGCATTTCCTCATACCTAGATCTGACATGGACACATTCTACTGGGGGAAAAAAAAAATCCCACCACACCAATACAAATAGGATTAGATTTTAAGTATAGCTGAAGGAGGAGGAGATACTATGCCAAGGAAGAAGATTATGCTCACATAATCTGTTTCTGAGGCAACTGTGACGAAGCCCACATTACAAAGCCGTTACTCTTGAGGAAGGCACATTGTGTGACTGGTTGCAAAGGCAGGGTCATAAAGCATATATATTGCCTTGGATGACTAAGAGCTGAATATGTATAAACTGACTTTGTGGGGAGGATCCACACCCTACCCACACAACAGGGACGTAGCTGCGTCTTGACCTAAGAAGACACTTAATGATGACCTGAACAAATTGGTTAGCTGACATGCACCTGATCTCCAAAGAAGTCAAAGAAGCGGCATGACAACCAGGATAGGCAGAATCAAAAAGGGTTGGTAGACAATCTCTACTTTGACCTCAGAAACACAGATGGGAATGGGCTAAGCATCAGAATTGACTCACAGGTACTCCAAAGGGTAGGAGTTCTTGAACCCTCAACTCCTAACTTCTCTTTTTCAACAACAATGTTTCTTCCACTATGTAGATCAGGGGTGGGGCTGCTGGGGGTTCGCAGAGGTTCAGGAGAACCTCTAGCTAAGATTCTGTGCAGTTCAGAGAACCCCCAAATCCTATGATTCTATGAGATCAAAATGTAATTGTAAAATGTAGATTAAATCAACAACAACAACAAAAAATAAGCGTATTGGAAGGCCTTAAACCCTACACTGATGGAGGGCTTAAACTTTAATTCTCTCTTTCCATGTGAAGGTCATCAGAAGTGGTCCTTCAGCTATAGTAGCAATCAATTTGGCTTGCATTTTAATTCGTTCAACAGCCAAGTGGAAAACAATGATCCAGCTCTTTGTCAGATTTTTTTCTGGGAGCAGTAAATGGTAGGTTAAAAATGTATGTTTGTCTGCGACACACATTGGGGGAAAGTGAGCATTTTTCACTGATTATTTGGGTTTTTTTTTTAAATATTGAAAATACAGTCTTCTTAAGGTCTGTTGGCAGACACTAAGAAAATATTAAAACTTTAAGCAAGCCTCGAGTGACACGGATCTTCTATAATTCAGTTTTCGTGATAGAAATAACAAGCAAAAGCACCTACTAGTTTTGTCATATCGTTTTCCAAGTTCATTAAATAGTGTTGTTACTTATATGATGAATTTTTGAATAAAAGTTGTTTGTTTCCTGTAACATTATTCTTTTTCTTCCAAAATTCTTTTGTTCAAATGTTGGGTACGGGGGAAATGGAAAACAACACCAAGTAGGAATTGTGCTTCAAAACCGATGCCCATCTGTAACTGATGTTTTAAAACGGATGTTTTGGATAGTACTCGTGATATATAATGTATGTTCTAAACGCACAGAATCGATGAGCACTTGGTGGCCTGGGAACAAAAGCTAAGCCGAGTTGGACATGGTTTGTATTTGGATGGAGGCAGGGGTGAAATTCAAAATTTTTCCCTATTGGTCCTGTGGGCATGGCTTGGTGGGTGTGGCAGAGGAAGGATATTGCAAAATCTCCATTCCCACCCCACTCTGGGGCCAGCCAGAGGTGGTATTTGCTGGTTCTCCGAACTACTCAAAATTTCCACTACCGGTTCTCCAGAACCTGTTAGAACCTACTGGATTTCACCCCTGGATGGAGGCCATCAGGAAATCCCAGGATCTAGGTTAGACAGAGAAATAAAAAGAAAACAAAAATCGCAAACCACTTTGTATTCCTTGCCAAGAAAACTCCATGGGCACATCTATGACGTCACCGGGAGTTGAGCTCAGCGTGAAACAAACTTTCCTCTTATATATAAATCTTCGCTATTGACCGAGGTGGAAAAAAGGACTAAGAATTTAGTTACAGAGATGTTCAGATGACAGAAGAATTAAATCACTACCGCAAACTCTTTGAGGGAGAAGATTGTTTCGTTGAAAATCATTCCATTTTCATCTTAAACTGGTGGGGGGTGGGGGGGTGGGAAAGTAGATTGATAAAGTCTGACAGCTCAGATAGTTCTGGGTTGTGTGCAACTCACAGATGTGTGACAAATAGGAAATCCTACAATTCGGGCGATCTGTACATGAAGAAGGGCCACTTAATAACAGGAAGGAAACTTTGCTTCTGACTATATTTTAACTTAGCCCTTAAAAGTTTGCAGGTTGAATTTGTCTGGGACCAGGGGTGAAATGCTCCCGGTTCGGACCGGATCGGCCAATCCGGTAGCGATGACGGTGGGTGGTTCGGAGAACCGGTAGCAAAAATCCCTGCGCCCCCACCCCCCCATGCCCAGCTGAGCCACACGATCATCAGAGGCTTTTTTTTTTTTACTTTTAAAAGCATTTTTTCTACAACCTCTTCGGATAAAAAAATGTTTCTAAAAGTTAAAAAAAAAAGCCTCTGATGATTGCGCGGCTCAGCTGGGATCATCAGAGGCTTTTCAAAGCATTTTTTCCTGCAACCTCTTGGCCGAAGTGATGGTAAAAAAAAAAATGCTTTGAAAAGTCTCTGACGATCCCAGCTGAGTTGCCTGATGGCAGAGGCTTTTCAAAGCATTAGAAAAAATGCTTTGAAAAGTTTTTTTTTTAAAAAGTTGGCCACGCCCACCCAGTCACATTACCCCTCCACCAAGCCACGCCCACAGAACCAGTAGTAACAAATTTTACATTTCATCCCTGTCTGGGACTATAGTTTATATGAAGCAATCTACCCACACATCAATAGCACAACATTTTAGATTATATTGCAGTCATTTACTCAGAAATGCCTCAGCTTGCCAAGCATAACATTAGCAAAAAACCTGTCCTCGACGTACGACAGTTCATTTAGTGACCTTTCGAAGGCACTGAAAAAAGTGACTTATGACCATTTTTCACACTTCTGACCATGGCAGCATCCCCCGTGGTCACGTGATTTACATTGGGATGCTTGACAACTGACTCATATTTATGACTGTCCCAGCTGTCATGTGATCATCTTTTGCGACCTTCCGACAAGCAAAGTCAACGGGGGAACCAGATTCACGTAACAATGGTGTTACTAATTTTTAAGAACTGCAGTGATTTACTTAACAAACGGGGTGGAAAAAAGCCGAAAGACTCACTTAATTTCTCACTTATCAACATAAATTGTGGTCATAAGTGGAAGACTACCTGTATAAAGACAATCTGATCTTCTGGATAACCATTTGTCTGAAATGCTGTTGGGTTTCCTGCGTAAGCAGGGGGTTGGACTAGAAGACCTCCAAGGTCCCTTCCAACTCTGTTGTTCTGTTCTGTTCTGTTCTGTTCTGTTCTGTTCTGTTCTGTTCTATTCTATTCTATTCTATTCTATTCTATTCTATTCTATTCTATTCTATTCTATTCTATTCTATTCTATTCTATTCTATCACCTTGCAGTGGGTCCTTTCAAATATGTCCTCCTAGTTGGCTTTTTAGCTTTTTAGGTAGTGACAAATTTTATTTTCCTGGGCTCCAAGGTCACCACAGATGGGGACAGCAGCCAAGAAATTAAAAGACGCTTGCTCCTGGGGAGGAAAGCTATGGCAAACCTAGACAGCATACTAAAAAGCAGAGACATCACCCTGCCAACAAAAGTGCGTTTAGTCAAGGCTATGATTTTCCCAGTTGCAATGTATGGCTGTGAAAGTTGAACCATAAGGAAGGCTGAGCACCAAAGAATTGAGGCCTTTGAACTCTGGAGAAGACTCCTGCGAGTCTCTTGGACTGCAAGGCGATCAAACGGGTCAGTCCTAGAGGAGATCAACCCTGACTGCTCTTTAGAAGGCCGGATCCTGAAGAGGAAACTCAAATACTTTGGCCACCTAATAAGAAGGAAGGACTCACTGGAGAAGAGCCTAATGCTGGGAAAGATGGAGGGCAGAAGAAGAAGGGGACGGCAGAGAAAGAGGTGGCTGGATGGAGTCACTGAAGCAGTAGGCGTGAGCTTAAATGGACTCCAGAGGATGGTAGAGGACAGGAAGGCCTGGAGGAACGTTGTCCATGGGGTCGCGATGGGTCGGACACGATTTCGCAACTAACAACAGCAACAAAGTTGGCTTTTTTGACAAATTCACAGGACAAGAATCTTGACCGAAGCAGTTCGGTTATCTTTTTCAATGATTGTGATCAACATCCCTGCCTCCCCATTAGGAGGAAACAATGAGGGATAGTACGTTTCAGGAGCATGTCATGCTCACCTCACTTTCTTAATTAACGGCAATTTTCATTCCTCTCCTGCTTTTTCCGCTCCTTCGTGTACCATGAAAGAGCCTTTCGCAGAGACTCAAAGTGGACGGCTGCCAGCTCAGCCGGAGCCAAATCCGAGTAGGTCACTCTTGGCTCGGCAACAAACCACAAATGGAGCACAAGGAAAACACAGGCTGCCCTCTCTCTCCCAAGGCCATTAGCTCCGTTCCTGTCTTCTGCCACAGATGAGAACCTGTTAACAGCCATTCCAGGGGAAGAAGAAGGGGAAAAAAAATGAAACGCTTTCCCAAAAGAGCGAACGTAAAGGGAAGCGCACACAGTTTGCTAGAGGACGATAGCTGGAAGAACCTCGAATCAGCCCCGTTTTGTTTTAGCTCACCAAAAAAAAAAAAAAGAGAGATTTTTAGAACAAGGTCGCTGGCTTCATGTCAAATTCCTCTCTCTTTGGGTATGACGCACGCACACACAGAGGTGGGTTAGCCTAGTGAGCGCACTCCTGAAATCACACAGGAAAGGAATATCTGTGACAAATCTTGTACAGTACATAAAGCCAGGGGTGGGGCTGCTGGGGGTTCGCAGGGGTTCGGGAGAACCTCTAGCTAAGATTCTGTGCAGTTCAGAGAACCCTCAAATCCCACTCCTGGCTGGCCCTGCCCACCCCTCCCCTCCCCTCCCAGGAGTCCCCACGCGGCCTGTTTTGGATGCAGGTAAGTGCAGGGTGTGTGCGGAGGCTCAGGGAGGATGAAAAATGGGCCTACCGGAAGTTCGGGAAGGCCAGAAACAGGCCCGTTTCCTGCCTCCAGAGGGCCTCCAGAGCCTGGGGAGGCCATTTTCACCCTCCCGGAGGCTCGAAGAAAGACTCCGGAGCCTGGAGAGGGTAAAAACGCCCTCCCCTGTGGTGCAGGAGGCTGACTAGGCCACACCCGCCATGGCTACGCTCACCCAGCAACTGGGCAGAGAACCTCTTGCTAAACTTTTTGAAGCCCACCCCTGCATAAAGCTGAACACATGGCATTCGACTGTCAGTCAAGCAATGGAGGGCTAGGGAAGTCCTGGTGTCACGGCACAAATGACGCCGTGACATGCCTGTCATCACGATGGCTTCTACCCAAACACTTACGCAGGTAAGCACGTTATTAGTGCTTCCCCCCTGTAATATTGACACAGAAATCAGTTTATATATTTTTTTTCAATTTCTATAACCGCCCAACTCAATCAACGACTCTCAACAGTGTAATCGGTATATTACAATTAAAACACAAAAAGCATTTCAAAACAATGAACAAAAACACAGTGAAACAATGAAAAAACAGCTACAGGTAGTCCTCGAATTACAACGGCAGCCTGTCCACCACAGTCGTAACTGGCCTATCTGATTTTACAAACTTTTATGCAGTGGTAAAATGTAAAATTTGTTACTACGGGTTCTGTGGGCGTGGCTTGGTGGGAGGGGCGGTAATGTGACTTGGTGGGCGTGGCCAACTTTTTTTTTTTTTTTTACTTTTAAAAGCATTTTTCCTACAACCTTTAAGAGGTTGCAGAAAAAAATGCTTTTGAAGCCTCTGACGATCAGGCAACTCAGCTGGGATCATCAGAGGCTTTTAAAAGCATTTTTTTCCTACAACCTCTTCGGCTGAATTTTATTTTATTTTATTTTATTTTATTTCCAATTTATATACCGCCCTTCTCCCTGAGGACTCAGGGCGGTGTACAGCCAGACATAAAAAAACATAAAATATAAATATTAAGACATTTAAAATATATATATAATTTGGCTACAAAATTTAAAACTCACAGACCAATTAAAATATTAAAAATATTTAAAATTTCTTCTTAAGCCAGCCCGGCTTGTTGGAAAAAATGTGTTTTTAGGGCACGGCGGAAGGCACTGATTTCACAATTTTGTGGCCATTAAGTGAATCACCATAGTTGGTAAGTAAACCCATGGTCATTAAACAAGCTAATGGCTCACTATGGCTGTGGTTTTGCCAAAAATCGGAAGTAACTCCCGGTCATGTGATTCTTGGATGCTGTGAATGACTCTAAAGGCGGCCCAACTGTTGTGTGGTCACGTGACCATGGGAGAGGGGGGGGAAATTGTCGGAACTTCCAATCGGAGTTGTAAGTACACCCCAGGAAGGCTCACTGGAACTTCAAATAGTCGCTAAGCGAGTAGTCATAAGTCGAGGAACACCTGTATTCAAATTATTTGCAACTAAAATGACTATGGAGTCAGGACCGTGTAGCTTTTAACAGGAACCTAATTCTGTACAACACCGCAACTCTTAAAAATCACACTAATTACACTGTGCAAGTCATTCATTCATTCATATCTTTGAAAGAGAAATCGGAAGAGGAGAATGAAAAGGTGAGGTTGTGATAGAAGTGTCGGCGGAAAAGTCAAGATGGAGTCCACAAGCATGAGAAAGAAGCTCTGATATCCCTTACATGCATCTAGCATGTGATATGTGAGAAAAAGGGTGATCAGAGCCTCGTTCCTCTGTGATCAAGGATTATGGAAACTGATCAAGGAGAGATTCAACCGGGAAATAAGGAGAAATGTTCTCACAGTGAGAGCATTCTCAACCCATGGAACAGAAGTTGCCTTCAGAAGTTGTGGGAGCTTCATCACTGGAAGCTTTCAAGAAGAGACTGGACAGCCATCTGTCAGAAATGGTGTAGTAGGGTCTCCTGCTTGGGCGGTGGGTTGGACTAGATGACCTACAAAGTCCCTTCCAACTCTGTTAACCTGTTAACCTGTTACCTTTAATGAAACGTGGAAAAACAAGAGTGCCCGGATCGTTCCCAAGCACTCCATCCTTTACCTCATTTGAGGGAAACCTTTGGAGAAAGTTTTACCAAAGTTTAAGCTGCTTTAATGTCCCATCTTGAGAATCTGAGGCAGCCCCAGATTTGTTATTTATTTATTTTAGATTTTCTTTTCTAATCCCACTTTTATTATTTTTATAGATAAACTCAAGGTGGCAAACATACCTAATACTCCTTCCCTCTCCTATTTCCCCCAAAAGAGCCTGAGTGGCGTAGGAGGCTAATGCCTCCTACTAAGGCAGCATTTAACACCCAGCTGCCTGCAATTACTGCGAGTTCGAATCTCACCAGGCTCAAGGTCGACTCAGCCTTCCATCCTTTCTAAGGTGGGTAAAATGAGGACCCAGATTGTGGGGGCAATAAGCTGACTTTGCATAAAAATATACAAAAGTATGAAGGCTATTGCTTAATGCATTGTAAGCCGCCCTGAGTCTCCGGAGAAGGGCGGCATATAAATAAAAAATTAAAACAACAACAACAACCCTGTGAGGTGGGTTGGGCTGACAGGGAGGGAGAGAGAGAGAGAGAGGGAGGGAGGGAGGGAGGGAGGGAGGGAGGGAGAGAGAGAGAGAGAAAGAGAGATTGGCCCAAAGTTACGCAGCTGGCTTTCATGCTTAAGGAGGGATGCAAATTCTTGTATCCGACTCTTTTCAGTTCTCTTCTTAGGTTGTGGTTTTCTTCCATTTCATCCGGGTTATTTCTCGTATCGTTTGGAAGTGGGCCCTTCTACTAGCTTCGAAAACCCTGCTGGTGCCTGTGAATGAAATACTTCAAACGCTTGAAATATTTTGTAGGAAGTGCCAAGCAATAGGAGCGGAAAGAACAGATGAAGTGGCGATATCAAGAAATAAATCAAGGACGGGAGCAAAAAATAGGACCGACAAACCAGCCGATACAGGAAGAAAGATCGAAGAAAATAAAACAGATAAATCAATACTTGGATAGACAGGAAGACATCTTTGATAAGGAGACTGAGACACGGGCAGGAATTTGGGAGAATTGCCAGCGTAAGTTTGTACTGGGAGAAATGCTTAGACTGAACAAGAAAGTTAGAGATAAAGATGAGGACTGTGGGAGGCAAGTAAAAAAAGTGGATCAAAATTGAAATACTAAAGAGGAGAAGAGATGATGGATAGAAAGAATTGCCTTTTAAGCATTAAGGGAGCTTGTTGTAAGCTGATAGAGGCAGGAATAAAATTAGACAGGGGAAATATTAGAACGTATATTTTAATAGAATAAACAAAAATAATAGAAATATTAGAGGTTTATAGATGTTAGGCATTTTTTTCCCCTGCTGTTTAAATAATATTATGAGGATCACCTAAATTTGATAAATGTGATAAAGATTACTAATATTGTTATTGTAATTTGGATAAATGTGAACGATGCCCAGAATTAACCCTGTCCACATACAATATAGATGTATATTTAAAAAATAAATAAAAATAATTGATTCTCCTGTAGCCGTTTTTCCTGGCAAAGGGAGGTCCGGGTGCCAGATTTTGGGTCTGTTTGTGAATGTCAAGATCAATGATTTATAGTGATAAGAAGATGGACAACAAACGTTTATGGAGAAAAGAATCGCCCTGTAGAATTTGTAGGTTATGCTTGCCTGAGCATAAGCTCAAATAGCCGTGACTCCAGATATTATAGGTAATCCTCAACTTACGACCAATTGGGACCAGAATTTCCATTGCTAAGAACGGCAAATGATGCACCTGATTTTATGACCTTCTGTGTTGTAATTAACCGAGAAAAATTAAGCAAACCACTACAGTTTTTAAATGAACCATGAGATTGTTTAGCAAATCCATCTATCCCCATTAACTTCACTTGATCCCAGCCAGCTGGAAAGGGAACATATCACATGACCATGGATATGTTGTGTTGGTTGTAAGTATGAACTTCAGTTGTAGGTTGAGGACTACCTGAGTTCTGCTTTGATAATGACCAATTTTAAATCATATTTCATATACTCTTTAATATGCATGAAATGTTTTTCTCTTATAGGTAATCCTAAATTTACTACCACTCATTTAGTGACGGTTTGAAGTTACAACAGCATTGAAAAAAATGACTTATGATTAGTTTTCACACTTATGACCGTGGCAGCATCTTCATGGTCATGCAATCAAAATTTGGATGCTTAGCAACTGGCATCTATTTATGACGGTTGTACTGTCAAATGTGATCCCCATTTGTAACCTTCCCGGACAGCTTTTGACAAGCAAAGTCAATGGGGGGGAAATCAGATTCCCTTAAGTACAGCATGATTCACTTAACAACTGTGGCAAAAAGTTGCAAAATGAGGCACAATTCACTTAGGAATAGAAATTTTGGGCTCAATTGCAGTCATCATCTAGAGCCATCTATACTTTTGATTCAGTTGATCAGTTAAATTTTAAGAGTCTTTTGTAAGCATCTATCCATCTATCTATCTATCTATCTATCTATCTATCTATCTATCTATCTATCTATCTAT
>WNWU01000049.1:10609313-10658702 GCA_012654045.1 Ptyas mucosa | reverse complement strand
CCCCCAGGAGTGGAGAGGGAATGGAGATTTTGCAATATCCTTCCCCCAGGAGTGGAGTGGGAATGGAGATTTTGCAGTATCCTTCCCCTGCCATGCCCAAGCCACACCCACCAAGCCACACCCACAGAACCAGTAGTAAAAGAAAATTGAATTCCACCACTGTGCTGCTTGCCATCACACTTGGGAGAATCAATCATTTTATTCAGGATTATCAAGATGCCACATGTGATGCTCTTGTGCTCAAACTCAGCAACTTCCTCAGTCAGCTAGGGAATTCCGGGAATTCAAGTTGACATAGCTTCAAAAGTGGCTGAGATTGAGAAATACTGGCCTAGATTAAACTGGAATAAAAGGTTCGTGGTTTCAAGCAAGGCTGCCTTATCTCTAGGATTCTCAAATCTCTCTCCCTCACAGTTGGTTTCTAATGCTCGGGCATTTGTTTTTTTTCATAGCAGTTGTTCCAGAGAAACCCATCTGCGTATATCCTTCACAATAGATTTTCTTACCTTCTTCTTTCTTTTTTTTTTTACCCCAGGTAGGTGGTGGCAAAGTGAAGAAACCAGGTAAACGGGGCCGTAAACCAGCTAAAATAGATTTGAAAGCCAAACTCGAGAGGAGCCGGCAGAGCGCGAGGGAATGCAGGGCGAGGAAGAAACTGAGGTACCAATATTTGGAAGAGCTGGTTTCAAGCCGGGAAAGAGCCATCTGTGGTCTTAGAGAAGAACTGGAAATGGTAATTGCCTCTTCCCTATTTCCTTTTCCCTCTTTTCTGTTTTCCCTTTTGCTTTTCCCATTCCCCAAAGTTTTTTTTTTTTCCTTAAAAAAAATTCTTGAGTTTTCTGACTGCGGTGCAATTGGTCGCCAGGGAGTTTGATTCCTAGCTGATGTCGGGGTAGTTGAAATTTCCCATTATTCCCGCCGTGCCTTCCTGCAAATCTTGGCTCCCTGGTTATCCACAATCCACCCCCATTTGATTGCGCACCGGTGGCGTGGTGGTTAGAGTGCAGTACTGCAGGCTTCTTCTGCTGACTGCCTACAGTTCGGCAGTTTGAATCTCACCAGGCTCAAGGTTGACTCAGCTTCCACCCTTCCGAGGTGGGTAAAATGAAGACGCAGATTGTTGGGGGCAATAGGCTGACTCTGTAAACCACTTAGAGAGGCCTATAAAGCACTGTGAAGCCGTATATAAGTCTTAAGTGCTATTGCTATTGCTATTTCCCTAAACCAGAAGTCAGCAACCCGTGGCTCTGGAGCCGCATGTGGCTCTTTCATCCCTCTGCTGCAGCTCCCTGTCGTTGGTCAGCTCCACAATTGATAGGGCTTTTGGTTAGGACAGGTAGAGGAAAAAGGACGCCACGCTAGGAGGAGACTCTATGGTGGAGGAACCGGACTTCCGGTCGGCTCCAGAATTGAACGGGAGGCTTCCAGTTAGGACCTTTGCGGCTCTTTGAGTGTTTAAGGTTGCCGACCCCTGCCCTAAACAAAGATCTTGCCAGGTGTCACATTAGCAAACTTTCAATGCATGTAATCATAGGTTACAATCCGATGGACCCCCCTAACATTGTGGGATCAAGGTTCATGCAGATGGAGTCTAATCAGGATTAGCCCTTCCTTGTTGTTCCGTGAGCCTGGAGCTCAACAGCTCAACTCACGGTGCATCAGGTGTGCCCAGTGGCAAAGAGTTCCAACAGCTGTTGTTGCTGGGACATCTTGAAAGCGGGAAGCTGCCGAGAACCATTGTTGTCACCGAGGCTTTCATGACGGAAGAAGCCTGCTCAAGGAAGAACCCGTGAGAACTAAGGCGGACGTTTTCGTTTGCCGTCATCATCTGTTTTTACTCTGTGAGTGGCTCTGAGAGCTGTTTCTCAAAAAGCTGTGTGGAATTTCTTGAAAATGAAAGACAAATCAACAAAGGTGACTTGCCGATTGTGCCGCCTTTGACCTTTAACGGTCCTGAATGATGGCATCTGATGCTCAGGGTCAGAAAAAGCAGAAAGGTATTGGGCAAAAATTTGTATGTGGCTGGAGAATATGACACAACAACATATCGATTTAAAAAACCTGAACTATTCCTGTTGGGGATCTTACCGGGAACTTACAGTAAAGAAACTGTATATCTGATTATCCATGGAATAACAGCAGCTAGAATCGTATTTGCACAAAATTGGAAAGGCAAAGAGATCCCTACAGATGAAAATGTGGTTAAGAAAATATTAGAATGTGCAGAAATGAATAGATTAACACTTGCAATCCAAGGAAAGGAAGAATCAGATTATTATAACATATGGGAGTTATTTTATCAATGGTTAGGGAATAAATATGAAAGCAATATATTGTAAAGTTAGATAAGTTAAGAAGAGAAATGTTAAGTTTATGTTATTTTATTAGTGTTATTATTATTTAGTGTTAATATAAGAATGAATGTAAGAAATGAATATGGTGGCAAGTTTAATTGTTAAGACACAAAGAACTTTATACCAAGATGACACACTGTTTAACGAGAGACGTAACGTTTGTATCAAAAGAAAATAAGAAAATTATACCAAGAAAAAGAAAAAGCAGAATGTAAGGTTATGCAGGCACTATGCAGATTTGCATACATTTTTACATATGTACCTTTTCAACACTTCACGTCTGTTTCCTTGTCCCTTCTATTTGCTTGAAAGAAGAGCACATAACTTTGCAGGATACAGGTAGTCCTCCATTTACAATAAATCATTTAGTGACCACGGAAAGTTACAACAGCACTGAAAAAGAGCGACTTAAGACCATTTTTCACACTTACAACCTTTGGAGCACCTCTATGATCACATGGCCAAAATTCAGATGCTTGGCAGCTGGTTCATACTTACGACCGTTGTGGTGTCCCAAGGACAAAGGCAAAAGTCAATGGGGAAGCCAGTTTCGCTTAACCAACCGTATTACTAATTTATCAACTGCAGTGATGTCAATGCAGATCCTCCAGGTCATGGTTGTCCCAAAGGTGCTTTTTCAAGAGGCACCTGGACTTGTTTTTCTTCGAAGACCTTTCACTTCTCTTACCAAGAAGCTTCTTCCGCTTTAAGTGGATGGTAGGGAATGGAAGGATTTATAGTCCTTGGAGACAGCTGGTCATTTGCATCCTTTTAGAGAGTCTTTGAGGCCTCCTGGCAGTATATGGTACATCTGTGTTGTCAAGGTCACCTGAGTTTGCACCACTCAGGTGCAAATGTCCAGCTGTCTGCAAAGAGTATAAATCAGAGGTGAAATGCTCCCGGTTTGGACCGGATCGCCCAATCCGGTAGTGATGGAGGCGGGTGGTTCGGAGAACCGGTAGCAAAAATCCCTGCCCCCCCCCCCCGCCCCATTGCCCAGCTGAGCCGCGCGATCATCAGAGGCTTTTTTTTTAATTTTAAAAGCATTTTTTCTACAACCTCTTCGGCCGAAAAGGTTATAGAAAAAATGCTTTTAAAAGTAAAAAAAAAGCCTCTGTCGATCGGGCAAGTCAGCTGGGATCGTCAGAGGCTTTAAAAGCATTTTTTTAAACAACCTCTTCGGCTGAAGAAAACAAAAACAAAAAAAAGTTGGCCACGCCCACTCAGTCATATTATCCCCACCACCACCAAGCCACGCCCACAGAACCGGTAGTAACAAAATTTACATTTCACCACTGGTATAAATCCTTCCATTCCCCACCATCCAGTCAGCTTGGTTGAGAAGCGAAACGTCTTCAAAGAAAAACCAGAAAGTCCAATTGCCTCTTGAAAAAGCACCTTAGGGACAACCACAGTGATTCACTCTACAACCGTGGCAAGAAAGATCCTAAAATGGGGCAAAACTCACTTAACAAATGTCTCACTTCACAACAGACATTTTGGGCTCAGCTGTGGTTGTAAGTCGAGGACTACCTATATTGAATCCTTGCTGGAGTCTTGCTCTTAACGGCTCATGAAGTTGTGCGAAATGCCCAAACCCGGATTTATTTAGGCAGATTTATAATTTATTCCAAAACTTATAACACAGGATCAGTAAATGTCGGGAACCTCCCAAGTTCTAAAAACTTGGAATACGATTTAACGTCTCTCTCTCTCTCTTTTTTTTTTGCATTGCGTCTTTCTCTTTCAGTACAAGCAGTGGTGCATGGCAATGGACCAAGGAAAAATCCCCTCTGAAATAAAAGCCCTCCTGAGCGGAGAAGAGCAAAGCAAGCCTCAGCAGAACGTCGGCAAGATGGGCAGAGCCGTAAAGAGCGACGCCAACAGCCACAGTTCCTGTAAGCTCCAGTTTACGCCATTCTTCACTTCGTTACGGCCGTGGGCAGAGGCAGGCAGGGTGCCAAAATAAAATAAAATAAAATAAACCTGTCATAATCTGGTTCCCAGGAGATAGTTGTCCCGTCACTGCCATCTGTTCTGACCTCGGCTTCCCCAGTAGCACGAAGCTGAATCCTCGCCCCGATAAACCCCTTTTATTTAATTTACAGTGAATTCCTCTTCAGAAAAGTCTTCCTTCTTCCACAGTCTTTCAAGATAGTTCACAATTACCGACCTTCATCAGGCTTGGAGAGTGGCCAGGCCAGGGGTGAAATGCTCCCGGTTTGGACCGGATCACCCGATCCGGTAGCGATGAAGGCGGGTGGTTCGGAGAACCGGTAGCAAATATCCCCCCCCCCCATGCCCAGCTGAGCCACACAATCATCAGGGGCTTTTTTTTTTTTTACTTTTAAAAGCATTTTTTCTACAACCCCTTCGGCGGAAAAAATGCTTTTAAAAGTAAAAAAAAAAACCCTCTGATGATCGCGCAGCTCAGCTGGGATCGTCAAAGGCTTTTAAAAGAAAAAAAACCCCCTTTTTTTCTTTTAAATGCCTCTGATGATCCCAGCTGAGTTTTTTTAAAAAGCCTCTGCCGATCAGGCAACTCAGCTGGGATCGTCAGAGCCTTTTGAAAGCATTTTTTTCTACAACCTCTTCGCCGCAGAGGTGGTAGAAAAAATGGTTTTAAAAGTAAAAAAAAAAAAAAATTGGCCACGCCCACCCAGTCACATTACCCCTCACCAAGCCACGCCCACAGAACCAGTAGTAACAAATTTTAGATTTCACCACTGGGCCAGGCCGATATCTTTCAGATGCCGCAATACTTGGCAAGAATGCAGGAATGAACTAATTGTCTCCTGTAAACTCCCCTCCCCTTTCGCTCCTCTTTTATTCCCTCTGGGAGGGGCCGTTCATTGTCCCTACTTATCTTCCTTACCGGTTCGGATTCGCATGCGCCACACGCGTCAGGTGCACACGCAGACCTGCGCATGCACAAAACCCACGCATGCCCAGAAGGTAAAAAACACATTACTTCCTGGTTAAAACCAGGAAGTAATGACACCCGGGTGGATGGGCGGAGCTTCACTCCGCCATCACTACCGGATCGCCGAACCAACAGCCAAGATCACTACTGGACCAGGCCATCCAGTCCGATCTGGGAGCATTTCACCCCTGCCTTACTCCCAAGCTGACCCTTGATCTTTAGCTTTTCCCTTCGTCTGGCAACTCTGCGCATGCGCACCCTGGGAACAGGCTCCAGCTGTTCTTCTGCCTCACTGATGTCTGACCCCAAAGGCAGCTGATAACTGTCAGACGGCCCTGGCCCTCTCTCTGCCTCCGACACAGAGCCCTCATCAGAGCCTTCCCCAGACTCCAGGACTGGCCCATGTTCCTCCCCAACCTCCTCATTGTCTGAATCTGCTGCCAGATCCGCTGGCCGCTGGCGGGCCACAACACCATCCATCTGTGGTCAAAGGAGAAAGGCTGTTTAGATCAGGGGTCTGGCTGAGGTTGAATTTCTTCCCAGACCTCCTTGGCAGTCTTGAGTACCAATAGTTCTTGCTACCAGTAGGAACCCCCCCCTTCTCCTCCCCAAAAATAGATACTTATGACCCAGTTCTGGATGTCGGCACTCTCCACCCTCCCTAGAAACATGACCATATTTAGAGTGCTTGGCTGGCCGGCTCACTTTTCAGCCGGTTGCAGATTTCCACAGTCATGTTGTGGCCACGATCTACGACAGTTTTTGCCGGTTTCCAGCCTTTTCGATCGATTTCCAGGAAAGAAAAAAAAAAACCCCACCCATAAGAATTGGCGCTCTACGACCATCATGTTTGCTTTACGGTGGCTGCAAGAAAGGCGGGATGCCTCGGCTTATGACTCTCGCGGCTTACAAATGAAAATACTGGGAGTGGAGCTTCACTCCAGGCTCCACTCCTGTTGCTGCTTCCTTCTAGTGTAGCATTCAGCTGGATCTGGGTCTGAGCAAAAGCCAACATGCCATCACGTATATGCTGTGCTTTTTTTCTTGCCTTTAACTTCCATCCCATGTGAGGATCCTCAGGCAAGGATTGCGTCCAGTACAAGGGTGAAATGCTACCGGTTTGCACCAATTTGGGCAAACCGGTAGTAATAAAAGCTACCTGTTCAGGTGAACCGGTAGTAAAAAAAAGCTACCGGGTTGCCCAAACCGGTATTTCCAATGATCAGCTGTGCCGCATGATTTAAATTAGCTAGAAAACAGGAAATCCTGATTTCTAGCGAATCTAAATCGTGCGGCACAGCTGTTCCCCCCCTCGCTGTTCTACTTACCTTCAAACGGCTCCTTTTCCCGCAAGAAGCGTGCGTTTGGCGCACACTGCGTGCAGCATGCGTTTTGTGCACATTGCATAGACGCAAGCAAAGCAGGGGTGAAATGCTCCCGGTTCGGACCGGATCGCCCGATCCGGTAGCGATGGTGGCGGGGGCTTCGGAGAACCGGTAGCAAACATCCCTGCCCCCTCTTCCCATACCCAGCTGAGCCGTGCGATCATCAGAGGCTTTTCTTTTTTAACTTTTAAAAGCATTTTTTCTACAATCTCTTCAGCCAAAAAAATGCTTTTAAAAGTTTTTTAAAAGCCTCCAATGATCACGTGGCTCAGCTGGGATCATCAGAGGCTTCTAAAAGCATCTTTTTCTGCATCCTCTTAAGGTTGTAGAAAAATGCTTTTAAAAGTTTTTTTTTTAAAAAGTTGGCCACGCCCACCCAGTCACATTACCCCTCCCCCCCACCAAGCCACGCCCACAGAACCGGTAGTAACAAATTTTACATTTCACCACTGACACGCAGCGTGTGTTTGGCATGCAGTGTGCCTGCGTGCACACAGCATGCGTTTGGTGCGCCGAGCGCATGCGCGGGCAGCAAACCGGTGGCAACCCGCGGAGGATTTCACCACTTCTCCGGTACATATTTTAGTTGGCTGTAAATAAATTTTTTTAAAAAAAAACCGCTTGCAGAATTGGGGTCTGACCACATAAACCTCTAATGTAAAACACGTTTCTTTTCTCTTCCAGGGTGAAGGTCAGTCCAGGCAGACTGAAGCCCATATTTTAAAAACAACAACGAAGATGATTTTTTTTTAAAAAAAGAAAAAAGCAGTAATCTACGGACTTCGTGTGCTCATCCTTGGCCATATCAACCGTTCAGCAGCGTCAACCGTTCAGCTGTACTGCCGTTGGGAGTTTGAGCAGACTTTCAAACTGAGCCTGACAGCAAGAGGGCAGAAGTAAAATCCTTGCGATCCATTTGATCTAATTAAACAACATCCCTGCGTCTGCAGGAATAGCTGCTTGAAGCACAGAAGGAAAGGCCCAAGATTACGTCAACCCCAAGTCTATTCCAAAATGTATTAGAAACTCGTGTTCATTTTGTGGGTAGAAGTGGCTGAGAAAAAAAAAGGGGGGGCTTTTTTTCCCTAGGGTTTGGGCCACCAAACTCTCCTTTCTTGTGTTCAGGCCTATAATTATGCTTTTGATTTCGTTTTCATTATTTACTGTATGTAGTGTTTATTTAAGGAATATACTATAGAGACAGAAAAGTAGAGTTTATTATTCACGCAATAGCCCGTTTTGCATTGGCCATAGATATATATATAGCGCAGTCTTTTTCAAACGGGGCCATTTTAAGACGCTCGGAACATCAATTCCCAGAATTCCCTAACCAGCCTGGCCGTTGATGAGAATTCTGGTAGTTGAAGTCCACGGACCTTAAGCGGTCAAAGTTTGAAAAAAATACCGGTATAGCGCATGCCGATAATATCTTGCTGTAGATGGCCGATATGTCACCGCCTTCTTTTCCTTTGGATGTCTCTGAACCAGCGGAGTTAAGGCTGTGCTTGTGGAACTGTGAAGTCTTTGACTCCCGTGTCATCTCAGTCGTAAGATGATGTACGTAGAGCGAGGGGGCTCTCCCTGCAGTATGGGGTGAAGAGATTGGTTCGGATTGTTAGGATGTGTGAGGTTGCAACCGTGGGGAACTCTTCGGCCAAGCAACCTTCCTTTCGTTGCCGCTGCATGCACAGATCATCGTCTTTGTGGTGTGTCGTGTCGCGGGTGCCTGGTGTGACGCTCCTGTCGCTCTCTTAGCATACAAACCAGCCCTTTGTGAATTGAGTTGACCGTTCGAATTACGTTCAATGCTAAATTCAAGACTTTGTTAATTACCCTGTTTCCCCCCGAAAATAAGACCCAGTTGGAAAATAAACCCTAGCATGATTTTTCAGGATGCTCTTAATATGAGCCCTACCCCCCCCCCAAAATAAACCCCAGTTAAGATTGCCAGCCAGATGGATGCATTTAGTACCGTGTTTCCCCAAAAATAAGACCTAACCAAAAAATAAGTCTTAGCGTGATTTTTCAGGATGCTCGTAATATAAGCTCTACACCCCCCCCCCCAAATAAGCTCCAGTTAAGATTGTCAGCCAGATGGATGCATTTAGTATCACATTTCCCCAAAAATAAGCCCTAAGCCCTAATGCGTCTTTTGGAACAAAAATTAATATAAAACCAGGTCTTATTTTCGGGGAAACACGGTAGGCGAATGAGTCATTTGAGCAGCAGCGGAGTAACTCTTCAGCAGCCAAGTGTCATCAGGTTAGTTTATATTTTCTAAACTTGCATGATTGCGTCTTCGCTGAGGCTGCTTATTAATAGGAGTTGATGAGTCAAAATCATTGCAATCTTTTCTTCTTGTTGTTTCACTCAATGCAGCCGTGGAGAGGTTTTGTAAGCCACCACCTAGCTGGCTAGAGAAAGAGGGGAACCGAAGCAGCTTGCCCATTCCCTTCCCCTTGCCTTCTCTCTCTTGGTTGCAAGACCACATTGTCTGCTTTTGACATAAAAAGGGAAAGAAGGGCCTGCGAATTTATGGAGAAAGGATAGCCAATTAATGCAGCGTACAGGATGTTTTGTCTTTTCCATTCCACGGGATCGGTACGCCTGTAGTATTGAGTGTTGGGAAGGGAATAATATTGGCAACTTACAACCTTAACACTGCGTGTATTTTTGCTGCAGGGGACAAAACAGTTGAGTTATCGTAAGACCAAAAGTCTGCCCTTTTGTATTAAAACGGATGTAACAAAGCCTTCACTGTCCTTTATTAAAATGGGTTACTGACGGAAGGTTGAAACATCATATCAGAAACACCCAAACCCAGCAGCTCAGAAAACAAAACAACAACAACGAACGTACTTTGTTTATATGTATTAAAACAAAACTGTTTTAATGAAAGCTTCCTTTTTCTGTATGGAAGATTGTGATTTTTCAGTCGTCTTATGGCACGTGGGTAAAAATGTGCAAGCTCCTTCACACTATGACGCCAAGCTGCTATCCAGCTGCTAAAAGGAATAAACAATAAATTGCAGTATTTGTAAAACCTCAAAGAAGCAGTGAATGTTTTCCTTTGCAAATGGAATCCGAGGCTGGTACGCTGGCCTTAATTTTCCAAAGCCAGGGTTTAATTCCCCGATCTCAATGTTTCTTAGCCATAGAGACTTTAAGGTACATGGACTTCAACTCCCAGACAACCCCTACAATTGCTTAACGCCTTGTAAGCCACCCTGAGTCTCCGGAGAAGGGCGGCATATAAATCAAATTTTAAAAAAAACCAAAAAACCCAGCCAGCATTTTACTGGCTGGGGCTTTATGGGATTTGAAGTCCAGACACCTTAAAATTGCTGAAGTTGAAAAACCGCGCTCTACTATTTCCAGAAGGTCTGAGAGAGATTTTTGTCTTTTGCTGCTCACCGGGGCCTGTGGGGTAGGCATGTGGGCAGGGTGGATAAAAATCGATGATTTTTAAAAAATAAATGGAAAAAAAATCGGATTTTTAAAAATTTAAATCGGATTTTTTTTAAAATCAAATTTATTTTAATAAAATGCTTTTGGAATAAAACTGTATCTAAGGATAATTTTCTATTTAAGATAACACTAATAATTTAGTTTATTCAGCATGCAATGGAGCTTAGTTATGTAGCACGAGGCTGTATATTCTGCAATATTGGGACTTTCGGTGAGTCAACGGTGAGTCAGGAGGAGGTGCTGCGGGACAGAGATGACAGTTGCTCTTTTAAACATGATTTCAATTGAGCTGATTATTAGTGATTTAAATCATGATTTAAATGGACGTGATTTAGATCGATGTGATTTAAATTGACATGATTTAAATCAAATCCACCCTGCATGTGGGGCCGACAGTTACACAAGAGGAGAAGTCGATGGAGATTCTCGGTCCCGGTTGTCTGTCTCTGTGTTCCTGATTTGTATGCTGAATTCGGCTGTACGGTATTGTATATAAAGAAGTTTCTTATATATAATTTAATCCTGCTGAAGTTCATTTACTTGGGTGCTGGTCGGATGTGCTGCACAAACTCCTACATTCTTCTTTGTTGGGAGAAAATCAAGACTAAACAGCAGCCCAGACCAAGCAAACATGAATATTAGGAAAAGGTCATTTAATGAACCAAAAGGTGCTTTTTCAAGAGGCAACTGGACTTTCTGGTTTTTCTTTGAAGACGTTTCGCTTCTCATCCAAGAAGCTTCTTCAGCTCATCCTCGGATGAGAAGCGAAACGTTTTCAAAGCTAAACGAGAAAAGTCCAGTTGCTTCTTGAAAAAGCTCCTTTGGGACACAAGAGGAGAAGATTGAAGACTGACTGGTTTTGAACCTAAGCCGGCCTACAGCACCAAGAACATACAGCAGCCTAGAACATTACAAATATTTTGTGTTACACTGCAGGTCTCTGATTCGTCCTATGGTAATGGGAGTTTTGATGGCGACCTGGAGCTTTTCCTTCAATCGGAGACTGACTCCTGGAGACTCCAGAAGCCAGATCTGGGGCCTGTGTTAAAGGAAAATAAGTGCTTCTTAATTGCCTTGACTCCCCTTTAAAAATCTTGGGAATGTGGCAAAAATACTTTTCTGGCCAAGCATGTTTCATTGAGTGACGTTACATTTGCAATAATACAGATGTTTACTGATTTCAAATAGTATTCGGTGATGGTTCAGATTTGGGTTGCCAAGTAGAGTAAGGAGGCCTGAAAATAAATCCAAAGTAAATTTGAGCTGTTTTTATTTTTTTAATTCTCCAATCTGACCCTGAACTTAAATTTTCCAAATGGAGCGCACCCCGATTTGGTACATATCGCTGAAGGTACTTGATATTGTCTTCCGTGGAGATCTATAGACTGGATGTGTGCGATATCACCCATATTGTGATCTTGCTGCACAAAATGACATGAGTACCGTATTTTTCGGAGTATAAGACGCACCGGAGTATAAAACACACCTTAGTTTTTTTGGGGGGGAAATAAGAAAAAAGCTGATTGGCTGGTAGATCGGCCTCCCGGAATACTCCTAATCAGATGTTCCCAGAGGTGAATTTTAGCAACAGGTTGGTTGGCTGTGAGCTCTGTGCCTTCCTTCTTTTTTGCTTTTTTTTTTTCTGCCTCTGAAACTTCTGAAACTCTGTTTCAGAAAAAACTTCTTTTTCTGCCTCTGAAAGTCTCCGAAACAGAGCTTCAGAAAAAAAGCCTCTGAAGCTCTGTTTCTGAGGCTTTTTTTCTGAAGCTTTGTTTGGAGGCTTTTTTTCTGAAGCTCTGTTTGGAGGCTTTTTTTCTGAAGCTTCTTTCAGAGGCTTCTTTCAGCCTCTGAAATCTCCGTTTGTGAGGCTGGGCAGGGCTACATTCAGAGTATAAGACGCACCCAGATTTTCACCCTCTTTTTTGGGGGGAAAAGGTGTGTCTTATACTCCAAAAAATACGGTAATTTGCTGCACGTTTAATAATTCATTTCCCCAATGACAAACTGACGTGTGTGGTGTTTGTGTCACAGGCCTGCTTCTTGACTCCAAAGTGTTAGTCAACCAGCCGCGAGAGTTCTCCAAAAATGCTCCCCGAAATGTCTAAATGCACAAGATACAGTGGTGAAAAATTAGCACGAGCAGGACTGTGAAGTTCCACATGGTTTCCACTTCCGCTTCTACGTCCTCCATAATTTACACAATGATAATGAGCACCTGGACTGTATTTGACCAATGAATGAAAATGTACCAGAATACATTGATTAATTGCTGTGGTTCGTTGATTAATTAATATGGGCCTGACTCAGGATGAAATTGAGACTTTCCACCTATTTAAAGCACACCTGTATATTTAAAAGTTTGCAAGTCTGAGGAACCACTACGGCGGTCTTCGTTTTCTATTGTTAATCCATCTATTATCAACAAATATAGTTACAGGGAAAAGCAGAAACCATCAACCAGCATTTTCTGCCAGTATTGTTTAACTCAGTACGTGTCATGGCGCCGTGGATCTCAGCTTAGAGGAGGGAAGAGGAGTTGGAACCAGGACAATCCAACGGGAATAGCACATCTTCTCTGGAATGTTTGGAGAAGCCAGAGGCTGAGGATGATCTCTCCCAGGCCCCTCAGGCATTGGGGGAGATGGTCAATTAGATGGGGAGCTGCCAGTCCTCACAAATACGGGGAAGGATCGGCTGCAGATAGGCAGTGGTGTTGAGAGGCGACAGATCCCCTCTGATGAGGAAGAGCTGCCTCCCCCATGCGATCCGAGGGCACAGAGAGTAGAGCGCAGGCAAGCTCAAAGGAGGTCTGTGAGATTGCTTGGAAGGAGGCCGCCCCGGCCCTCCTCACAAACAACACCTGGCTTGGATTGACTTAAGCAGAGGCCGGGGGAAGGGTATCTTTGTGGGGAAGAGTTGTTTAGCTTTGGCATGCCTTTGGAAAAACTCTGCCTGGGCTGATCTGGAGCTTCCCTGGCCATTGTAAGCAGTGGTGGGATTCAAGTAATTTAACAACCGGTTCTCTGCCCTAATGACCGGCTGGGTGGGCGTGGCCATGGTGGGTGTACCAGGAATGTGATAGGCAGCACTCGGCCTCCTGCACCCCCCTGGGAGCAAAAACAGGCCACGGGGTGCACATGCCGCTCCCCGTTTTGGGCCTAGTAGGCCTCCCTGCACTTACCTGGGAGCCAAAACGGCGCATGGGGACTCCTGGAAGGGGCAAGGAGGGGCGGGGCCAGCCAGCAATTTAACAACTGGTTTGCCCGAACCAGCCCAAACTGGCTGAATCCCACCACTGATTGTAGGGCCATTTGTTGTGGACTTAACAGAGTAATAAATGATTTTATTGAAGCCTGCTTCTCCCTAGGCGACCTGAATCATAATTCTCTTCTCCATTTAATGCCTACAAATTCAGGGGATGAGAGCAAAACCAACCAGACAATGAATGGTATGTCTCTGGCAATACTTTATCAGGGGAAGATTTCTGAAAACAGGGACTGTTGGAACACACAAACCCAGTTTTCAGGTTTTTTGGAAAAAAAAAAAAGAAGTGTACCATCGCAAAATTCCTATTGGATCCATTCCTTCCTTTCTACTTAATGGCCTGATCTACACTAATTGGTCAGAAATCAGTTCAAATGCCGAGAGCAAGAATGCATTGCCGGTGCCGATTGTAAGGGTTATTCCAGGGGTGGACTTCAAAAATTTTAGCAAGGGATTCTCTGCCCGGTTGCTGGGTGGGCATGGCCATGGTGGGCGTGGCCTAATCAGTCTCCTGCACCATGGCGGTGCGGGGGGGCATTTTTGCCCTCCCCAGGTGCTGGAGGCTTTCCTCAAGCCTCTGGGAGGCCGAAAACGGCCTCCCCAGGCTCCGGAGGCTCCCTGGAACTTCTGGTAGGCCCGTTTTTCGCCCTCCCTGAGCCTCCGTGCACGCCCTGCTCTTACCTGCCTCCAAATCGGGCCGTCTGGGGACTCCTGGGAGGGGAGGGGTGGGGTGGTCGGGGGCAGCCAAGAGTGGGATTTGGGGTTCTCCGAACTGCACAGAATCTTAGCTAGAGGTTCTCCTGAACCCCTGCGAACCCCCAGCAGCCCACTCCTGGGTTATTCTAAAGAAGTCTGCAGCTTTAAAACAACGTGCCGTAGGATAAAATAAATGGACTCAATAAAACAAAGCATTTATTTTCCCTGCTCAGTTGTATGGCAATCCTTCACGTAGATGGCATCTGTTCAGAGGAAGAGCCTTTGAAAGGACCGGCGGCATTAATTATACAAATGTGTTTGGTGGGTTTGAATTAATAGGCCAGGCAAGTTTTTTCTCTTTTGCTTCTCTGTTGAAAGAATCGTATATGGTGTCTTTGGAAACAGTTTTTGGCACAACGGGGAATTCTGAGATCCCCACGTAATTTTTCTTGGCCATTTTGGAGCTGGTTGTGATGGTGTAGGCATTACTCCGGTAACATTTCATGGAGGACATGCAGAAAGTCTCTCTTATCCCCCTCCTGAAGTTGGCATTGTATGCCGAATACAACGTAGGTTTCAAGGCCGAGGAACTAAACGATATCCAAGTCACCATCAAAAAGACCAAGGAGCTTTTCCTACGATCGGTCTCAAGCGGGTGCCACAGTTGGACCACGTAAAACGGGAGCCACGAGAGCAGAAAGAGAGCATTTAACATCAAGAACATTTTGATTGTTTTCACCTTTGTCCTAGGGACCACGTTCATCGTCCTCCGGACTGCTCTGCCCTCGCTCCCGATTTTCCAAATGTGCTTGATGACTTTTTGGTAAAAGAAAATGATGAGAACTGACGGAACCAGGAAAGCTACTAATACATGGATGATGCTATAAACGGCGCCATCCCAAGAATAAGGAGGGAAAAATAGGCAGTGGTGGTCTCTGTCCATGCCCCCAAAAATGAAAACTGGAGACATCAAGGCCGCATTGAAGATCCAAGATGCCGCAATCATTTTTTTGGCTTTTTCCCTCGTCACCTTGAAACTTAGTGGGTAGACGATAGTGTAGAACCTGTCAATGCAGATGGAAAGCAAGACATAAATTTGAATCCCGGGGGTGAGATACTGAAAATACCTGATTGTCTTGCATATCATGCTCCCCAATGTCCATCCGTCAGACGCTAACTGGAACAGAACAAGCGGTGTGCACCCAACACTAATCAGCAAGTCTGCACAGGCCATGGAGACCACGAAATAATTGGTGGTTGACTGAGTCCTCCTGCTCCTGTAGATGACGAGGCAAACCAGGGAGTTTCCGAAGATGGAGAATAACCATAACACCCCCCAAAGCAAGCTGGCAATGATGATTTCTTCAGGCATCAACTCGTACTGTGAAGCTGTGCTGTTTTTCTCTAACCCAGGCTCCTTGGACAAGGTAGTGGCCTCGTGGCTTCCCAAAGGGTTCGAGGTTTCTGCCTGAGGCTGGTTTTGTTGCAGGAGACCTGAGGTTGGGGTGAGAAGAGGCGTGGTGTGGTGATCCATGTCTTGGGAGAGCAGCATAGTCAGTCTTTCCCTTAGAGGACTGTATGGGGAGAAAGATCCATCAGTTGCTTTAGGAGTAAAGGAATAGTAACAATCATCACTTCGTCTTCGTGACAGAATGAGAGTTGGAAGGAACCTTGGCGGTTGTCTTGTGCAAACCCTTGATCTATACCATCCCAGACAAATAGCTTTCTGACCCCTTCTTCAGTGGTGGGATTCAGCCGGTTCGGGCCGATTCGGGCAAACTGGTAGATAAATTGCTGGCTGGCTCCACCCCTTCCCATCCCTTCGCTTCCAGGAATCCCCACATGCCCCATTTTAGTTGCCAGGTAAATGCAGAGAGGCCTCCTAGTGCCAAAATGGGGCATGGGGTGGGTGTGCCCCCCCCCCCCCCCCGTGGCCTATTTTTGCTCCCAGGAGGCTACAGGGTGGCCTACTAGGTCCAAAACAGGGCGGGGTGTATCTGTGCGGCATCCCCCCCCCCCGCAGCACGTTTTTGCTCCCAGGGGGATGCAGGAGGCCGAGTGCTGCCTGTCACGCTCCCTGGCCATGCCACCATGGCCACGCCGGTCATTAGGGCAGAGAACCGGTTGTTAAATTATTTGAATCCCACCACTGCCCTTCTTAACAACCTCCAGTGATGGAGCATCCACAACTTCTGAAGGCAAACCGTTCCAATAGTTAATTGTTCTCAGTGTCAGGACATTTATCCTTACAGTGAGAACAATATACCCGTGGTACAGCTTGCCTTCCGACGTTACATGCTACATGTTACATGCTGTATTAACTTATGGCACTGCGGGGGGTGATCTAGGGCAGGGGTCTGCAACCTTGGCAGCTTTACGACTTGTGGACTTCAACTTCTAGAATTCCTCAGCCAGCGTGATCTGGGGGAGCAGCATGCGATGGGGGAAAGAGAAAGATCAGAGTTGTTGCACGACTGCTGGTATAACCTTCTCAGCCAACTTCCAATAAAGTCAATCGGGAAAGCCAGATTCACTTAACCATCACGGAATTCACTTAGCAACTTCAGTGATTCACTTAACAACCATGGCAAGAAAAAAAGATCTATCTATTAATTAATTAATTAATTTATTATTCATATTTCTATGCTGCCCACTCTCCGAGGACTCTGGACGGCTTACATCAAAGACAGTATACTAAATAGCAAATTGCCCCCAACAATCCGGGTCCTCATTTTACCCACCTCGGAAGGATGGAAGGCTGAGTCAACCTTGAGCCTGGTGAGATTTGATCCGCTGATCTGCTGAACTAGCAGTCAGCTGAAGAAGCTGCAGTACTGCACTCTAACCACTGCGCCACCTCGGCTCTTGTGAAAACTCTTAGGGAAAATCAATGCAAATCAATGTGATCCTAAGCTCCCCTCTTTATAGAATTTATAAAGAACAACATTTAGAAAGAATAACAAACGCATTTTGTGCTGCGAGTCTGCCTGGGAAGATCAGGAGAGAAACCAATGGAAACATATAACTCCGCTAGCAATAATTGTATCCAAACAGTGCAGGATGAGTACCTCACTTAGCACTTACGTTTCCAACATTTTCTGATAGGAGTATTTCAGGGCAGATGAATGTATTGCCGCAATTACTTATGTTTTCAAAATTAAGCACTAATCCAAAGGGTTTGGGCCAACTAACCGTTTCCAAGAAAATAGCATAATATAAACTGTAGACTCTTCATATTTATAAACTACAGGCATATAGATGTCACATTCCAGATTTTTTATTCCTTGCACTTCTGTGTTTTCCAGTGGAATATTTGCAGAAGGGTCCAAGTGCCATTTTTAAATTTTTTTTTGCTGGATTTCACAATAGGTATTATCTCACTAACTTGAAATATTATAACATATAACTGATCTAATCTGTTGGCAGATGAAATTCTATATAAGGCCCCTACAATTTGGCTTCCTCCAGAGAGACAGAGGAGTAAAGACAGCTTTTGCTGCTCTCTGTTGTTTACTACTAGCACTCATTGAGTTGCCAAGGTTAAAGAGCTCCCACTTGAGTTGACATGAAAAATTATTATTATTGTCATTAGCGTTCATAGGATGCCAAACTCTGAGGATGCTTAGCAATTTACAAGCTAAAACATACAAGAAGTACCGTAATATCAGGAAAAGTGCACACATGGAAGATTCATTAATTGTTAAGCTACATTGTTAAAATGTTCCCTGGATCCTCGGATAAATGTTGGAAGTGTAATTCGGCCAGGGGTACTTTCTTTCACCAGTGGTGGACCTGCCCTCAGATCAGGAAATTTTGGGAAAAGATTCAAAAATGGTTGAACGAGATAACAGGTGCAAGTTTCCCCCTAACTCCAAATTCTTACTTACTTGGAATCAAACTAAAAGACGTGGGCAAACAAGACTGGCACTTATACATCCATATTACAACAGCAGTGAGAATGGCACTTGCCCAGCATTGGAAAAATGCAAATACACCATCAGATCAACTTATAATAAATAAGATATTGAATTGTGCCGAATTGGACAAATTAACGTATATTGTAAGAGACAAAAAAGAATCCATATACTACAGCAACTGGGAACGCTGGTATATATGGCTAAAGAAGAGGACAAACATAGAATAAATAACATAGTATTAAATATATACTTAATTATAATGAGATAGCGTTTGGTATTTAAAATAGTCAATGCTAATTGAACAAAAGGATTTACCAGGATGAAACTATGAATAAGTATTTGGGGGTTCGATATGACCCCCGGTTAGTTCTTTTTTGCGGTTGTCTTTATGCGTTGTGTTGTATACCTATATATAACTTATATTTGTTTGAAAATTACACTATATGGTTTTTTATTTGTAAATAATTAATAAAGATCTATTTTTTAAAAAAAATGATTGTTAAGCTACAAAACTGACTTACAACCAAACTGAGGTGCAATCAAGGCTCCAGATCCTCCAGATGTCAGGTTCCGATGTCATCTCCAATAAATTGCACTCCCAAGCAATTAGTCTTTGCTGAAATATCTCATTTATTGAGAACGACAGATCTGGTCCCAACTTCGTCGTAGACAATACTAACCCTCTGACCCCAAAACCTTCCCCTTCCGTTCCCCCAAACCTCAACTTCTTATTGGCCATCTTCCAGCTCAATCTTTTCAGCTCCTGCCTCCAACCCCAGGAATTCCCCCCTCCCATCCCATCTCCAAGCAACACTATCTACAGAAAGAATAAGTAGGTAATAGTTCAAGCCTCATCTCCTCCTCTCTATGGCAGCCTTAAAAGGCTGACACCAGAATTGTTCAGTTTTGAGTAGCTTTTAAACAGACTAAGGGAGCTGGAAGGGACCTTGGAGGTCTTCTAGTCCAGCCCTCTGCTCAAGCAAGAAACCTTTTTCAAGTAGGAAGCCCATTTCAGACAAATGCTGTCCAGTCTCTTCTTAAAAATCTCCAGTGTTGGAGCACCCACACAATAACTTTCTGGAGGCAAGTTATTCCACTGATTAATTGTTCTAACTGTCAGGAAATTTCTCCTTAGTTCTAAGTTGCTTCTCTCCTTGATTAGTTTCCATCCATTGCTTCTTGTGCTGCCTTCAAGTGCTTTGGAGAATAGGTTGACCCTTTCTTCTTCGTGTCAGCCCCCTAGATATTGGAACCTTGCTATCATGACACCCCTGACCCCTCTTCTCATTAAACTAGACATGCCCAATTCCTGCAACCATTGTTCATATATATTTAGCCTCCAGAAAAAAAAGGCAAGATGGAACCTACCAAATGTTCGTGGGAAAGCTGCTCCAAAGGACCAACCCAGATAGCAAAAGGCAGTGTCTCTGAGCCTCATCTTCACTTTTCTCAAATGGGGCATCAACAGATTGAACTGGTTGGACTGAATCCAACAGGAAAATAACATGCACTATTTTAAATTAGCAATATGGGTTGCTGATTTCTATTGTAATCCGAATTGAATACAAGTTTACATACTGATTCCTCAAAATTGTGTGATCTGGTTAGCAACGTTTTGTTTCCTTTTAGCAATGGACAGAAATCGTCTTTCTTTAGAACCATAGCCTTCTTATCAGCCTTATCATATTTGGTTATTGGATTTAATTGAATGACTCTTTGATTATTAGATTGGTCTTCAATACATTGATTTAGGCGTATGGCTCCTGATTCCTAGCACTTGGCTTTATTTTTTCATTAATAGGATATGAATTGTTAAAAGGAAATGTAAAACAGAGCATTATTTTGGCATGAAGAATTGCTTTCTTTTGTTAATTTCTGAAAGGGCTTCACAACTGCCTTTTGTGAGGAGACTTTCGAATCGAGTCCCAGCATGTGTCATATAATAAGATGCTAAAAATGCATGATTCAGTTCTAACACAAATGAACAGACAGCAGAATGGTACAAGACATTTTGTCCAAAGTCTGTACTTTTTCATGCTTGCTATATTTCAATGCATTTAACATTCAGAATCAAAGCAGTAATATCTTTTGGGGGGGGGGGAATAAGAAGAGGGTTTAAAAAAAACCCTTCTATTGTGAAGTTTCCAAAAGATGCCCTAATTAATTCATGAGCCATGAGCCAAACTTCAAAAGAAATATAGTCATTTGACCATGATTCACGTTCACCAAAGCACTGGAAGTTTTAAAGAAGAGATTGGACAACTATTTGTCTGAAATGGTGTAGGGTTTCCTGCTTAAGCAGGGGGTTGGACTAGAAGACCTCCAAAGTCCCTTCCAACTCTGTTATTCTATTCTATTCTATTCTATTCTATTCTATTCTATTCTATTCTATTCTATTCTATTCTATTCTATTCTATTCTATTCTATTCTATTCTCTACATTCTACTCTACTCTCTACTCTACTCTACTCTACTCTACTCTACTCTACTCTACTTTCTATTCTATTCCAAGGCCCCTTCCAACTCTGTTATTCTATTCTATTCTATTCTATTCTATTCTATTCTGTTCTGTTCTGTTCTGTTCCGTTCCGTTCCGTTCCGTTCCGTTCCGTTCCGTTCCGTTCCGTTCCGTTCCGTTCTCTACTCTCTACTCTATTCTATTCTCTACACTCTACACACTACACTCTACATTCTACACTCTGCACTCTACACTCTACACTCTACTCTACTCTACTCTATTCCTAGGAGCCTTCAAAAAGATACCAGGTTACTGATAGAAGAGAATATCTGTAACTCAGAGTTGAACTGTGGGGCCCTTGATGCTCTCTGAGCTCGGTTATGTGCTTGCAGATGTTTCATTACCCAACTAGGTAACATCATCATAGAACATCAAGGACCCCATAGATACCAAGTTAATGCTTTTTCTTCTGCGAATGATCCTCTGCTCTGGACATGAAGGGTTCATTTTGCTTCTGTGAACTACAATCAAGGCACCTGCAGCCCCATTCTAGATCAGACCAAAGTCCCATTCCTGCACACAAGACCAGTCAAAGACCAGCAAGAAAGTCATGAGTGGGATATTGGCAAACTGTACCTTCTCCCTCATGCATTCACCACTGATGGTCTTTTTCTTCATTAATTTGTTTCTGAGCACCTTTTTAAAAATCAACTAACTTAATGAACATCTTACAGCTGCTTACCCCATATATTAAATATGTATAGTATCAAAGAATTCCTCACTGGGTATTTTCCAGGCATTGAGTCCCTATAAAGGAATTTGCTTTGCTTTAATTGTATTCCCCCCCCCAACATAGTAAAGGTAAAGGCATATGTGCTAGTCATTCCCGACTCTAGGGGGCGGTGCTCATCTCCGTTTCAAAGCCGAAGAGCCAGCGCTGTCCGAAGACATCTCTGTGGTCATGTGGCCGGCATGACTCAACACCAAAGGCGCACTGAGCACTGTTATCTTCCCACCAAAGGTGGTCCCTATTTTTCTACTTGCATTTTTTACGTGCTTTCGAACTGCTAGGTTTGGCAGAAGCTGGGACAAGTAACGGGACCTCACCCCATCACGCAGCACTCGGGATTCGAACCACTGAACTGCCGACCTTTTGATCGACAAGCTCCATGTCTTAGCCACTGAGCCACCGCGTCACTAGCTACTACATAGTGGCTTCTTTTTAGCCCCACAAAACAGGTTTTTTTATCTGACCATGCAGTGTTATGTGTTGAAGAGCGGAAAGCATGGCTGACTGTCCAGAAAGATCTGCTGAGGTTTTGCCAAACAGAGAGACGTTTGACCTGGCTGAATTTTAGCTCTGGCTTAGCCAGTCTTTTTTAGGAGATCCGGCTTATCGTTGCCACAACGGAGACTCCATCTGCAGACTTGAGGTTTCACAAGAGAATGTGGCTGGATTTTAGGCCTGTTTGGAACTGCTTCTGTCCTTTTAATTCTACTTTTAAGGGATCTGTCCCAGTGAAATCAACAAAGATCTCTGAGCTGTACATCTTTGAGTCCATTTTTTTTGGTTTGTATATTTTTAATTCCACAATAGTAGAAAATCTAATCTAGATCTGATTTCTATCACCCGTTCTCTTTTGAGATCTGTGGCGTTATTCTTTCCACTTTCTCCTGATCCCGATTCATTGGGCATACTGCTTTAAAAGATATTCCTCGTTTATTTTTCTTTCTGCTTTTACATTTAGGAATAATTGTCTGTGGAGCATTCAGTGTAAACCATTAATCCTACAGATCTCCATGCCATCATGTTCAGTGGCCTGCAGTCACAGTACTGAACCACAGCACGAATCCAAACTATCGGTCCATTAACATCAATATTGTGGTTTTTTGGCTAGCGTCCACCCTTTTACACCAATCTCCTTTCCAGGCTTGCCACAAGAGATACCCGCTGTGTCAGTTTTGATCCTGTGCTTGCAAACTACATATCCCCAAACCTATAGAGCCTCACTTTCTATGCAATGCTGAAAGAACCTGCACCACTGGCTGTTCTAATGGCAGGAATAACTGGTATTTAAAAGGATGTGAGATAGCTGAACTGATTTCATTTTTTATCCATTTTTTTTAAATGAATGGATCCTTTGGACTAACAAGGTCCAAAGAAAAAGAACATTAAAATTAAAATGTGAATGCTTCTCCCCCTGATCCAACCCCCTACTTCCCAGAAGGAAGAATGTAGAACGAATCCTACCTGTTTCCAAGCACAATCCCCAATTCAGCAAAGTTCTCCATGGAGAATTTTGGTTGTGAGGGCCAGCAGCTTCATTTTGGAGGCCAGTTTCAATGTTCACCATGGCTCTACGTCTGGATGCTGGTCCGCGGAGGGTTAAATGAAAGTCAAACATGTTGCACGTCCTCCTTTCCCTGGAAAAAGAAATAGTGATGTTGCTTGGAACTCAGTGCTGACACCCCTTGCAAGCTCCTAAAGCGGATCGCATGGAAAATGAGTCAGGTGGGTGGCCCCCTCCCCAAGAGCTAAACTAAAACTCCCCACCCCATCTCTTTTCTTAAAAAGAAAGAAAGAAAAGGATTTGCTATTCAAGAACAATCCCGTTGCACTAACCAGCAGCCCTCAAATTTATCTGCATACGTTAATAACTCTTAGGGGAAACTTGCCTGTAATGCGTGAGAGGGGGGAGGGAATTGACACACTCCCACCCCCGCCTTGTTGAAAGTCATTTATACTGTAAGTAAATGAGGCATTTGCAGCACCACGGACAGCGGCAGAGTCTCTGAAGGACGGCCATTCCTAAGTGGGCTCAAACTGTTGCTTCTCTTGGGAGATTTCGTTAGCCCCCTTCCCCTGGCAGACACGAGATTCACAGAATCATAGACTCACAGGCCTGGAAGGGACCTCGGAGGTCTTCTAGTCCGGTGGTCACCATCTGGTGGTCCGTGGACCACTGGTGGTCCACGAGAAAATTTTGGTGGTCCGCAGAAAAATTATTTGCGTTTTTTATATTGTGCTAAATACTGTTTATCTTTTTCAAAAATTCATGTTAGCAGGTCCGTGGGGTTTAAAATTATGAATTTAGTGGTCCCTGACGTCCGAAAGGTTGGTGACCCCTGTTCTAGTCCATCACCCTGCCAAGCGCAGGAGATCTTATTGCACCCCAGACCAATGGTGGTCCAATCTTTTCTTGGAAGTCTCCACTAATGGAGCACCCACACCTCCCGGAGGCAAGCTGTTCTATTGATTAATTGGTTTTATTGCCAGGAAATTTCTCTTTAGTTCCAGATTGGATCTCTTTTTTTTTTAAAACGAGCTTCCGCCCACTGCTTCTTGTCCTGCCCTCGTGCGCCAAGAATGGCACCCCCCTCCAACTCTTCACCTGAACACCCCATCCCCCACTTACCTTTGCCGTCCCCCCCCAAGGGGAAACGCTCCCCCCTGGCCGTGCTTCTGCATCTCATCTCCCCACGCTGCCCTGCTCCATCTCTCTTCACCTCAAATGCTTCCGATCGCAAGGAAGGAGAAATTCAGATGGCATCCAGCTGCCGTCTCATGCTGACGTCCTGGTTGCCATGGTGCCGCCGAGTGATTGTTGAAGAGGATGGTTTTCTTTCGCAACAGTCACCCTGGGCCCCCTGATAATCATTAGAGTGGAAGAGGAAAGAAGGGAGAAAACCGGGAATGGCAAAGGAGGTGGCATTTCTCTAGGTTCAGTAAAACAGTCAGGTTTTCAGGTTAAACTCTTATTTTTCTGCCTCCTAGAATTTCAGTCTCTGCTCAATTCAGCCTCTTCCTGTGTGTTCCGAAAGGTCTGGCTTCATCTTCACTAAACTCATCTTTAAAGGATCAAAGCCTTTTTAGAATCCTTCTGTGGCCAACTGTCTAGGAAATTCTCTGTCATCCAGTTCATAGTTGTATCAAAAGTGGTTTTTATTTTATTTTTTTTAAAGGCAACAACTGGACTGATTTTTTTTTTGAGGAAGAAGACAACGTTTTTTGAGGAAGCGAAACGTCCTTCCTCAAAAGAAAATTCCACCCACTTGCCTTTTCGAAAATAAAAATCACTTTTGATACGGTCCTTCTATGGCTTCCCACAGTTACCAAGCACCAGGGGTGGGCATCAAAAATTTTAGCAAGGGGTTCTCTGCCTGGCTGCTGGGTGGGCGTGGCCATGGTGGGCGTGGCCTAGTCAGCCTCCTGCACCATGGCAGGGGGTGTTGCCCTCCCCAGGCTCCGGACGCTTTCCTCGAGCCTCCAGGAGGGTGAAAATGGCCTCCCCAGGCTCTGGAGGCCCTCTGGAGGCTGAAAACAAGCCCATTTCCGGCCTTCCTGAAGTTCCAGTATGCCCGTTTTTTTGACCTCCCAGAGCCTCCATACGCGCCCTGCACTTGCCTACATCCACAACAGGCGGTGTGGTGACTCCTAGGAGGGGAGGGGAGGGGAGGGATGGGCGGAGCCAGCCAGGAGTGGGATTTGCTTGTTCTCTGAATTGCACAGAATCTTAGCTAGAGGTTCTCCCGAACCCCTGCAAACCCCCAGCAACCCACCCCTGCCAAGCACATATATCCGACTGGCTGACATTGCAGGTATATTCTTTTTGCTTGGTCTTGAGAAATCTTCCTTTTGCCTTAGTCATGTATGACAGGTAAAAGTTGGGCATGCCCAGAAATCAGGTCGATGGATAAGACTTGAGGGATGCACCAGGGAATGGTTTCCACTTCTATTTGACCAACATGAAGGTTCTGGAACAGGACGGCACGTTTCTGCCCAGTTCCTCAAACCCAATCAAGTGTTTTTTCAGAGGTAACTCCACATCAAGATGCTATTACCTGGGATAATGCATTAAATATAGCGGTGATGGTTATTAGAGCCCTTCACTTTGAATTAACAAACAACATTGTCCTCTGAGGTTGTCGGATGGGAAAAATAATGTCAGAAGGGGTTATTCTACCTCAAACCTGATTATAAATAAAAGTTATCAGATCTCACCAGGCTCACGGTTGACTCAGCCTTCCATCCTTTCTAAGGTAGGTGAAACGAGGACCCAGGTTGTGGGGGCAATAAGCTGACTTCGTATAAATATACAAAAGTATGAAGGCTATTGCTTAGCGCATTGTAAGCCGCCCTGAGTCTCCGGAGAAGGACGGCATATAAATCAAATAAAAATAAAAATAAAAATTATGTTCTACTGTATTCTGTGGCCCACTACCAGGATATGAGCCATTCAGAACCGGGCTGTGGGAGTGTTGGCCGAGCATGTGCACGGGTGAGCATCTCCACTTATGCAAGCAGTAGGAAAGCGTGTGCACACATGCTCCATTTGCATGAGCAGTGAGCACTGTTGCCCACCGGACACACAAATAGAGCTGCACATGCATGTGTACATGCCTTGGTTCACACAAAACCAAGGGTGGGCTGCTGGGGGTTGGCAGGGGTTCAGGAGAACAGGCCCTCTAGAGGGCCTCCAGAGGGCCTCTAGAGCCTGGGGAGGCCGTTTTCGCCTTCCCGGAGGCTCAAGGAAAGCCTCTGAAGCCTGGGGAGGGCAAAAAGGCTCCCCTGTGCCATGGTGCAGGAGGCCGACTAGGCCACGCCCACCATGGCCATGCCCACCCAGCAACTGGGCAGAGAACCCCTTGCTAAAATTTTCGAAGCCCATCCCTGCGCAGAACCCTCTCCCCTGCACCAGTCTGCAAAAATGGAAGGATTGGAGAACTCTGGAGATTTCCAAGGTCTCTTCCAACTCTATTGTTGTACTCTATAATGGGAGGTTGATCATGGCTGTTCCCAGACTCCACGTCTATGGAGATTCTCCACCCTCCACGTCCTGGTTGTCCCAAAGGTGCTTTTCCAAAGGGCAACTGGATTTCCTTGTTGTTGTTTTTTTTACTTTGAAAACTGAATGAACTGAAGAAGCTTCTTCGATGAGCAGGCCAATGTTTTCAAAGAAAATTATAAGAAAGTCTAGTTGCCTTTTGAAAAAGCACCTCCCAGGCTCCATACGCAAAAAGAACAATTGGTGAGGCATCTGGCGGACATCCATTCTGATATATTTGGGCTCTGGAGACACAGTCTTGCCAACAAATGCCGAGGATGGAGCGGAGACCATACACGAGAAATTTCTCTAATGGTTTGATGTGCCTTCATTACAGAGTCCAGCATTCACATCATATATGAGAGAAGGAATCACTACAGCTCTGTAGACTTTCAGCTTTGTGGAAATACAGATGTTGTCTTGATTGAGCACTCTAGTATGCAGCAGTCCAGAGGTGGTATTCAGCCAGTTCGGACTGGTTCGGGCAAATCGGTAGTGGAGACCTGCGGATGGGCCCTCCCACCTGCCGGGCGCAATCCCGTCCTATATCAATGTGTTTTTAATGCCGCACACATGCACAGACAGTGCATGTGAGCGTATTGCCATGTTTTGTGATGCCACATGCATACGCAGACGGTGCACGCACACATTTCCGGTGCTGGGCGAACTGGTTGCTCCAGTATGTGAAGCCCACCTCTGCAGCTGTCCCAGTGCCTGGCTGTCTTTGCTGATTCTGAAATCAATTTCTCTGTCCAAAGACTCGCTTCAGATGTTATTCCCCAAATATTTGAAGTTTTTTACAGTGATTTTTGATTGTACAAGCTTAGTATTTGGCACAGGCTGGTAAACTGCAGTATAAAATACTTTTCCAACCCTAAATTATCACATTGATAGCATTTGCGTTCCAGGTTAATTCTCAGTTTGAATCAATCTAATTTCAATGGGTTAACCTATGACCACATGTTTCTTGACACTATTATTGTCAGGGAATTGCGCAGCCAGTGTCCAAATGGAGTCAGAAATGCTGACACGAACTTGTAGTTTTATATTTAAATTTTTATACATTTATGTATAAATGTATAAATTTTTATACATTTAAATTCACAGCAGACAAGATAGTCAGGAACATCATGAGGTAAATCACAAAACAGCATTCAGAGCACCCAGAAGAAGAAAAAGGCAAGAAAAAGGGAAACTCCCCCTTTCCCCTACATTAACCAATCATAGCGTAGATTGCCTCATGCAGAAGCACATCATTACATCATGAGGTAAATCATCAGGTAAATCACAGAATATAGCGCATATACAAAAAAAAAAGGCGGGAAAAAGGGAAACTCCCCCTTTCTCCTACAGCAACCAATCATAGTGTAGATTGCCTCATGCGCCCATCACTACATCATGAGATAAATCATCAGGTAAATCACAGAATATAGAACACATACCAAAAAAAAAGGTAGGAAAAAGGGAAACTCCCCCTTTCACCTATAGCAACCAATAAAAACGTAGATTACCTCATGCAAGATCCCGCACTCTCCAACCAATCAACTACAACTCTGTGTTGTGGCCCAATATACCTTTTAATGTTCCAGCTTTTAAATTAAATATCTTAGCAATTCTTGCCAAAAAATTTTTTTAATAAATATTTCATCTGATGTTTGTGGGTGAACATCCTTCGAACGATAATGATATCTGACATGAATTCACCACCTCTTTCCATGAATTTTTTGTTTGGAATGCAGGTCTTTTGTCACCCAGCCGAACCCACAAGATCACCCACAAGATCCCCGAACTCCAATTTTTCCCTCTGCTCCCGGTACAAAAAAAGGCAGGGTCATTGTCTGGAGCAAATGTCCAAGAAGTTGTTGACTGAGCCCTGGTTTTCTCACATGCCACATTTATGATGGCAATAAAAACTACCAAGTCACCACCTCAAAGCTTGAGGAGCAATTTGAGTCAGTCAGATTTGCACATTAAGGTGGACCACTGTAGTCATTCGTGATAATTTTAAAAAATGGTGGAATGTCACCAAGAGTATAAAATTCCTGTTTTGTTGCAATATTAAAGAGGAGAAGCTGACAAAGGTTGGGGTTCCTGAATAGAATATATCTGGTAACAGATTAACAGACTTGGAAGGGACCTTGTAGGTCATCTAGTCCAACCCCCACCCAAACAGGAGACCCTACATCATTTCTGTCAAATTACAGTCCAATCTCTTCTTGAAAGCCTCCAGGGATGAAGCTCCCACAAATTCCGAAGGCAACTTCTGTTCCATTCGTTGATTGTTCTCACTATCAGAACGTTTCACCTTATTTCCAGGTTGAATATCTCCATGATCAGTTTCCATCCATTATTCCTTGTCTGGCCTTCAGGTGCTTTGGAAAATAGCTTGACCCCTTCCTCTCTGTGGCAGCCCTTCAAATATTGGAAGACTGCTATCATGTCTCCCCTGGTCCTTCTCTTCACTAGACTAGCCATGCCCAGTTCTTGCAATTGTTCATCGTTTGTTTTAGCCTCTAGTCCCATAATCATCCTGGTTGCTCTTCTCTCCACTCTTTCTAGAGTCTCAGCATCTTTTTTATAGTGTGGTGACCAAAACTGGATGCAGCATTCTAGGTATACTGTATATACTACTGTATACATAATATATACCACTAAGACTAGTAATGATTGACTGTAGATATCCCCCCCATTTCCCCCCCCCCCCATTTCCCCACCAAGCTTGCTAAATCTTTCCTACAGCCTGGCTGAGAACATACTGTTCCATGCATTGAATTTATTATATCTTCACAACAGTTCTTGCAACCGGTCTTGTAAACAGTCCCAGTTTCACCCTCCAGGAGCAACTTTAAGGAACTTAAGCACGCACATCCAAACAGAGATTCATCACCAAAACTGGAAGAAGAAGAAGAAAATGAATCATAAAACAAAACTACAAATGTGGCCAAAAGAAACAAATAAACTCCTAATGGAAAAGTATTGCATTGCACAATTATATGTAGATCCACCAGGTGAAGCTGTAGGACTGTTCATTAAATCCAACGAAAGACAGGAACTCAGTTACGTTTGCTGGCTTACCGGAAACCCCCTGTAAATTCTGTTTATGGAATATTTTGTTGCTCGATTTTGTTATTTCACTGTAACAACCTGAGTTGCAAACACAGAGTTATAAAAGGAGCTTCTTATATGTAGCATAAGATATATAAAAGACATTGTAGTAAATTAATGGTGAGCCAGCAAAAATGATAAAAGGACACTCAAAAATCAACGAGGAAAATATTGCCTAAAGAGACTCTTACGAACATAGAAATCAAAATCAGATACATTTTTTCTTCCAGGTATTGATTCCTGATATGCAAAACTTTGCACCTTTAACATAAGTTTTCCTGCATCAAAAAATGTCATCAAAAAAGCACAACAAAGAATATTCTTTCTGAGCCAACTCAGAAAGCTCAAACTGCCCAAAGAGCTGCTGATCCAGTTCTACAGAGGAATTATGGAGTCTGTCATCTGCACTTCTATAACTGTCTGGTTTGGCTCTGCAACCCAACAAGACAGACACAGACTTCAGAGGATAATTAGAACTGCAGAAAAAAACAATTACTACCAACCTGCCTTCCATTGAGGACCTATATACTGCACGAGTCAAAAAGAAGGCTGTGAAAATATCTACAGACCCCTCACATCCTGGACATAAACTGTTTCAACTCCTACCCTCAAAACGACAGTATAGAGCACTGCACACCAGAACAACTAGACACAAGAACAGTTTTTTCCTGAACGCCATCACTCTGCTAAACAAATAATTCCCTTAACACTGTCAAACTGTTTACTAAGTCTGCACTACTATTAATCTTCTCATCGTTCCCAGCTCCTTCCACTTAGGACTGTATGACTGTAACTTTGTTGCTGGTATCCTTATGATTTATATTGATATTGTTTCCTGATTGCTTATTTGTACCCTATGAGTATCATTAAGAACCTTATGATTCTTGATGAATTTATCTTTTCTTTTTATGTACACCGAAAGCGTATGCACCAAGACAAATTCCTTGTGTGTCCAATCACACTTGGCCAATAAAAAATTCTATTCTATTCTATTCTATTCTATTCTATTCTATTCTATTCTATTCTATTCTATTCTATTCTATTCTATGAGAAAAGTTCAAATTCATTAAAGAGCACGTGTACAGGTAGTCCTTGACTTACAGCCCTTAATTCAGCAACCATTCAAAGTTACAAGGCACTTAAAAAAAAGTGAAAAAGTTTTTCACATGACCGTTGCAGCTTCCCCCATGGTCACATGATTAAAATTTGGCTGCTTGGCAAACTGGCATGTATTTATGACAGTTGTACTATCCCGGGAACATGGGATCACCATTTGTGTGACTTTCCCAGCCGACTTCCCACAAGCAAAGTCAGTGGTCATTAAGCAAATCCACAATTTGCTTAATGTGAGAGAAAAGTTATTTCTCAATTGCTGTGCTTATTAATGGCTTTTGGAATGGACAAGTAAATAAGCCAATCAGAAAGCAGCTAATGGGTTTGAATCTCCCGGGCTTTTATGTTCCCTCCCCTAACTGTCACAGTTGACAGTATAAAAGGAGATTCTTGACAGAAAACCTTTGGCAGTTTGGAGAGTTCTGTTCAGCTCTTCTGTTAGGGCAGTTCTGATGCAGTTTTGATGGTTTACAAGACACTTTCTTCTGAGGAAGAAGAGACAGAACTAACATCGCTTAGAGCAATTACATATATATATGACAGGATATTTATTGTTATATTAATAAAAACATTTATTGTGAACTGCTTCAGAGGTTCATTTGTTAAAGTAGATCTTAATAGAGAGAAAGGTTTACGGTACATTGATTTATTTCCTCCACGACACTTAATGACCATAAGTTTCACTTAACAACGGTGGCAAAAAAGATTGTAGAAAGGGACAAAACTCGTTTAACAACTGCCTTGCTTAGCAATGGAAATTTTGGGCTCAATTTGTGGTCGTACGTCGAAGATTATCAGTAATAATGAAGGAAAGATGAAGTTACTTTGTTTGTCATTATACAGTAGTGGCCAAGATTGTGGAAACCTTTTGGGGAAAGTGTATTTTCTAAAACTAGCTAATAACACCACTTTTTTTGGGGAGTAGTACCATAAAATTATATATCAATGAAAAGATAATTTAATCAAGAATGGAATGCAATAATTTTTACGAAGGATTTGCTATTAGAATAGCAGTTACAGTACAAAGAAGAAAAGTGAAACACGTAGAAAAAACAAAATATACAAAAATTATCACCATAGAAAAAATAAGATACACAAAAATTGTCACGTCAGTTAATAGTTAGTTGGGTAACCTTCAGCATGAATGACGGCCTTACAACATCTTCCCATGGAGTGAACCAACTCTTTTAGTTCTGCAGCTGTTCTAATGTGAAACCAAGATTGAAGGATTGCTTCTATCAACTGGGTTTTATTGCTGGGTTTTATTGACTAATAAGTTTCGTTAGTTGGCTCCATAGATTTTCAATTGGGTTAAGGTCATTCCAGCAGTGGAATATGATTATCTTGAATCTTCCCCCCCCCCCCCCAAAAAGTAGTGTTATTAGCCATCAAACCTCAAAAATACACTTTTCCCAAAAGGTTTCCACAATTTTGGCCACTACTGTATAAGGATCAAGCAGGACATTGCGTGAGAGAGAGCACCCCCAAAAGACAAGATAATGGTCATGACTTAAGAAAGACATCCCACTTATTTAATGAGTCAAACAACCTTAAAGAATGTTGTGATACAACGGTAAAGGGCAACATTCTGCAGTGCATTTGTGCAAATGGGCATGCATGAAATCTGGAATACGTGAGACTGCACTACATATAAAGCAGTAGAGATTTAATGGTGCTGTTTGCTCCAAAAGATTTCAGCTTAGGCAGTGTGTGTAAAATAAAAGAGTGTGAAGAAGACAAAAGAGGGCTTACACAAACAACCCAGGTGAACAGGGTGAAGAAAAGTTAGGACAAAAGTGTTAACTCCAACTAGCCAAGCTTGAGTAGACTAATTAAGCCTTGTACAGGTAGTCTGTTACTTACAACCATTTGTTTAGGGACTGTTCGAAGCTACAACAGCGTTAAAAAAAGTGACTTACAACTGTTGACCATAGGGATTCTGCAATAGTGTGGAAAAAACAGTTGTAAGTCAAAACGTACGACTTTTGCAGCATCCCTATGATCAAATTTCAGATGGTTGGCAACTGGCACGTACTTATGACGGTTGGGGTGTCCAGGAGTCACGTGTTCACCTTTTGTGCCCTTCTGGAAAGGTCAGGAGGAGCTGAGTTAGGAGCCGAGATGGCGCAGTGGTTAGAGTGCTGTACTGCGGCTACTTCAGCTGACTGCTAGTTCAGCAGATCAGCAGATCAAATCTCACCGGCTCAGGGTTGACTCAGCCTTCCATCCTTCCGAGGTGGGTAAAATGAGGACCCAGATTGTTGGGGACAATGTGCTATTTAGTATACTGTCGATTGTTGTAAGCCGCCCAGAGTCCTCGGAGAGTGGGCGGCATAGAAATATGATTAATAAAAAATAATAAAAAGTCAACGGAGAAGTCAGATTCACTTAACCATATTACTAACTTAATATTGCAGTGAATCACTTAACAATTGTGGCAAGAAAGGTTGTAAAACAAGGGGTGGGTTCTACTTACATTTACTACCAGTTTGCAACGGGAGCGCACGCTCTAACCATTCACTAAACAAATGGTTGTAAGTCAAGAGCTACTTATATAAGGCTTGGATTGCTGCATTCTGCCGAAGGCAGATCTGGGCATCCAGAGTTTTTATCTTGTCAACAGTACGGCAATTTCTTTAGCTGTATGTTTCCTATCAATTCCTGTTGCTCCTTCTGCGATGAGTATCAAAAGAGGTGAGATTTATTGCTGTGCCTGTCGGAAGGCTGACAATCATTAATTTTGTCCGACACTATAAAAAAAAAACAAACCACCATTGATTGGTTAGGCTGGCCAGGGACAAAGACAGAACATGCTGTTCAATGATGTCACACCAAGATAGGGAAATATTGCCATCGTAGTACATTAGAAACATTTATGTTCCCAGCAGGAAATTGCTTGCTATTCTACAAAAAACCTTGATAGCTCTTTTTCGCAAATATGCCTACTCCCTCCCCTTAAAAGCTAATCAGGTTTGGGAATCATCATTATATCTTGGTAGGAATTTCCACAGTCTCTTCCATGAGTCTCTTCCATGGTGAAGCACTAATTCTTTTTATTTATCTTTCCTTTCCTAATATGATAAGAATTGGAGAAAATACCGTATCCTTTCCCCTGAAATCAGGGGTGAAATTCAGCAGGTTCTGGCGAACTGGTAGTGGAAATTTTGAGTAGTTCGGAGAACTACTGTTTGCCCACCAAGCCACACCATGCCCATCAAGCCATGCCCACAGAACCGGTAGCAAAAAAACAACAACAATGGATTTCACCACTGCCCAAAAGATACTTATGACCCAGGTCTGGGGTTACGATGGCAGTGCCCTCCCCCATGTGGTCATGTGACTGCCTTTTGATCACTTTGACAGCCAGTTGCAATATTCTGTAGTCATGTGATGAAATCTAAAATGCGCATGGGGTTTTTGCAGGAAACTTCCCAGCAACAAAACCACCATTGACTTAACTTAATGCCCACTACCAAAAAGGTTATAAAATCTGGTCGGTCACACGACTGTCTCAGCGTAAGACTTTCTGACTTATGACAGAAATTCTGGACTCCATTAGTGTCGTGAGTTGAGAGCTGCCTGTATGTCAGTGTTAACTACGATCTTGAAATGTCAATATCAATAAGCATACGGTTGTTTCGATTTTACATCCACAACTAAATACAGCATTGATAAAACAATTGTGAATTACATATTGTACAATATTTGATGTACAATAGACAGAGGGTTTTGTCTTAAACTGAAAATGTAATATACAGTCTTCTCTTATTGTTGCTGATTGTTGTTTGTGCATGTAAAAGAAAAAAAATAGAAAAACAAGCAAAACAATTTTTCAAACAGAAATTTTAAAAAAGACTATTTGATTTTTAATTTTCCCCTTTATGTGCCTCTACTAATTTGTGGTTTTTATAAACATTTAGCCCACCTTAGAAAGCAAGCTTTAATATATTTGCTGCGCTGCATAATAAATTGTATGGAGAGGAACCCTTCTTCCTTAAATGATTTGTTATTTTCTTATAACACTTTCCTCCTCTTCATTTATTTGTAATTTTCTTCTCTTACTTATTTTCTAAGTTTAAATGCTGTCTCCTTTCCCAGGAGAGCATTCCTCTCCACTCCCTTGTTCCTTCTCTGCAATTTCCTCCTTGAAATGAGATGTCACTATTGATTAACATTTTAAAAAAGGGATTTATTTTTTGAATCTGTGCTCCAAAATTGGAAGCAAATAGGCATAATTATGAACAGATTTCTAAAGCTAGGGCAGAAACTTGTTCTTTTCCATTTGAAAACTCTTTACACTTCTGATTTTTCTGGAGCTCTGGACTATGGGGGAAAAATGTTTCACTGTTTGTATAAAATGTAAGTCTGGGTGAACAGACCTGCCCTCACATCAGAGTGGCTCATACAATCAAGCCATCATTGGTTGCCCACTCCCCAATTTTGAGTGATCCTGCAGAGAAATCCTTAGTTGTATCATTTGTTCGAACTGTGTGTTGCTGAATCTCTCCTCATGATGAGGGACATTGTAATGTTTTATGTAGCTGGCTTATCAACATCATATAGAAATCATCCTCTATTAACAACCCCATAATCCCTTATGGAGTGGAGTCTGGGCAACCAAATGGAGCTGAGTGTTTACTGGCCAGATGCCTTTCCTGTTGCCAATGTGGAGGTCCCCCCCCCCCAGCAAATATATTCTCACTGTGCCCAGCCTCTACCTAGGATCAAACTCACAGCCTCCTGATTTTGAGGTGAGAGCTCCACCTCTAGGCCACCGCACCACTCATCAACATCATATAGAAATGATGAGAACTTAATCTTTTAGCCATCTGATTCAAGCACAGCAAATTTATTCCACTGAATTTAGGAAGTGCCTTTTCCCTTCCCTTCCCTTCCCTTCCCTTCCCTTCCCTTCCCTTCCCTTCCCTTCCCTTCCCTTCCCTTCCCTTCCCTTCCCTTCCAGCTACAATTCCAAGACAAGTCTAATCATTTCTGCTATGGCCAACATTTGAAAATTGTGTGAGGCCACAGACCAAAGATTAGGAAGACAAACAACATCCTGGGAAGCTTTGTTATTTTGCAGAAATCTAATTCTGGTAAATTCCTGGCAGAGAAGGTGTGGAATTTCATATTTTGCAAGGAACATATTAAAAGGGCAGCCAATTCTGAACTTCCTCATCTCTCTGCCACATCTACAGACAAAACAATCCATTGGCATCCATCGCTGCGGATGTCTGAAGCTTTTGCCAGGACATCTGAACACCTGCCAAGAACTTGGGTGGAGTCAGAAACGAGTAGGTCAACTGGGGTTACAAATGTTTACAACTGCCAAGCTAATTTTCTAAACCTTTCAGTTAGCTGACCTACGGAAGAGCGTTTAATTCATAACCCCTGTCAGAAAGCAAGTGGAAAGCATCGAACAAATATTCAGAGCAATGGCCTGTCATATTTAAATCCAGAATTAAATATGTGGACTAGCTTACACTGAGGAACCTATCTGTTGAGGTTCACAGTTAAAAAGAGGGTGGCTTTGGAACCTATCTGGATGGTATGATTAGTGTAGGTCACCTGGATTTGTAGCTGGGATATGTAGTTGAAACTGATTTGGTTACCTGAGTGAAGGACTTACACTATGAACCAGGAGGAAGTCTTTCTTGTTGGTTCACCTCTAGAAGAGACTGCTGAGAAGCTGGACCATAAGTTTGGGATGATGTCCCACAGGATACTTTTCCCACAGTAGGAACTAGGTATGTCTAGTTCAGGGGTCAGCAACCTGTGGCTCTGGAGCCGCATGTGGCTCTTTCACCCCTCTGCTGTGGCTCCCTGTTACTCAAAATATGCATCATAACCGCCAATGTGCGACACCCGCTGGCATGCGATTTATTGAGCTTTTCAACCCTTGGTAGGCCAACCATGGATAAATCCAAGAAAAGAAAAATTTCAGAAGAAAATAGAACGTTTAATTCAACTGCATATGCTAGTTTTGTGACCACTCAAGAAATAGTTAGGCACGAGAAGGGTTTTGTGACTCCCGGTGTTTTCTTTTCTGTGGGAAACGGGCTCTTTGAGTGTTTAAGGTTGCCGACCCCTGTTCTAGTTTAATGAAAAGAAGAAGTAGGGGAGACATGAAAGCAGTGTTCCAATATCTCAAGGGCTGCCACAAAGAAGAGGGAGTCAAGCTATTCTCCAAAGCACCTCAGGGCAGGACAAGAAGCAATGGGTGGAAACTGATCAAGGAGAGAAGCAACTTAGAACTAAGGAGAAATTTCCTGAGAGTTAGAACAATTAATCAGTGGAACAACGTGCCTCCAGAAGTTGTGAATGCTCCAACACTGGAAGTTTTGAAGAAGATGTTGGGTAACCATTTGTCTGAAGTGGTGTAGGGTTTCCTGCCTAAGCAGGGGGTTGGATTAGAAGACCTCCAAGGTCCCTTCAACTCTGTTATTCTATCTTGCTGATAGGATGTTGGTGGGAGTGGAGCCCAAACCCTGGAGTGAGATGCTACCAAGATGCTAGAACCGATAATGGGCCAGATGGAAGGGAACAAGCTGGAATGAAACCCAGACAAGCTGGAGGCGCTGTGAGTCACCTGGAAACCTTTGGATGGAAGATTAGTTGACTATGGATGGTGTTTCATCTCCCCAGAACAGCAAATGTGCAGTCGAGGAAGGTTTCTGGAACCTCATCTGTTGGTGGGCATGCCTGAAGAACGGTGCAGTTGCCCTGTTATTTCTAGCAGTGATCTCTCCTGAGCCGGTCAGTGGCTATTCATGCTTTGGCTGCAGAATAGGAATCAGAAGAAATGCATTAATATTTAAATAATAGAGGAATCTCAGAAGGAGATTCAGAGGAACCCACAGCTTCTCTAGAATACCACTGAATGACTTTAGGGTTTTTTCTTTTTCCAGAGAAAAGTGAATAAAATAATGTATTAAATTGAGGAAGTGATGAGTGATCCAAGAGTCAGTTCTTGGCTTTGAGATTTGTTTTCGTGGTGCTGAAAGCCGCAAGGTAGAGTAGATCTACCTAGCTATACTTATAAATCCCCTTTTCTCACAGCATGCAGAAGATCACTGGAGATCATCCTAATAATGCTGTTTTATTTTACTGAAAGTTCTTCCCTAGTTAAATATAATTGGCTCATCTGGGGTCTGGGTTGATTTACTACTGTTTTATCATTTGTGATGTTGGAAACCGCTAAAAACCACAAAAATAAAAATTGGGGAATTGGTGTTAAATGTCAGAACGTTGAGAGCAGGGGTGAAATGTAAAATTTGTTACTACCGGTTCTGTGGGCATGGCTTGATGATGGGGGTAATGTGACTGAGTGGGCGTGGCCAACTTTAAAAAAAAAACTTTTCAAAGCATTTTTTCTAAAGCTTTGAAAAGCCTCTGCCAATCAGGCAACTCAGCTGGGATCGTCAGAGACTTTTCAAAGCATTTTTTAAACCACCTCTTCGGCCAAGAGGTTGCAGAAAAAAAATGTTTTGAAAAGCCTCTGATGATCCCAGCTGAGCCGCGCGATCATCAGAGGCTTTTTAAAAAAACTTTTAAAAACATTTTTTTGTCGGAAGAGGTTGTAGAAAAAATGCTTTTAAAAGTAAAAAAAAAAAGCCTCTGATGATCGTGCGGCTCAGCTGGGCATGGGGGAGACGGGCGCAGGGATTTTTGCTACCGGTTCTCCAAACCACCTGCCGCCATCGCTACCGGATCGGGCGATCCGGTCTGAACCGGGAGCATTTCACCCCTGGTTGAGAGGCTCCCTGGTAGAATACAAATCAGCATCAACACAATGTTGGAGAAATCAAAATTTGATTGAAAACCCTGAAAACATCCACAGGTTGTAGCCAAGACATATCACCCACAAGCATTAACAGAAGTTCCTTACTACAGTATTAAATACCGCAACCCCACTGCAGAATACATTTTAGAGACACCGACGCTGGTTCTAGTACAATAATAATCTCTTCAAACATTCGGAGAAGCTTTAGTAGTTCCTCAGGATGTGATTCACAATGGAAATTGAGTGGTGAACTTTGTTAAACAATGAAGCTGGATGGACAAATGAAACTGTCTCCTTCCCACGGGTTCATCTCAAGCCACACACTTCATATACTGGATAACGTAGCCCTCCCCGAGCTATGAGAATTGCTTAAGAAAGTTACAGATGTGTGGACTGCAACTCCCAGAATTCCCCATGCTGGCTGGGGAATTCTGGGAGTAGAAGTCCACACACCTTAAAGTTGCCAAGTTGAGAAACACTGGATTACACTAAATGGAATAATCCAATCTATTTCTAAAAGGTTAGAACACATAACTATATCAGCGGTGGGTTCTTCCCGGTTCGGCCCGGTTCGGCCGAGCCGGTAGCGGTGACGATATGATGTCACCGAACCAGTTCTCTTTGTCCGGAAGCTGGGCCCTCCCACCTGCCCCCGCGTTATTCTTACCTTTTATTTCTTCTTTTTTAGCCCAGCTGATAGGTGAGGCAAAGTGGATTGGCGCACCTCAGCTGGGCAGATTCCCAACGCGCTTGCGCGGAGCGCAAGTTTGGCACGCATGCGAGCGAAGCGAAGCCCATGCATGAAGAAAACCAGTAGTAAAGCCGGTTAGAACCCACCACTGAACTATATGTAGCTATCGGGTTGTAAACAGTGTCGCTAAAAATGCCAAGTATAATCCAAATTTGCGTTTAAAAAATATATTAAATGACTCGGTACAAGCCATAAACGCTACATGGACAGCAGTTGCTTTCAACAGGTTTCATGTTTCTTAACTGAACGAGACCCAAAGAACTTAGAAAATATTTGGGTCCAACTCCTAACCCTGTCTTAGGTGTGTAAAGGAGAGCTACGTGGAGCATGAGAAGGAAGTCCTTCACAAAGCATGTTAGTCAGAGGTGGGATTGAAAAATTTAACAACCAGTGCATTGCCTGGTTGCTGGGTGGGCATGGCCATGGGGGCATGGCCTATTCGGCCTCCTGCACCATGGGGTGGTGGGGGTTTGCCCTCCTGAGGCTCGGGAGGCTTTCCTTGAGCCTCCAAGAGGGTGAAAGCAGCCTCCTCAGGCCTCTGGAGGCCTTCCGGAGGCCGGGTCCATTTCCGGATTTACGGTACTTCCGGTGGGCCTGTTTTTCGCCCTCCCGGAGGCTCCATGCGGTACCTGCACTAACCTCGCATCCAAAATGGGCCATGTAGAAACTCCTGGGAGGGGAGGGGTGGGTCAGCCAGTCCTTGTAACTACCGGTTCTGTGAACCAAATTAAAATCAACATCCAGTTTTTCTGAATCGGTCTGAACCGGCTGAATCCTACCCCTGATGTTAGTGCAAGAGAAGCCTCTCTCTGAGGAGCATTAAAGGAGCTGCATCCACTGGGAAAGTTCACATAGCTGTTTCAAAGTTGGCCTGAAGTTGTCCCCACCTGCAAACCTTCCTGTTGGGATCAGGAATGAAGCAAAGAAGCTGCAATTGCATTATTTTCTGGCCACAGGTGAATCTGTTGACGACTGTTGTTTCCATGCGGACCAATCATCATTGCGCATTCCCAATGGCTGTCTACAAGCTGCTTCTGGGTGGCACCAGCCATGAGATCGCAACTGGATTTCTTGATCACTCCAAAACTATCGTGCAGTTGATTGTTCCCTTCTGCTTCATCCTGTCCTCCCAGGGTCGGTTTATCTGTCATGAGCCACGGTGGCGCAGTGGTTAGAGTGCAGTACTGCAGGCTACTTCTGCTGACCGCCAGCTGCCTACAATTTGGCAGTTCGAATCTCACGAAGCTCAAGGTTGACTCAGCCTTCCGTCCTTCCGAGGTGGGTAAAATGAGGACCCAGATTGTTGGGGGCAATAGGCTGACTCTGTAAACTGCTTAGAGAGGGCTGTAAAAGCACTGTGAAGCGGTATATAAGTCTAAGTGCTATTGCTATTTGGGCTGTCCCAAAGGTGCTTTTTCCAAAAAGGCTGTACTCGGTTTTTTTCTTTGCTTCTCATCCAACAAGCTTCTTCATGAAGAAGTTTTTTTTTTGATGAGAAGCGAAACAAAGAAAAAAAAATCAAGAAAGTCCAGTTGCCTTTTGGGAAAAAAAAAAGCACCTTTGGGACAACCATGATTTGGATGATTGAATAATCTCCATAATCTGAGCTGTTTCAGAACATGGGTGCTCTTTTAGAAAAGCACTAGACCAGAATTCAAAAATAGCCTACATGATGCACTTCCCTCCTACTTCAACATCAGGTGCTTGCTATTTGTGGTTTGGGTCACTGGAGAAGGTGGCTAAACTGGGCCGTTCTTCAGCACCTTCCCGGGCTTCTATCCTTGCCCAGCTTAATTTAAGAAGAGTGACGGGTTTCCTGTCAGCGAATGACGCTGAAGAGGGAAAAGAAATAAAGGCAGGAAATCCAATAACTTTCCTTGGCTTGTTTTGAGGTAAATAAGGACAGTACCACCACTGGCTTTGTTTTTTTGGGGCACAATAGAGATTTGGGGGGGGGATACAGTAACCGCGCTGCATTATTATTATTATTATTATTATTATTATTATTATTATTATTATTATTATTATTCATATTTCTATGCCGCCCACTCTCCGAGGACTCTGGGCAGCTTACACCAAAGACAGTATACTAAATAGCTTATTGCCCCCAACAATCTGGGTCCTCATTTTACCCACCTCGGAAGGATGGAAGGCTGAGTCAACCTTGAGCCAGTGAGATTTGATCCGCTGATCTGCTGAACTAGCAGTCAGCTGAAGTAGCTGCAGTACTGCACTCTAACCACTGCGCCACCTCGGCTCTTTAATTTTCACTCAGCCATTTTAGAGAGCCCATTTTGTCCCTACATGACATTTTAAGAATTTTTTTTAAAAAAACAAAACCTCTGAAATAACACAGGACATCCATTCTACGAGTAACAGCATTACTTACCAATTTTATTTTCATTTGATTTGCTTTCATACAATATTCTACAGCAATGAGAGTGTCAAAGATTTTGATAAGACTAGAGCAAGGGTCAGCAACCCATGGCTCTGGAGCTGCATGTGGCTCTTTCATCCCTCTGCTGTGGCTCCCTGTTGCTGGTCGGCGCCACAATTTTGAGAGGAGCTTCCGGTTTGGGTGGAGGGAAGCATGCTGTGCCAGGAGGAGACTCTATGGCAAGGGGCAAGTTTTCTGGTCGGCTCCACAGTTGATAGGACATTCGGTTAGGACAGGTAGAGGAAAAAGGACACAGCATTAGGAGGAGACTCTATGGTGGGGGAACTGGACTTCTGGTCGGCTCCAGAATTGAATGGGGGGCTTCCGGTTAGAACCTTTGTGGCTCTTTGAGGGTTTAAGGTTGCCGACCCCTGGACTAGAGGGACTGGAGCTGAATAAGCAGGACATGGCAGCAAAAAGCTCAAGGTTTCTGGCTCTGGGTTGACATTAGTGGTTGCCCAGATTTTCGTAGAAGAATGCCTGAAGCCTTCTCAATATAAGATCCAACCTTCCATGCATGTTATACATCGAGTACTCCAAAAGCAGACATATTACATCGTACCATCATGCTATTCTTCCAAAACCAGGGATTTCATGATAAAATGTAACGCAGAATACATGATGTAGGATTTACGGTTTAATCTGAGGGACGTGTGCCGTTTTTCGCGAATGCAACTGAATAAAGCCAGTTCATAGTTGATATAAATTTAGCAAGATATGGCCAGGCTTTATTATCCCACCTTCGTCTGCTTTGAAACCCAGCTTTACTAAATCTAAAGCACACAACACACATATATGATTAAAGACATATTCTCCAGGAATATTTAAAACAACCATCTATTGCAATCAAGACATATTGCTATGAAAAGAATTCTGATCCAAAGGACAGAGGACTTCCAAAAGCAGGCTGCAAAACCCATTTTTCTAGGTTTTTCCAGCTGCAAGATACAACATTTTGTGTAAAATAATAATAATAATCAAGGTGTGCTAGCAATTGTGAGATCAAACTCCACCCTTTTTGGGTGTGTCAGGCACCTGCACTAAAAGGTAAAATCCAGTAACATCTGAATGGAAACTGAAGGGGCTCCTTAAAAACAGTTGGGTGGAAATAGAGAAACAGATATTTCCAAAACTTAAATTCACAAAGCCGGTAAACATTTCTTGCTTTTCGCGCTGAGATGAAAACCTAATATATATGAAACAAGTAAAAAATAAAATAAAAACACAACACAGAAAGTGGCAGAATGCCGCTCCCCGTTTGTTCATATGCAGTATTTTAAACGCTTCTGACAATAATACGATAAGCAATTTGTTCTGAAATGAGATTGTTGTTGCAATCGGCCTTTTTCATACTTGACGATCAGTTTTTTTTTTAAAAAAAAAGTTTCCTGAGCTATTCAGTTTTTATTTGGCTGGACTGCCGTTTCATAAGAGTTTGTTGTTCTTTTAATAACTGTTCTCATTTTCACTGTTCTTCTACGCGCAGCTACAAAGGGTTTGTTATCAGTAGAGATCATTCTGAAGTGTTGTATAAGCTTGGAAGTTCTTTTAAGAGGGGAAAAAAAATATCTGGGAAGCGATCCACCAGTTTAGAAGGCCAATGTCTTTACAGGTGTTTGCATATCTGTCCTGATCTGCTTCTTTGTTGTATAATAATCTGCAATAAAGAAATAAAGAAATAAAAATCCACACCAACAAGTAATGACAAGAAGGGATCCATGGAAAGATTTCTCCAGAGTGAGCAGGATGGAAATCTTATGAAAAAGGAGGTGGTAGATTTTTTTGGGGAGGGGAACAAATCAAGATGTGCATTCTTATATTTCTGGACCAGGGGTGAAATCCAGCAGGTTCTGGAGAACCGGTAGCAGAAAGTTTGAGTAGTTCAGAGAACAGAGAGCGGAAATTTTGAGTAGTTCGGAGAACTGGTAAATACCACCTCTGGCTGGCCCCAGAATGGAGTGGGAATGGAGATTTTGCAATATCCTTCCCCCAGGAGTGGGGAGGGAATGGGGATTTTGCAGTATCCTTCCCCTGGAGTGGGGTGGGAATGGAGATTTTGCAGTATCCTTCCTCTGCCACGCCCACCAAGCCACACCCACCAAGCAACACCACGCCCACCAAGCCATGCCCACAGAACCGGTAGTAAAAAAAATTGAATTTCACCACTGTTCTGGACCCCCCCAATAAAACCAATCCCCAGTTACATTCCTGCAATTAAAAAAATGAGCCTGAGAAATGTTAGGCTTCCATCAAGGGCTCTGCAGGGACAGAACCGAGGTCAAAAAAGTCAAGATGGCAGTTGAGACTGTGCAATTAATACCCTTTCTGCATATGCATCACAGATGCATATAAAAAAGGGACATAAAATAAGATTTTTTAAAAACAACAACAGTTCAGGTAAAAAAGGGAGTGGAGCCTTCAGTATGCTCCCACAGTCACCATCTTGATTTTTTTGACTTCCCCAGGGTCACCTGTTGTTTACATTATATATGTCTTCTTTAATAAAGCATCCAGGAAGCACATCTGCATTTTGCTATCTGGCTTTTATTTTTATCTGTCCAACTTAATAAGATCACTTGAATTTCTTTGAAGATGAATCTTACTCAAAGGATATTGAAAGATCCGGAGTAGTATATCAGTAGTCCTTGACTTATGACCACAATTGAGCCTGGAATTATGGCCATAAGTCATGCCGGTCATTAAAGGGGTTATCATGTGACCGAACCCAATTTGCAACACTTTTTTTTGGGGGGGGCAATTATTAAGCAAGCATAGCAGTCATTAAACAAATGCCACGGCCGTTAAGCAAACCTATTTTTCACAATGGGCATTTCCCCCCCCTGAAAACTGAAAATAAGGATCAGCTTCTGTCAAAAAAACACACTGTAAATCACAGTCACATGACCAGGAGGGAGACAGTTCTCCGAACTTCAAATCTGGGTTGTAAATATCCTGAGGGACTTTGAATGGTTGCTACATTAGGATGCCATATCAGAGCGATCGGCAGGGTCCTATGACCGTATTTCCCCCAAAATAAAACCTAACCGGAAAATAAGCCCTAGTATGATTTTTTTTTCAGCATGCTCGTAACAAAAGCCCTATCCCCAAAATAGTCCCAGTTAAGATCGTCAGCAAAGATGGACGCATTTCGTACATCCAAGGCAACAAAAAACAAAATTAGACCTGAAAATAAGCCCTAATGCACCTTTTGGAGCAAAAATTAAGTCTTATTGGGGAGGGTCTTATTTTGGGGGGGGGGGGCGGGGAGGAAATACAGTAGGTGGGTTTTTCAGTAGGACTATCATTACATGCTGCAAAACTCAAAAGAAGCAACAGCAAAAGCACTTAGACTTAACTACCGCTTCAAGTGCTTTGCAGCCCTCTCTTAAGCAGTTTACAGAGTCAACCTATTGCCCCTAACCAATCCGGGTCTTCATTTTACCAACCTCGGAAGGATGGAAGGCTGAGTCAACCTTGAGCCTGGTGAGACTCGGGCTGCCGAATTCCGGCAGCTGTCAAGTCAGCCAAATTAGCCTGCAATACTGCATTCTGACCACCGCACCACCACGGCTCATTAGGTGATAACAAAGAGATCAAGAAAACACAAGCTATATCCATAATCCACCTCTCTATGCAGAGTCAGGAATCAAATCCACCCTCTAAGGACCTCACCGGGACCAGGTGTTAAGATCTTCATCTTCAGCCCCCCCCCTCTTTTAAAAACATAGGTTATTCCTGTTCCCACTTCCTTGTGTCTATTCTAGGTGGCTCTTGTTTTGACCTAGGCTTCCCCAGCAGCACGAAGCCGAATCTTCGTCCCAATAAACCCCTTTTATTTAATTTACAGTGAATTCCTCTCCAGCTAAGTCTTTCGTCTCCCACAGTCTTTCAAGATAGTTCACAATCACCGACCTTTATCAGGCTTGGAGAGTGGCCAGGCCGATATCTTTCAGACGCGGTAATATTTGGCAAGACTGCAGGAATGAACTAATCGTCTCCTGCAAACTCCACTCCCCTTTTGCTCCTCTGGGAGGGGCCCTTCATCGTCCACCTGCGGTCTTACTCCCAAGTCGACACTTGTTCTTTAGCTGTTCCCTTCGTCTGGCAACTCTGCGCACGCACACACTGGGGACAGGCCAGGGGTGGGTTCTAAATTTTTTTACTACTGGTTCTGTGGGTGTGGCTTATTTTGTGGGCGTGGCTTGATGGTCATGTGACAATTATTTAGGATTTAGCAGAGGTATTGGTCTACCAGACTTTTAACTGCTTGCAGAGCTGTACCAGTCTACTCATTTATTTTTGGAGGCACCGGTCTACTCATGTATTTTTGCAGGCACTGGTCTACCCATTTATTTTTGCAGGCATCGGTCTATTCATTTGTTTTTGCAGGCACTGGTCTACTCATGTATTTTTGCAGGCACTGGTCTACCCATTTATTTTTGCCGGCACTGGTCTACTCATGTATTTTTGCAGGCACTGGTCTACTCATGTATTTTTGCAGGCACTAGTCTACCCATTTATTTTTGCAGGCACCGGTCTACTCATTTGTTTTTGGAGGCACTGGTCTACCACCAAACTGCTTTTTACCACTGATCAGCTGTAGGGCGGCCCTTTGAAGCCCCCTGGTAAGAGTTTAAACAGTTTTTTCCCTTATAGTCCATCAGCTGGGACTCAGGAGGTAGCAATAGATTGGGGGTGGGGCCAAATAAAAGGTAAGAATAACCGGGGGTGGGGGGCGGAGGGTAGAACCGGTTCGGTGACGTCATATCGTCACCGCTACCGGCTTGGCGGAACTGGGCCGAACCGGGAGGAACCCACCACTGGAACAGGCTCCAGCTGCTCATCTGCCTCACCAATGTCTGACTCCAAAGGCAGTTGATAACTGTCAGACGGCCCTGGCCCCCTCTCTGCCTCCGACGTAGAGCCCTCATCAAAGCCTTCCCCAGACTCCAGGACTGGCCCATGTTCCTCCCCAAACACCTACTGTCCAAATCTGCTGCCAGATCCGCTGGTGAGCCACACCAAACACTGCCCTGACATACATACCTGTCAAATACGTCTGTCTTCGCTTCTTCCGTAGCGTCGTTGTTTTGACCGGTCTGCCTCTTTCCGCCTCTCTACCCAGGAGGTGGACTTTCCCTTCCCTGTCCACAGTCCTGTTCGCGGGCTGCAGAGGCGGGCGAGACTCCCTGACGACATGCGTGTGGTAGAAGGCGGGAACCTCGTGGCCCTGCAGCTCTTCCCACTGGAGAAGACCCGCGATGGGCATATCCTGGAAGAAGTCGAAGTTCCACCGTTGCTTCGCCTGTTCCATGCTGGATCTCATCATGCTCTGGAACTCCTGCAGCAAATGGTCGTGGTCCACTGGGCCGAAAAGATTCCTCCTGGTGGGAGCTGCTTTGGCCGAAGTCAGCTCCATCTTCTCTCCCTGCTCCCTGTTGTTGAAAAGAGCGTCAATTACCAAGGACCTGTTGAGAAGAAGTAGACAAAAACAAACTCTATGTTGGTTTCTTTGAATCGCAAAGGGGCAGTGAGAATTAAGTACGGAGGCTCTGTCTCTGAGATGGTCCCCTCCTTGTAATAGGGGCAATAGCTTAAAGCAGTGTTTTTCAACCTGCTGGCTGGGGAATTCTGGGAGTTGAAGTCCACACTTCTCAAAGTTGTCAAAGATGAGAAACATCGCCTTAGACTTAGGATTCCTTTCCTTTCCTTTCCTTTTTCCTTCTTTCCTTTCCTTTCCTTCTTCCCTCGCTCCACATTCTAATATTCCTCTCTTTTTTCTTTCCTACCTTCCTTCCTCCCTTTCCATTCCATTCCATTCCCTCTTCTCTTCTCTTCTCTTCTCTTCTCTTCTCTTCCCCTCCCTTCCCTTCATTCCATTCCCTTCCCTTCCCTTCCCTCCCCTCCCCTCCCCTTCCCTTCCCTTCCCTTCCCTTCCATTCCATTCCATTCCATTTTTCTAGTCTAGTCCAGTCCAGTCCAGTCCAGTCCAGTCCAGTCCAGTCCAGTCCAGTCCAGTCCAATACATTTTTCTATTCCATTCCATTTTTCTATTCCATTCTGTTCTACTCCTATTCCTATCAATTCCCACCCCATCCAAGTTTCAATCACACGATCACAACTACCACTTCCACACCTTTGGCCATAACCTGAGGATTTCCCCCCCCCCATCCCACAATGGAAAATTCCCAGTGCCTTCATTTCCATCCCCTGCTCACCCCTGCATTCCTTCCCCTTCCCCCTTTCCCACCGGATCAGGCAAGCCTGCCCTGGTCCCAGAGACCATCGGGGTTGGAAAAAACGTCTTGAGAGACCCAGGGAGCCGGCCAAACCCAAGCCTGCCTGGTGGCTGAGTGGACTAAGTGCTGTTAAAAGTAGCACTTAAGTTTCCAGCCGCCTGCAATTACTGCAAGTTCAAATCCCACCAGGCTCAAGGTTGACTCAGCCTTCCATCCTTTCTCAGGTAGGTAAAATGAGGACCCAGATTGTGGGAGCAATAAGCTGACTTTGTATAAATATACAAAAATATGAAGGCTATTGCTTAACGCATTGTAAGCCGCGGCATATAAATCAAATTAAAAAAAAAAAGCCACTTGATCTCCCTTTGAAGCCCTCTTCCATCCCAGGCCCAGCCTTTCCCAAATCTTCCCCTCGGATTTCTGCCGGCCGAAGCCCAACCTGGCTCTTGCCACTCCTGACCCACCCTCGGGGGGACCCTCCAGATGAAAACGGCTCCGGTGGAATCCGCTGGGATGTGCCTTCAAAAATCCTTCCTTCCCTCTGGCATTTCCCGGTGGTCTCCCATCCAAGGACCAAAAATCCAGAGGCGGGGGCAAGCTCAGCCGAGGCTGCCTGCCTCTCACCGAAGATGCTTCCAGCAGCACTCGGGGCTGAGACCAACCTCTCTGCGCGGCCGGGGCTCCAGCTAAGGAAGGGAAGGGAGGGAGCGAGCGGCTGCGCAGCCAGCCAGCTAGCTGCGCTTCCGAGGGCCGGGCTCGGCAGTTGCCGAAGCGGGCGATCTTGTTTTCTTCGCGGTTCTCCCGGCGGGAAAACTCCCCGCCTTCTGGAAGCCCCGGGCGGATGAAAAGCGCTGCAGAGCCGCCCAAAGCGCGCTCAGCCCGCGAAAGCCGGGATCCCCCCGCCTCCCTCCCTCCGCGGGAGCCAAGAAAGCGCAGCCCCGGCTTTGGATCCCAAGCGCCTTGTTTTAATGAGGGAGGGCCGGTGGTTCTGGAGGAAAGCAGCGGGATCTGGGATCCGGGTGGAGAGCTAAAGGGGACCTGTTGCTTCCTGGCACCCCTTCTTGGCAGCTTGAGCAATAGGATCAAAGGAGGTTGGCCATGGGCTTTTGCAACTTGCAAGAAGAGTTTCTTTTCCCCCCGGACGCTAAACAAATAACTCCCTCAACACTGTCAAACTATTCACTAAGTTTACACTACTATTAATCTTCTCATCGTTCCTATCACCCATCTCCTCCCGCTTATGACTGTATGATTGTAAACCTTGTTGCTGGTATCCTTAAGGTTTATATTGACTGGTTCCTAATATGATTTGATTCCTTATTTGTACCCTATGGCTACCGTTAAAGTGTTGTACCTTAGGATTCTTGACGAATGTATCTTTTCTTTTATGAAAGAAAAGACACCGAGAGCATATGCACCAAGACAAATTCCTTGTGTGTCCAATCACACTTGGCCAATAAAGAATTCTATTCTATTCTATTCTATTCTATTCTATTCTATTCTATTCTATTCTATTCTATTCTATTCTATTCTATTCTATTCTATTCTATTCTATTCTATTCTTTCTTTATTTCTGTTCTGTTCTATTCTATTCTATTTTTTCTCTATTTCTATTTCTATTCTAGTCTATTCTTTCTCTATTTCTATTCTATTCTAGTCTATCCTTTCTCTA
>WNWU01000049.1:10572063-10604799 GCA_012654045.1 Ptyas mucosa | reverse complement strand
AATGGAGCAAGGAAGGAAGGAAAGGTGGGAGGGAGGAAAGAAGGAAAGGAGGAAAAAAGAGAGGGGGGAGGGAAGGAAGGAAGGAAAGAAAAGAAAAAGAAGGCAGGCAGGCAGGCAGGCAGGCAGGCAGGCAGGCAGGCAGGCAGGAGAGTATCCCAGTACTTGAGGAGCTGCCACAAAGAAGAGGGGGTCAAATTATTCTGCAAAGCACCTGAGAGCAGGACAAGAAACAACGGATGGAAACTAATCCAGGAGAGAAGCAACCTGGAATCAAGGAGAAACTGCCTAACAGTGAGGACAATTAACCAGTGGAACAACTTGCCTCCAGAAGTTGTAAACGCTCCAACACTGGGAACTTTTTAATAAGAGACTGAACAGCCACTTGTCTGAAATGGTATAGGTTCTCCTGCTTGAGCCGGGGACTGGTCTAGAAGACCTCCAAGGTCCCTTCCAGCTCCTCCGATCCCATCCCATCCTATCCATCTCCTCTATCCTCTATCCTGTCTTATCCTATCCATTTATTGCATGAGCATTCGAAGTCCGCAGCTGGCGTTATCCTGGCCAAGAGCAGAAGATTGAACTCGATGGGAGGTGGGTGGGTTCCCCTGGCCCTGGGATCCAGCCTTATTCTCTTACCCCCACCGTTTCCCGCCTCCGGCTCACCCCCAGCAAACTGTCCCCCTAAAACCACCGTGGCCCCCAGATCCGCCTTGGTGCCTGACCACCCAGATCGCCCTTCCTTCCCCCCCCACGGGACCGTGCCAAAAAAAAGAGGGGGGGGCTCGGTTGCTCACCTCCAAGCCGCACCCCTCTGTCACCACCGCCTCCTCCTCCTCCTCCTCCTCCTGGAACGACGGGATCCGGAGCCGCTTGGGATCCGCGCAAGGCGGATTTCACTTTCAAATTTCGCGGGGCGCCGCCGAGCACCTTCCTCTCCGCGGTCCTTAAAGTCGGCGGGCGGAGATGAAGAGCGGGGCTCGCTGCCTCTTTCGTCCTCCCGTCCTCCTCCTCCTCCTCGCTCGGCTACTCCTCTTCTCCTCCCAGTATATCCCCCACCACCATCACCAACCACCCCGCCTGGCGTTTGCAAGAGATCTGCAAATCTCTTGCTTGCTTTGCTCCGCGCTTGATTAAAACTTTCTCATTCCGGGCTGCTGGCCAAGCCCCCGGTGGCACGTGGATTTGCAACGTGACTCGTTCCCACCCCACGCCCCACCCCCACCCCCACATCTCCACCCTTCCCCTCCCCCCCCACCCCTTCCCGGCCTGGGAAACTTTTGCCAAATAAAGCAAACCGGCGAGCCAAAAACATAACAGCAACGCACTCGCCGGAGAGGGAAGGAGGGATGGGCGCAGGGGAGGAGTGGTCGCTTTGCAAAGCGTTGCACAAGCGGAGGAGTGACTGAAACAAGGTGGGGCGAAGATAGCCAGCTCGGAGTAGGTTGGGAACGTCGACATCCCGATTGGGAGCCGTTGTTGTTGCCCGTGTGAATGGACACCGCGGATCCCGAGTGGGAAAACAAAACAACCCCCAGGAGGCGAAAAGGAATTCGTGCACTCACAGTTCAGATCAGGACCGCTGACGACTTGGCCCAGGATTTTTCATATAGCAGAGGTTTGGCTATCAAACAAACGAACAAAATAACGAATTCTCCTTCCAGAACAAAAATAGCTAAATACAGATAGTCCTCGACTTAAAACATTTAGTGACTGTTCAACGCAGGGGTGAAATACAATCAGGTCCTGGAGAACCGGTAGTGGAAATTTTGAGTAGTTTGGCGAACTGGTAGCGGAAATTTTGAGCAGTTTGGAGAGCCAGCAAATACCACCTCTGGCTGGCCCCCAGAGTGGGGTGGGAATGGGGATTTTGCGGTATCCTTCCCTGGAGTAGGGTGGGAATGGAGATTTTGCAGTATCCTTTCCCTGCCACACCCACCAAGCCACGCCCACAGAACCGGTAGTAAAAAAAACTGGATGTCACCACTGTTTCGACGTCACAAAAAGATGAGACTCTAGAAAGAGTGCAGAGAAGAGCAACAAAGACGATGAGGGGAGGACTGGAGGCTAAAACATATGAAGAACGGTTGCAGGAACTGGGTATGTCTGCTTTGATGGAAAGAAGGACTAGGGGAGACATAATAGCAGTGTTCCAGTATCTCAGAGGCTGCCACAAAGAAGAGGGAGTCAAGCTATTCTCCAAAGCACCTGAAGGCAAGACAAGAAGCAATGGGTGGAAACTAATCAAGGAGAGAAGCAACCTAGAACTTAAGGATAAATTTCCTGACAATTAGAACAATTAATCAGTGGAACAACTTGCCACCAGAAGTTGTGAATGCTCCAACACTGGAAGTTTTTAAGAAGATGTTGGATAACCATTTGTCTGAAGTGGTGTAGGGTTTCCTGCTTAAACGGGGTTGGACTAGAAGATCTTCAAGGCCCCTTCCAACTCTGTTATTCTATTCTAAAGTTACGACATCACTGAAAAAAGGGACGTGACCTTTTTTTCACACTTACGACCATTGTAGCCATCCCCATGGTCACAGGATTTACCTTTGGATGCTTGATAACTGACTCACATTTATGATGGTGGCAATTGTCCCAGGATTATGGGATTAACTTTTTCTGCCTTCTGACAAGCAAAGTCAACGGGGAAACCACGTAACAACCCTGTGACTAATTTAACAACGGCAATTGTTAACAAACGTGGCAAGAAAAGCCATAAAATGGGGCAAAACTCCCTTAACAAATTTCTCATTTAACAACATAAAACTTTTGGGCACAATTGTGGTGGTAAATTGAGGACTACCTGTATAAAACTTGTTTTGTGCATGTGGGGCTGATTGTCCCATTGCCAGTCTCCAAACCAGTAAAACCCCCAATGATATCATGTACAGTAGTGGCCAAAATTGTGGAAACCTTTTGGGAAAAGTGTATTTTTGAGGTTTAATGGCTAATAACACCACTTTTTTTTTTGCAGTTTCAAGATAATCGTATTCTACTCCTGATGGAATGGCCTGGGAATAGTCCAGACTTTAACCCAATTGAAAATCTAGGGAGCCAACTAAAGAAACATGTTAGTCAATAAAACCTACATGGGATATACAATAAAACCCAGTTAATAGAAGCAATCGTTCAATCTTGCTTTCATACTATAACAGTTGCAGAACTAAAAGACTTGGTTCACTCCATGGGAAGACATTGTAAGGCCGTCATTCATGCTAAAGGTTACCCAACTAAGTGTTAATTGACATGGTGATCGTTTTTGTATATCTCATTTTTTCTACGTGTTTCATTTTTCTTCTTTATACTGTAACTGCTATTCTAATAGCAAATCCTTCATAAAAGTTATTGCATTACATTCTTGATTAAATTATCTTTCCACTGATATATAATTTTAGGGTACTACTCCCCCCAAAAGTGGTGTTATTAGCTAGTTTTAGAAAATACACTTTCCCCAAAAGATTTCCACAATTTTGGCCACTACTGTATGTCATCTACAGGACGATATCATGGCGATATCACGGCATAGGAGTTATCCCCTGTTCCCAGTCCCCACCTCCGCAACTTGCATTTAGGGGAGAGATTCTCCTTAAATGTCCTACCAGCCACCTTTTTCTTCCCCCCCCCCCCCCCCCCCAAATAATGGGGTTGGCTCCAAAGGGTGAAGAGACTTAGATCTGCACATTTCTACTTTACAGACTGTAGACCAGTGCTTCTCTAAGAGGTATGGACTTCAACTCCCAGAATTCCCTGGGCAGCATGTAGAACAAGACAAATGTAGCTTCTGGACTGACCTGGCCATTTGTTAATATTTATTTCATTCACACTGACTGGAACTTTTGGAAGTTGAAGTGCTACACATCTTGAGAAACACTGCGGTAGACCAGGGGTGTCCAACCTTGGCAACTTTTAAGATCTGTGGACTTGAACTCCCAGAATTCCCCAGGAATTCTGTGTCATCATGGCGTTGATATAAAGCATGTGAAGAGGCAGTATTTCCCCTCCGCCAACCCCCTTAGATTCTGACTCATGAATCATGACTCTTCGTGCTAAATCTCTATGCTCCTATTTTCCTGCTCCTTTGATTCTTGTTTTGGCTCTGAAGTTCTCTGGTGCACGGAGGTCATGCTGAGGTAAACCATGCCCTCCATAAGGTCACTAGCGCTGCTGTCCCACCCTAATGAGAATCAGAATCGGAACAGAGCTGGAAGGGACCCTGGAGGTCTTTTGGTCCAGCCCCTTGCTCAATCAGGATACCCTATACCAGTGATGGCTAACCTTTTTGCCATTGCATGCCAGGAGTGTGGGGAACGTGTGTGTGTGGGTCACATGCGTGCGCCCATACACATAATTCTATGCACCCCGCCCCTGGGCATGCGTGTGCATGCCCCCTCCCCCGCTCCTGGCATGTGATGGACCGATGGGCCCATTTTTCTCTCCCCAGGCTCCAGAGCCTTTCTAGGAGTCTGGGGAGGGCAAAAACGGCCTTCCCCCACCCCCCGGAGGCCCTCTGGAGGCTGAAAGTGGCCCATTTGCCAACTTCTGGTAGGACCGGAAGTTGGCAAAAGGGCCATTTTTGGCCCCCAGAGGTCCTTGGAGGGGAGGGGGGAGGTCATTTTCACCCTCCCCAGGTTCCTAGAAAGGCTCTGGAGCCTGGGGAGGGCAAAAAAATGGACATTCCCCACCCCCCACCCTCAAGGCCTTCCAGAGGCAGGAAACAGCCTGTTTCCCTACTTGTGGTGGGCCCAGAAGGCCCGAAAATCAGCTGGCCGGCACGCACATGCACGCCGGAGCTGAGCTTGCGTGCCCACGGATATGGCTGTGTGTGCCTCTGCATATTGAATTTTCATCCATCCAGGCCCCCAGAAGCACTATGCAGTGCTCTGCATGGCCCATTTTTGCCAAAAGGGAAGCCCAAAAATGGGCTCATTTTTGGCGAAAATGGGCCCATTTTTGGTGAAAACAGGTCGTGCAGAGCACAGCAGAGTGCTTCTGGGGGCTTGGGAGGGCAAAAACATGACTACGCAGAGCAGGAGTGAAATCTACTTACCTTCCCTACCGGTTCAGAAGTGTGCGCTCCACACACATTACGTGCGATTTTGGACCCTCTGCGCATGCCCAGAGAGTTAAAAAAAGGTTACTTCCTGGTTAAAATCAGGAAGTAACAACCGGGTGGGTGGATGGAGCCGTTCTCTGAACCATCTGCTGCCGCTGCTACCGGTTTGACTGAACCGGTCTGAACTGGTAGCATTTCACCTCTGGCGCAAAGGGTTTAGAAGGCCAAAAATGCCCGTATTCGGTCTATAAGACGCACCTAAATTTTCACCCACTTTTAGGGGGTCTTATACTCTGGAAAATATGGTACGTATCAGAAGTACAAAACAAAATGCAATCATGTTGAGCTTACAGTTACAAGTAAATAGCTTTTTTCCTGATATTCAAATGACCCTGTAAGTCTATTAAAACTTGGTCCCCCCCCCCCTTAACCATAAAGGCCAGGATGCTAGAAGAGCCTGATGTACGTGTGTTTTATGAGATTGTTATGAAGTGCCTCAGTTATTTATTCTTCCCTTGTATGTTTATAATTGCTTTTGTAAAACTGAGAGTTATGTATTTGAGATGGGTGGCTGCATAGAATTTCTAAATAAAATAAATAAATACATGTAGTCCTTGCTACTCCCATCCCAACCACCCCAGTCTTGACCTTCTTAAAAAGAAAGAATATTATTTATATTACACTTCAGACTTCCACATATTATATACAAGGCTCTAATACACCCCCCCCCCCCCCCCGTGAGATCAGATGACAGGTGTTCCCTATCTCTGTGATAACAATTTCAAAGTGTTTATCAGAAAGACACTCAGCTAGCTGGTTTTTGAATATTAAATGACACGTGACATTTTATTAACAGTGCCAGATCTGTTGTTTCCACCGATTTTCTGGGTCAGAATCAAGGCTCGAAGTTAAGAGGCCATTTTAACTCTGCTAGAAATAGCCAAACCTTCTTTGATTCAATTTAGATGAATTAAACTCATTTGCTCTTTTCAATGTCAGTTTCTTCAGCGACCCTCTTAGCCAATAGTACAAATGAAGCCTCAACAGACTTCTGCTGTTCACCCAGTCTCTTATATATTTTAGAAATATATTTTCACCGTAAGGTGCAATCGTATCAGGATCGTATCGCTTCCAAGGCATGGGACCAGAGCAGGGGTGAAATCCAACAGGTTCTGACAGGTTCTGGAGAACCGGTAGCGGAAATTTTGAGCAGTTCGGAGGATCGATAGCGGAAATTTTGAGTAGTTCAGAGAACCGGCAAATACCACCTCTGGCTGGTCCCAGAGTGGGGTGGGAATGGAGATTTTGCAATATCTTTCCCCCAAGAGTGGGCAGGGAATGGGGATTTTGCAGCATCTTTCCCCTGGAGTGGGGTGGGAATGGAGATTTTGCAATATCCTTCCCCTGCCATGCCCACCAAGCCAAGCCCACCAAGCTGGTGGTAAAAAAAAATTGGATTTCACCACTGGACCACCACTGGTGGTATTCAGCCGGTTCGTACCAATTCAGGTGAACCGGTAGCAGCGACTGCAGGTCATCTGCCTGGATGTAATGCTGTCCTATTTAGCCACGTTTTCGAGGCCGGGCGCATGCACGGAAGGCGCGCGTGTGAGCAAAGAAGGCTCAGAAGGCGCACGCACACCGGTGGTAAGCATATGTGGAACCCACCACTTCATGGGGCCAACAGCAAAGCTTTTCTGGAAGAATATCTACGGAGATTCTCAGTCATCCAGGTAATAGTTGCCCCAAAGGTGCTTTTTCAAGAGACGACTGGACTTTCTTTGTTTTTCCTTGAAGGCGTTTCACGTCTCATCCAAGAAGCTTCTTCGGTTCTCTTTGGGACTTCTCTGAGAAGAATTCCAGACGGTCTCAAACTTCATTTAAGGAAGGACCGGTGAGAGTAGCCGTGGTGACCTCACTGTGACTCAGAGGCAGCTTAGCAAGGTGGAGGTCTAGTCACATCTCTTGGGCTCTATTCATTGTTTCAGCCGCCCCGTGAGCAGGAATTCCCCTCCTTCAGGGTTCAGCTCCATGTCGAAGCCCCTTAAGACTTCTGACGGCCATTTTTCCCCGTAGTTTGTGCAACACCTGCCCCCTTCTGCTAAGTGAGCCCTGGTATGGAACTCTCTCCTTGCAATGTGACAATTTCCTCACATGTTCAAGTTGTTTGTTTAGGTTTCACTCTTCCCTACAAGCTTTGGTAGGATTGGATTAGTCATCCGGGCAAACCCCTTGCCTTTTTCTTTGGGGCTGGAGGGAGGGAGGGAGCGAGGGTGGATGGTGGAGGAGGGTTAGAGTTTGCATAAACAAACCAGAAGCGTGATCCACCGCCAGAAGCTGCATACAAAGACAAAACCCTTTGATTGATAGAACTCGGAGCCCAGAAATGTGTTTTTTTTTAGCTTAAAGCCGGTCGCACGCCCTCCTCTCGTAATGCCAAGCTTTCTTCATCTGAGCGGTGTAACTTAGGAGAGGAAGGGAACTGTTGAGCTGCTGCTGCTACCTTAAACGAATGAGAGAAAGACATCTGATCTGATCTTCTCTAATCTGTATGTCCCCAAGGTGCTTTTTTCAAGAGGCAACTGGACTTCCTTGTTTTTCTTTGAAGATGTTTTGCTTCTCACCCAAGAAGCTTCTTCTTCTTTTTTTCCAATTTTTTTTAAAAAACATAAACATAAAATACATCTTTTCAAAACGAAGCATTAAACTGGTCATAAATTGGTACAAATCACTAACAAATTTTAATTTTCAATTAACACAACTTAATATTTTACTCGGTTATTTCCCTAAATTCTGTCTATTTAACAATGCCGTTATCCCAAAAATCCAATACTTAAATCTTTAACTCTTAACCAAATATCATTTCATTTTTCTTTTTGCTTAGATGAATGTATTTTAAAGATATAAATCATTACAATTATTATAAGAATTTAAACAATATTTAACTGTTGCTCCCAATATAATCATCTTCATTGCTGTTTATTCCAACATAATCGTTCTAATTTTAATTATTAATCCCAACATAATCATCTTATTTTTACTGCTAATCATAGCACAATCATCTTTATTTTAACTGTTTATCCCAACACATCATCTTCATCTTCATCATCTTTTACTGTTAATCCCAGCATAATCATCTTTATTTTTACCGTTGTACCCAGCATAATCATTTAATAATCCAAGAAGCTTCTTCAGCTATCAGAGAAGTCAATTCTTCCTGTAACCAGAAGAAAGCCAGCATGTGATGCAAGGAAGCCATCTTGGTCTAGTGGGGGGGGCACCACGCTAGAAAGTGGGAGATTGTGAGTTCAAGTCCCATCTTAGTATGAAAGCCAGTTGGGTGAGTTTGGTCCAGTCGCACTCTCTCTCTCAGCCCAACATCAAAGGGTTGTTGTTTGTTTGGGGAAAATAGGAAGGAGGGATGTGTTTGTCGCCTTGAGATATTTGTAAAAATAATAAAACAGGATATAAATAGGAAGGAAGGAAGGAAGGAATATTTTGACCTGAAGGGAGTGACAGAGTTGGGACTGGATGGTGGGGAATGGAAGGACCATCCAGTCAGAGCTGAAGAAGCTTCTTGGATGAGAAGCGAAATGTCTTCAAAGAAAAACAAGGAAGTCCAGCTGCTTCCTGAAAAAGCACCTTTGGGGCAAACCGTGACCTGGATGACCAAGAATCTCCATAGACAACTCTAATCCAGGGATGTCAAACTTGATTTCATTGAGGGCCGCATCAGGGTTGTGTTTCACCTGGGGTGGCTGTGGTGGGCGTGGCCAGGTCGACGTCACTCGTGTCAGGGGCGCCTGTGGTGGCTCTGAGCACTCTGCCAGTGAAAATGTGCTCCTGAGCTGTGCCTTCAGCTGTGACGGCCTCCTGCTATGCTTTTCCAGCGAAAATGGAGCTTGCGAGGGACACACACAGCTCTCCGGAGCTCCGGTTTTGCTGGCGGAGGCACTGCAGGCTGGTTCTTTGCTGTTTCCAGGGTGGCCCCACTGGCCAGATCTATGCACCCCGCAGGCCAGATCCGCCCCCCCCCCGGGCCTTGATTTTGACACCCCTGTTCTAATCAGTATGCATTTATCAGTACAATCAGAAGTAACTTGGGTCCATTTCTGCCTTAGCCCAGTTCCATGTGGGAACTGTTCTGGGATCAACACCAAAACTATCTGATTTTGTGGCAGATTTATTTCTGGCTCAGCACAGATGTGGAAATTCCAAAGCTGGAATGGGGGTTCTGACCAGTGACGGGTTGCTCCCAGTTCACCCCAGTTTGGGCGAACCGGTATTGGCGGCGGTGGGAGGCTCCACCCACCCGCCCAGACATCATCAAAAATACTCTGCCCATGCCCAGAAGCTTCTGCGCATGCACAGAAGTACCACATGCTTGTGAAGCAAACGGGAGTACGCGCTACCAATAGCGAACTGGTAGCGCCGGGATTTGAAACCCACTACGGGTTCTGACCCTTTTCCCTCAAGCCGTCCTTAGCGTTCTGCTCTTCCTTCACCATTGCTAAATTGCGTCATCAGCAGAGCGGAGAGAGCAAGCTTTAAATGTCTTTTTCCCAACAAAGTGGTGGTGGGGGAGAAAGGTAGGGAAAAAGTGAGACACCGGCTGGATATCAGTTTTTGCACGTTTTTGGTGGGCATGTCCAGAGTTCTCCCAGCTGTGGTGTGTTTGCAGATTGTTTGCAATTGTGGGAATGAGTTTGGAGAGTTTGGGAAGGAGCTGAACATGATTGGTTGACCCAGAAGTCCTTCCAATGGTCAAAAAGGGTCCCCCCCCCAGAAGAATTCTCACCAAAGTTCCATTTTCCACACAGAGATTCTGATTGGTCATTCCCAGCTGGCGGAAAGATGCGTCACCGGAGTCTGGAAACTCCAGTGAGGCAATCTTTACTTTTCTCATTCTCACAGATAAACGGAGGGGCGTGCCAGTTTCTATTGTTTTGCCATTTTGCTTTCTGATTCCGAGATATTTTCTGAATGGCCAGGGGCAATTGGAGCTTGTTTTTTTGACAATGGGCAACCACCTCCCCTGAGTAGTGATTTTGTGCTCGTTATGTTCTCCAAACTTCCATATCTGGGACATAAGGGCTGCCGTTCCCTGCTCTGAACCATACTGGGGAAGTAAAATTGAGTTGGATCAGGATTGGAAAAACCAGGCTCAAGTCAGAATATAACAGAACAGAACAGAATAAAATAACAGAGTTGGAAGAGACTTTGGACGTCTTCTAGTCCAACCCCCTACTTAGGCAGGAAAACCTATACCAGTGATGGCTAACCTTTTTGCCATCGTGTGCCAAAAGTGGAGGGAGCGCGGTGGGGCACACGCACGTGTGCCCACATCCATAATTCTATGCACCCTGCCCTCCCGTGCTCCCCCCGTTTTTGGCATGTGATGGCATGGTGGGCCCGGTAGGCCTGTTTTTTGCTCTCCCCAGGCTCCAGAGCTTTTCTAGGAGCCTGGGGAGGGCAAAAACAGCCTTCCCCACCTCCCCAGAGGCCCTCCGGAGGCCAGGAACAGTGTGTTTCCTGACTTCTGGTGGGCCCAGAAGGCCCGAAAATCAGCTGGCTGGCACATGCATGCATGCCGGAGCTGAGCTCGCGTGCCCACCGATATGGCTCCGCGTGCCATCTGTGGCACCCGTGCCATAGGTTTGCCATCACGGACCTATACCCATGATGGCGAACCTATGGCACGCATGCCAGAGTTGGCACATAGAGCCCTCTCTGCTGGCACACGTGCCGTCGTCCCAGGTCAGATCTCCGTGGCGATTCTTTTGTGAGCTTCTGTTTCCCTGCAAACAACGAAACGGAAGCTCGCGAAAGAAAAAGATCTTACCTCTTGCTCAGTGGTGAAATGTAAAATTGGTTACTACCGGTTCTGTGGGCGTGGCTTGGGGGGGGAGAATGTGAGCGGGTGGGCGTGGCCAACTTTTTTTCCCCCTTACTTTTAAAAGCGTTTTTTTCTACAACCTCTTCGGCTGAAGAGGTTGTAGCAAAAAATGCTTTTAAAAGGGTCTGACGATCCCAGCTGAGCTGCGCGATCATCGGAGGCTTTTTTTTTAACTTTTAAAAGCATTTTTTCAGCCGAAGCGGTTGTAGAAAAAATGCTTTTAAAAGAAAAAAAAAAGCCTCTGATGATCGCGAGGCTCAGCTGGGAATGGGGCGGGGGGGGGGGGGCAGGGATTTTTGCTACCGGTTCTCTGAACCACCCGCCGCCATCGCTACCGGATTGGGTGATCCGCTCCGAACCAGGAACATTTCATCCCTGCTCTTGTTGCTGGTGTTGGGATGCCCTGCCTCCCACCAGTCAGCTGGTCTTCAGCTCTCTGCTGCGCATGCGCACATCAGCACATGTCTGTACACGCACACATGTTTGCACATGTCCATGCATGCGTGCATGTTGGCGTATTCGCACACATGTGCACACTTTTGAGCATGCACACAGGCAGTTTGGGCACTTGGTGACTAAAAGGTTCACCATCACTGACCTATACCACTTCAGACAAATGGTTATCCAACATCTTCTTAAAAACTTCCAGTGTTGGAGCATTCACAATTTCTGGAGGCCAGTTGTTCCACTGATTAATTGTTTTCACTGTCAGGAAATTTCTCCTTAGTTCTAAGTTGCTTCTCTCCTTGGTTAGTTTCCACCCATTGCTTCTTGTGCTGCCCTCAGGAGCTTTGGAGAGTAGCTTGACTCCCTCTTCTTTGTGACATAGCACAATTATTGGGAGACTGTTTTCTATCTTCTGTTCCTCTTCTTCTTTGTGGCCACCTCTTAGATCAGAGTTCCCCAACATTTCTGCCTTTGAGGACTGTCGGGGGAAACGCATGGTTCATGCAAGCGGCTGGCAAGCATGCCCACGCAACTCCATTTTTGTGAGCGCCTGCTACTCACGCAAATGGAGTATGTGCGCCCGCTCGCCTGCTACTCGGACAAGTGAGGATGCACATGGCTCAGTTGCAAACTCCGCATGGCCCACAAGTTGGGAATCCCTGTCTTAAATATTGGAACACTGCTATCATGTCACCCCTAGTCCTTCTTTTCATTAAACTAAAAAGGTAAAGGTTCCCCTTGCACATATGTGCTACTCTAGGGGTGTGTGTGTGCTCATCTCCGTTTCAAAGCCGAAGAGCCAGCGCTGTCCGAAGACGTCTCCGTGGCCATGTGGCCGGCATGACTCAACGCCAAAGGCGCCACGGAACGCTGTTCCCTTCCCACCAAAGGTGGTCCCTATTTTTCTACTTGCCTTTTTTACGGGCTTTCGAACTGCTAAGTTGGCAGAAGCTGGGACAAGGAACGGGAGCTCATCCCGTTACGCGGCACTAGGGATTCGAACCGCTGAACTGCTGATCTTCTGATCGACAAGCTCAGCGTCTTAGCCGCTGAGCCACCACGTCCCTATTTCATCCAACTAGACATACCCAATTCGAGCAACCGTTCTTTATATGTTTTAGCCTCCAATCCTCCCCTAATCATCTTGATTGCTCTTCTCTGCCCTCTTTCCAGAGTCTCTCAGCATCTTTTTTTACATCGTGGCGACCAAAACTCTTCGGCCGAAGAGGTAGAAAAAATGCTTTTAAAAGTTAAAAAAAAAAAAGGTGGCCACGCCCACCCAGTCAAATTACCCCCCCACCAAGCCGCGCCCACAGAACCGTTAGTAACAAATTTTAGATTTCACCCCTGAACCTAACCAATAAAAGCAAACACCTCAAAGCTGTTTGCTTATTAAGTTTTTCTCCTCCGATTAAACAGATTTCCTAATTCTAATTCACGCCTGCCAACTTTTTAGAAGAAATGGAACCTCGGGCAGCGTTGACACTGAGGCTGCGCCGTTTTTTTGAAAATGTAGGTCAGGCCAGCAGCGGGAAATATTTTACCAGTGTTTTGAGCAGGCAGGAAAAAAAAAAAGAAAGAAAGAAAGAAAGAAAGGGATAAACCATGAACCTACCACCCCGGGGGTTGTGTTTTTGATGGAGTTGTCCTCGGCTGAACCGGCCTGTCCTCATGGAACATCCAGAACCCTGAAGCCAAAAATAACTAGAGGATCTCAGAATGGGAGGGGGGAAGTAAGGGAGAATGCACTGTGGCTCCCCTGTTTGCAACTTTCATTCTCTTGCAGAGCCCAAAACCTGTGGCTTTCTCTCCTCTGTTTTACACACACACAAACACACACTCCGATATTCAGCCAAGAGGAGGTGTTTTTTGGAGATAGTGTGAGTCACTGGTGAGAGCTACAGCTGGAAAGGAAAAAAAAAAAGAAAGAAAGAGGGAGGAAGACGCATTGCACAGCGTGAGCCATTGAAGAGAGCCATGGAAATAGGCTGGAGCAGAAGACCGGCAGGCTGTGTCACTGAGTGAAACAAACATTAGTCGTTGCTATGGCACAAGGGTGACCCCCCCTCCCTCCCCCAAAGCGTTAGATTAAGTTGGACCCATGCTGAGAATGGTGAAGGTTTTGTTTCTCCAATAATTCCACTGGAGCAATGGAAGAAGTGGTGAAATGCGACTACACTTTTATGATCCCACCTGAGGTTCTGGAGAAGGTTTTGCTGAGCCACCAGGTGATTTCAGCCTGGCTGACTGGAGGGAATGTTTGGCTCAATGGATACTAATCGCAAGTAGTTCTCAACTTACGACCAGAGGTGGGTTACAGCAGGTTCTGACCAGTTCTGGAGAACCGGTAGCGGAAATTTTGAGTAGTTCGGAGAACCGGTAGTAAAAAATTCTGACTGGCTCCGCCCCCATCTATTCTCTGCCTCCTGAGTCCCAGCTGATCGGGAGGAAAAGGGGATTTTGCAGTAACCTTCCCCTGGATTGGGGAGGGAATGGAGATTTTACAGCCGTGATGGCGAACCTACGCGGCAGGTGGCATGCGGAGCCATATCTGTGAGCACGTGAGTGTTGCTCTAGCTCAGCAAGGCGGCCAGCTGATTTTCGGGCTTTTCGGGCCCACCGGAAGTCGGGAAATGGGCCATTTACGGCCTCCAGAGGGCCTTCTTGGGGGTGGGGAAGGCCGTTTTTGCCCTCTCCAGGCTCCAAGAAAGTCTCTGGAGCCTGGGGAGGGTGAAAAACAGGCCTACCGGGCCCATTAATAATCTTTTTTCCGTCGTGTGCCAAAAGCGGGGGGAGTGTGGAGGGCTCCTGTGCACATGCTCTGCAATGCAGGGTGGCATTGAATTATGGGTGCAGGCACGCTCGCACACAACCTCCCCGTGCTCTCCCCGCTTTTGGCCCGCAACGGCAAAAAACTTAGCCATCACTGTTTTACAGTATCCTTCCCCTGGAGTGCGGTGGGAATGGAGATTTTATGGTATCCTTCCCATGCCACGCCCACCAAGCCACACCCACCAAGCCACACCCACAGAACCGGTAGTAAAAAATTTTGAAACCCACCACTGCTTACGACCATAAATTGAGCCTGACAATTGGCCATAAGTCGTGATGGCTATCATGTGGGTCATCACAGGACTGGACTCAATTTCACTACCTTGTTTTGCAGTGGTTATTAAGGAAATGTGACAGTCCTAAAGAAAAGACCTCAGTTGTTAAGTAAACATTGCAATTGTTAAGTGAATAACCCAGTCGTTAAGCAAACACAATGCATTTATTTTTTGCACCAGAACTGAAAGTAAATACTGGTTTGCAGGGAGGGGGAAAAATATGTCACAAATTGTAGTCACATGATCACAAGGGCACTGTTCTGACCCAGCCTTAGCAGAAGCAAGAAACAGACTCCTGATCACGAAAACCCCCTCTTTATTTACCTCTTGTGAATTCATGGCATTCACCCACCGAAAAGTCCAGGCAAGAGTCCTTCAAGGAGTTAACTGCAGTAACAGACCTTATCAGTTCCTTGCAATAATTGCAAGGCCTTGAGCTCCCAGCCTCTGCAAATTAAGTTCTGGCAAGCAGTCTTTGTGGCACGAAACACAATGAGCAAAATCTTCAGAAATACAAACTGTTGACTCCTACAACAGCCACTCCCCTTTCCTTCTATTTATTCCCCAGCCACGTGTGCTTTGCTTCCTGAGTCGACTCCTTGTCCTCCGTTGTTCACTTCTCCTAACTGCTCTGCGCATATGTGCATCTGGAACAGGCCCCAGCTGTTCTTCCTCCTCACTCATATCAGCCTCCAAAGGCAGCTGCCTCTCCGATAGCTGGGAAATGTCAGATGGCCCTGGCTCTATCTCTGTGTCTGACGCAGAGCATCCATCAGAAAAAGAAAAAGAAGGAAAGAGAGAGAGAGAGAGAGAAAAGGAAAAGCAATTCAGAATAACAACAAAAAGGATCTATCCATCATCTCTTGCCAGCTTCAATACTTTAATTGCTATGCTTTAAAAAAAAGATAGGAAAAAGGAAAAGCAAATCAAAACAACAACAAAAACAAAAAATCATCTATCCATCATCTCTTGCCCGCTTCAATACTTTGATTGCTATGGTTTCTTTCTTGATGCAGCCTTTCATAAGAACATTCCACCCAAGCTTTAAGTTACCCCTCTATTGGTTTGTAACACAGTCTGAACACAGCTGCTATAAAACATCATTTTTAAAAAAAGAAATTTCAAGAACTTTTCTGAACTGCCTTGTCAGGAAGTTCCACGGAAGGCATCAGGATGTTCTGGTAGGCAACGGCCAACCAACAAAAACATTGGTCAAGCAATAGAAACATTGCACCCTTCTGTCCCCCAAAACTTTCCAACATACATGCAGTACTTCAAAAAAAAAAAAAAGGAAGTAAATCTCTGCTGTGTAGATGTAGTTGATTTGCGTCATGGCTGTCTGGAGTCTTTCATGTGACTTGCAGGGCTGATCCCAGGAGGGATTTCAATCCTGCCAGATGGTCTGTGGTATGTGTTACAACACAACCTTGGGGTTAACCAGAAAAATGAAGGGCAGTGGCTAAAGCTGTTCATGATAGGGAACATTTTGATCCATCCTCGTTTTTAGAAAAACGTTTTAAAACGTCTTGGAGCTTGTAAGGCACCCAAAAAGGATGCTTAAGGCCAAAAAGAAATCTGATTTGGAGCAAGTGCCCTTATCTGCTATCAAATGTAGAACATAGAACCGTGATGGCGAACCTATGGCACGCGTGCCACGGTTGGCTCACGGAGCCATATCTGTGAGCACGCGAGCGTTGCCCTAGCTCGGCATGTGCATGCCATCCAGCTGATTTTGGGGTGTTCTGGGCCCACCGGAAGTTGGGAAATGGGCCATTTCCGGCCTCCGGAGGGTTTCCGGGGGGCTGGGGAAGGCCGTTTTCATCCTCCCCAGGCTCCTAGAAAGGCTCTGGAGCCTGGGGAGAGTGAAAAACAGGCCTACTGGGCCTACTTTGCCATTGCGTGCCAAAAACAGAGGGAACGTGGGGGGGGGGGGGGGTCACACACACATGCGTGGTGTGTGTGTGTGTGTGCATAGATTTATGGGTCTCGGCACACACGCGCGTGACCCAGTCACACTCCCCCCACTTTTGGCACACAATGGCAAAAAGGTTAGCCATCACTGACATAGAACATTGTTGGGGGTGATATGCCGGCTCTGTAAACCGCTTAGAGAGGGCTGTAAAGCACTGTAAAACGGTATATAAGTCTAAGTGCTGTTGCTATCCTAGTTGGAAGGGACCTTGGAGGTCTTCTAGTCCAACCCGCTGCTCAAGCAGGAGACTCTGGAGGTTGTCCAGTCTCTTCTTAAAAGCCACCAGTGATGAAGGACCCACAACTTTTGAAAGCAAGCTGTTCCACTGGTTGATTGTTCTCCCTGTTAGGATTTTTTTCCTTAGTCATGGATTGCTTCTCTTCTGGGTAGTTTCCATCCATTGCTTCTTGCCCTGCCTTCTGGTGCTTTGGGAAATAAGTTGACCCCCGCTTTTTTGTGACAGCCCCCCCAAATAACTGTTATCATGTCACCTCTAGTCCATCTTTTTACTAGAGTAAGGTAAAGGTAAAGGTTCTCCCGCACATGCGTGCTATCGTTCCCGACTCTAGGGGGCGGTGCTCATCTCCGTTTCTAAGCCGAAGAGCCAGCGCTGTCCGAAGACGTCTCCGTGGTCATGTGGCCGGCATGACTCAACGCCAAAGGCGCATGGAACGCTGTTACCTTCCCACCAAAGGTGGTCCCTATTTTTCTACTTGCATTTTTTACGTGCTTTCGAACTGCTAGGTTGGCAGAAGCTCGGACAAGTAACGGGACCTCACTCTGTTACACGGCACTAGGGATTCGAACCGCTGAACTGCTGATCTTCTGATCGACAAGCTCAGGGTCTTAGCCACTGAGCCACCCCATCCCTTTATTAGAGTAGACATACCCGATTCCTGCAATGTTGTCATTTACATCAGGACTCATTGCATTAAGAACAATGTCAGATTCGTGTGATTCCCTTTTGCGGCTTTCTGACAAACAAAGTCGATGGGGAAGCCAGATTCACTTAACAACCGTGTTACTAACTTAAGAACTGCAGGGATTCATTGAACACCTGTGGCAAGAAAGGGCGTAAAAAAACAGGGCAAAACTCACTTAACAACTGTCTCACTTTGGGCTTGGTTGGGGTCGTAAGTGAAGCATTATCTGTATTGGAAGAAAGCTATCATATATCTCCTAACTCTACCAATCTCCACTCACAGGGTTTATGTTCTAATCCTGTCCTTTCCTCCTTTGTCTAAATATATATATTCCTGTTTAAGATGAATCCATCTTAAAATGTGAAGGCCAGCTCAGGACACAGACCTTGAGATGGGGTTTCGTCAGCAGGCCATCCCACATGATTTGAAAGTTACATTTTTGGCTTAATGAAGCTGCAGGAAGTTAGCACCCATCCCTCTCCTAAGAAGAATGAAATATTCTAGGAAACATTAAAAAGGCAGAATATTATACCTCCCTGGATGAGAAATGGAGAAACGTGTTTTTTAAAGGCAGGAAGCAGACTCACTCTTAATAGCCTTCACCTTCCTCAATAGCCCACAGCAGGTGTTAGCATTTAAGAAATAAAGAGATAGCTAGGTCTATTCATAAGCAAATGCCCTCACCCAAGATCCAACAAAGGTAGGATTAGCCCTCAGCCATAATAGGAATTGCCCAAAACCCTCTTCATGACATTATCACCCAGCAAGATTCAACCAGGCCTGGGACTCAAAAGACAATCTACAAAGTTACCCCTGCATGGTCCCATGGGACTCTGACAACCAATCAGAATACAAGCTCAAATTCAAAGCCCAACAGAGGATATAAATCTCTCCCTCTCTCTCCCTCTCCCTCTCCCTCCCTCCCTCCCTCTCTCTCTCTCTCTCTCACACACACACACCTATGTGCCTTTTTTGCCCAGGACCTCAAAACCACGTGATCCTGTCCACCATTAAACCATCTTTCCAAGCAGTCTCCATGTTTCCAGTGTCTTTCTCCCCACTTGGAACTGAACCCTGATGGACATTTCTTCCAACAAAGCCTAAAAACATTGGCTTTTGGGACAGCCATACAATAACACAAGCAGCTCAGGAACATTGTTCAATCTAGCACCATTCCAAGATCTTTTCCACAAATAACTCTTCTCCCATCCTATCTGGCCGTTCTACGGTTACTTATAATGTCTTTCTCTCACAAAGCTTTTGCCCTTCCAACTTCTGTTCCGCCAGTGAAGGACTCGGCACTTGTCTCTGCTAAATTTCATATGGTGTGATTCATTTGTAACCTGGGTGGGGCTGCTGGGGGTTTGCAGGGGTTCGGGAGACCCTCTAGCTAAGATTTTCTGCAGTTCAGAGAACCCCCAATTGGGTTCTACTTACCTTTACTACTGGTTCACAACGGGATTGCATGCACAGATCGCCGATGACAACATGTGGGGCAGTGGGCGGGGCTTCCCACCGGTTTTACTACTAATTCTTGCGAACCGGTCTGAACCAGGGGCAACCCATCACTGCCCCAAATCCCACTCCTGGCTGGCCCTGCCCACCCTGCCCTGCCCCTCCCAGGAGTCCCCACGCAGCCTGTTTTGGATGCAGGTAAGTGCAGGGTGCACCTGGAGGCTTGGAGAGGGCGAAAAACGGGCCTACCAGAAGTTTGGGAAGACCGGAAATGGGGCCTCTGGAGCCTGGGGAGGCCATTTTCACCCTCCCGGAGGCTCAAGAAAAGCCTCTGGAGCCTAGGGAGGGCACAAACGCCCCCCTCTCCCGTGGTGCAGGAGGCCGACTAGGCCACACCCACCCAGCAACCGGGCAGAGAACCCCTTGCTAAAAATTTTGAAGCCCACCTCTGTTTGTAACATCTGGAGATCTGAGAACCATTTCGTTTACCTCTTTCTCCGAGTCATTAAAACCAACGTTGAAGTGTGCAGACTAGAGGTGGATTCGACTTACCTTTACTACCGGTTCGCAACGGGATCGTGCGCCTTGCTTCTGCGCACGCGCAGATCGCCGATGACGACATCCAGGGTGGTGGGCAGGGCCTCCCGCCGGTTTTACTATCGGTTCTTGCGAATCGGTCCGAATTGGGGGCAACCCACCATTGGTGCAGACTCGGGAGGGGATCCTGTGATACCCCACTGCTCTTGGACAATGGACCATTGGTGGCAACCCCGCATATGACTTTCAAGTTGGTTTCAGTTCCACTTCATTGTCATGTCACAACACGTTAGCTCAGAACTTGTGGGGTGTTTTGTTGAAAAGAAGGTAGAGTCTATCTACGTAGGCAAGGGTGGGTTCTACTTACCTTTACTACCGGTTCGTAGCGGGGCCACGCACAAGCACAGAAGCGTTTTGATGACGTTGGGGTCGGTGGGCGGAGCCTCCTGCCAGTTTTACTACCGGTTCTGTAGAACCGGTGCAAACCGGGGGCAACCCACCACTGTACCTAGAGATTGTTGGATTCAGATCCTGTCCTAGCTGGGGATTATGGGACTTGAATTTGGAAGAGCACCAGCATGGAGAAGACTGAAGCTGAATGTTTTCCTGCTTCAGATACATTTCAGAAATGAATCTTTGCAACCGAAGAGATACAGCAAGCACCTATATCTCTTGAAAATTTCACTTTCTTTCTCTCTATACTCTGAAGTTTAGAGTGACATCTAGTGTTTGTAGCACAAAATAATTATCTTTGACCTGTATGCTGAAATGTTAGCTGGAGTCTACTGTAGTGGGCCAAAATTGTGGAAATCTTTTGGGAAAAGATTTATTATTTTCTAAAACTAGCTAATAACATCACTTTTTTTTTCTGGAGTAGTACCATAAAATTATATATCAATGGAAAGATAATTTAATCAAGAATGTAATGCAATAACTTTTAGGAAGGATTTGCTATTAGAATAGCAGTTACAGTAGAAAGAAGAAAAGTGAAACACGTAGAAAAAACGAGATATACAAAAATGATCACCATGTCAGTTAATAGTTAGTTGGGTACCCTTTAGCATGAATGACGGCCTTGCAATGTCTTCCCATGGAGTGAACCAAGTCTTTTAGTTCTGCAGCTGTTCTAATGTGAAACCAAGATTGAATGATGGCTTCTATTAACTGGGTTTTATTGCTGGGTCGCTTCTGATTAACATGTTTCTTTAGTCGGCTCCATAGACTTTCAATTGGATTAAGGTCTGGGCTATTCCTAGGCCATTCCAGCAGTAGAATAGGATTATCCTGAAACTCCAAAAAAAAAAAAGTGGTGTTATTAGCCACCAAACCTCAAAAATACACTTTTCCCAAAAGGTTTCCACAATTTTGGCCACTACTGTATTCATACTAGGAATTTTTAAATGGAATTTTGGGATAGTCTCCCTTGTTGTCTGTGTTTTAAAAACAGCACAGCGCAACTAGACAAATTTGATGAGAGTGCCTACTTGAGCCAGTCGCTTTCTCTCTCATCTCAGCCTACCCCACAGTGTTGTTGTGAAGAAAATAGGAGGAGAAAGCGATGTTGGATATGTTTGCCACCTTGGTTTATTTGTAAATATAATAAAGGTGAGATACCAATAAATAAATAAGGTAAATAACAAATAAATTTAGGCCAAATTACTTAGAAATAGCAAGGAATGGAGCTGAAAACAAGGATAAAAGAATTTTAAAAGTGCAGCTTAAAAAGAAAATATGGAAAGTCACATAAATTACAATCTGATGGATATGAAAAAGGTGCTAGAAGGTCCCAAAATACCTGACAAAATATTCTGGGCAGTTTCTAAATAGCAAATTTTAGAACTATAAAATCCAGACATCCAGAGATCCGTAAAATCCTTTGAGGCAATCTTGACTCTATCAACTCAGGTCTAGAACTATTTATGCATTCTTTCAGACAGAAAGCTTTAATGAAATCACATCCTACATCTCATATAAAAATTAATATTTAGATTCCAAAACGGGCCCAGTAAAAAAAATAAATTTTACCCAAGGTATGAGATTTTTTGCATATGCTACGTTTGATGACATAATGAAACCCTTTTGATTTTATCCCACAATGCATTTTTAACTGAAGTAACGATGCCTTTCTTTCAATGGGCCCCAACTGAAGTTGGGTTTTCATGTTGATTAGAAGTTAATACTTAGTGGATTCTTTTTACTGGAGTTTTATTACTGAAATGTATTGGCTGTGAAATTCTGGGAGTTGAAGTTCACACATGTGAGTCAACCGTGTGCACCAGCAGCCAAAAAAGCCAATGCAATCTTAAGTGGGGGATTCAACAGAGGGATTCAATAAAGATCAAGGGAGGCAGGGGTGAAACTCAGCAGGTTCTGACAGGTTCTGGAGAATCGGTAGCGGAAATTTTGAGTAGTTTGGAGAACTGGCAAATACCATCTCTGGCTGGCCCCAGAGTGGGGTGAGAATGGAGATTTTGCAATATCCTTCCCCTAGGAGTGGGGAGGGAATGGGGATTTTGTGGTATCCTTCTCCTGGAGTGGGATGGGAATGGAGATTTTGCAGTATCCTTCCCCTGCCACTCTATAAAGCCTTAGTAAGACCACACCTAGAATCCTGCATCCAGTTTTGGTCACCACACTATAAAAAATATGTTGAGATTCTAGAAAGAGTGCAGAGAAGAGCAACCAAGATGATTAAGGAACTAGAGGCTAAAACATGAAGAACCATTGCTGGAATTGGGTCTGTCTAGTGAAGAGAAGGACCAGGGGAGACATGATAGCATGTCCCCAATATTTAAGGGGCTGCCAAAGAGAGGAGGTGGTCAAGTTATTTTCCAAAGCACCCGAAGGCCAGACAAGGAATGATGGATGGAAACTGAACAAGGAGAGATTCAACCTGGAAATAAGGAGAATTTTTATGACAGTGAGAACGATCAACCAATGGAACAGAAGTTGCCTTCAGAAGTTGTGGGAGCTTCATCCCTGGAGGCTTTCAAGAAGGGACTTGGACTGCCATCTGTCAGAAATGGTGTAGGATCTCTTGCTTGGGCGGGGGTTGGACTAGATGACTTACAAGGTCCCTTCCAACTCTGTTAATGTGTAATACATCTTAGAGTTGCCAAGACTGAGAAACACTGCATTAGGGTAATCATGCCAAAAGGGTGAAATAAATATAACAAATATCCTAGTTCAGTCCATAATCCTCATGCTAAGCACATACAAAACAGGTTTCAATCACACTATTGTGGTATTTCTTGACTATAATCTGCAGACATCCCTAGATCTGAGTTCTTGCACTGCTTACCGGTATAACTCTGTTCCCTGTCAATTACCTTCCTTGCCATTCTTCCTGAAAACTCTAAAAAGGGAAGAAAATGACCAGACTGGCAAATACAGATAGTCCTCGTCTTACAACAGTTCATTTAGTGACCACTCAACGTTACAACAGGATTTTTTTTAAAAGTGACTTACGACTGTTTTCCATACCGATGACCGTCGCAGCATCATGTGATCAAAATTCAGATGCTGACTGAATGCAACTGACTCATATTTATGACGGTTGCAATGTCCCAGGGTCATGCGATCCCTTTTTTTTTTGCGAATTTCTGACAAGCAAACTCCAAGGGGAAGCCAGATTCGCTGAACAACTATGTAACCCACTTAACAAAGAGCCTTGGATAGTACAGTGGTCTAAAGCCCTGTTATTAACATCAGCTGCCTGCAATTATTGCAGGTTCGAATCTCACCAAGGCTCAAGATTGACTCAGCCTTCCATCCTTTCTAAGGTAGGTAAATTGAGGACCCAGTTTGTGGGGGCAATAAGCTGACTTTGTATAAATATACAAAAGTATGAAGGCTATTGCTTAGCGCATTGTAAGCCGCCTTGAGTCTCCGGAGAAGGGCGGCATATAAATCAAATTAAAAAAAAAACACAATATCAGTGATTCACTTAACAACGATGGCAAGAAAGAGAGGAAAAATGGGGCAAAACTCACTGAACAAACATTTCACTTAACAACAGAAATGTTGGGCTCAATTGCGTAAGTCGAGGACTACCTGTAGCCATATGTTTATCTGGGGGAGGTTTTTTTGGGAAGGAGGGGAGCTTGTCAATTTCCGAGAGAAGAAAAACACCTGACAGGATGGGACTTGAGCAGTGGTGGAATGCTGCCGGATTAACGAATGGCTTGGTGAGCACACGTAGCGCTAAAAATGAGCATTTAGAAGCTCAGCTGCTTACCTTCCAAGTCAGCAACGGTAAGTAGAACAGTGAGGGAGGGGGAAATCAGCTGTGCTTCGCGATTGAGATGAGCTACAAAGCAGGAAATTAAGGACAGGATAGAGTGGGGGCGGGTGGGCGGGGCCAACTGATTGTCAACACTACCAGTTCACCCAAATCAGTCCGAACCGGCTGAATACCACCTCTGGACTGGAGTGAAATTGGACAGTGAACACAATTGTCATAGTGTCATTTGATCACTAGGGGGCTCTTCTGATCTGAGAACACCACTGAGGAAAAAGCCAATCGAAGTCCTTGGTGTGGTTCCCACAAGGAGGACATTAGGAATCCATAAACAATAGGGTGGACTGCCCTCCCTTCCTCAACCTCTAGAAGTTCGTAGAATCATAGTGCTGGAAGGGACCTCGGAGGTTTTCTAGTCCAACTCCCTGCCCAAGGCAGGAGACCTTATTCCATCCAGGATGAATGGATCTCAATAAAATTTCACATCTCACATTGGGAAGTAAGGCATTCGACTGCTTAATAGTTCTCACCATCAGGTAATTTCTCTTTATTTTCAGATTAGATCTCTCTTGAATGAGCCCATTGATTTTTCTCCTGCCCTCAGTGTTTTGGAGAATAAGTCGACCCCCTCTTCTCAGTGGCAGCCCCTCAAGCAGGGGTGAAATCCAGCAGGTTCTGGAGAACTGGTAGCGGAAATTTTGAATAGTTCGGAGAACCGGCAAATACCACCTCTGGCTGGCCCCAGAATGGGTGGGAATGGAGATTTTTCAATATCCTTCCCCCAGGCATGGGGAGGGAATGGAGTGGGGAGGGAATGGGGATTTTGCAATATCCTTCCCCCAGGAGTGGGGTGGGAATGGAGATTTTGCAATATCCTTCCCCCAGGAGTGGGGTGGGAATGGAGATTTTATAGTATCCTTCCCCTGGAGTGGGGAGGGAATGGGGATTTTGCAATATCCTTCCCCCAGGAGTGGGGAGGGAATGAGGATTTTGCAATATCCTTCCCCCAGGAGTGGGGAGGGAATGGGGATTTTGCAATATCCTTCCCTCAGGAGTGGGGTGGGAATGGGGATTTTGCAATATCCTTCCCCCAGGAGTGGGGTGGGAATGAGGATTTTGCAATATCCTTCCCCCAGGAGTGGGGAGGGAATGGGGATTTTGCAATATCCTTCCCCCAGGAGTGGGGTGGGAATGGGGATTTTACAGTATCCTTCCCCTGCCACGCCCACTAAGCCACACCCACAGAACTGGTAGTAAAAAAATTTGGATTTCACCACTGCCCTCAAGTACTGGAAGACAGTTACAGGTAGTCCTTGACTTACAACAGTTCCTTTAGTGACCGTTCTAAGTTACAAAGGCACTGAAAAAAAGTAACTTATGACCATTTTTTCACACTTATGACCGTTGCAGCATCCCCACGGTCACGTGATTTACATTCGGATGCTTTACAACTGGTTCGCATTTATGACGATTGCAGTATCCGCGGGGAGGCAAGATCGCCTTTTCTGACCTTCTGACAAGCAAAGTCAATGGGGAAGCCAGATTCACTTAACAACCGTGATTCACTTAACAAACATGGCAAGAAAAGTTGTAAAATGGGGCAAAACTCACTTAACCAATTTAGAAATAGAATAGAATAACAGAGTTGGAAGGGACCTTGGAGGTCTTCTAGTCCAACCCCCTGCTTAGGCAGGAAGGCCTACACCATGTTAGACAAATGGTTATCCAACATCTTCTTAAAAACTTCCAGTGTAGGAGAATTCACAGCTTCTGGTGGCAAGTTGTTCCACTGATTAATTGTTCTCACTGTCAGGAAATTTCTCCTTAGTTCTAAGTTGCTTCTCTCCTTGATTAGTTTCCACCCTTTGCTTCTTGTCCTGCCCTCAGGTGCTTTGGAGAATAGCTTGACTCCCTCTTGTTTGTGGCAGCCTCTGAGATATTGGAATTCTGCTATCATGTCTCCCCTAATCCTTCATTTCATTAAACTAGACATACCCAGTTCCAGCAACCGTTCTTCGTATGTTTTAGCCTTCAGTCCCCTAATCATCTTTGTTTGCTCTTCTCTGCGCTCTTTCTAGAGTCTCAACATCTTTTTTACGTTGTGGTGACCAAAACTGAATGCAGTATTCCAAGTGTGGCCTTACCAAGGCATGATAAAGTGGTATTAACAACTTCTCCCTTAGCAACATAAATTTTGGGCTCCATTGTAGTAATAAGTTGAGGACTACTTGTATTATGTCACCCCCCCAGCCTTCTCTTCATTAGGCTAGCTAGACATATTTAGTCCCCTTAAATATTCATCATATAGTTTAGTCTCCAGACTCCTTATCTTTTTTGTTTCTCTTCTTTGCACTCTTTCTTTGCATTTTCTCAGCACTGTTTTGCTCCAAACTGCCTTATCTTCCCTCCCCATGTCTTTTACCACCAGCCTCCAGATTCAGTCCTCTGGATTTGTGGCATAGGTCAGCACGGAAAGTAGACTTCACTCTTCTTTATGTTTCTTTGAAACTGGCTCAGCCAAAAGCCCAAATGATGATCACACAAGGATAAAGAAACAGAAAGAGGCTGCAGGAACGGGGCAGGTTTAGACTTGGGAAAGACAAGGAAGGGTGGACTGGATAGCTCTCTTCCAGGACCCAAAGAGATGTCCAGTAGAAGGTCAAAGCAAGCCCTGTTTTCTCTCTTTCCGGAATAAAGGAAGGACTAAACCAAGGGTCAGCAACCCGTGGCTCTGGAGCCACATGTGGCTCTTTCATCCCTCTGCTTCGGCTCCCTGTCACTGGTCGGCTCCACAATTGATAGAACTTTCGGTTAGGACACGTAGAGGAAAAAGGATGCCACACTAGGAGGACACACTATGGTGGGGGAACCGGACTTCCGGTCAGCTCCAGAATTGAAGAGGGGGGGGGGCTTCTGGTTAGGACCTTTGTGGCTCTTTGTGTGTTTACGGTTGCCGACCCCTGGACTAAACTGATGATCACTAGTTTCAAAATGACAGCCAAGACCAAATGTAGAGCCTTTCACCCTTTTTATATGCATGCAATATGTGCAAAACTGGTTGAAAGGTGGCATGGCTTTGATTGCCTGGTTGTGTCTGTTGCATTGAAGCCAGTGACTGTTAGAATGGGTTCCCCAGCCAGGATGCAAGGCACAGAATCATGGACTGGAGTCACAGAGCTACAGAGCTGCAGAGCTGAGAAGAGATTCCTAACACCAAAGAACAGACTAGAATAGAATAACAGAGTTGGAAGGGACCTTGGAGGTCTTCTAGTCCACCCCCCTGCTTAGGCAGGAAACCCTATACCATTTTAGACAAATGGTTGTCCAACATCTTCTTAAAAACTTCCAGTATTGGAGCATTTACAACTTCTGGAGGCAAGTTGTTCCACTGATTAATTGTTCTAATGGTCAGGAAATTTCTCCTTAGTTCTAAGTTGCTTCTCTCCTTGATTAGTTTCCATCCATTGCTTCTTGTGCTGCCCTCAGGGGCTTTGGAGAATAGCTTGACTCCCTCTTCTTTGTGGCAACCCCTGAGATATTGGAAGACTGCTATCATGCCACCCCTGGTCCTTCTTTTCATTAGGTTAGACATATCCAGTTCCTGCAAGTTCCTCCGGGAGGGCGAAAATGGCCTCCCCAGGCTCCAGAAGCCCTCTGGAGGCCGGAAATGGGACGAACCTCTGGTAGGCCCATTTTCCATCCTCCCCAAGCCTCCGCACACTTACCTGCATCCAAAATGGGCATGTGGGGAGTCCTGGGAGGGGCAAGGTGGGGTTAGGGTTAGGGTTGGCCAGCCAGGAGTGGGATTTGGGGGTTCTCTGAACTGCACAGAATCTTAGCTAGAGGTTCTCCCGAACCCCTGCGAACCCTCAGCCTCCCACACTTGGTTCCTTCCCACAAGTTCCACCACAGGATTTCTCTCCATTTACATTCCAAGCCAATAACAAAAAAGCACATTAAGATTCAGGATCCAATGTCAGGTGGCTGAAGGAGAAATGTGGTTTTCCTGACACGTAGGGGACATATATTTCCATCCTCAGAAAAGCAGGTGGACCCAGCAGGTAAGAAGGAAAGAACGAGTCCTGCGATCCTTCTCACCAGACTTCTTTTCATCAAAACAAAAACATGCCTCAAGGAATTTAAAACCTGCTGTTTTTCTTCAGTTCATACACACCACCAGCAAACTGGTTTTTCCTGATTATATTTTCAAGGTGGGTGAGGAAGGGTGGTGCTGATAGAAACATCAAGCTTGCCCTGAAAGACCCATCTCTGCTCATTTGATGGAGAGGATCGAGAAACGTAAGGGAGAAGAGGCTTCTGGGTGTGCAGGCAGAGTCAAGTCAAGGGATAGTAGCCGCGGTGGCGCAGTGGTTAGAATGCAGTATTGCAGGCTAATTCTTCTGACTGCCAGCAGTTCGATTCTCACAGGCTGAAGGTTGACTCAGCCTTCTATCCTTCTAAGGTTGGTAAAATGAGGACCCAGATTGTTGGGGGGGGGGGAGGGGCAAGATGCTGACTCTGTAAACCACTTAGAGAGGCCTATAAGGCACTGCGAAGCAGTATATTTTATCTATTTATTTATTTATTTGTCAAACATGTACAAGGTAGCAAGTATAAATATGAACATAAACATAAACAAAGGAAGTAAATACAAATAAATGGGGACAGTAAGGCAGGGACGGTAGGCACGCTGGTGCGCTTATGCACGCGCCCCCTTTACAGATCTCTTAAGAAGGGAGTGAGGTCCACGGGAAACAGTTTACGGTTGAAGCTGTGGGGGTTTGAGGCTGTAACAATGGAATCGGGTAGAGCATTCCAGGCGTTGACCACTCTGTTGCTGAAATCGTATTTCCTGCAATCAAGTTTGGAGTGGTTTACCTTGAGTTTGTATTGATTGTTTGCCCGTGTACTATTGTATGTAAGTCTAAGTGCTATTCAGTGGTGGGTTTTACATTAGGTTACTACCGGTTCACCACAAGTGCACATGCTCGCTTTGTGCGCCCATGGGCCCGGATTGTGCACGCTCCTGCCTCCCACACATGTGCCTGGCCTCAAAAATGTGCCTAAATAGTTACTTCTTTAAATTTCCAATCTGGTTTTTTTCCCCCACAATAGTTGCACACTGCTCTAGCAAATTGCTCTAAAAGATATTCCCCTTAAATTTTTTGTGGGATCCAACTTCAGCTGTAAATTTTTTCTTACCCAGATGACACACCATTCAGCATTTCTCTACTCCTGCACAAACTTATGGTTCTGGATGTTCCCTGACTTCATGGCAGCCATTTTGACTGCCGCTGCTCCTAGTCTTTGGATGAGTGGGTTTTCCGAGTCAGGGAGGGGAGATGCAGCTCCCCTAGACCTGCAAGGCTCCCCTAGACCTGCAAGGCGGTCCCCCTTTGCTTCACCACCCCACCAAGGTGGCTATGGCTTTTAGTGAAGCCCCCGACAGGAAGAGCTTGGAATGGACCCGCAGAGGTCGCAGATCTTGCATCGAAAGTGCCGGAGGTTCAAACGGCAGGCCCACCCATGATTTCTGCTAATGGTTCAGGCGAACTGGTCCGAACCGGCTGAATACCACCTCTGGTGCTATTGCTATTAGAGCATTTTGTTTTGTTCAGCATGCTGACTGTGGAATTCTGGGTGTTGAAGTCCACACATCTTAAAGTTTCTGTAGCACAACTTCATAGGGTTTACCATCCATATGAAGCTGCTGGGTGAATTGGAATTAAGTGTTCTCCATGATCTGATAACACCATTTCTCCTTGCAAATTCAAATAGGTTGCACTATAGATATGCTGAGGCTGAGCTGGGCTTCAGAAATGGGCTACAGGTAGGGCTTGACTTATGGCCAGTCACTTAGTGAACATTCAAGTTGTGATGAACCTACCTTGTGGCTACATTCAAACCTGGATTTGAAATTCCAATGGTCACTGCTGGGTGCCCGAAGTTATATGACCAAAGTTATGTGACCATTATCACATTCATGGCCTTTTGCAGTGTTATGTGATCACTTCACTCCCTTTTATGACACTTTTCTGAAATTTCTGGTTTTCAAGCAAATAGCATCAATAGCAAACTGCCGACGTGTCCTTTTTGATCTGAAATAATCCAAACACCAAGTTGGATAGTTGATCCGAACTGATTCAGACCTTTGAATTGAATCAGGACACTTTCCCAAAGCATTTCAAACATTCACATCATTCTGAATGATTTGAACGAAATTAAACTCAGGATTTGGGATTTGGGGATGGCAGAGAAGGAGAAACCCAGGAGCTGGGAAGGAAGGTGAATTGAGGCATCTTGCTTGTGGGGAAAGTGACAGTTCAGAAATGCCACAAGGTTATGGCACCATTGAGAAACATCAACCTTGCTTGGATTTCAGATTGCCAAAAAAAAAAAAAGAAAAAAAAAGAATTGACCTGTCTTCCAGAAACAGCTGGCATCATCATCCCCTCTTCAGGTCCAGAACTGGTCCAGAGTATCAGAACATCAAATAACAGAGTTGAAAGGGACTGTGGAGGTCATCTTGTCCAACCTTGATTCAAGCAGGAGATCCTATCATTCCAGACAAATGACTATCCAATGTTTTCTTAAATACCTCTACTGATGGAGCACTCATAGCTTCTGGAGGCCAGCTGCTCCACTGATGAATTGTTCTCACTGTCAGGAAAGGTCTCCATAATTCTACGTTGGATCTCTCATTGATGATCTTCTACCCATTACTTCTTGTCCTGCCCTCAGATGCTTTAGAGAATAGGTCGACCCCTTTCTCCGTGATAATCCCTCAAATATTGGACGACTGCTATCGTGGCGCAGTGGTTAGAATGCAGTATTGTAGGCTAATTCAGCTCACTGTCAGGAGTTCGATCCTCACTGGCTCAAAGTTGACTCAACCTCCCATTCATCCAAGGTTGGTAAAACAAGAACCCAGATTGTTGGGGGCAATTGGCTGACTCTGTACACCTCTTAGAGAGAGCTGTAAACCGGGGTGGGATTCAGCCGGTTCGGACCGGTTGCTAATTTCATATCTTGTTCGCTGAATCGGTAGTTGCAAGGACTGTCTGGCCCTGCCCAATCCACCCCTCCCATCCCAGGAGTCTCCATGTGGCTCATTTTGGATGCCAGGTAAATGCAGTGCCCACGCCGAGGCTCTGGAAAGTCAAAAAATGGGCCTCCCAGAACTACCGGAAGTTCCAGAAGTCTGGAAATGGGTCCATTTCCAGCCTCAGAAGGGCCTCTGGAGCCTGGGGAGGGCGAAAAATAGGATTCCTGGAAATTCCAGAAGTCCGGAACAGAATACCTTTCTTTTATTCAGAGAAGGCAAAGAAGATTTTACTTAATGAGGAGAAGACAATGGCTTTTGTCTGGTTTTCAGACTAAGAATATCCTCCTCGGCAAAAATCCCAAATTAAAATAAACATTTTAAAAGGTTAAGGAAAATCACAGCATAGCTCAAGTTAATTTGATGGCTCCTTGTCAAATTCCTTCCCAGCCTATATCAAGTGTTCAATTCCAGTCTTAAGCTCCTCCCACAGCTAAGCTGAACATTTCAGGTCATTGTGGGACCACCTTAACTTTTTCCGTCTGTCTGCGGAGATCATCTACTTTCTATATGTCTACCAAGAAAAGATGGGGGATAACCTTGGTGGTTCAATGAATGAAAAAGAATGCAATCCAGGATGTCAAGTGCCAATCAAATATCCGATTTTGCTCAATATCCTACAGGCAGGGGTGGGTGGGCTTCAAAAATTGTAGCAAGGGGTTCTCTGCTCGGTGGCTGGGTGGGCGTGACCATGGTGGGTGTGGCCTAGTCAGCCTCCTGCACCATGGTGGGGGAGGCATTTTTGCCCTCCTCGGGCTCCAGAGGATTTCCTTGAGCATCTGGGAGGGCGAAAACGGCCTCCCCAGGCTCCGGAGGCCCTCTGGAGGCCGGAAACAGGCCCATTTCTGTCCTTCCTGAACTTCCAATAGGCCAATTTTTTGCCCTCCCAGAGCATCCGTGTGTGCCCTGCACTTTCCTGCATCCAAAACAGGCTGCGTGGGGACTCCTGGGAGGGGTGGGGAGGGGTGGGCGTGGCCAGCCAGGAGTGGGATTTGGGGGGTCTCCGAACTGCACAGAATCTTAGCTAGAGGTTCTCCCAAACCGCTGAGAACCCCCAGCATCCCCACCCCTGCCTACAGGAGATATTGCCATTGTATCAGCTCGGCGGAACAGATTTCATAAACACGCCGCTTTTTCTCTTTTTGATAGGGCTGACAGTTCAAGTTAAATATTAGCTGTCCTGAGTTTTTGTCTGGGTAGGAACCTGGTGTATAAATTAAGTAAATCAAATAAATAGATTCCTTCTGGAATCTATACCGCATGTTCTTGGAAGGAGAACAGGAGAATGGAAGATCTGTCTCAGAGTAAGTCTTTAGAGTCCACTTCTTATATTTTTCCAGCTTTCCTCCCCTTAATCTTACACCACGAGAATATTTCGTTCCTCTCCAGCTGTAAAGCACAATGCATAGAGAAGAGGAGATTCACTTTAAAAAAGCAAGAGGGAGATTTGCATAACGTTTAAGATTTAACAGACAACCCCATGCAGATTTATCTTGGTCTATGTTTGAATTCAGTGGACCTTTATCCTATACCGGTAGTCCTCAATGTACAACCACAACGGAGCCCAACATTTCTGTCGCTAAGCGAGACAGTGGTTAGGTGAATTTTGCCTCCTTTTACGACCTTTCTTGCCACGGTTGTGAAGTCAATCACTGCAGTTGTGAAGTCAGTCCCACGGCTGTTTAGCAAATCTGGCTTCCCCATTGGCTTTGCTTGCCAGGAGGTCACAAAAAGGAGATCACGCGGCTTTTGCAACCGTCATAAATAGGAGCCAGTTGCTGAGCCGTTTGAATTTTGATCACGTGACTATGGGGATGCCGCAGTGGTCGTAAGTGTGAAAAACGGTTGTAATTTTATTCAGTGCCGTTGTCACTTCCCACTAAAGTCACTTCTTTCGCTAAAGGAACTGTTGTAAATCAAGGACTACCTTATTTTTTTATTTTTTTATTTTTTTATTTTTTATTTTTTTATTTTTTATTATTTTTTTATTTTTTATTTTTT
>WNWU01000049.1:10549967-10567004 GCA_012654045.1 Ptyas mucosa | reverse complement strand
CTATTTCTATTTCTATTTCTATTTCTATTTCTATTTCTATTTCTATTCCTATTCCTATTCCTATTCCTATTCTATTCTATTCTATTCTACTCTACTCTACTCTACTCTACTCTACTCTACTCTACTCTACTCTACTCTGTTCTGTTCTGTTCTGTTCTGTTCTGTTCTGTTAACAGAAGTAATTTAACAACCGGTTCTCTGCCCTAATGATTTCTTCCAATAACCAGTTTTCCAAACTGCTCAGAAAGTTAACAACCGGTTCTCCCGAAGTGGTGCAAACTGGCTGAATCCTACCATTGATTCTATTCTGTTGTGTTGTGTTCCTCTCCTCTCCTCTCCTCTCCTCTCCTCTCCTCTCCTCTCCTCTCCTCTCCTCTCCTCTCCTCTTCTACAGGCATCCTCTGACTTTTGGGCACTAACAGGCTTTAATCTTTCAGGATAAGTAACTTCTAAGCCCCGGTGTTTTCGTTTCAGATCTCCAAAAGAAAACCCCGTGTCCCTTTCATGGATGTGTGCCTGGTGCCAAAAAGGCATTGCTTTCAGGCCGTCTCATCACTTGAGAACCTCAAGAATTGAATTTGGAGAAATGCTGCCAGAAAATAACAACCCCTCCCTGCCAGAAGAGGTCCAAGTTGGAGAACAGGAGAAAAACAACTGCCAAATTATCCCGCCTGGATGTAATTTAAACCTTCTGCGATCCTTGTTTACCAGCAAACTGGGGCAGGGAAGGACTTATGAATCTCATTGTACTGTGGCAAGATTAGCCCTGCCGTTAAAAGTTCAGTCGTCCCAGCACAGAGTGATTTCTTTCTCCCGGTTTGTTTTTAAAGGTATAGTAGTTGAATCTTGGCGCTCCTCAAGGAAGGGAAAACAAAACTCTAACGAACTTCCTGAAGTTGTTTTAAAAACAAGAGATTTGCAAGGGAAAAGCTCAAATTAGGACCACCCAAAAAGTCACTTCTGAATTAGAACCTGGTATTTAATTATCTATTAGATTCATTTTATTAATAATATTAATAGCAATAATAGAATAACAGAACAACAGAGTTGGAGGTCTTGTAGTCCAACCCTTTGCTATACCATTTCAGACAAATGGTTGTCCAACCTCTTCTTAAAAACTTCCAGTGTTGGAGCATTTACAACTTCTGGAGGCAAGTTGTTCCACTAATTAATTGTTCTCACTGTCAGGAAATTTCTCCTTAGTTCTAGGTTGCTTCTCTCCTTAATTAGTTTCCACCTGTTCCTTCTTGTCCTGCCTTGGAGAATAGCTTGACTGCCTCTTCTTTATGGCAGCCCCTTAGATTTTGGAACACTGCTATCATGTCACCCCTAATCCAGGGGTGAAATCCAGCAAGTTCTGACAGGTTCTGAAGAACCTGTAGCGGAAATTTTGAGTAGTTCGGAGAACTGGCAAATACCACCTCTGGCTGGCCCCAGAGTGGGGTGGGAATGGAGATTTTGCAATATCCTTCCCCCAGGAGTGGGGAGGGAGTGGGGATTCTGCAGTATCCTTCCCCTGCCATGCCCACCAAGCCACGCCCACCAAGCTACACCGTGCCCACCAAGTCACATCCACAGAACCGGTAGTAAAAAAAAATTGGATTTCACCACTGCCCTAGTCCTTCTTTTCATTCAATAGGTGCCTTGATGCAACCCTAAAACAGCTGGTGCATCTCTTGAACATCTCTTGGTCTTGATAAAAACCAACATCAGTCTATTGCAAAAGGCAGCTCTACTTGGAACAGCATATATTTTGGGACCCCTGCCTTTAACACCATTGAACAACATCTGCCTGTCCCAGGACTTTGGGAAGGACTCAATAGGAGGATAAAAAAATGCCATATCCAGTATAAACATCTGGCTGACTGTGGGCCAATCATAATATGATCAGCAATAAGGTGGATGTACTTGGTTACAGGTATAGTGGGTAAACTGTTGGAAGATCTGAAAGTCTAGGCTGGGGAGACATACCATGTTTCCCTGAAAATAAGACCCTGCCTTATATATTTTGAACCCCGAAATAGGCGCTTGGCCTTATTTTCGGGGAGGTCTTATTCGGGCATGTGGAGCAAGATGGGGCTCCTCCTGCCATCTTACCTGATTTCCAGTTCTGTGTTTAAATATGTTCGGGGAGGGCATATTTTCGGGGGGAGGCTTATTTTGGCGCATGCTCTCAAAAGGGATACTTCAGAATAGACATATCCAGAGGTGGTATTCAGCAGGTTCGGATCAGTTCTGGAGAACCGGTAGCAGAAATTTTGAGTACCGTATTTTTCGGAGTATAAGACGCATCTTCCCCCCCCCAAAAAGAGGGTGAAAATCTGGGTGCATCTTATACTCCGAATGTAGCCGCCCCTGGCTTCTCAAACGGTGGTTTCGGAGGCTGAAAAAAACATCAGAAACGAAAGTTCAGAAAAGAAGCCCCCAAACAGAGCTTCAGAAAAAAAAAGCCTCCAAACAGAGGCTGTTTCGGAGGCTTTCAGAGGCAGGAAAAAAAGTTTTTTTCTGAAACGGAGTTTCAGAAGTTTAAGAGGCAGAAAAAAAAACAAGGCACAGAGCTCACAACCAAGGAACCTGTTGCTAAAATTCACCTCTGGGAACAGCGGATTGGGGGTATTCTGGGAGACCGATCCATCTGCCAACCAGCTTTTTTCTTATTTTCTTGCCCCAAAACTAAGGTGCGTCTTATAGTCTGGAGCGTCTTATACTCCGAAAAATATGGTAAATAGTGGTTTGTGCCCACCTGCGTGTGTTCCAACAGTTATGCAAATCCTACGGCCAGGCGGCTGTGCCTAAGCCCTTGGACTAGCGGCCCCTGGACTGAAATATGAGCAGTTTTTCCTTTCCAGCACCTCTTGGTTTGCTTTGCCCTAGGGAGTAGGTCCCAACTTTGCATGCCTGGCCCTGGAAACAAACCACTTTCCCCACAGCTCTCAGGGAGGCTAAACCCCCAGTGCACCTTAGCTTTCAAACATCCTGGTATTTGAAGATAGATAGAGTTTGCTGAATTTCAGGAGGGGCAAAATTGAATTCAATTTTATATATATATATATATATATATATATATATATATATATATATATATTCCTTGACGTACAACCATTACGACGGCACTACAACCATTACGGACGGACTTACGACCATTACGATGCCACTGCAAAAAAAAAGACAGACTTATGACCAATCCTTGCAATGATGACAGTTGCAGTGTTCCCATGATTACGTCATCAGTATTAAGAGGCTTGGCAACTGGCAAGTATTTATGACAGTTGCACTATCCCGGCTCGTGTGATCACTATGTGGGAATTTTGGACTCAACTTGATTGTAAATTGAGGACAGACTGTAGTGTTTGTCTCCATTTGATGGTGTTGACTCCCTCAAGTCCTGTCTTACAGCAGACAGAGGAATCCACTAACCTGGGAACAAATCCATTATTTGTCCTAAGAGCTAGCCAGTTTGATTACTGGTTAATGTGGCGTAGTGTTAGACTAAAAAATGGGAGACTGATTTCTAGTCCTGCTTTAGGCATGAAAGCCAGTTGGGTGACTTTGGGCCACTCAACTCTCAGTATTGTTGTCGAGAAAATAGGGTTCAGGAGCTTGTAGATGGACTGCAGCCAAGAAATTAAAAGACGCTTGCTCCTGGAGAGGAAAGCTATGGGAAATCTAGACAGCATACTAAAAAGCAGAGACATCACCCTGCCAACAAAAGTGTGCCTAGTCAAGGCTGTGGTTTTCCCAGTTGCAATGTCTGGCTGTGAAAGTTGGACCATAAGGAAGGCTGAGCGCCAAAGAATTGAGGCCTTTGAACTCTGGTGCTGGAGAAGACTCCTGTGAGTCCCTTGGACTGCAAGGCGATCCAACTGGTCAGTCCTAGAAGAGATCAATCCTGACTGCTCTTTAGAAGGCCAGATCCTGGAGATGAAACTCAAATACTTTGGCCACCTAATGAGAAGGAAGGACTCACTGGAGAAGAGCCTAATGCTGGGAATGATGGAGGGCAAAAGAAGAAAGGGACGGCAGAGAACGAGGTGGCTGGATGGCGTCACTGAAGCAGTCGGCGTGAGATTAAATGGACTCTGGGAGATGGTAGAGGACAGGAAGGCCTGGAGGAACGTTGTCCATGGAGTTGCGATGGGTCGGACATGACTTTGCAACTAACAACAAGAAGATGCTATCTTTTGATGGACCAAATAAAGTTGGAATATAAAAATAAGAGTAACATCTGGGTGATGCACATCCCAGCAATTGCTCCACCCATATTCCCAGATTTTTGTACTACAAAACTTCAATTCTTTTTCCAAGCAGTGTGTTTCCACACACTACCAAGTGATGTGTTCAAATCAGAGATGGGTTTCAGCAGGTTCTGACCAGTTCTGGAGAACCAGTAGTGGAAATTTTGAGTAGTTCGGAGAACTGGTAAATACCATATCTGACTAGCCCCGCCCCCATCTATTCTCTGCCTCCCGAGTCCCAGCTGATCGGGAGGAAAAAGGGATTTTGCAGTAACCTTCCCCTGGAGTGGGGAGGGAATGGAGATTTTACAGCACCCTTCCCCTGCCATGCCCACCAAGCCATGCCACGCCCACCAAGCCACACCCACAGAACAGGTAGTAAAAAAAATTGAAACCCACCACTGGTTCAAATCCTGTAACGCCATGCCTCTTGCCAACAGGAGTGCTTTTAAAGCCATACAACCCATTTTGCAGCATTTCCACCCCCCCTTCACCCACTTCTCGTCAACCAGGTGAGAAGGAAGTTGGGAGGCAGGAAATCCATTTTTGTTTATTTGCTTTGGAGAGGGTTATTTTTGCAATACGTTCCAGTCCACACGATCCGCTGTTGTGACACCGAACCTCTTGAACTTATAAAAAAATAACAGCCGAGGTGAGATGGTAAGGCGATCTCCCTTTGTTTGAAGTGCTTGTGGCATGTGTTTGGAGTATAAACTTGGGATAAAAACCAATGGCGTCTTTTTGTTTTTGACCTGTTTTTCCTGCAAACAGCACTGGGCAATTGTGTGTGGATTTTCATCTTGTTAAAAACCCGGAAGACAGCATTTAGCTGCATGTGTGCATTTTAAAAAAAAATTCAGGCTATTACACCGTCCAAACCATCTATTTAGTTTTATGGACAGGTTGCTGTCATTGATGTCACTGCATCCTTCAAGAAAGCTAGAGAGAGGCTAGAAAGGAGAAGTCTTTTAATAAAGGTGTGACAGGATTAAAAGCTAGAATAAGTGACAGAAATAAGAGAAGGGGGAATATTAGCGTATACATTTTTATATAATAAAAACAACAAGGGGAAAGATGGAACAATTTATTTATTTATTTACAAATATTTGTATGCCGCCCTTCTCCCTAAGGACTCAGGGCAGCTAACACAGGTTAAAAAACACACAATAATAAAAGAAAGCCTAATTAAAACCAATTAATACAGAGACAAATAAATAATAAAACCCAGGAATCAGAATCAACCCAATTGTTGAAACCACCAAGTCTTTAGGCCTCGACGGAAGGAGTGGAGGTCAGGCGCCGTCTGAAGCTTGGTGGGTAACTCATTCCTGAGGGTAGGAGCGCCCACAGAGAACGCTCTACCCCTGGGCGTCACCAGCCGACATTGTCTGGTCGACGGTACCCTGAGGAGGGCAGCCCTGTGTGAGCGAACAGGATGGTGGGAGGTGGGTAGGAGATGGTCCTGCAAATATCCCGGACCTAAGCCATGTAGAGCTTTAAAGGTAAGTACCAGCACCTTGAAGCCGATCCTGAGGACCACTGGTAACCAGTGCAGCTCGGGTAGGAGAGGTGTTATATGGGAGTAATGGGGAGCTCCTGTAACAACCCGCACAACCGCATTCTGAACCAGCTGGAGTTTCTGGGTGCACCTCAAGCCCCATGTAGAGGGAGTTGCACTTCATTTTGATAGCAGACTTTGATGCAAGTCCCAAGGTGGGGGCTCACTTCAAATAACCACCATGCAAGAAGAAACTGTTTTGTTCCATTTGTGATCCTAGCAATATTAAGAATTGGATGTTCTGTATGTAAGTAGTAGCAGCAGAGCCAGGAACGAGGGTATTCCTGTCACTGGGTGTTCCAGAGTCCAGATTACAAGTGTTTCCAACCAGACAGTCTTATCTTTTAATCTAGACTGTGACTGTTTGAGCAACAAGGGACTTCCCCTTCGAAGAGGTGACTGGTCTTATACAAATTACCCAACAAGGCAAGCAAATCTCTCAAGCTAGTTCTGATTATTTTCATCCCCAGGAACAGTGGATATGCAGAATGCCCATGAACCTTAAATCCTTACCTGGTAAGTCAACGGCACCCAGACGTCTGAACATACTCAATGGAATTGTCCTTATGCTTCCTGTTTCTGATTTGCTGGGCAGTTTTAAGAACAAAAGGTGTGAGCTTGGGAATCCATAGTGAGCTCAACTCTCAAACTGGGCAGGTAATAGCAATAGCACTTAGACTTTTATACCGCTTCACAGTGCTTTCCAGCCCTCTCTAAGCGGTTTTACAGAATCAGCCTACTGCCCGCAACAATCTGGGTCCTCATTTTACCGACCTTGGAAGGATGAAAGTCCGAGTCAAAAGCATGAGCTCCATCAGGATCGAACGCCTGACAGTGGGCAGAGTCAGCCTGCAATACTGCATTCTAATCACTGTGCCACCATGGTGCTTACAATTTATATATCTAATATTTATAGCAATAACACTTAGACTTATATATTGCTTTCCAGCCCTCTCTAAGTGGTTTACAGAGTCAGGATATTGTCCCCAACAATCTGGATCTTCATTTTACCGACCTCAGAAGGATGGAAGGCTGAGTCCACCTTGAGCCAGTGAGAATCGAACTGCCGAACTGCAGTCAGCAGAAATAGCCTGTAGTACTGCATTCCAACCACTGGGCCACCACGGCTGGTTTTGTGTGACCACATCCAATAATGACGGTACAGGGACTGGGTTAGCACTTTGCAAATGCATCCATTGTGATACAAGCAAGAAATGCAAAAAGAACATTGATGTATTTTCGCTTTATAATGAACCCATTTGCTTTAAAACTCACTGGATACAATCAGCTTTCTTCCAGATCATTCAGAGTCAGACTAGAATGTCAAACACTACCGTGTTTCCCTGAAAATAAGACCCTGTCTTATATTTTTTTTGAAACCTGAAATAAGCGCGTGGCCTTATTGCCATGCGCTCAAAAGCCCGATTGGGCTTATTATCAGGGGATGTCTTATTTTGGGGGAAACAGGGTAGGACTTTATTCCAGCAACTTCTGGAATGGGCAAGATCAAAGAATGCAAAGGATGTTTCCAAACGGGACATCGGGTGTCAATCATTTTCTTCTCATCCCTGCAGCAGCAATAACAATCTAGCTAAAGCGCGGCTTCCTGGACTGCAAGGCACGGAACTGGGTTTTAATTAAAGTCTCATGGTGTGCTTTAATTTCATGGATCCTCTTTATCTGCCTTCAGGACAGGAGGGAAAAAAAGCACATTTTTTTTGAACAGGCTTGGATGGTTAAATATCCACAGATCTGAGCCGTTTGTCACCTTAAGGTCTTTTCCCTCACATGGTTTTGCCGATGGGATGAACGTGCTTAAGGCCTCCATATTCTTCTCCATATTAAGGCCTCCAGTGTCTGTCCAGAGACAGGCATGCAATATTTTACGTCAGGCCTTCTGAAGACTTCTAACCCCAGGGCCAGGGGTGAAATCCAGCAGGTTCTGGAGAACCGGTAGCGGAAATTTTGAGCAGTTCAGAGAACCGGCAGAGAACATTTTGAGTAGTTCGGAGAACCAGCAAGTACCACCTCTGGCTGGGGTGGGGTTGGAATGGAGAGTTTGCAATATCCTTCCCCCAGGAGTGGGGAGGGAATGGGGATTTTGCAGTATCCTTCCCCTGCCACACCCACCAAGCCATACCACGCCCATCAAGCCACGCCCACAGAACCAGTAGTAAAAAACTTTGGATTTCACCACTGCCCTTGAGAACGTTAGAAAACCATCATTACAGGCTCCAACTGTAGGTAGAATACAGAACTGTTGCGAATTTTAAAAAAAAAAAGTGGAAAGGAAACACAGCAACCGGAGAAATCATTGTTAGTTTATTTGAAAATAATCAGCCTCTTCAAAGGGCTGCCCTAAATGACTGGCTGCAAGCACTGAGATGACCTTGAGGGGGCAGTGCCGAGTCACATGAACCCCAATTCTCTTCCTGCCCTCTAGCAGTCATCCAAATGTTTGCAAGTCCAAATACGGTAAGTCCGTAAAAAAAACCAAAACAGCTTTCTAAGTGGTCATTAAGCAAGCGGGGTGGTTGTTAAGCAAATCCATTCTACCCAAAGGGCTCCTTTTTCCCAGAAACCGGAAGTAAACATTGGAAACCAGCAAAATATGTTGACAGTCACACGATACTGCAAATGGTTACTTAATTCTCTTAGGTGGTCTTGAGCAGTGGGCTAATCTCCATTCCAAATGCAATGTATTTTGAATGAGTCATTGGGCACATTAGAAACACGCTGGGCTTTTCGGCATTTTCCTATTCACTTGAAAAATGTGTTACGTTATAGTCCTCAACGTATGACCGATTCAAAGTTTTGGCTGATTTCCCCAGAACTTTTTAAGATCAAGTTTTGAAGTTCTGATGGCTAGCTACCACCCCCAGCCTCCATAGGTGAATGAATTTGGGGCATTTGGCAACCGGGATATTTGCAGGATCTTCTCCTGCCTGCCTCTCACCGTCCTGTTCACTCACATAGGGCCACTCTCCTCAGGGTTCCGGTGCCCAGGGGTAGGGCGTTCTCTGTGGGTGCTCCCACCCTCTGGAATGAGTTACCTACCGAGCTCCGGACGGCTCCTGATCTCCGCTCCTTCCGTCGGGAACTGAAGACTTGGCTGTTCAAGCAAATAGGCTGACTCTGATTCTGGGTTTTATTATTTATTATTAATTAGTTATTTGGTTTAAAATGGGATTTTATTGTACATGTTTCTTAACTTATGTTCGCCGCCCTGAGTCCTTTGGGAGAAGGGTGGCATATAAATACATGTAATAAATAAATAAATAATAAATAAATAAACTGGCCCACCATTTAGGTCCATTCACAGCGGTCCCTGATCACACGATTGAGAACAATTTTTGCCAGAAAAAAAAAATTGCATTTACTTCTGGTTTCTAGCAAAAAATGCCCATTGAGTTCAACGAGTTCACTTAATACCATAGTATTCGCTTCCACACAGTTGTAAAATCAGGAACAGCAATCCATTCACAGTGATCTACTTACCTACCAACAAGACTTATGACTGTAATTCTGGGCTCAATTATGGTAATAAATCAAGGACTATCTGTATAATTCCCCGATGCTATATAGATTTTGATTTATGTGCCATTGCAGACAGAAGGATCCCTTTGCAACCTGATCCTTTAGATCTTCTAATGGTGCTTCCATCACTTCCATAATTGATACCATCCACTGCTGGTTGTCCGTTTCTTCTTTCTTCCATTTCCAGCACCAAAACATTCTCCAAAGAGCTAGATCTTTGCACAAGGTGTCCAAAATAGGATAATTTGAGCCATTTGTGCCTCTAGTGGGAACTCTGAATTGATTGGTCCGGTGATCCATTGGTTTGATTTCTTGGCTGCCCACAATATTCTCCAACACCAACATTCAAAAGCCACAATATCCTTCCTGTCCCTTCTTCTTTAATGTCCAACTTTTGTTTCCATAGAGTGCCATCAGAGAACACCATTCTCTACACTGTTCTGCTTATTATACGGTACAGTAGTGGCCAAAATTGTGGAAACCTTTTGGGAAAAGTGTATTTTTCAGGTTTGATGGCTAATAACACTTTTTTTTTTTTGGAGTTTCAAAATAATCCTATTCCACTGCTGGAATGGCCTGGGAATAGCCCAGATCTTAACCCAAATGAAAATCTAATCTGGAGCCGACTAAAGAAACTTGTTAGTCGGAAGCGACCCAACAACAAAACCCAGTTAATAGAAGCCATCATTCAATCTTGGTTTCACATTATAACAGCTGCAGAACTAAAAGACTTAGTTCACTCCATGGGAAGATCTTGTAAGGCCGTAATTCATGCTAAAGGTTACCGAACTAAGTATTAACTGACATGGTGATAATTTTTTGTATATCTCATTTTTTCTATGGTGATAATTTTTGTATATCTCATTTTTTCTATGGTGATAATTTTTGTGTATCTCATTTTTCTTCTACGTCTTTCACTTTTCTTCTTTATATGATAACTGCTATTCTAATAGCAAATCCTTCCTAAAAGTTATTGCATCCCATTCTTGATTAAATTATCTTTCCATTGATATATAATTTTATGGTACTACTCCAAAAAAAAAAAAAAAGTGGTGTTATTAGCTAGTTTTAGAAAATACACCTTCCCCGAAAGGTTTCTACAATTTTGGCCACTACTGTATGTAGAGACAAGTCTTGGTACCTGAATATATACATATTTTCAAGGTCTACTTACTGCTCTATCAAATGCTAGTTTGTGGCATTTCTTACCTGCTAGTTCCTTTAATGTTGATGGTTGATCCTGAAAGGCAAAAACTGTCCACCACTTGACACCTAGAAATTGTCATCTAACGTAGCATCTGACAAAAGATTAACAGGGGTCCAACAGATGAAACCCAAAAGCAAGTAAGTATGGGTGACCCACGCTCCCAAGTGATGCACATGTCTCTGCCTAGATGTAAAAGGAACACCTGGATCTACTACAAAAAGACATTCTGATCAGCTTCTTCCCCAACGTATCCTCTCTGGGATCTGTTTCTACAGATTGAAACAAGGTATCCCCATTAAAGAAAGAAAGGACTCTGTGGCAAGCAAAAATGTAACTGGGACTCTCTCCTTTCTTCCATCTGCTAGGACTGGATCCAGACATGCAAAAGGGGTGGGGGGGAAGGGAGAACCAGATGACATGTAGCTTTCTTCTGGCTTCCTTGTAGCGAGAAGATCTTAGGCACATCCTGGGTTAGAAGCAAGTTAGAAACCATATTCCCTTGGCAGATTCCTTAATGAGAGTTTAAGGCAGCGGTCTGCAACCTTAAACACTCAAAGAGCCATTTGGACCCGTTTCCCACAGAAAAGAAAACACCGGGAGCCACAAAACCTGGGTGGGTGTGGACAACTCGAGGTCATTCACTTCCACCAGTCACATGACCTCCCCCTAGCCACGCCTACCCAGCCGGTCATTACGGCAGAGAACCAGCTGTTAAAAAAACACTGGGAACCACAAAACCCTTTTGACATATCTCTCTTTCTCTCCCTCCCTCCCTCCCTCTCGCTGTCTCTCTCTCTCTCTCTGTATCTCTCTCTCTCTCTCTGTATCTCTCTGTCTCTGCCCCGGCTGCTTCTCCATCCCATGCCATCGCCCTTACCTTCTCAGGCCAGGCAAGGAGTGACTGGGAGGGGAGGATGAGGGGCGGAGCCAGCTAGTGGTGGGATCACCCAACAGGGAGCCACAGCAGAGGGCCTAAAGAGCCGCATGTGGCTCCAGAGCCCCAGGTTGCTGACACCTGGTTTAGAGCAAGGGAGAGACTAGTTTTCTGGGTTCACACCAGTGATGGGATTCAGCCAGTTCGCATCACTTCGGGAGAACCGGTTGTTAACTTTCTGAGCAGTTTGGTGAACTGGTTGCTGGAAGAAATCATTAGGGCAGAGAATCAGTTGCTAAATTATTTGAATCCCACCACTGGTTCACACCATGCTAAGCCACCAATCATAGCTTAAGAGAAGCAAAACCCTTAAGACCAAAACACAAATACAAAAATCTACCGTTTAGGCAGCATATAGGTTTCTCCGGAAACATACAAGCAACAGAACCATTGCAGAATCGGCAGGGAATTCACCCCTGACTAGGCAGCTCAGCGGCTAAGACACCGAGCTTGTCGATCAAAAAGGTTTGGCAGTCCGGCGGTTCGAATCCCTAGTACACAGGTCCTTCTGCGTGAGCAAGGGGGTTGGACTAGATGACCTCCAAGGTCCCTTCCAGCTCTGTTAACTGAACTGGAAACCGAAGCAGGAATCACACAGAGCCTCCTGCCTGGAAAAGGGCTATTCTGCGGCCTTCCCAGGAGGGCTGGCATAACCTGCCCATCTGCGGGGACAGGCAGACAGTTAACTGGGTCCACGGATGAAGAACCAGAGCCGGGAGACCGGGGCCTCCTCCGTCTCACCCACCTGCTTCAGCCAACGGCAGCGCCGGGAAGCGCGAAGCCCGCTAGAAAATACCCCCCACCCCCCCACACACACTTCCTTCGCTTTTGCTCCAAAAAAAAAGAACAGGCCTCTCGGGACCGCGGGCTGACCCACAGCGACCAGCCGAAGGCCAGCAGCCGGCGACGGGAAGCCTTTTCCCGACCGCCCCCCTCCCCCACCCCCCCACCGCCCCCCCCCCCCCCCCCCGCGCTAGTTCAAACTCGGCCGGCCGGTCGGCCAGCGGGCGAGAGAGGGCGGGCACCCGCGAGCGAGGGCAGCCCTGGGCGTCTCCAGCACCGGGGGGCGCGCGCGCGCGCGCGTTCCCGCGCGCCACCTTTAAAGCCTATCTGGGGCGGGAGCGAGCGCCGAGCGTTGCGCCGGGGCGGCGCCCACTCCCCGGGCCAATGGCGCGCCTCCTCTATTTAAATAGACGAGCCGTGTCAATCATTCGCCTCTCCGTCAGCCTCCTTTCAATCGCCATATTGGGCAGGGGGGCCGGAGAAGGCGCCCTCCCTCCCTCCGTCTCTCTCTCCCTCCCACCCTCTTTCCTCGGGGCTCCTTCTTAGCCGCGGGAGCTCCGGCGAAGCTTCTTCCGCCCGCCGCCCGGAGCAAAAAAAAAAAACAAAAACCCCAAAAAAACAAAAACAAAAAAAACAACAGGTCCTCCTCTTCCTCTTCCTCCTCCTCCTCCTCCTCGCCGGAGCTCGGGCGTCTGGCCGGCGCTTTTTCTCTCGTCGTCGTCTTCTGTGGCGGCGGAGGCGGCGGCGGCTCCCGTCGGGACCTGCGGAGAGCGCTCCGGCAGCAGCAGCAGCGGCCGCTCCTCAGTGGCCCCGCGCGGCTGGGATCCTTTTTTTTTTGTTGTTGTTGTTGTTGTTGTTTTGTGTGGGGTTTTTTTTTTTTTCGGAACCGGGCGCCGGGCGTCCCGACGCCGCCCGCCTCTCCCTCCTTCCCCGTCCCCGGCTTATGCGAGGCTCCGGCCGGCAGGGTTGCTGCGCGCTGTCCTCCCGGGAAGCGCTTCCTCGCCTGGGTCCAGCGGAAAGGCCGCCCGCCGTCGCCGTCTTCTTCATCTCCTCCTCCTCCTCCTCACCGAGCGGGACGCCGAGCCCCTCAGCGCCGTGGCCGGCTTCGCGGCGGGCCATGTCGAAAGTGCGTGTCTCGAATGGGAGCCCGACCCTGGAACGGATGGAAGGCCGGCCGGCGGACGCCCCCAAACCTTCGGCTTGCCGCTGCCTCTTCGGCCCCGTCGACCGGCAGGAGCTGGCGCGCGAGTGGCAGGACCAGAGCCGCCACTTGGAAGAAACCAGCCGGAGGCGGTGGAACTTCGATTTTCGACGCGGGCAGCCCCTGGAGGGCCGCTTCGAGTGGCAGGCGCTGGATAAAGCGGCGCTGCCCGATTTCTACAGCCGCCCCCCGCGGCTCGGCGGGGCCCGGCCCAAGGCTGACGGCCGAGAACGGCGCCTGGAGCTCAACGGAGACCGCTCGCCTCCCAGGGGGCTTCGTTTTGCTCAGGCACCGGCAGAGCAGGAGCCCGAACCGGAGCCCCAACAGCAACAGCAGGACGGGGCCGCCTTAACCCTGAGCTCCGGCCCGAGGAAACGACCTGCCGCGGATGGTAATAAACCTCCCTTGGAAGGAGCTCCGGAGACGGCCGGATGGGCTGCTTGGCCACACGAAGGGGGAAAAAAAAATATTGTTTTATTTTCCCGGTTTTCTGATCCTTCTCCGGCCATCTGAAGGACGGGCCGCCTTTTGCTCTTTTGATGCCCGAGCCCGGGCGTTGCTTGGAAGCGAATCCCCCGGGCAATTTGGGGCTTCCCCCCCCCACACAAGCTCGGGGTTCGACCGGCGAGAGCTCGCTCTTCTTCCTTTTCGGGGCGGCTGCCCTGGGATCGACCTTCCTCTCGGGGAGAGTGCAAGGAGCCAAACGGGGCCCGTCGATTTCCCGCACCGAGAAGTTTTTGGAAGGGGTGGTTGGAGGTGGAGGATTAACTGGGCTACCCCCGCCCTGGAGGTTTCACAAACCAGATCTTTATTTTTGCGAGGTTTTTATTTATTTATTTTGCATGGCTTTATTTATTATATTATTTATATTTTATTATTATTTTTTTACCAATAACTCGGCAAACGCATCCAACAATATTTTTTTTAAAAAATTTGATTTATATGCCACCCTTCTCCGGGGACTCAGGGCGGCTTACAATGCGCTAAGCAATAGCCTTCATACTTTTGTATATTTATACAAAGTCAGCTTATTGCCCCCATAAACCGGGTCCTCAATTTACCCACCTTAGAAAGGATGGAAGGCTGAGTCGACCTTGAGCCTTGGTGAGATTCGAACCTGCAATAATTGCAGGCAGCTGGTGTTAATAACAGGGTGCTTTAGACCACTGTACTATCCAAGGCTCCTGTTTCCTCCTATTTTTTTCCCCACAACAACCCTGTGAGGCGGCTTTGGCTTGGCTGTGGGCTCCTTTTAACCGACTGGTTTTTCCTCTCCTAGCTCTCAAAAATAGGCCTGGTTTCAGATATTCCCAGTGGTGGGATTCAGCCAGTTCGGGAGAACCTGTGGTTAACTTTCTGAGCAGTTTGGCAAACTGGTTGTTGGAAGAAATCATTAGGGCAGAGAACCGGTGGTTAAATTCCTTGAATCCCACCACTGGATATTCCTAACCATAAGAGGCTCCTCTTAACAATTCTGATATTCTTATCCTTAATCTGGAGGGCACGGTGTATATTTTATGCCAGTGGCAGATGATTCAAGAATTCCTTTCCAAAGTGATGCTATTTTCCTGCCCTTCTTTAGTGCGTAACTTGATTGCCGGTATCAATCTTTTTAATATCCTCCTTCCCCATTCCCCCCCCCCCTTCCTTCATAGATTCCTCTCCTCCGAGCAAAAGAGCCAACACAACTGAAGACATTTCTGAAGATCCTTCTGAAGATCCACCCATGGCCAGCTCAGAGGAACAAACGCCCAAGAAAAAGACATCCAGTCCAAAGCGGTGTCAAACGTAAATTGGTTGTTGCAGAGGTGAGTTTTCTGTTTCAGAAGGAAATGCTTCATTATTTTGTATTACTTTTGTATCCATTCAGTTTGTTTGGCAAATCGGGTCCATGCAATATCATTGGCTTGAGGTGTGGAGTTTTGTGTGATCTTTTTTAAGCAAGCTGTCAAATTCAGGCTTACTCTACTGAATAAAGAAGTGGCTTTTAGAAGAAAACGAGCGTTGATTCTACTATAGACGATAAGCTTGTGTTTGCTGAACTTAAAAACTCTCCTTGAACACTATGGATTTTATTTCTGAATGCATTTGCCTAGAATATAATGCAGTATATTTTTTTAATAAAGTGGCAACGACTTATTTTTTAAAGTTTTCTTTATTTTTTAATCTGTCTTTAAAAGAAATGAAAATACTAAAATCCATGCACAAGAAAGGCTTTTAAAAATATTTTTTTCCCTCTTAACTGCTGTGCGTTGTAAACAATTGGGATGTCATTTGAAATGTCCAGACTCACTGTTCTACCTAGAGAGATAAAGCTTTTGTGGAGCGAGGTGGAAATGAACAGCAAACAACATATTTGGACTATATTCTTAGTGGCAGTTAAGGAAATAGCTCAAAAGCGCGCAGAATCTGTTAATTAAGGACAGGCGTTCTGGATAGATTTTTACATAGCAGGAATAGTGTAAGAATATTGGCAGATCTGATTTGCAAATTAATAAAATTTGGATATTAGCTTTCAGCTTGGAAGTAGATACTCCGGATGCCGTTGGGATGAGGGAGGACACGTGTTCAACTTAACTACTACTAACTGTTTACTTGAACATTTGAAAGGGAAATGAAAGCTATTGGGTGGACCAATCATAGGAGAGAGAGAGAGAGAGAGAAAGAGAGAGAGGGAGGGAGCATCAAGTGAAGTTGGTATCTTTCTCTTGAACACCTCCCAGAAAATAACAGGGTAGCACAAAATTTAGCCTTTTCTCACTACATCTAAGCAGTTTCCTATTTGTGGTTAATTCTGTCGGCTTTCAGTCTGAAATCTGGTTGGGGCAGATTAACTGAATCCCTCCTTAGTCAAGGAGTACATTATGAAATCTTCGTTGGTGGGGTTGTCTTGCTTTTGTCTGATGAGATTATAAAATCTCTTATGAAACAGAGAGGGGAAAAAAAACAACCAGAAAGATTGGCTGTTGGCAGAATGCAGCATATTTAGAAGTGCAGCAGGCTAGGTTTAGCTAATGCTAATTTTGGTTAGACTTGTGGCTCAAAATTGTTGAGTAAACTCGGCCATTTGGATTATTGTATTTTATGTGTGTGAGTGTGTGTTTATTTGGGAAACAAGCCAAGCCAGTTGTGTGTATGTAGTGATGAAAATGGTAGAATCTGCAGGTTTTCCAAAAAGCCTTAAAAAAAAAATAATTCTGTTTTAACTAGAAAACAGGATTCTATAAAAAGTTGGCATAATAGAAACCAGACTTGATTGGTGGGGCTGATTCGAATGCTGCCTGTCAGTGGATGATTAGAGCCAGTTTGGTCTAGAGCACCAGGCTTAGAAACCGGGAGATTACAAGTTCTAGTCCTGCTTTAGGCATGAAAGCCGGTTGGGTGACTTTGGGTCAATCCACTCTGTCTCAGCCCAACCTACCTCACAAGGGTGTTGTGAGGAAAATAAGGATATAATGTACATAAATAATAAATTTAAAAAGTGTAACCGTAGACCCACAGAATGTTTTGACAGCAGGTTTTATTTATTTTGTATATTTGCATATATATATATATATATATATATATATATATATATATATA
>WNWU01000049.1:10530403-10549567 GCA_012654045.1 Ptyas mucosa | reverse complement strand
TTTTTCTTTCTAGCAACGTTTCGACAGGCTCACAACCCTGTCATCTTGATATATGGTTTGTCATGAATGCGACTGCTTGAGGGCTCCTGGATTGGAGCTGAAAGACGAAAGGGATGCAGTATGCTCCTTTCCACATGCTGGGGTAGACCAGGTGTGTCAATAGAAACACACAGACATACACACATATTTATTTATTTATTAGTTCGATTTATATATGCTGCCCTTCTCCGGAGACTCAGGGCACCTTACAATGCGTTTAGCAATAGCCTTCATACTTTTGTATATACCTGCTTAGTAGGGCTTTCGCCCCCCCCCCAAGCGGTGTACTATTTTATACAAAGTCAGCTTATTGCCCCCACAAACCGGGTCCTCATTTTACCTACCTCGGAAGGATGAAAGGCTGAGTCAACCTTGAGCCTGGTGAGAATGGAACTCGCAGCAATTGGAGGCAGCTGGCAGCTAAGTGCTACTTTAACAGCAGTAGTTTAGTCCACTGCGCCACCAAGGCTCATCTATCTATCTATCTATCTATCTATCTATCTATCTATCTATCTGCTTGTGAACTGCCTAGAGTTACTTAGATGAGACGGATGTTGTAGAAATTTGATAAACAAATAAAAATAAAATATCAAGACAGATACTGCCTATCTCACTCCCCACAATAATGCTCTTAAAAACAACCAAATAAAGGAACTGCAGCCCTCGGTAATTGATACCTTTTCTCTTTCTCCTTCATTTCAGAATTAAGAATATTTGTTTCCTTGTATTCGGAGGAGGCAAATGAAGCCGAGAAGATCCAGCGCTCGCATTCATATATGCACCTGTCCATGTATGAATAAATGAATGAATGAAAGAAAGAAAAAACATATCACTGATTCTCCATCGGATGGGGAATTCCTTAAAGCACTGAAAAGAACCAACCAACAATGAAATAACACTAAATCAGGCTGTCTTAAAAGAGCCTGCCTCTTAAAGCAGTGGATGTAGCATTCTGCAATTAGGTTTTTTCCTCATTTGCTTCTTTGTACTACCTGTGTAAATAGTTTTTACATTATGTAGCACATAAACCTTTCTCCCCTCTTTGTGGGGGGGAGGGGGGAAAGAGTTTTGGGGAGGGATTTTGTTTGTTTTGTGAAGGGGTGGAGCTAATAAAAGGTGATGGGTTTAAAATCTGCTTCCAAACCCCAGAAAGAAGCAGATGTGTTTATTAAAGGAACATTGTCCCCCTTTTGTGTGTGTGTGTGTGTGAGTGAGTGAAAGTCCAAGGTAATAAAAGAAATTGGCATTTAATCATAGTTTTCCAGCAGGTTAATGAATCCGCTGGTAAAATTTATGTGTCAAGGACACAATCTGGGAAATGTTTGCCTGTGATGACCTCGCTGGAAGAGACAGGAGTTTTGGGGAAGTACCCAATTTCTAAGGTGGTGTGAGATGCTTTGAGATCACACTGGGCAAAGTTTTGTGTAGGAGGGCCAGTTCTCTCTCTGGAACTGCAAAAGAGGAACTCTTTTAAGGGGCATTTTCTCATTAGGGTTTTTTGGGTTGGTTTTTTTTTTTTTTTGGCCTCCTAACTTTTTAAAAGTCCTGCCCAACAACATACACAGCGTAGAGGAGAAATTAATAAATTCTTGACTTCCAAACTCTTTATTTGCTCACTTTTCTGGCCCTTCATTAAGTGGGTAAATGAAAAGGAAACAGTATTTTTTTTTTTACATTTTCTGGGTGGGGTTTTTTGGTTTTTTTTTTTTTTGAAGAAAAAAAAAGTTTTGAAATGTACCTGTGTACATAACTGTAAAGACATTGAGAAATTATACTAACTTATTTATGTTAAAAAAAGATTTTTTTAAATCTAGAAGATATTTTCCCAGAAAGCCAAAGTGGCGCGTGGTTTTTGTGCATTTGTAAATGCTCTATTTGGTAGGGGATTTTTTGTTGTTGTTGTTGTTGTTAGCCTCTGCGGGGAGTTTGTTTTGTTAATTAATATGGCTGTGCTTAAATGATTGCAGACTGAGCCACTTCAATTTTTTTTCTTTTGTAATATGCAAAACAACCCAGTTGCCATGTGATACTGTTTTACATCAAGCAATCAATAAAGACAACTGCCATCTATAAACAAATAAACCGTCTTGTGTGTGTTTTATAAAACCTGGGAACTATTTGACAGATACAGATGAACAGAGTTGGAAGGGACCTTGTCGGTCATTTAGTCCAACCCCCCCACCCAGACAGGAGATCCTGCCTACACCGTTTCTGACAAATGGCTGTCCAGTCTCTTCTTGAAAGCCTCCAATGATGAAGCTCCCACAACTTTTGAAGGCAACTTCTGTTCCATGGGTTTGATTGTTCTCACCGTTGGAAACATTTCTCCTGAATTTGTTTTCCAAATAAAGGTAGTCCTTGATTTATGACCACAATTGGAGCCCAAATTTTCCACCGCTAAGCAGCAAAGTTGAGTTTTTGACCCATTTTACAACATTTTTTTTTTTTGCCACAGTGGCAAGAATCGCTGCAACTGAATTTTAATAACACGGTTGCTATTAAATCAGTGTTTCTCAACCTTGGAAGCTTGAAGACGGGTAGACTTCAAGCTACCAGAAATGGGGATTTTGCAGTATCCTTCCCCTGGAGAGGGGTGGGAATGAAGATTTTACAGTATTCTGCCACGCCCACCAACCCATGCCACGCCCACCAAACCACACCCACAGAACCGGTAGTAAAAAAAATTTCAAGCCCACCACTGCACCTCTTTGTATTCTACAAGTCTTCATTAGCCTGGTCATACCGGCTGTGGCTGTGCATTATGGAATTTGAAGTCCAGCACATCAGAATGGCGCCTGGTTTTGGAGATCCCTCAGGCTGGGTCGCCACTATTGCATTAACAATGTCCCAATTTTGCATGAGCTGCCAATGGCAGTCAACGATGACGACAACGCTTTATTACCTACTTCATTTCTGCACGCAAAGAGCGGCCCTTACGCTCCTTATAAAGGCCATACAACTAGTCCTCGACCTACAACAGTTCGTTCAAAGTTACAACGGCACTGGGGGGAAAAAGTGACTTATGACCGTTTTTCATTTGTATCGGCGGCTACTTTCCCCTTCGAAGAACCTTGTGGTTTCTTTCTGATCCGACTTTCCAGAATATTGTTAGATCTCTACAATGAATTATGAGTTTATTCACACAACTACTACCACCTCAAATTTAGTTATGAGGACATGAGGAGGAAAGCAAGACCGTTTTTCCTCAGAACGTGGATTTTCAGTATTTATCCCGCCTTTATTGTTTTTGCAAACAAATCTAGGTAGCAAATAGACTTAATGCTCTCCTCCTTCCTCCTATTTTCCCCACAACAACAACAACCCTGTGTGAGATGGGTTGAGCTGAGAGAAAGTGAGTGGTCCAAAGTCACCCAGCTGGATTTTGGGCTTAAGGTGGGACTACAATTCCGTCTCCTGGTTTCTAGCCTGGTGCCTCAAAACCACTACATCAAACTGGCTCTCAAGATAGCAAGGAAGTTCACATCCAGAGTTTTGTTTAAACCCTGCAGTATCTCCATGGTCATATGATCATAATTCAGAGACCCGGCAACTGACTCGTATTTATGACGCAGTGTCCCAGGGGTCAGACGGTCCCCTTTTGCGACCTTCTGACAAGCAAAGTCAATGGGGAAGCCAGAATCATTTAACACAGTGTTTCTCAACCTTGGTAGCTTGAAGATGGGTGGATTTCAACTCCCAGAATCCCCCAGCCAGCGTTGTTGGGACTCGGGAGGCAGAGAATAGATGGGGGCAGAGCCAGCCAGAATTTTTACTACCGGTTCTCCGAACTACTCAAACTTTCCGCTACCGGTTCTGGTCAGAACCTGCTGCAACCCAACTCTGAAGTCTAACGATTCCCTGGGAAGTTTGGTGCTTAACCAGCAAGCAAATAAGTGCTCCTTGTTAACCTTTTTGGTGTGGGGCAGGAGTGGGAAGAGAGATTTTACGGAGATGTTGTAAATTAAAAACAAAACCGATTTTCAAGTAGTAATAGCAGCTAATCCCCAAATGATGACCATTAGGGGGTTGTATTAAAAAAAAAACCAGCCACTGAGGCATACACCACTGCACCTTTAAAAGTTGTTGAAATTGTATCAGCTACTCGCTCCTTCAAAGAACCTTCTGGTTTCTTTCTGATCCGACTTTCCAGAATATTGTTAAAGAAATTCTGAGTTTATTCACACAACCTCCCACCCCCCCCAAATTTTGTTAGAAGGACATTAGGAGGAAAGCAAGACCATATTTCTCCTCAGAATGTAGATTTTCAGTATTTATTTCTATCCCGCCTTTCTTGTTTTTACAAACAATGCAAAGTAGCAAATAGACTTAATACTCCTCTTTCCTCCTATTTTCCCCACAACAACCCTGGTAGGATGGCCTGAGAGAATATGACTGGCCTGAACTCACCCAGCCATCTTTTGGGCCTAAGGTGGGACTTGAATTCACACTCTCTTGGTTTCTGGTTTCTAGCCTCAAACTGGATCTCAATATAGCAAGGAACATTCACATCTAGGAGTTTTGTTTTAAACCTAAAAATCAGGATTTAGGGAGTTAAAAGCACAGAAACTGCTCTAGTTTAAAAAAAAAAAAGGAAAAAGAAAAGAAAAAAAAACGAGGCAATTGTTAGCAGTTCATTTCCAAATAAGTTGCCCAGAATGCGTATCTTTGGCTGAACATCAGTATGTTATTTTGTGCCTGCTGAAGTTGCAATTTATAAAGATGACCCACTTCTGAAATAATTCCACAGCCTGCGGCACCCCCAAAATGTCAAATTTGCCCACAAAAGCAGGGAGGATGAAGAAATGTGGAGAGAAGGAGCATTTTTTTGCACCTGTAGGTAATACGCAGTCTTGGTTGGCCTTCCTTCCCTCCCCCACTTCAGAGAGAGAGAGAGAGAGAGAAAGAGAGAGAGAGAGAGAGAAAGAAAGAAAGAAAGAAACTTCCTGTTTTGGAAATAACAAAGCCTAACAAAAACAAGAAGCAAAGCTACTCTTATCTTTTTGGTTTTTTGTGTGTTTTTTTGAACTCTAAATGAAGGAAACGGCACCTCCCGCTGCAGGGGAAGGGGGGGGGGGAGAAATTGAGATGGACAACTAACTCGACACCGAGTCAAAAGTCATTAAAAAGAGAAATTATATCGGCTCCCTTCTCGATGGCTCCTTGCCTGCTAATAACCACAACGTGCAACCTTCACATTGCTCTGCAACCTCGGCTGGACCTCAGTAACAGTTAACAGAGTTGGAAGGGACCTTGGAGGTCATCTAGTCCAACCCCGCCTCGCTCACGCAGGAGATCTGTACTAGGGATTCGAACCGCCCAACCTTTCTGATTGACAAGCTCAGTGTCTTAGCCACCGAGCCACCTAGTCAAGCCTCTTATCAGAAAGATTTTGGGGGGACCCTTGGAAGGCTAACCCTACACTGACTCTTCCACTCAGATTAAAAATGCCACTGCAAGGATATCCTTTTATTGAAAGATCAACTCTGCCTCCCTTGCAATGTTGTTATTGTTGCTGTTGTTGTTGTTATTATTATTATTTAATCTTTAGTGAGATTCACAGCCTTTGAGGCTGGTTAATAGCTCAGCAGCTCGAGTCCTAACCAAGGACCTAGGAACTATTAAGATATCGTCGGAGGATGTAAGCTGTTCCGAGTAAGGTGGTTTTTTGTAGAGTCAAAATGTTCAAGTCCGGTAAATTTAGAATTTCTAAATAGCGGGGTAGCCCTTTGGGTATTGCTCCAAGGGCTCCAATTACAATCGGGACATCACACAATTTTTTTTTCCACAGTCGCTCAACTTCAATTTGCAAGTCCCGGTACTTTGTGATTTTTTTCTTGCTGCTTATCTTCAATCCGTGCATCACCAGGTATTGCAATGTCAATGAACCAGACTTTTTTTCTTTTCAACTATTGTTATGTCAGGTGTGTCGTGGACCAAGTGCCTGTCCGTCTGAATCCTGAAGTCCCACAAGATCTTGAGTTTCTCATTCCCTAAAACTTTCTCGACCTGATGTTCCCAGTGGTTTTTGCTGTACTCAAATCCAAACTTCTGGCACAATTTGTGGGGGCAATAAGCTGACTTTGTATAAAATATACAAAAGTATGAAGGTTATTGCTTAACGCATTGTAAGGCGCCCTGAGTCTCCGGAGAAGGGCGGTATATAAATCAAATTTTTTAAAAAATTCAGTGAAATAACAATAACAACAAAAACAACAACAATTATTAATTAATTAATTAATTATTTTAGGGCCCAGCTAAGCCAAGTTGCCTTTTCCCATTTCTCCAAACCCTTTCCTGATTTTTATCCCACCCCAAAGGGGAAAATGGGGAGGAAACACGTTAGGCTTGGCTCAACAGGTTGAAATCTTGAAAAGGAAAAAAAAAAAAGGCAGCCCTACAAAACTCCTCTTTTGAAGTCTTGCAAGAAAGCAGCCCAGCCGCAGAGCGGTTCTGCAAGTGATGTAATCGTGGACTTTTGCTTCAGTTTACAAGGGGGGGGGAAGTGTTTGAGCGCGAGCGTGTGCGCGCACACGCGTACTTTGCACAGGCGCGGATACACCTTTAATGGTTGCGTTATGTAAAATGTAAAAAAAAAATACACACAAAAAAACCCCCCACGCTTGGAAAGGTTTCACCGAGCAAGGTTGGCTTTCCGACTCGTTCAAGTCATGGCATTCCACCCCCCCTCCCCTTCTCGAAAGGCTGAAATGGTTCAGTCCACCCCAGCCAGCCCCTCCCTTTCGGAGCTCCTCTGTTATTCACCTGCGTGTGCGCGTGTGCGCGTGCGCGTGCCTTGGAGAGACTTTTCTCTTGCTTTTGGCCACCAAATACGAACATCATCCATCCAGATCAGAGTTCCCTGAGTGAGAGAATTTCTCCCCCTTGGGGAATTTGGAAAAACGAAACAAAAACCCATATGCCCAAATCTTGCTAGAGGGTGAAGAAACAATGATCTTGGAGTCAGCTCAATAAGTTCTCAAAGCTTGAAATCCTTGAAATCTCTTCCCGGGTTTTATGCCTACATGGGTGAAAGGTACTGGTTAGTAGTAACAGAGTTGGAGGCAGGGGTGAAATCCAGCAGGTTCTGGAGAACCGGTAGCGGAAATGTTGAGGAGTTCAGAGAACAGCAAATACCACCTCTGGCTGGCCCCAGAGTGGGGTGGGAATGGAGGTTTTGCAGTATCCTTCCCCCCAGGAGTGGGGAGGGAATGGGGATTTTGCAGTATCCTTCCCCTGGAGTGGGGTGGGAATGGAGATTTTGCAATATCCTTCCCCCCAGGAGTGGGGAGGGAATGGGGATTTTGCAGTACCCTTCCTCTGGAGTGGGGAGGGAATGGAAGTTTTGCAGTATCCTTCCCCTGCCACGCCCACCAAGCCACACCACGCCCACTAAGCCACACCCACAGAACCGGTAGTAAAATAATTTGGATTTCACCACTGGTTGGAAGAGACCTTGGAGGTCATTTAGTCCAACCCCCTTCTCATGCAGGAGGCCTATCCTAGGGATTCGAACTGCCGACCTTCCTGATCGACGAGGATGAATAAATTCATGAGACGTATCCTTCAGGAACAGCCATAGAACAAGCCTCTCTATGGAATTGCAAACGTTTTCAGTTTTAATTTCTGCAAAAATGGAGTTGCCTTGAGATCCTTTAACCATGATGGCGAACCTACGGCACGCATGCCGGAAGTGGCACACAGAGCCATTTTTTTCTGGGCATGCGAGCTGCCGCTCAACTCACCAGCAGCTGCGCATGCACTCGCGCTCCAGCTGGTGTTCGGGCCTCCGGTGTGCACGCCTGCAATTCAGTTGACCCAGCTGGTCTTCGGAGCTCTCCTGCGCATGCGCGCGGATGTACGCGAGAGTACTGGTGCGCAAGTGCATGCATGCACAGATTGTGTTCGCACGTGTGCATTGCGTGCCTGAAAAGCACATGCATGCAGAGACTGTGCAATTGTGCATGCAGCGCACGGGGGAGGAACTGCGCATTAGTGTGGACGGCACGCATGCATGCAAAGTGCGCGAAGCACATACCTGTTCAGCACTCAGTGAGTAAAAGGTTCACCACCAGTGTCCTATAACTAAACTCCTGAGCTGCTTCTGGGCATCATGGCTGAAAAAAAACAAATAGCATCAAAAATGGCCACCAGCCTGAGAATGGAAACATGCCACGGTTGTGTTGGCCACGATTTACAGAATTTATTCAACTGTACACATTGGTCACGGTCTTTATGACACTGAGAGATACCATCCACAAACAACTTATCCTGGGTGGTGTTCACCAACAGAGGGAACCAGACTTAATACGTTGCCCGTGTGCCCATGTTCAGGCCTACATTGTGGTGATTAGGGAAGCAGGTTGCACCGACGTCTCCATCTCTTCTCCCTTGTTGTGTTGGTGGGCTGCCATCCAGCAACTTTGCTTTAAAGTGACTTGTGATCTTGCACTTGGTTGCTGTGGCCAGCTGGCACACCCTTTTGCTGATAAAATCACTCAGATCCAGTACAGTCTTGTCTCCACATGGCAGAGTCTTGATGGCAACTAGAGTCTCCTTTTATTGCATTACAGAACAGAACAGAACAACAGAACAGAACAGAATTCTTTATTTATAAGAGCCTTGGTGGCGCAGCAGACTAAAGTGCTGTTAACTAGCATCAGCTACCTGCAATTACTGCAAGTTCGAATCTCACCAGGCTCAGGGTTGACTCAGCCTTCCATCCTTCCGAGGTAGGTAAAATGAGGACCCGGTTTGTGGGGGCAATAAGCTGACTTTGTATAAAAAAGAACACCGCTTGGGGGGGGCGGGGGGCGAAAGCCCTACTAAGCAGGTATATACAAAAGTATGAAGGCTATTGCTTAACGCATTGTAAGCCGCCCTGAGTCTCCGGAGAAGGGCGGCATACAAATTGAACTAATACAATAAATAAATAAAATAAATTTATTGGCCAAGTGTGATTGGACCCACAAGGAATTTGTCTTTGGTGCATACGCTCTCGATGTACATAAAAAGAAAAGATACATTCGTCAAGAAACATAAGGTGCAACACTTATTGATAGTCGTGGGGTACAAATGATCAATCGAATCGTACTAGGAAACAATATAAATCGTAAGGATGCAAGCAACAAAGTGACAGTCGTGCAGTCCTAAGTGGGAGGAGATGGGTGGTGGGAACGATGAGAAGATTAATAGTAGTGCAGACTTAGTGAATAGTTTGACTGTTGAGGGAATTATTTGTTTAGCAGAGTGATGGCGTTCGGGGAAAAAAAACTGTCCTTGTGTCTAGTTGTTGTTTTAGTGTGCAGGGCTCTATAGCGTCGTTTTGAGGGTAGTTATCTGGGACTCCCTTGGTCTGTGATTTTTATGAGAAAAACAATGGGCATAATGTCTTGTTTCTCCTATTACTTGTTCTGCCTGGCCTGGTTCTTGAGGGAGCACCTGGAGAAGGGGAGGAAGACTCGGCTCATTGTGGCTTTTTCTTGCCATGACTGTGGTTAAGCGGCTAGGATGTCCTCACATGTCCCCAGGGCCTAGGCTATTAACGTGCCACTATTGTTTATTATACTTGTTCTGTTGGTTTTAATCCTCTTGTTTGCTGCCTTAATGACCGCTTGGGATTTGGTTGGACATCAGCATTACTTCATGCGAAAGTAACCAACCAGCAGCCTCAAAAATAGAGGGGTTCAACAGTGTTGGATAACTATCCAACCAGGGGTGGGCTTAAAACTTTTTAGCGAGGGGTTCTCTGCCTGGTTGCTGGGTGGGCATGGCCATGTTGGGCATGGCGTAGTGGGACTCCTGCACCTTGGGGTGCGGGGGCGTTTTTTTTTTTTTTGATTTATATGCCGCCCTTCTCCAGAGACTCAGGGCGGTTTACAATGCGCTAAGCAATAGCCTTCATACTTTTGTATATTTATACAAAGTCAGCTTATTGCCCCCACAAACTGGGTCCTCAATTTACCTACCTTAGAAAGGATAGAAGGCTGAGTCAACCTTGAGCCTGGTGAGATTCGAACCTGCAATAATTGCAGGCAGCTGGTATTAATAACAGGGTGCTTTAAACCACTGTACTACCAAGGCTCTTTTTTTTGCCCTCCCCGGGCTCTGGAGGCTTTCTTTGAGCCTCCAGGAGAGTGAAAATGGCCTCCCCAGGCTCCGGAGGCACCTCTGGAGGCTAGAAACGGACCTGTTTCCAGCCTTCCTAAACTTCCGGTAGGCCTGGTTTTCGCCCTCCCCAAGCCTCTGCGTGCCCCCTGCACTTACCTGAATCCAAAACGGGCCACATGGGGACTCCTGAGAGGGGCGGGGCGGGGCCAGCCAGGAGTGGGATTTGGAGGTTCTCTGAACTGCACCGAATCTTAGCCAGAGGTTCTCCCGAATCCCTGTGAACCCCCAGCAGCCCCACCCCTGCACCCAACCTCCCCTTTCAGCACCCAGAAGAAGTGGATAATTGGACCACTTCTAGTTCTGGGTTCAGGAAAGAACGGGCCTGTGGCTCTCCTGAATGTACAGTGTTTGCTTGTTTGTTATTTTATCGAGTTATACAGCCGCTCATCTTACAACCGTGACTCTGGGCGGTGCACACGGGATTAAAACCAACAAAACAAGCGTAATAAACAATAGTGGGAGAATAATAGCATAGGGGCACCCGAGGACAACCTATCTCGTATCGCATAACAGGCACGCATGCCAAGAAAAAGCCACAATGACGAGCTCACCCAACCTGCAGGTCCACGTCAGAGGGAACAGCCAGGTTTCCAAGGACTTATGAAATGCCACCAGCTTAAGGACAAATGTACCTTAGGGTGTGTGCGCGTGTCAGGTTCATGTGATGTGACCGAGAAAGCCCGCTTCGTGGATCTTGGCAGATGGGATCTGGAGCATGCTCACCCTGCTGAGTCACACACGTGGAGAAAGCGGTTCTGCCAATAATTTGGCCCTGTGCCATCGATGCGTTTTATAGGAGATGACCACTGCCTTGAATTGCACCCAGCAGCTGCAGGTAACTAGCAATGGTGCAATATGAGATACTGAGATGCACCCATAACTATCTCCGCTGTCAAATTCTGGACCTGTTGCAGCTTCTAGAGAAGTGGTGGTGAACCTTTTACTCACCGAATGCCAAACATGTATGTGCTTTGCGCTCTTCACACATGCATGTACCATCTGCGCTAACACATGGCTCCTCCCCATGCGCTGTGTGCACAACCGCACCATCTGCGCATGGTTTCGTGTGCACCCAAATGCTGTGCGTGCAACCACACCATCTACACATATGCAAGCTTTTGCACGCACCTCCATGCACTGCGTGCGCAATCGCACAATCTGCGCAGGCATGTGCTTTTCACGTGCGCAATGCACATGCATGAACACCATCTGCATGCGTGTGCTGCGGACCAGTACTCTCGCACGCCTGCATAAATGCATGCGCATGCCCGGGAGAGCTCTAAAAACCAGCTGGGTCCCCTGAATTGCGCACATGCGCACCGGAGACCCGAACACCAGCTGGGGCGCGTGCCACATGCACAGCTGCAAGTGAGTTGGGCGACAGCTCACGTGCCTGGAAAAAGCTTCCTGCCTCCCGCCTCCTTTGTCAATGGGCCATTAAGGCCTGAGCCAAGCTCACTCATTCCCCCCACCTTTGTCAATGGACCATCATCTGCAACACAATAGGACCCATCTAGCAACAGAAACTCACCACATGGCACCTGGGAAGATTACATCAGCCAGCAAGGCTAGCTAAAACCCTCCACCCCCTGGGAGTCTGACAACCAATCAGGATACTCTTCCTGTGCCCCAGGAAGTTCAAAGCTCAGAGAGGACATAAAACCAAGGCACGCTCAGCATCTTGCCCCCCCCCTTTTCTGTTCAGGAACTCAAACCACGTGATCCTGTCCACCATTAAACCATCTTTCCAAGCAGTCTCCGTGTTTCCACCGTCCTTTTCCCCACTTGGAACTGAACCCAGGTGGATATTTCTTCCAACGGTCCCTCAAAGGAGCAGGGTCATGACTTGTTGGGGGGGGGCGTTTGTCCTTCTGGACTCCTATTTGAATGGACCCCAACTGACTTCAGGGCAGTTTCTCCTGTTTTCCAACTGGGGGCGCTTCATGACTTATTTGCTTACAGTGAAATCTTGCCCCAAAGGTGCTTTTTCAAGAGGGAACTGGAGTCTGGACTTTCTGGTTTTTCTGGGGAGACGTTTTACTTCTCATCCAAGAAGCTTCTTCGGTTGAAGAAGTTGAAACCGAAGAAGCTTCGTGGAGGAGAAGCGAAACGTCTCCCCTGAAAAACCAGAAAGTCCAGCTGCCTCTTGAAAAAGCACCTTTGGGACAACCATGACCTGGATGACTGAGAATCTCCATAGACGGTGAAATTTTTGCCTTCTACCACCTGATTAGATTACTGCGGTCTCTGCGTGGCGCTGCCCTTGAACGCTTCTGGGAAACTGCAGCTAGTCCAGAACACAGCAAGCCATGTGCTCCTTAGCTCTTGGCCTTGAGAGCACATAACACCACTTCTGTGCATTCTACACCATGTGGGTTTTGGTTATGCAATTTAAGGTGCCGAAATTGACCTACGGTCAGTCTTTGACTTACGACCAGTGGTGAAACGCATTTTTTTTTTACGACCGGTTCTGTGGGTTGGCTTTGTGGGTGTGGCGGGCAAAGGATACTGCAAAATCTCCATTCCTTCCCTACTCCAGAGGAAGGATATTGCAAAATCTCCATTCCTTCCCTACTCCAGGGGAAGGATATTGCAAAATCTCCATTCCCTCCTCACTCTTGGGAAAAGGATATTGTAAAATCCCCATTCCTTCCCCACTCCAGGGGTGAGGATACTGCAAAATCCCCATTCCCACCTCACTCCAGGGGAAGGATATTGCAAAATCTCCATTCCCAAACACTCCAGGGGAAGGCTATGGCAAAATCTCCATTCCTTCCCTACTCCAGGGGAAGGATATTGCAAAATCCCCATTCCTTCCCCACTCCAGGGGTGAGGATACCGCAAAATCCCCATTCCCACCTCACTCCAGGGGAAGGATATTGCAAAATCTCCATTCTCACCCCACACCGGGGACAGCCAGAGGTGGTATTTGCCGGTTCTCCGAAATTACTCAAATTTTCTGCTACCAGTTCTCCAGAACCTGTCAGAACCTGCTGGATTTCACCTCTGATCTGAGGATGTCCTCCTTCTCTAAAAGCAGGGTCATTTTTAATTTTTAAACTTTTTTTGTTGTTTTTATTTTCATTTCTAGGGTTTTGCGACATGATCCCTTAATCATACCATGGATATTTTGCATTTTTGTTCTAATATACAACAGAAGCCAGCAAGCATTGTTAGGTTGTGCTTAAAAGAAGGGGGAATAAATTCACATTGCCAACCCCCCCCCCCCAAATCCAGAGGACAAAACAGGAAATCCCAGCTCTCTTTTGGGCTGCAGCTTGGCCTACTCTGCACCATTCATTCCTCTGCAGCTAAAAATGTGGTGATGGGAGGCTGCGCCATCAAAACACAGGTAGTCCTTGACTTATGACCACAATTCAGCCCCAAATTTCCATGGCTAAGCAAGGCCATTGTTCAGTGAGTTTTCCCCTTTTGCCACAGTTGTTAACCGAACCATTGTGGCTAAGTGGTGGTTTTCCAAATAGTTATTACACAATCCCTGGCACAGTGCAATTGTCATAAATCACGCCGTAGCCAAATTTGGATCATGTGAATATCACGGGGATACCGCCACAGTCGTTAAGTGTGAACGCCGGTCATAAAAGTCCCTGTTTTCAGTGCCGTTGTAACTTCAAACAGTCACTAAATGAATGGTTGAGGATCTGGGACGCGGTGGCTCAGTAGCTAAGACGCTGAGCTTGTCGATCAAAAGGTTGGCAGTTCAGCGGTTCGAATCCCTAGTGCCGTGTAACGGGGTGATCTCCTGTTACTTGTCCCAGCTTCTGCCAACCTAGCAGTTCGAAAGCAGGTAAAAAATGCAAGTCAAAAAATAGGGACCACCTTTGGTGGGAAGGTAACAGCGTTCCGTGGTGCCTTTGCCGTTTAGTCATGGCGGCCACATGACCACGGAGACGTCTTCGGACAGCGCTGGCTCTTCGGCTTTGAAACGGAGATGAGCACCGCCCCCTAAAGTCGGGAACGACTAGCACATATGTGAGGGGAACCTTTACCTTTAAGTTGAGGACTAGTAAATTGTTTGCTGGTTGGGGGATTCTGGGAATTAAAGTCGGCACGTCTTAAAATGGCCAAGTTGAGGAACTGCTCAACTCTGGGTAGCCGTCTCTGTAATAGCTGCTTTGATGACTGGATGTTGACAATAATTATGACATCTCGCAGCCTTTGATCCCAGAACATTTGTGTGTCCTTGACTTTTTACATCCTGCTCATCTGCCCCGCCTTTCCTTCCAGGATAATGAAAGGGAAGGATGCACAGTCTCCTTGGCGACAGGGACCTGGCAGGAGGAGGTCAGAAAAGTCAAGATGGAAGCCTCAATTGCCCCCTCCCCTCCCACGGGACCTTGTTCCTGGGAAGAGGGACAGAATCGAATCAAGACCTCACCGTCTTCCTTCCGAAGGGATCAGAAGACGAAGGTCTTCCCTGAAAGTCCCAAAGGTGCTTTTTCAGGAGGCAGCTGGACTTTCTTGGTTTTTCTTTTTGAAGACGTTTCGCTTCTCATCCCAGGAGCTTCTTCAGTTCTGACACGATGGTGGAGAATGAAAGGATTTATATTCCTTGCAGACCGCTGGTCATTTGCATCCTTTGAGAGGGTCTTTGAAGCACAGGTGACCCCGAGGACACAGATAAACCTCCAGGTGCTTCAAGGACCCTCTAAAACAGGGGTCTCCAACCTTGGCAAAGCTGGCTGGGGAATTCTGGGAGCTGAAATCCACAAAGTTGCCAAGGTTGGAGACCCCTGCTCTAAAAGGAATGCAAATGACCAGCTGTCTGCAAGGAATATAAACCCTTCCATTCCCCACCATCATGTCAGAACTGAAGTAGCTTCTTCCATGAGAAGTGAAACATCTTCAAAAAAGAAAAAAAAAACAACAACCAAGAAAGTCCAGTTTCCTCCTGAAAAAGCACCTTTGGGACAACCCTGACCTGGAGGACGGACAATCTCTACAGTTTCCCCTGAAACCATCCCGGCCAGGTAAATCAACCGAGGTTTAAAAACAAACAAACAATAGACCTACATTTAAAACCGGGTTTAAAACAGCAGCACCAAAGAAGCCAGCTCCAACTCAAGAGAAGTGGGAGTTGGTGGGTGGGTCCTGGAGCCCAGCTCAGTCTCTTAACTAGGGAAGAGAGACTGGCTGAGCTGGACCGGGATGGGGGGCAGGCGAAGGTCCCAGGAGGGCTCCCTGAAAAAGAACTAGGGGAGGAGAAAATCCGAATCCGGCAGCCCCCCCCCCAAAAGGCCTCTAGCTCCCGGGAACAGCCCCATCCATCCCGCCTGGGACGTTGTGTGTGTGGGGGGTCACCTCTTCTCCCCCTTCAGGACCCCGTGTAGCGGGTTTCTCATCTCTAACCCCCCCCCCCCCAAAAAAAAATCCGGGAGAGAAAGCCGCTTTGCTTTTCTCTCGCTCTGGCTGGACGGAGACCCCCCACGGCTCTCCCCCTTCTCTCTCCCATCGCCAGGCCTTTGCAGCCCCCGCGGATCGGGAAGGCACGAGGGGTGACTCGACCTCGGGGGTGGGGGGACTCCCGGGAAGAGGCGAGCCCTTCCAGCTCCGTCGGGCCGAGGCAGCAGAACCCTAGTCTGGCCGCATTGCGGGAGAACCAAGGGCTGGGCGAGGACAACTGGCCTTTGAGCTTGGGGCGCTTGGCCGGAGAAGAAACCCTTGCCACTGTCGTGTGTGTGTGTGTGTGTGTGTGTGCGCGCGCGCGCGCGCTTGTGCATGTTGGGGGAGGGGGGGGCGCGCCACCGGCTCTCGCTCCCGCTTTAAGGTGGCTCCGGATCTTTCCGCGCCCCGCCCGGGTGGGGAAGCCGCCGCAGCAGCCGAGGGGGGCGGACTCCGACCGTCTCTCTTCTCTCCTCCCCCCACCCCCACCGTCAACGCCTTGGCCGTGCGCTCATTGGCCGAGCCCTGCAGTTTGAATCTTGCCCCGCCCTCCCTGCGAGGGAGGCTGACACCCGCCTTTGGGGGGGGGTCTTTGGTGTGTGTGTGTGTGTGTGTGTGTGTGTGTGTGTGTGTGTGTGTGTGTGTGTGTGTGTGTAACGCAGTCGCGGCTTCGCTTCTGCGACTCGGGCCACCTCGTCTCGCTTTTTACGCCTCCCAGCCAATCTAAGCGGCGGAAGGGGGGGGGGGAGGGAGGCTGAGGGGGGTGTGTGTTTCTGGATCCCCGCCCCGCTCAGGTCGTCTCCGTTTATGAAATAGGCTCCGTCGGTGAGCGGATCGGCCGCGCTTGCCGCCTTTGCGCTGGCGCTCCGGGTGTGAGCGCAGGTAGGAGCTCCGCTGCAGCTGGACGGTGGTGCAAATAAATAAATAAAATAAAATAAAAAAATCCAGAGCTTTAAAACTCTGGATTTTGCTAAAATCCAAAAGGTTGGTTGATTCTCAGAGAAACAAAAACCAAAAAACCCGGGCTATAAAGTAACAGTAACAGAGTTGGAAGGGACCTTGGAGGTCATCTAGTCCAGCCCCCTGCTCACGCAGGAGACCTATGCTAGGGATTCGAACTGCCGCCACTGAGCCACCTAACCAGGGCTTTCCAGGTCGCCCTGGACTTAACAACAGTTCGTGTAGTGACCATTGGACGTCACAACTTCATTGAAAAAAAAAAGGGACCTCTGACCGCTTTTCACGTTGACCCCCGTTGCGTTGTCGTCGTGATCAAAATTCAGATGCTTGACATCTGACTCATACTTACGACAGTTGCAGTGTCCTGAGAGGAGGTCATGCGAGATCACCTTTTCGGAACCATGGATGCTTTCTCTTCTAACTTCCTAACTACAAGAGATGCTAAGCAACGCTACTCGTTGTGTTTACTAATTCCATTGCAACTTCTGGGGCTCGATTTCAGTGTTTTTTGTTTATAAATTCAAGAGCTTTAGCAAGTAATGTTTTAAAAAAATGGTTTAGGGACAACGGAATCTAGAAGAGTAAGATGATGGGGAAAAACTTTTTGCTCAGAGGTATGTTGTTGTTAGTTGCGAAGTCATGACCCATCGGGACCCCATGGACAACGTTCCTCCACGCCTTCCTGTCCTCTACCATCCTCTGGAGTCCATTTAAGCTCACACCGACTGCTTCAGTGACTCCATCCAGCCACCTCGTTCTCTGCCGTCCCCTTCTTCTTTTGCCCTCGATCTTTCCCAGCATTAGGCTCTTCTCCAGTGAGTCCTTCCTTCTCATTAGGTGGCCAAAATATTTGAGTTTCATTTTCAGGATCTGGCCTTCTAAAGAGCAGTCAGGGTTGATCTCCTCTAGGACTGACTGGTTGGATCGCCTTGCAGTCCAAGGGACTCGCAGGCGTCTTCTCCAGCACCAGAGTTCAAAGGCCTCAATTCTTTGGCGCTCAGCCTTCCTTATGGTCCAACTTTCACAGCCAGACATTGCAACTTGGAACACCATAGCCTTGACTATACGCACTGTTGTTGGCAGGGCGATGTATGTAATATATGTGAGATACGTGGTTTTCTTCTAAAAAGCATAAGCAAGGGAAGTAGAAATAGCGTATAAACTTGAGCCGCCTTTCCTAGGGTAGGTTTAAAATTAAAAGAGACCCATCCTATTCCAAGGACAGATTCTTTCCAGAAGAGGTGATGGGCTTGGAGGTCCGATGGAGGCAGGAACAACCATTGGAAACAGCAAAAGGCTTTTCTTTGATCTTAAAAAAATGATTGTCATGGGCCCTGGAATAATGATAAGAAACAGCAGCAGTTATTCTGGATTGGTGCAGAACAGAGACCACGCTTCCAAGAACTGAAATACAAAGCAGGAAGTTTCTGCTTTAATATTTTTTTTTCTTCCCCTTGTGCATTCGGTTCTTGTTATTCTGCCTGCTCAAAATCTGCATGAACCGAGGCCTCCCCTAATTTTCTCCCAGCAATGACAAAACAGAGAGCTTGTAACAATGTGGGATTTGTTAAGACTTAACTGAGCTCTGGTAGAACTTTACTACATGGCAAAGGTTTCCTCCAACTTACCATGAAATGAACAGTTTCTGTACGGATCTCCTATGGTATTTCCCTGGTATTATGGTTCATTGTCCAGTCAACCCGATGTTCAGACTGAATTTTTATCCAGCTATGGAGTCCTTCCCAAGGACCTGGGATAGCAGATGTTGATATCTGGTGGTGTTAAAGGTACGGTCTTGGGATGCCAGCTGTTCAACCTGCCTTTCGCCATTGGTTGCTGGTGATTTTGTCATTGCTGATGGTGTTCAATTGGTGCTCCAGATGTTTTGGGATACCATCCGAGGCATCTGTTTCTATTGGTGCTACCTTTGCTTTCTTTGCCCCAATCATTTTGTTTCTATTTGCAGGTCTTTGCAATTTTGTGATTTTTCTCCTGTTCTTCCTCTTCTATTGTTGTTGCTGTTATTCTCCCTTCAGGTCTTAGAAAACTCCAGTCTATCAACGGACGCTTCCCCTAAATTTATTCCAGCAATATGAGCCTATTAGCAGTAATGACACATTTTTCTTAAACGTACTATAAGTGGGATCCCACATCCCTGTCTCTTACTGAAATTGTGTGCTTAGGAGTAAGATTCTGTAAGATCTCAGCAGGACTTGGTTCTGTGCAAACTTGCCTATGATCAGGAGAAAGAAAAAAGAAAGAAAGAAAGAGAAAGAAAGAAAGAAATTAGAGAGAGAAAAGAAAGAAAAGAAAAGAAAAGAAAGAAGAAAGGAGAGGGGACAGACAAAAAGGATGGAAAGAAGAAGGACAGAAAGGAAAGGAAGGAAAGAAAGAAAAAGAAAGAAAAATGGAAGAGAAAAGAAAGAAAGGAAAGAGAAAAGAAGAAAGGGAGGACAGACAAAGAGGATGGAAAGAAGAAAGACAGAAAGAAAAAGAAAAAAAATGAAAGAGAAATGAAAGAAAAAAAGAAAAAAGGGAGGGAGAGACAAAGGATGGAAAGAAGAAAGGAAGGAAAGGAAGAAAAGAGAAGAGGGA
>WNWU01000049.1:10503964-10530393 GCA_012654045.1 Ptyas mucosa | reverse complement strand
GAAAGGAAGAAAGGTTGGAGGGACAAGGATGGAAAGAAGAAAGGAAGAAAAGAGAAAGAAAGAAGAAAAAAAGGGAGGGAGGGGGAAAGGAGAGGAAAGGTAAGGAAGGAAAGAAGGAAGACGAGGGAAAAAAGAAAAGGAAGAAAAGACAAACGACAGAAAGAAAGGAAGGAAGAGAGGAATGAAAGAAGACCAAAAAAAAAGAAAGAAAAAGAAGAAAGGGAAGATTTGCATCTCTCCCCAGATGCCTCTCTTCCAATATTCCCGGGAAATTAACCTTTGCTCACTCCGTGTGGGAGTTCCCCTCTGGCCAAGGGAGACTTTCCGAAGGGCAAGGAGTGGCATGGAAAAGATAGAGGGTTCCTCTCTGGGCCGTAATTAAAGAAGCCGCTTTGTCTGCTTTCCTTCCCCCCCCCTCCCGCCTTCCTTTGAAACGGCCTTCTTTAATCTCGCTCTGATCTATTTCTGGACGGAAACCATGGTCATGGCGCCCGGCCTGCAAAGCAGAAGGGAGAACCCGTTTCCTGCAGTTCAAGACTTGCAGCCTGAGCCTCGGGGCATCTCCTTTTGAATTCTGGACGGTGTCCTACTTACTTCTTACTTAAGGGCGTATCATCTCCACGTGGAGCCAAGGAAGCATCTGGAGGTTGCTCCCATTTAGAAGGAAACAAACATGGCTTAGTCCAGGATTGGGTAATTCATTTAACCCAAGGGACCACATGCGAAACTGGGATTGTTGTAGCGGGCCGGACCGATAGGCCTGTGAACATGTGTAGGCATGCATGCACCCACATCAGGGGTGGAGTGCTTTGAAGTCTGCTACCCGTTCGCTTTGCTTTGCGGGTGCATGCACGGTGCGTGCCAAACACACGCTTTGCGAGCATGCACACCGCAGGCGCTACCGCGCAGCACTGAAAAAGGAGGCTTTAAGAAGGCTTTCCTGAGTCTGCAAAGGGGGAAAGCAGCTGCGCCGCACAATTTAAATTCGCTAGAAAGCAGGGTTTCCTGCTTTCTAGCAAATACAAATCGTGCGGCACAGCTGATCGTTGCACAGCTGATCATTGGAAATGGCGGTTCGCCCGAACCGGTAGCATTTTTTCCTATCGGTTCAGGCGAATTGTTCCAAACTGGTAGCATTTCACCCCTGACCCACATACTAAAATTGGGGGGGTGGGAATTGCCTTCAAAACCAAAGCAATCCACACTGGCTGGAAAGAGACAGCCAAAGGGCTGGACGTGGCTCAGGGCTGTAAAAAACCCAGATCAGGCTTAATCCATGGGTTACATTTCAAAGAGTGCTCCAAACTGACGGATCTTCCAAAATTAAATGGGGGAGCGGGAGGAGGAGATCATCACTGCCCGGCCCACCAGGACAGAAAGGCTGGGTGTGCTGAGTCCAGGGGTGGGCTTCAAAAATTTTGAAATCCATTCCCACCCCACTCCAGGGGAAGGTTACTGCAAAATCCCCATTTCCTCCCAATTAGCTGGGACTTGGCAGGGAGAGAATAGATGGGGGCGGGGCCAGTCGGAATTTTTACTACCGGTTCTCCGAACTACTCAAAATTTCCGCTACCGGTTTGTCAGAACTGGCCAGAACCTGCTGAAACCCACCTCTGGTAGATGCGGCAGTCTGTATATACATTAAGAGCAGCAGGAAGGAAGGAGATTTCCATAAAAGCTTGGAAGCCCTTGCCAAGGGTCTTCAGAGCTGCACCATCTCAGTTATTGGAGTCCGAGGGGTCTTTGGTGCTCTCCGAGCTTTGTTGTTTTCCTGCAGATGTTTCATCGCCCAAACTAGGTAACAGTATCAGAGCAACCAAGCTCAGAAAGCATCAAGGACCCCTCATTTCAACCCTGAGCTCCAAATATTCTCCTTTACTGAGAACTACCACTTAAGAGACTTTCCTGAGACCAGCTTAGTTGTACATTGAACAGCTTTTTGGAAAGGGTGTTGAGGAATCCGAGCCTTTAGACCAGGGGTGAAATCCAGCACGTTCTGGCGAACCGGTAGCGGAAATTTTAAGTAGTTCGGAGAACTGGTAAATACCAACTCTGGCTGGCCCCAGAGTGGGGTGGGAATGGGGATTTTGCAGTTCACAGTTCAGAGGCCTCAATTCTTTGGCGCTCAGCTTTCCTTATGGTCCAACTTTCACAGCCAGACATTGCAACTGGGAAAACCATAGTTGTGACTATATGCTCTTTTGTTGGCAGGGGGATGTCTCTGCTTTTTAGTATGCTGTCTAGATTTGCCATAGTTTTCCACCCCAGGAGCAAGCGTCTTTTAATTTCTTGGCTGCAGTCCCCATCTGTGGTGATCATGGATCCCAGGAAAATAAAATCTGTCACTACCTCCATTTCTTCCCCATCTATTTGCCATGAATTGAGAGGGGCGGGTACCATGATCTTAGCTTTCTTAATGATGAGTTTCAAGCCAGCTTTTGCACTCTCCCCCTTCACCCGCGTCAAAAGGCTCTTTAGTTCCTCTTCACTTTCTTTTTTTTTTCTTAAAATTTTTTTTGAAATTTTTGAAATTTTGAAGGATAGGAATTATGAACCATTTGCCCAAAGACAAAAAACTATGACAAGAGCCTTGGTGGCGCAGTGGACTAAACTATTGCTGTTAAAGTAGTTTAATTGCTGCCTGCAATTACTGTGAGTTCAATTCTCACCAGACTCAAGGTTGACTCAGCCTTCCATCCTTTCGAGGTAGGTAAAATGAGGACCCGGTTTATAGGGGCAATAAGCTGACTTTGTATAAAAAAAGAACACCGCTTTTGGGGGGGGGGGCAAAAAGCCCTACTAAGCAGGTATATACAAAAGTATGAAGGCTATTGCTTTATGCATTGTAAGCCGCCCTGAGTCTCCGGAGAAGGGCAGCATATATAAATCAAACTAATAAATAAATAATAAATAAATATTCCCAGCCCTGGCCCTCACCCCTGGCCTCCCAAGATGTTCTCCACCCTTTCAGCTTACCTTTGTGCCTTGCTTCATCCTTCGACAGATGGGCCTCCTTCCAAATCAAGCTTTGCATGGCGACCAACCACTGCTTAATTTTCTAAGAATGCTTGTGAGGCATTTAGTGGGAAAATGATGCCAGAGTTGGAGCAGGCATCTGGTTGGTGGCTCGGAGCATTTCCTTCCTTTGTCTTACCTCACAGCAACTTTCTACTCGATCCAAAAAAGTAAAACGCAGGTAAGCCCTTGACTTACAACCAGTATTGAGCCCAAAATTTCCCTTGCTAAGCGAGACGGTTGTTAAGTGAGTTCTGCCCCATTTTACAACCTGTCCTGCCACACTTGTTAAGTAAATCACTGGTTGATAAGTTAGTAACATAGCAGTTTTAAGCAGGGGTGAAATCTACTTACTTTCCTTACCAGTTCAGAAGCGCACATGCCCCGCGTCATGTGCCTGCACACACCTGTTCATGCGCAAAACCTGCGCATGTGCAGAAGGTAAAAAAACATTACTTCCTGGTTAAAACCAGGAAATAATGACACCCAGGCAGCGATCGCTACCGGATCGCCGAACCACAGGAAAAAATCGCTACCGGATCAGGCAATCCGATCCGATCCGGGAGCATTTCACCCCTGGTTTTAAGTGAATCTGGCTTCCCCATTGCTTGTCAGAAGGTCGCAAAAACATTAATAATAATAGATAAGGAAGAAACAAGATTATTTTCCAATATGCAACTACTTCACCTGACTGCTAGTTCAGAAGATCAGCGGATCAAATCTCACCGGCTCAAGGTTGACTCAGCCTTCCATCCTTCCGAGGTGGGTAAAATGAGGATCCAGATTGTTGGGGGCAATATGCTTTTTAGTATACTGTCTTTGGTGTAAGCCGCCCAGAGTCCCCGGAGAGTGAGGGGCACAGAAATATGACTAATAAAATAAAATATGGGATATGTTTTATCAATGGTTAGACAAAAGGGGTGGAAATTAGAGGATGAAAGATTATATATATATATATATATATATATATATATATATATATATATATATAGGTAAATGATGTAAGAATTTTATTATATACAAGCAAACAGTATTATTATTGTTATTATGATTCTCATTACTAATATCTTATTAATATCTTGTATAAGTAAATTGACCCAGACAATACATTGTTTAATAAGCATTTATGTATTTTAAAGAAGAAAAAAAAACGTATAAATACATTTTTTTAAAAAAAGGTCGCAAAAAGGGATCACATGACCCTTGGGCACCGCAACCATCATAAATATGAGTCAGTTGCCAAGCATCTGAATTTTGGTCACGGATGCTGCGACAGTCAAAAGTGTGAAGAACACTCATAAGTCCCTTTTTTCCCCCCCCGGTGTCGTCATAACTTAGAAGGGTCACTAAATGAGCTGTCGTAAGTGGAGAACTACCTGCAAAAAGAAGCTTTAAAAAAAAAATCTACGCGCAGGCCACTTTGACCGCCAGCAGCCCATAGCCTAGCTCCAATTCCCAACCATCTTATTTCAGTGATCCTGTGGGAAGATCAACGCATTTTTACAGTTTCTATTGTTATTGCAGATTTGCTGAGCTATTTCTCAATAGATGCAATCTTCCCTTCTGCCTATTACCCCGACCTAGAGAAAAACAGCAAGGGGCTTAATTAGGCCATTAGAGCATTGGGAAAGGAAAACAACTAGAGCAAATACATTTCAACGCATTTATAGCCGTGGAGATATGAATCGCCCCGATGGATTTCTACTTCCTTCATCTGAACTGGCAAATTCGGCTGGCAGAAGACCAAACAGGTGGGCAGGCCTTCAGGTTCTCTTCTTGAGAGTTGCACCAAGTGATACGGGAGGCCTCTGTTGGGGGTGGCTGGGTTGTTAAAGCCAAGATGTGTGTGTGTGTGTGTGTGTCACAACCACACAATTGAAGATACGCCCCTTTTTATGTGTCTTGCAGCCACCATCTTGATTTTCTGTACATTAAAAAAAAAATAGAACACTGTCATGGCTGCCATCTATCAATATAAGTAATTATGAGCTGGAATAGACATGGCAACAGGTCAGCCATTGAGGACTGTTTGGAAACTGAAACAGTCTTTGTTTGTACGGGGCCATAAGAGACAGTTTGTAGCCTGGGCGTGGCTTAGACTTGCTGAACTGATTATAAGAGTTGGTTTGGCCTCTTAATGGCTGCCTCTGTACAATATATTAGCCTCTGTATCTCTCTACTCTATAATGACTTGCTTCTAGGAATATTGCTTCTGTGTTCCTGATATTGTATGCTGAATTCTGCTGTATGGTATTGTATATAAAGAAAGTTTCTTATGTAGATGAATCCTGCAGAATTATTTAATTGTGTGTCTGGTTGTGTGTGCTGCAACAAACTCTGACACCATCTTGAGCTGTTTTGCCATACATACTTTGTATGGATATCCTAGCAGATCCAGATAATACCCGACATCTGATTTTTATGAAATCCAGGAGAAATAAAAGAGGAAATTTCTTGGTTCCAATGCAACAACCTTTATGAAGCCCTGCTATTTTCCTGGAGCTGATCCATGTTGTAAAAGATAAGGCATGCTGGAAAAGAAAGAAGAAAAAGGAGTTTTCCCTGTATGGACTGGCTTTCAAATAGCCTTGGATAGTACAGTGGTCTAAAGCCCTGTTATTAACATCAGCTGCCTGCAATTATTGCAGGTTCGAATCTCACCAAGGCTCAAGGTTGACTCAGCCTTCCATCCTTTCTAAGGTAGGTAAATTGAGGACCCGGTTTGTGGGGGCAATAAGCTGACTTTGTATAAATATACAAAAGTATGAAGGCTATTGCTTAGCGCATTGTAAGCCGCCCTGAGACTCCGGAGAAGGGCGGCATATAAATCAAATTTTTAAAAAATGCTTATTGAAGGACTTTAGCATCCAGAATTCCTCAGCCAGGGTGGGCTCTCCTGGGAATTTTGGAATCCGCATCTACAAAAAGAGTAGGGTATTTCCAACTTGGGAACTTGAAGATATGTTGACTTCAATTCCCACAACTACTGGTGGGAAATTCAAGGAACTGAAGCCCACACAGTGTTAGAAAAACACTGACAATCGAAGGACCACCTCTGGTCTGGGAAGGCTGGACTGTAGAAAAGACTCTTGAGGGGAAGGGTTTGAAGAAGAGAATTGGAGACACTGGATAATTCTGTTCTTAAAGCACCGGAAGATAAGACAAGTAACGATGGAAACTAGTCAAGGAGCGAAGCAACCTAGAACTAAGGAGAAATTTCCTAACAGTGAGAACAGTTAACCAGTGGAACAGAAGTTGTAGGTGCTCCATCACTTAAGACTTTTAAGAAGTGGGTGGACAGCCACTTGTCTGAATGGTATAGAACAGGAATGTCAAACTTGATTTCATTGAGGGCCACATCAGTGTTGTATTTGGCCTGGGGGGGCGCTTGGCCAGGGTGGACATGGCCAATTCAATGTCACTTGTTCAACTAACAGAAATTGGGGAAGACCATGTGAGGCCCACCTGGGCTCCATTTCCGCTGGCAGAGGCACCGCGGCCCAGTCCTTTGTTGTTTCCAGGGTGGGCCCGCGGGCCAGATCTAAGCACCCGGTGGGCCGGATCTGGCCTATGGGTTTTGAGTTTGACACTCCAAGTATAGAGGCTCCTGTTTGCGCAGGTGTTCTGCTCCAGCTACGGGTCCCAAGAAGTATAGCACACACACAGCTCCAAAAACTCCGTTTAATACAAACAGACCCCTTTCAAAATGCAGGCTTTAACCACAAATGTCCTTATCAGCCCGCTATGAATTACAGAGATTAAACAAAGTCCGACAAGGGTTGGCAATCAGCCCAGAAACCAAGTTGTAACAAAAAACTCACTCTCAAAATGCTCTGCATAGGACCACACGTTGTTTCCAGCAACATTTGCCAGCTGTGTGAGAACTTAACTAGGCTAAGGGAGTGGCCAATTAGCCCCAAGCCTTACTCTCGAGGAGACATCCTCCTCCTGAGTAGCCACTCCTGCCTTTTGGCAGCCCTGCGTGCTCGTGCGTTGAGAAGAGGCTCCTCCACGTCACTCTCTCCACTTGAAGGAGCCTCTGGAGGTTCTGAAGGCCCAGGCTGAGTCTCTGCCTCTGGCACCACATCCTCTTCAGCCTCCTCGCTGTCCGACGCGAGCACCGGCTGCACAGGCTGCTGGCGCGACACCACACCAGCCTCCTCCTCGTCGGGATCAGCCACAATCTGCGCAGGCCATTGGTGGGCCACAACAGCAGGGGGTTGAACTAGAAGACCTCCAAGGTCCCTTCCAACTCTGATATTCTGCTCCTCTGAAAAAGACGACTCAAAGCTGGTAAAGTAGGATTTTAAGTGTACCTATATGCACCGGCACTTCCTATGTCTTCCACTGGGTTGGGTCACTTTCAGACAAAATTGCAGGGCCTGCTTTTCAATGAGGTGAGCTCCGGTGGGAATATAACCTCAGTTTCTCCTTCTGCAAAAACTTGATGTGTCCTTGTTTGTCTCAGCCTTCGGAATGTCTGTCCCAAAGCAGCTGCTTTTGTACAGAATGGATAAGAGAAGAAAACCTTATTTGTGGACAATTTATCCCAGTGGTGGAATTCAAATTTTTTTTAATACCGGTTCCATGGGTGTGGCATGGTGGACGTGGTGTGACTTGGTGGGCATGGCCAGGGAAGGCTACTGCAAAACCTCCATTCCCACCCCACTCCAGGGGAAGGATATTGCAAAATCTCCATTCCCACCCCATTCTGGGGCCAGCCAGAGGTGGTATTTGCCGGTTCTTCGAACTCCTCAAAATTTCTGCTACTGGTTCTCCAGAACCTGTCAGAACCTGCTGGATTTCACCCCTGATTTATCTCCTCTGATTGTTATATCTGGATGCTGTCGATTCCAAGGATCAGAAGACCAATAGGTAATTCTGTGAATAAAAGCCTGGATAAATTTCCAGATCATTTAATTCTAGCATCGGAAAGGTGAGAGTGGAAAGTCTCATTGTCTGGAGGTGCCCTTAAAGGAAAAAGAGACGTCCTGAAAGGGAAAAAAATATGCCTCTATTTGGACAAATTAAGATGTTTTTCTTTACTCATTGAATGGAATGGGAGAGAAATGCCTCACAACGGAGTTTAAATAAATCTCTTGAGCGTCCTTTTCTTAGGAATTGGGCAGTTTCCTCTTCTCTTCCACCAGCATTTTGCCCTCCCTGGGCTCCAAAGGCTTTCCTCGAGCCTCTGGGAGTGTGAAAAAGGACTCCCCAGGCTCTGGAGGCCCTCTGGAGGCCAGAAACAGGCCTGTTTCCGGCCTTCCTGAACTTCCGGTAGGCCCGTTTTTCACCCTCCCTAAGCCCCCACGCGCACCCTGCACTTACCTCCATCCAAAACGGGCTGCGTGGGGACTCCTGGGAGGAGCAAGGTGAGGTGGGTGGGGCCAGCCAGGAGTGGAATTTGGTGGATTCTCCGAACTGCACAGAGCTAGAGGTTCTCCCGAACCCCCAGCGGCCCACCCCCTGCTTTCTTGACTGTATATTCCCTACTATCTGACAATGAACCTGTTTATTTAAAAGTGGTGGATTTTTGTTCCTCAGGCAGTGGGTGCAGTTTTGATGATTTAAAAAAAACAACAAAAACAGCTTGTCAGTGTCTGAGGGATATGTCTGCTGACAGTAGCTTCTAGTTTTTCTTTCTGAGTTGGGCGGGTGTGTTTGTGTGTTTTCCTCTCTCTGTCGGTTGTGCACAACTCTCTTAAAGCGTCAGTCGGCTAAACTCCCCAAATGCTTCACCTTTGGGCACTAAAAGCAGTCAGAAATGGGCACTAAAAGGAGTCAGTGGGGCTGCAACACGGTCCCGGGTGTTCTGGGGAGTGCAACATGGGATCTGGGAGACACGCAGAGCACTGCAAAGGTTCCTCCATTGTCTTCGGCGTAAGCTGTTTCCAAATGAGCAGGCCTTGGTTTTTCTGTGGGAACAAATACCTTTATCGCGAATCGGTGATGCAATACCCAGCAAGCTCTCGCAAGCAAACTCTTACTGACAGCTTCACGCTACGCTGGGCCAGGCCCAGCCATTTAGATTTTCGATGGGTCAAACGCTGGTCAGGGAAGAAAATTTGCAGCTTTTCCTGGAGCGAAAAATAGGAAGCAGTTGTTGGTTGTGAAATCGCCTTAACAGGGCGTGCTCTGGATACACACTGAGTCCCCCTCTCTCTCTCTCTTTCTCTCTTTCTCTCTCTTTCTCACTCTCTCTCTCTCACACACACGCACACAGTTGTAAGAAAAAAGAGCAGGCTATTTTTTATTTTTTATTTTACAAAGCCCAAGAAACATGAAATGGCACAAGACAAATGCCTATAAGGGCATCCATTGGGCAGTAGAAAAATTCCAGATGGTACCTATTTAATTTAATTTAATTAATTTAATTTAATTAATTCAATTTATATGCCGCCCCTCTCCGAAGACTCAGGGCGGCTCACAATACATTTTAAAAAATCATTATTAAAAACATTTAAAAATTAAAAACATTAAAAATATTAAAAATTCATTCACGCCATTCATGGCTGGATCTCGCCAGATCGCGAGAGCAAGATCAACAGCCCCGTTCATGCCGGAAAAGCCAGGTCTTCACCGCTTTCCGGAAGGCCAATAGGGTGGGGGTAGTCCGGATCTCAGGAGGTAACTGGTTCCAGAGAGCCGGGGCAGCCACAGAGAAGGCCCTCCCCCGCAGGCCCTCCAGCCGACATTGTTTAGCTGACGGGATCTGGAGGAGACCAACTCTGTGGGATCTTACCGGTCGCTGGGAGCTATGCGGTAGAAGGCGGTCTCGAAGATAACCTGGCCCTGAGCCATGTAGGGCTTTAAAGGTAATAATCAACAATTTATGCTTGTATGATTGAAGTCTCCCAACCCTGTAACTGATGATGGAGGGTTTAGATCAGGGTGTCAAACTCGACTTCATTGAGGGCCGCGTCAGGGTTGTGTTTAACCTCAGAGGCCTGGCTGGGCGTGGCCAGGCTGGGCGTGGCCAGCTTGATGTCACTTGTGTCGGAGGCTCCTGTGCTGGCTCGAGCGCTCTGCCAGCGAAAACAGGCTTCTGAGCTCTGTTTTTGGCTGGGACGGCCTCCTGCAACCCTCTGCCAGTGAAAATAGAACGGAGCTTGGGAGGGCCGCACGTGGCTCTCGCGAGCTCCGTTTTTGGCTGGGATGGCCTCCTGCAACCCTCTGTCAGCAAAAACGGAGCTCGGGAGGGTCGCATGCTACTGGTAAGAACCGGTAGTAAAACCGGCGGGAGGCCCCGCCCACCACCCCAGATGTCATCATCAGTGATCTGCGCATGCGCAGAAGCGATCCCGTTCCGAACCGGTAGTAAAGGTAAGTAGAACCCACCCCTGACTCTAACCACTGCACCCCCTCATGAGTAGAAAATGGTCACAAGTCATTTTTTCCAGTGCCGTTGTAACTTCAAACTGTCACTAAATGAAATGTTGTAAGTCGAGGACTACCTGCATATCAGTGGTTAGCAAGGGTGAAAATCACCCCACTGTAATGAATGAATCATTTCTTGGTGACATTTGAGCTGAGCATTGTTGCAAGGCAATAGGGCAGAGCAGTGGTGAGCATAACTATGCCAGTGATTCAATGATCTTGGTGAAAGGAGCCATGGTGGCGCAGTGGTTAGAATGCAATATTGCAGGCTAATTCTGCTGACTGCCAGCAGTTCGATCCTCACCGACTCAAGGTTGACTCAGCCTTCCGTCCTTCCGAGGTCGGTAAAATGAGGGCCCGGATTGTTGGAGACAATATGCTGACACTGTAAATCGCTTAGAGAGGGCTGTAAAACACTGTGAAGGGATATATACTGTAAGTCTTATTGCTATTACCTTACTTACCAGTGTTGTCAAGAGCTAACTCAAATTCTATCCAAGTCAAATTCAGTGGCAGATCACCTCCCGGGAACAAAATTTGACCATTAGGCTAAAGTTGCTTGTATCTTCTGCAGATTAGAGACTGTAATGAGTATTTAATGTATTTAATGGGTGACATTGGGCAGAATCTGTTTCACCTCCTAGAATAGGGGTGTCAAACTCATGGTGTCACGTTGTCATCACATGACGTATCACGATTCCCACCCCCTTTGCTAAAATGGTAATGGGCGTGGCCAGTGCGTGATACATCCGGCCCGTGGGCTACAAGTTTGACACACCTGTCCTAGAAGATCGTCAGCGTCTAAACGGATTGTATCTCCAGATAATGCTATTTTAGATAAAATAAATATCCGTGACTTGAATATCGGTTCTGTCAGTGGTGGGTTTCAAATTTTTTTACTACCAGTTCTGTGGGTGTGGCTTGGTGGGCGTGGCATGGCTTGGTGGGCATGGCAGGGGAAGGATACTGTAAAACCTTCATGTCCTCCCGATCAGCTGGGACTTGGGAGGCAGAGAATAGATGGGGGCGGGGCCAGTCAGAATTTTTACCACCGGTTCTCTGAACTACTCAAACTTTCCGCTACCGGTTCTCCAGAATTGGTCAGAACCTGCTGAAGCCCACCTCTGGGTTCTGTGTATTGACGCTAAAAAAATTACTACGCGATGGAGCCCCTGGTGGAACCGCTACGCGTTCTCAGTTGAAAACCAATTACTCCCCCTTGCATTAAGAAAGGTAGCCTACCACGAACAAAAGATCCTAACCCATTTTTGCTTCAAAGCTGATTTTCATTTAAAACCACGTTTAAGGCTGACCACGTTCTTCTTCCCCTAAAATAGCAAGGGAGGAGGATGGAAAAAAGACACACATGCCACCCAACATACCTGTGGGAGATCTGTTAGCTGGATCCTCCTCTTGCCAGCTTGTGTGGTCCTCTTGGCTCAGATCCCATTGCTACTTGTGAGGTCTTTAGTTAAGAGTCCAACTTGGACTATAGAACTTAGTGGGCGATTTTAAGCGAGCTGCTTCCCATTCACTTCTCTATCAGTCAAACACAATGACTTCCCATCTCCATAGAGTTGGGAGGTTGAATGGAGAGCCCATCAACACGTGGAGCAAAGTGGAGCGAACGCCTCCTTGTTCAATCAGCAGAATATTAAGGAAGCATCTCTAAATATCTGTGTTGACAAAAGAGGGATTTTTATCACGGGAGGACTGATGTTTCCATCCATTCTGTTGAGAGAGGTTCGTTTTTAATTTTGCCCGTGTGCTGACATGAAACTCCTATTTTCTCAGGGTAATTTTTGTTGTTAGTTGTGAAGTCATGTCTGACCCATCGCGACCCCATGGACAACACTCCTCCAGGCCTTCCTGTCCTCTACCATCCCCCGGAGTCCATTTAAGCTCACGCCGACTGCTTCAGTGACTCCATCCAGCCACCTTGTTCTCTGCCGTCCCTTTCTTCTTTTGCCCTCAATCGTTCCCAGCATTAGGCTCTTCTCCAGTGAGTCCTTTCTTCTCATTAGGTGACCAAAGTATTTGAGTTTCCTCTTCAGGATCTGGCCTTCTAAAGAGCAGTCAGGGTTGATCTCCTCTAGGACTGACCGGTTTGATCGCCTTGCAGTCCAAGGGACTCGCAGGAGTCTTCTCCAGCACCAGAGTTCAAAGGCCTTAATTCTTTGGCGCTCAGCCTTCCTTATGGTCCAACTTTCACAGCCATACATTGTAACTGGGAAAACCATAGCCTTGACTATATGCACTGTTGTTGGCAGGGTGATGTCTCTGCTTTTTAGTATGCTGTCTAGATTTGCCATAGTTTTCCTCCCCAGGAGCAAGCATCTTTTAATTTCTTGGCTGCAGTCCCCATCTGCGGTGATCATGGATCCCAGGAAAATAAAATCTGTCACTACCTCTTTTTCTTCCCCATCTATTTGCCAGGAATTGAGAGGGCTGGGTGCTATGATTTTAGTTTTCTTAATGTTGAGTTTCAAGCCAACTTTTGCACTTTCCTTCTTCACCCGCATCAAGAGGCTCTTCAGTTCCTGTTCACTTTCTGCCATTAAAGTAGTATCATCTGTGTGGAATTGGAGACAAGAGTGTTATTCTGCTGATTGGAAATTCCTGCCCACTTCTGGGCTGATGTAAGATATGTCCCATTTCAACTGGAGCATTTCTTAAGCACTTCTGGGGTGTTTCTAGAATCATAGGGCTGGAAGGGACCTTGGAGGTCTTCTAGTCCAACCTTCTGTCCAGGACACCTTATACCATCCTGGATAATGGCTGCCCAATCTTTTGTTGTTGTTGTAGAGTTGTCAATGGAGCATTGACAACTCTAGGAGGTACGCCATTCCATTGATTAATTGTTGTTATTCTCTGGAAATTTCTCTTTAGTTCCGGATTGGATCTCCCTCTGTTGAGCTTCCACCCATTGCTTCTTGTCCTGTCTTCTGGTACACTAGGAAACCCTCTCATCTCCGTAACTGCTCCTCAAACGCCGGAAGATAGCTATCATGTCACCCCTAAGCCTTCTCCTTCTCTGACTTGCTGGAGGCGAGTAGAAACCATGAGGGTCTACTTCATTGCTTTTCAACATTTGTACGACAATTTTGCAAAAAGGTCTTCTGGGAAATTACATGTCCTTCTTGATATCCGGAGGTGGTATTCAGCCGGTTCGGTCCAGTTTGGGCGAACGGGTAGCAGAGACTGGAAGTGGTCATAATGCCATCCTATTTAGCTACATTTTCGCGGCTGGGCTCACGCGCGGAAGGCGCATGCATGCACAAAGCAAGTGTGTGGAAGGCCGGGTGCATGTGTGAAAGGCTTACGCGCATGCGAGGAGAGCATGCGCGTGTGGGGCGAACCGGTGGTAAGAATATATGAAACCCACCCCTGTTGATATCAAATTGGTTTTTTTTTCCTGACTCTAAGAACGCAGTGAAAGCTCATTCATTCATTCATTCTTTCATGCGTTCAGTCCAAGTGCTTATAGAAGGCAACAATTAATAGACAATTCAACCAGGGATTAGATAACTGCACTCACAGCTCCCATAACACCATCCTTCCCTTTGATGCTATTGAAATTCCGTGACAAGAAATTGGAGACATTCATTCAAGAAATATCTGCCACCCTCTGAACAAAGAAATGAAAACAAATTTACAAGGTTGCAATAGCAGTGAATATCTGTAGCATAGGTGGAAGGTGAGTGTCGAGGTTTGTCCTCTGAGCTTGTGGGCTGATTTCTGAACGTTTTGTTACCTGGCTAGGTAACATCTTCAGCGGAATCTGGGGAATGTCAGGGTTGGTGTTTTGCTTATAAAGGCTTTGTGTGGTCAGTAGGTCTCGTGATGGAAGTGTTACATCAGCTGAGGGTCTTATGATTGGGTCAGGTATGGGTATCCGAAGCAGAACATCCAAATTCGGTCACAGTTTTGTTCCAACCTTGTGAACTGTCAGGCTTCCTTTTTCCGCCATGTATTCAAAATGGACAGTGATTAACATTTATATGTATTTATATGCAAGGGTGTAGGTACATCCATATGTATGTTTAGAGCATGTCTATATGTGTGTCATGTATGCGTACCTTTTGGGAGCAGGCAACAGAATTTCATTTTTAATGGATGCCAGAGTGCCCACAGTAAATAATAATAATAATAATAATAATAATAATAATAATAATAATAATTCATATTTCTATGCCACCCACTCTCCGAGGACTCTGGGCGGCTTACACCAAAGACAGTAAACTAAATAGCACATTGCCCCCAACAATCTGGGTCCTCGTTTTACCCACCTCAGAAGGATGGAAGGCTGAGTCAACCTTGAGCCGGTGAGATTTGATCCGCTGATCCGCTGAACTAGCAGTCAGCTGAAGTAGCTGCAGTACTGCACTCTAACCACTGCGCCACCTCGGCTCTTGACATTTGACATTTAATAATGACAATAAAGCAGGGGTGTCAAACACAAGGCCCGTGTGCCAGATTCGACCTGCAATGTGCTTGGATCCAGCCCGTGGGGTCATCCTGGAAAATGTAAGGGGCTGACCCATGATGCTTCGGCCTGGTCTACCCAATGCGAAGAGGAAACATCGGTCCAGCGTGGCTTCGGCCCGGTCTACCCAATGCATAGGGGAAACATCGGGCCAACGTGGCTTCGGCCCAGTCTACCCAATGCATAGGGGAAACATCGGGCCAACGTGGCTTCGGCCCGGTCTACTCAGTGCGAAGAGAAAGAGGGAGTGGCCACGCCCACCCAGTCGGCCATGCCCAGTGAGTGGTGTCAAGATAGCCATGCCCACTCAGTTGGCCACACCAATCCAGTTAGCCACACCCACCCAGCCCCCCCCTCCCCCGAGGTCAACCACAACGCTGATGGGCCCTCAATGAAATTGTGTTTGACACCCCTGCAATAAAGGTTTTGGTATTTTACATTCCCTACAAATCCTCTGGAGACATATTGCATTCCCATTATTGAAGGCCACATCACGTGACGAGAGTCACTTCGACCTTGACACAATCTCCTCATGTAGCATTTCGGTCCCCAGTGCCTTCGTGGAGGACATGATGACGTGTTCCTGAACTGTATTTGCACACTCCGAAGAGTGGTGCTTGACTTGACTTCAGCAGCCAAGAATGGTGGCCCAAGGCTGCCTTCTCAGCTAACTTTCTCCCAAAGAGGTAATTAGTGTATGGAAAAAAAATGTCAAATAAGATAAAAAAAATCCCAGACTGGGATAATTGGGTGAGCATGCCCTATAACCACTTATTACAAATATGCTGTTTGGACTCAGTCTTTTGTTTCATTTCTTCACCAACCACATTTTGTGGTCACTGAACATATTTAGATTTCATGATGCTGGTTTTAAAGAGGGGGTGTGTGTGAGATCTCCCTCCCCCCTTTTGGGGACTCACTCTTCATATCTTAGCCTTCTGATCATCTGTTTTTATAATGTCCTAGGGCTGTTCACACAATTTTTTTTTTTTAACTCTAGGCACGCTGGATATTGTTTTGACATGTCTGCGTTTCTCTGCAAACCAATAAATTAGGTTAAGGGTATGGGAAACTGCAGATATACTAAATAGAGAGACAGTTTGATGTAGTGGTTAAGGTGTTGGCCTAGAAACCACGAATCTGGGAGTTCCAGTTCTGCCTTAGGCACGAAAGCTGGTTGGGCTGATTTTAGGCCAATTATTCTCTCCCAGCCCAACTCACCTCACAAAGTGGTGGTTGTGGGCACAATTGGAAGAGGAAGGAATATAAGGTATGTTTGATGCCTTATATACCCGTGATGGTGAGCCTATGGCACGCGTGCCACAGGTGGCACACGGAGCCGTATCAGTGGGCACGTGAGCTTTGCTCTAGCTCAGCTCCGGCGTGCATGTGTGTGCCAGCCAGTCAATTTTCAGGCCTTCTGAGCCAGGGGTGGGTTCCACTTACCTTTACTACCGGTTCGCAGCATTTCCCGACTTCTGGTTGGGCTGTTTCTGGCCTCCGGAGGGCTTCCGGAAGGGGGGGAAGGCCGTTTTTGTGTTTCTCAGGCTCCTAGAAAGCCTCTGGAGCCTGGGGAGAGTGAAAAACGGCCCTTCTGGTCCCACTGGAAGTTGGCAAATTTACTATTTCCAGCCTCCGGATGGCTTCCAGGGGGTGAGGAAGGCTGTTTTTGCCCTCCTCAGGATCCTAGAAAGCCTCTGGAACCTGGGGAGGGAGAATAACGGGCCTACTGGGCCCACCATGCCATCACACGCCAAAAGCAGGGGGAGAGTGGGGGGGGGTCGCACACGCATGCATGGGGGTGCGGGTACATTGAATTATGGGTGTGGGCAGGCTCATGCGACACCTCCCTGTGCGACCCCCGCTTTTGGCACACGATGGCAAAAAGGTTAGCCATCACTATCTTATACGGTAATAAAGGTGGGATAAAATCAGATAAATAACAGAATAGCAGAGTTAGAAGAGGCCTTGGAGGTCTTCTAGTCTAAACTTCCTGCTCAAGCAGGAAATTCTATACCCGTGATGGTGAACCTATGGCATGCGTGCCGGAAGTGGTACACAGAGCCATCTCTCCGGGCATGCCAGCCGTCGCCCGCTGCTCTTCCGGGTTCCGGCGCACTAAGCTTCTGGTTTCCGGTGCATGCATGCGCACCGGCCTGCTGGTCTTCGTGCATGCTTGCATACCAGAAACCAGAAGGCCACATGCACTTGCCGGAAACGGATAGCTCAGCTTCCTGGCACACATATGCTCTTCCGGTTTCCAATGCTCCCGTGCATGCACACTGGGGAACTGCTCTTCTGGTTTTTGGCACTCCCGCGCGTGTATGCCACTAAACTTGTCTTCCGGTTTCCAATGCTCCCATGCGTGCACGCCGGGGAACTGCTCTTGGCGCTCCCGCGCATATATGCCACTAAACTGATCTTCCGGCTTTTGATGCTCCTGCGTGTGCACGCCGGGGAACTACTCTTCCGGTTTTTGGCACTCCCGCGCATGTATACCACTAAACTGGTCTTCAGCGCTACCATGTGTGCACACTGGGGAACTGCTCTTCTGGTTTCCGGCACTCCCGTGCATGCAGGCCAGAGAACTGCTCTTCTGGTTTTTGGCGCTACTGTGCGTGTACGCCAGTGAGCTACTCTTCTGGTTTCCGGCACTCCTCCACACGCAGGTGCTCCTGTTTCGGCACTCGATGCTGAAAAGATCTGCCAACACCGTCCTATACCATTTCAGACAAATGGTTATCTAATCTCTTTAAAAACTTCTTCTTCGTAGTGTATTCTCATGGGTGCTGGATCCGCTTTTCGGATCATTGAACATCACTTTGCATGGTCAGCTGCGTCTCCAGGGTGCTGGCCCACAACTTGCCTATCTTTGTTGATAATGTCTTGCCATCTCTGTTTTGGATGCCCGTGAGGTTGCCAGGCATTGACTTCTAGTTGGTAGGTAGTCTTGGCCATGGTGGAAGGTGCTGCTCGCTGGACATGTTCCTACCAGCGGAGCCGGCCTTCTCTCATCTTCTCAATAATCGGTACCACACCAAAATGTTGCCGAATGGGTGTCATTTGTGATCAAAAAGGGAGATGCCCGATATCCAACAGAGCCTTTGCATTTCCATGCCATGGAGATAGCTTTCGGTCCGGGGTGAAATGTAAAATTTGCTACTACCGGTTCTGTGGGCGTGGCTTGGTGGGTGGGTGTGTTAATATGGCTGGGTGGGCGTGGCCAATTTTTTTTTTTTAAACTTTTCAAAGCGTTTTTTCTAATGCTTTGAAAAGCCTCTGCTGATCAGGCAACTCAGCTGGGAGTTGCCAGAAACTTTTCAAAGCATTTTTTAAACCACCTCTTTGGCCAAAAGGCTGCAGAAAAAAATGCTTTGAAAAGCCTCTGATGATCCCAGCTGAGCCGTGCGATCATCAGAGGCTTTTTTAAAAAAACTTTTAAAAGCATTTTTTCTTCGGAAGAGGTTGTAGAAGAAATGCTTTTAAAAGTAAAAAAAAAGCCTCTGATGATCGTGCGGCTCAGCTGGGCGTGGTGGTGGTGGTGGCGGCGCAGGGATTTTTGCTACCGGTACCGAACCACCTGCTGCCATAGCTACCGGATCGGGCGATCCGGTCTGAACCGAGAGCATTTCACCCCTGTTTTGGTCCCTGTGATTGCTGCCCAGCATTCGGTGCCATACAGTGCAACAGAGCGGATTGTTGTCCTGTAAATCTTAGATTTAAGATGGGTTTGGCATTCGTCTGTCACATAACGCACTGGTGAGTTCTCGCCAACACATCCAGGTTGCAATTCACCCTTGCTCGCACCTCACTTCTTCTTTAAAAACGATTATGGTCCTCTTCTGCCAACTTCACATAAGACTTCCAATCTAGACCCCTTTCCTGGAAAAAAAGAAAAAACCCTGGCAATTTCTAAACTCCTGGCTTCCATCCAGCGGTCATCCAGATTTCTGCAGTCCAAACTCACAGCTACCTCAGCAGATCCAGATGGAGGGTTGGAGAAAAGATACCGTTCTCTCTGACGATGCTCCCAACAGTTCTCTGCCTTTCTCCCGAGTGATGCCCAACCAGCCAGACCTGTTTGAGGGCTTTCAGCTCCAACCTTCACTCAAACAATCAAGATTTATCCCTTGCCTCCATAAAATGTGGTATAACATAAGCTGACGTAAATACAGCCAAAATATTCCTCCTCACCATCGCCCCGTCTCAGCTGTTCGAGTTCTAACCAACTCCTGCTTTTGCTTTCTAAGAAAGCTTATATGGCACCCGAGAGGTGGGATTCGCTTACCTTCCCTACCGGTTTGCAAATGTGAGCGTGCACGCATTACAGCAGTGTTCGCGCATTATGTCCAGGTGGGTAGGTGGAGCCTCCTGCAGTCACCACTACCAGTTTGCTTGAACCGGACAGAACCGGCACTCAAAAGCCCGATTGGACTTATTATCAGGGGATGTTTTATTTTCGGGGAAACAGGGTAGATGGCGTCAGAGATTCTGACCAGAGGTAGGTTTCACATAATTTTACCACCGGTTTGCCGCACACTGAAACTGTGAGAACGCACGTGCCTTGTGTGCATGTACACAACTTTCTGTGCATGTGTGCAACCTTCTGTGCATGTGCTTTGCTCGTGCACGCAGCTTGCATACATGTGCGCAGCTTAGAAAATGTGGCTAAATAGGATGGCATAGCACTGGGGTGGGCAGGCAGGCCTACCGACAAGTCGCCACTAAGGCTTCGCCCGAACCGGTCCGAACCGGCTGAATACTACCACTGATTCTGACAACTTTAAATATTTCATAGCCATCTAGTGGTCATCTGGGTGGCATGGAAGAGCTCCTTGAGGCTATAAGGCAAGGGTGGGAAATGATAGCCCCTTTATGACTTGTGGACTTCAACTCCCAGAATTCCTGAGCCAGCATGGTTGGCTCAGGAATTCTGGGAGTTGAAGTCCACAAGGGACATTATTTCCCCACCCCTGCTGTAAGGAGTGGTCTGGCTTGCTTTACATCTTCAACAAGGCTGTATTTACTTGTGACTTTCAATTCCTAATCAGCCCATTGGAAACAAGGTGTGATTTTGGACTTCTGTGATCTTCTGGATCTGACCCAGGGGTGGTATTCACTTACTTTTGCTACCGGTTCGCAAATGTGAGCATGCACAGAGCATCAAAAACATGGATAAATAGGATGCGATCACATCCGGGCGGGTGGGCGGAGCCTCCCGCAGGCGCCACTGCTACCGCTTTGCCCGAACAGGGCAGAACCGACTGAATACCACCACTGATCTGACCGATGGACATCTTGGATTCTGGACTTGGTTGCCCAGTGGTGGGATTCAGCCAGTTCGCACCACTTCGGGAGAACCAGTTGTTAACTTTCTGAGTAGTTTGATGAACTGGTTGTTTGAAGAAATTATTAGGGCAGAGAACCGGTTGTTAAATTACTTGAATCCCACCACTGTGGTTGCCCCAACCCTGCTGCTCTCCTTTCCACTCCTGTAGATCACAGATTGATTCACATGTTCGTTCTTGACTTCTCGGAGGACGTCTCGGCAATTTTGTGGTCAGCTCTTTACTCTGCCACCTTCCCCTGCCTGTGTCAACCCCCAGCCGTCGGACTACAATCTTCCTAGTGTTCTTCCCCTTTCGAAGAGGGAACGCAAAGACTTGTTAGGAAGAAAGGCAGTTGTGAGAGTCGATGCTTTGCTCTGCCAGTTTCCAAACTCTTTATGTATTGATTAAAAGCATCATCTAAAAAAATAAATAAAATCAAAGTCAGCTGGCCCAGCATGCCAGCCACTTCGCTTGGGGCCCATCAACACCAGCTGTACCATAAAGTGATTCACAATGCTTTTTTATTTATGTCCTCCGATCCTTTCACTCCCCCGTCCCTTTCAGTATTTTGGCATTTACTGTATTCAGTTGGGTTCCTTGGCTGCCCTTCGCAATGTGCTCTTCATTAGGTTTAATTTGATTTTGCTGTGTTTTATTTTGCGGGCAGATGTGCTACCTTAATGGCTTTGGCTGCAAGGGGGACTATCCAATAGAGAGGGTTTTTTTGGGGGGGGAAGGGGGGGAAATGGGGGATACAGAGCCAGAGCCAGGAATTGCTAAGAAGGTCCACTTAAAAAGTAATTTATGGCAGGCGATCCAGAGGGAGAAGCAAATTGGCCAAACCGATGCTTATTTTCATGGAAGAATAAGCATAGCCAGAAACAGGGAGTGTCTGCAGCGCGGTGAGGTCAAAAAAGTCAAAATGGCAGCCACTCAAACCCAGATCAGTGGTGGGTTGTTACTGGCTCGCCCCGGATCAGGTGAACCAGTAGCAGCGGCGGCGGCAGGAGGCTCCGCCCGGCCTGGATGGATGCTTCTGTGCATGCGCAGAAGTGTCTCACGAGTAAACCGGTAGCAAACTAAATTGAACTACTGACCCAGACCTTATGACAAGTGTAAAAAAGGGGTGGGGCTTTGATTGCAGGGGTGTGGCTGCTACTATCTTGGCCTCTCGTTAGCGCCCTACTCGGGGGGCAGGGGAAGGACTGGAAAGCAGGTTATTTCTCTATGGAGTATGTGTTTGTGTGTTTCTCCGTGTGTCTGTTTTAAGAAAGGCAAGATGTTGTAGTACAACCGAATCCCTTCCCATTTATATGTATGTGTACATCTTGACTACTGCTGGAAGAAAAATCCAGTTACTGTTCCAAGCCAGGAATAAAATGGAGGTTGATTGGAAAGAAAGAGTCTGTTTATCGGTGAACAGAACCAAACAACACACACACAGAACGTGCAGTTCTGGGACAGCTGACAAAATGGAGTTGAGAGTGGGTGGGTTTTATATCTTCTGGATCCGTAAGGGGTCACGTAGGGGTCATGGCTGGCTCTATAGGCAAAAGGGGAAATGCAAATCCTAGGTCTGTGATGGCGAACCTATGGCACGGGTGCCACAGGTGGCACGCAGAGCCATTTTGGTGGGCACGCAAGTGTTGCCCTAGCTCAGCTCCAGCGCGCATGCACGCTCTGGCCAACTGATTTTCAGGCCTTCCAGTCCCATTGGAGGTCGGGAAACTGGCTGTTTCCAGCCTCCGGAAGGCCTCCGGGGGGGGGGGGGATAGGGAAGGCTGCTTTTGCCCTCCCCAGGATCCTAGAAAGCTTCTGGAGCCTGGGGAGGGGGAAAAACAGGCCTACCGGTCCCACCGTGCCATCGTGTGCCAAAAGCAGGGGGAAATGGGGGGTCACATGCGCATGCGCGGGAGGGCAGGGCGCATTGAATTATGGATGTGGGCACCCGCACCCGCGACCCCCCACTGCTCCCACCGCTTTTGGCATGCGACGGCAAAAAGGTTAGCCATCACTGTCCTAGGTGTTTGTCTGAGCTAATCTTGTCAACCTTTGCCTTGTTGCTTATCTGAAGTTTCTGTCTGACCCAGTCTTTCTGAACTGATTACCAAATCTGTATTTCTAAAAGCTGGCTGCCTCAGTTTCTGCTTGGGGCAGGGAGACTGGGGCTGGTTTCTGCCTCCCTTAAGTCCCCCCCCCTTTAGGGGAAATATTCTATTCTGCCTTTTTAATATTCCCAAAATATTTCCTTCTCTAGGAGGGTGGATTAGTGCTGACTTTCTACACTACCTCCTCTTGACTACCTAGGAGCCACTACTGGAAAGCTACAGTATGTGGCCAAAATTGCGGAAACCTTTTGGGAAAAGTGTATTGTCTAAAACTAGTTAATAACACAACTTTTTTTGGGGGGAGTACTACCATAAAATCATATCTCAATGGAAGGATAATTTAATCAACAATGTAATGCAATAACTTTTATGAAAGATTTGCTATTAGAATAGCAGTTACAGTATAAAGAAGAAAAGTGAAACACGTAGAAAAAACGAGATCTACAAAAATGATCCCCATGTCAGTTAATACTTAGTTGGGTAACCTTTAGCATGAATTACGGCCTTACAACATCTTCCCATGGAGTGAACCAAGTCTTTTAGTTCTGCAGCTGTTCTAATGTGAAACCAAGATTGAAGGATGGCTTCTATTAACTGGGTTTTATTGCTGGGTCGCTTCTGACTATCAAGTTTCTTTAGTCAGCTCCATAGATTTTCAATTGGGAGAAGGTCTGGGCTCTTCCCAGGCCATTCCAGCAGTGGAATAGGATTATCTTGAAACTACCCCCCCCCCCCAAAAGTGGTGTTATTAGCCATCAAACCTCAAAAATACACTTTTCCCAAAAGGTTTCCACAATTTTGGCCATTACTGTATATACCGCAAACCAGGAAATAATAATACTTTAGTTATTTGGAAGATTTCCATCAAAGTGCACCAGCTAATCAAGTAAATCACATCAATCTTTATTATGGTGTTGGACAAACAGGCAGCTAGCGTTGTTTTGCTTGACTAAGCTTTATATTCCTTTATGGTCTACTTTTAATTCCCTCCACCTTCTTAATATGCACTCTTTTCTTCTTGAGTTCCTAGCTAAACAGAAACACCACCACCACCCCCGCCGCCAGCTTTATCTCTGCAGGAGTCACAAAAGTCAAGATGGCGACCACGAGCACCTGATTGGCCAATAAAATGACAGGGGTTTGATTACACAAATATGGCCACCATCTTGGATTTTTTGAAACCGCCCCTCACCAGTGGTGAAATCCAAATTTTTTTACTACTGGTTGTTTGGGCATGGCTGGAGAAGGATACTGTAAAATCTCCATTCCCACCCCACTCCAGGGGGAAGGATACTGCAAAATCTCCGTTCCCACTCCACTCTGGGGCCAGCCAGAGGTGATATTTGCCGGTTCTCCGAACTCCTCAAAATTTCCGCTACTGGTTCTCCAGAACCTGTCAGAACCTGCTGGATTTCACCCCTGCCCATCACCCATAGATATCCCTATTGAAATGTAAAATTGATGTATTAATCAGGAAAAATAAAGAGTATCACAGATAGTCCTCAACATACAGCCACAATTAAGGCCAGCATGTCCATTGCCAAGCAAGAGAGTTAAGTGAGTTTTTGTCCCATGCCCGGACCTTTCTTGCCAAGGTTGTTAAGTGAATCACTGCAGTGGTTGAGTTAGTAACGCGGTTGTTAAGTGAATCTGGCCTTCCCCGTTGACTTTGCTTGTCAGAAGGTCGCCAAAGTTGAGTGAGGGTTTCCTTTTTTGTTGTTGTTGTTGTTGTTGTTGTTGTTGTTGTTTTGTTTTAAATGAAAGAAGTTATAAAATATTTTGTTAAATTGTATAGACCTAATAATTTGTTAAGTAACAATTAGCCAAATTGAGTAATGATAGGTTTGATTAGATAATACTTAATTGTTTTAATTGTTGTAATTATAAATGGAGATAATTTTGTTGAATTAGATGGAATAAGGAGAAAAAAGACTTGCTTTCCTTTTATCTATTTGTTTAATGATCATGATTATAATAAGTGTGAAATGGAGTTTAATTTAGAGAATTTAAGCTGTATTTTATTTTGTACTTGCTCTGGGAAGTCAGGGGAGGTGGTTGGGGAGGGGGGGAGAAAATGTATGTAAAACTTTTAAAACTTTTTCAATAAAAAAAAAGAAGAAGAAGGTCGCCAAAGGGGCTCATGTGACCGGGACACTGCGACCATCATAAATATGAGCCAGTTTCCAAACATCCGAATTTTGATCACATGACCATGGGGATGCCGCAAGTAAGTGTAAAAAAGTCACTTTTCCCAGTAGTGTTGTAACTTCGAACCATCACTAAACAAACGGTTGTTAAGTCGAGGGATCCCTGTATTTAAAGCAAGCTACATTTCAATGTTTCTTTGAAGTACATCATTTTGAGATTCAGGCAGGGGTTGGGCTGCTGGGGGTCTGCAGGGGTTCGGGAGAACCTCTAGCTAAGATTCTGTGCAGTTCGGAGAACCCCCCAAATCCCACTCTTGGATGGCCCTGCCCACCCCACCCCTCCCCTCCCCGGAGTCCCCACGTGGCCTGTTTTGGATGCAGGTAACTGCAGGGTGTGCGCGGAGACTCCAGGAGGGCGAAAAATGGGCCTACCGGAAGTTTGGGAAACCTGCTGGCTGTTTTTGGCCTGCAGAGCCGTTTTCGCCCTCCCGGAGGCTTGAGAAAAGCCTCTGGAGCCTGGGGAGGGCAAAAACACCCCCCCCCGCTGGCCGTGGTGCAGGAGGCCGACTAGGCCACGCCCACCCAGCAACGGGGCAGAGAACCCCTTGTTAAAATTTTTGAAGCCCACCCCTGGGTTCTGGGGTGGCTTAGCCAATATTCCTCCTTCCATTCTTTGACTCTCCGTGGCCTCAGAGCACAGCAATTACTACGTGCTGGAGCTGTACTACACAAACGACACAAATGGTAGGCCTGTCTGTGGGATTCCCACATCAATCTTTCCCGGGCCTAAATAGAGCAGCCGGAGGCAGGGGAGAAGAGCAGCTTGCTTGCTCTGGGTACCCACAAACTAGGGTCGAAGCCACCAGGATGGGAATATTTCTGTCATTTATAGAGCCCGGAACAGTGATTCATTATCTTCACGGGTGTTCAGGCGAGCTGGCAGGAGGTGGCTGGGGGCAGGGGAGGGAGCTCGAAAAACATTGACATGGTCTTTCTCCGGATCAATGGACCTGTATTTAACCAGGGGCCAGAGAGAGTCCTTTCATGGCTCCTGGCTCTCCTCCAAGAAGGGTGCCCAGGGACAAGCAGGAGGAGGAGGAGGAGATGGTCAGTTAGAAGGGAGTCAAGAGAATCTTCTCCTCCATGTAAAAAAAAAAAACCTGGGAGCTTTCCTTCTTAACCTGGCCACCTTCTTAACACTTGGCTAAACTAGGTCTACAGGATCCAATCTGGGTCGGTCCCTGGGACAGAGATTTAGTCTTATGAACTTTCTGCGCCAACTCAGGAAGCTCAAACTGCCCAAGGAGCTGCTGATCCAGTTCTACAGAGGAATGATGGAGTCTGTCATCTGCACCTCTGTAACTGTCTGGTTCAGTTCAGCAACCCAACAAGACGGACACAGACTTCAGAGGATAATTAGAACTGCAGAAAAAACAATGGCTACCAACCTGCCTTCCATTGAGGACTTGTATACTGCACGAGTCAAAAAGAGGGCTGTGAAAATATTTACAGACCCCTCACATCCTGGACATAAACTGTTTCAACTCCTACCCTCAAAACGACGCTGTAGAGCACTGCACACCAGAACAACTAGACACAAGGACAGTTTTTTCCCGAATGCCATCACTCCGCTAAACAAATAATTCCCTCAACACTGTCAGACTATTCATTAAGTCTGCTCTACTATTAATCTTCTCATCGTTCCCACCACCCTGTGATTCATATTGATATTGTTTCCTGATTGCTTATTGACTATCATTAAATGATAGTCCTATGACTATCATTATGCCTATGACTATCATTAAATGTTGTACCTTATGATTCTTGATGAACGTATCTTTTCTTTTATGTACACTGAGAATATATGCACCAAGACAAATTCCTTGTGTGTCCAATCACACTTGGCCAATAAAAAAAAATTCTCTTCTCTTCTCTTCTCTTCTCTTCTCTTCTCTTCTCTTCTCTT
>WNWU01000049.1:10467161-10488625 GCA_012654045.1 Ptyas mucosa | reverse complement strand
TCCCCCAGGAGTGGGGAGGGAATGGGGATTTTGCAATATCCTTCCCCTAGGAGTGGGGAGGGAATGCAGATTTTTCAATATCCTTCCCCTGCCACGCCCACCAAGCCACACCACGCCCACCAAGCCACGCCCACAGAACTGGTAGTAAAACAAATTGGATTTCACCACTGGTTTCTTCACTGTGACTGTTTCCATAGCAGCCTCCTGAACCTTTATCTACCATTCCCCTTTTATATGAAGGCTCAGACCAGGTGCTATTTTAACTGAGTTAGATATTGGAGCCATTTTGGGCTCCTGATAAATAGAATAACAGAGTTGGAAGGGACCATGAAGGTCTTTTAGTCCAATCTCCTGCTCAAGCATTACCTATACTAGGAGTAGGCAACCTTAAATACTCAAAGAGCCACAAAGGTCCTACCCGGAAGCCCCCTGTTCAATTCTGGAGCTGACTAGAAGTCTGATTCCCCCACCATAGAATCTCCTCCTAGCACGGCGTCCTTTTTCCTCTGTGGACTGGAAGTCCGGTTCCCCCACCATAGAGTCTCTTCCTAGCGCGGCATTCTTTTTCTTCTACCTGTCCTAACCGAAAGCCCTATCAATTGTGTAGCTGACCAGCAACAGGGAGCCACGGCAGAGGGATGAAAGAGCCACATGCGGCTCCAGAGCCACGGGTTGCTGACTCCTGACCTATACCATTTCAGACAAATGGCTGTCCAATCTCTTCTTAAAAACCTCGAGTGATGGAGCACCCACGACTAATGAAGGCAAGCTCTTCTACCAATTGATTGTTTTTTAATTAGTTGATTGTTAATAACCTAATAGGTTTTGTCTGAGTTTGCTTTGGGAAGTGTATTCTGGCTGGAGAAAGCAACATTCATTGGTTGACCAATAACCCGTCTTTCCTTGAATGGGTCACGATTTTCTTATAGGTGTAAAGAATAAGTGGCATGCCAACCTTCTATTTCATTGACTTCCTAGGTATGACATTTCCTTATGTTGCTACACATTTGTAGTGTGAAGAGCTCTGGTGACTCAGCAGACTAAAGCAGTGTCATTAACTGTTATTAATATCAGCTGCCTGCAATTACTGCAAGTTCAAATCCCACCAGGCTCAAGGTTGACTCAGCCTTCCATCCTTTCTAAGGTAGGTAAAATGAGGAGCCAGATTGTGGGGGCAATAAGCTGACTTTGTATAAAATATATAAAAGTATGAAGGCTATTGCTTAATGCATTGTAAGCCGCCCTGAGTCTCCGGAGAAGGGCGGCATATAAATCAAATATAAAAAAAGAAACCCACATAAAAAAAATTAGATGGACACACATCCAGATTATGGAGTTCCTCACAATAATATGTAAAAGCCATGATAGCAGGAAGATGATATCCAAGGATTTGATGTTTTAATCAGGGTTTTTGTCAGAGGATGTTCATAGACTGGAATAGACTTGGTAACAGGTCAGCCAATGAGGGCTGTTTGGAAACTGAAACATAGTATTTGTTGTATGGGCCCATAAGAGACAGTTTGGAATCTGGGCGTGGCTTAACTGTTCTGTATATAAGCTTGAGGAGACTAGCTTCTCTCTCCTCCATTTTGTGCTTCCATTTTGTGCTGTGTTTGTACTTGCTATTTCTCTTCTCTACAACATGGAAAAACCTACAAGGGTGTTTGTATTACGTGGTATTGTATACCACGTGGTGGTAAGTTATATAATTTGAATCCTGAAAAATTGTCTGATTGTGTGTGCTGCAACAAACTCTGACAGTTTTCATGAGAGGAAAACTCTCTATATCTCTAACTGGTTTGTGAAGGATAAAATCTTCATTTGGAAGGATATTACAGCATATGTTGAAAACAGGGGTGGGTTCTACTTACCTTTACTACCGGTTCGCAACGGAGCCGCGTGTGCTCGCTTTGCTTGCATGCCGATGATGTCGGGGTCGGTGGGCAGAGCCTCCCGCTGGTTTTACTTCCGGTTCTTGCGAACCGGTCTGAACCGGGGGCAACCCACCACTGGTTGAAAGTTGTTTAAGTGCTGGTGAACAGGCACCGCCGTCTGTAGGGATGTGTAATGCTCAGCATTATCTGTCTCCCATGGAAGCCAACCATTAAAGGTGACACTTGTAATAACATAGGCGGATTGTTATTCACTGTTGGGATCATTGGGGGAGGAATGGACATGACAAATCATCTGACAAATCTGTAAAAATACCTCAGGAGTCTTTTAATAGTCATCTTTGCAAGTCAGTTGGCTATTTACAATATTTCCCAGCAATGGGACATTTAAATTCTTTTTGGATGCATAAGACAAATTGAATTCTCTCATATAAACAATTCTTGCCTGGACATTTCAAAGAAACACTTCTTACGCAATCATACAATACATAATTGTAAAAAAGTCAGAAAAATTGGTTAATGATCATGTCCATTTGCATCGTTCTTTTTCAGCAAAATGTCAACTCTGAAGCTGGCTTGACTGAGGCCATTTTGGATGCTTCAGTGTTACTGCAATGGTGCTGAGGATGGGGGGGGGGGGAATAGAGATAGCTGGGGTCTTGTAGCCAAAACAAAATAGTTTCCCCTGAGAACCAAGGACATTTCTCACAGGTGGCTGAAAAGAGGAGGAGTGAAGTTTCCTAGCAACCGGACAGGACCTTGATTGGACCATGTGACTGATTGCTTGGGAAAGAGAGAAAACCGTTTACTTTTAATTAGGTGAAAACTGCGGGAACCTTGAGAGTCAGTTTTCACCAGTCTGTGCCAATATGATATATCCAATAAACTTGTTCTTTGACGAACCTGCTTGCCTTGGAGTTCTGTTTGCTGTGGGTGTATTACTTGGAACCCTGACATTAAATAGTGTTACTTCCTGCGCTCCTCTGCACCTCTGCCATAGATTCATCAACATGCCACACAGAATTTACGCATCCTGTAAGCAGGGGTGAAATCCAGCAGGTTCTGACAGGTTCTGGAGAACTGGTAGCGGAAATTTTGAGCAGTTCGGAGAATCAGTAGCGGAAATTTTGAGTAGTTTGGAGAACCGGCAAATACCACCTCTGGCTGGCCCCAGAGTGGGGTGAGAATGGAGATTTTGCAATATCCCTCCCCCAGGAGTGGGGTGGGAATGGAGATTTTGCAGTATCCTTCCCCTGCCATGCCCACCAAGCCACACCACACCCACCAAGCCACGCCCATAGAACCAGTAGTAAAAAAAAATTGGATTTCACCACTGCCCGTAAGTAGAGCTTGACAGTGTCTCCAGGTTGCCAGAATCACATGGGGAAGGGAGGGGGAAGCCAAGGATGGAATAGGACAACTCGCCATGGTCCACTTGCCATGGCCAGCCACATCGCCATGGCCACCTCACCACAGCCATGGTCAAATTGCCATGGGGTGTAAAAGAGAGAAAAGCCAGTTGAAAGAAAGGCCCAGTTTTTGCACACTTGAATTTGTCTTCTGAATTAACTTTAAACGGTTCCTCGGGACTACCTCCAGCTATAAAAATATGTTCACATCACCTGTGCTTTCCCTCGATTTCAAACTCCTCCCAGCTCATTCCCAAACAGCAATTGCTGAGAGAAGAGAAGAGATTGCTTAGCTCCCTTGCAAGATTTCTCAGAGAGTTTGTCAGGTTCCTCTCCTTGACACGGACAAGAGTAACGCTCTTGTCCTACGTACAGTAAGTAAAACAAACCAACGAACCAAAAATAAACGTGCAAATAAATATCCGTTAAAATAGCCACACATGGAATATCCCACACTCTTTTGAAAACTTTTCCACTTTTTTTTTTTAAAAAAAATTCTATTAGATACGGATTATTTAGCATGAAGGCAAACATATACGTGTCCCAGGATAATGTTGCAAGATCCAATCTGGGTCAGTCACCAGGACCAGAGGTTTAATCTGGAAAGTGTTGACCCACGAGCCGTGGTGGCGCAGTGGTTAGAGTACAGTACTGCAGGCTACTTCTGCTGATCACTGGCTGCCAGCAGTTTGGCAGTTCAAATCTCACCAGGCTCAAGGTTGACTCAGCCTTCCATCTTTCCGAGGTCGGTAAAATGAGGACCCAGATTGTTTGTGGGGTGATAGGCTGACTCTATAAACCACATAGAAAGGCAGGGGTGAAATCCAGTAGTTTCTGACAGGTTCTGGAGAACCGATGGTGGAAATTTTGAGTAGTTTGGAGAACCGGCAAATACCACCTCTGGCTGGCCTCAGAGTGGGGTGGGAATGGAGATTTTGCAATATCCTTTCCCCAGGAGTGGGGAGGGAATGGAGATTTTGCAGTATCCTTCCCCCGGAGTGGGGTGGGAATGGAGATTTTGCAATATCCTTCCCCCAGGAGTGGGGAGGGAATGGAGATTTTGCAGTGTCCTTCCCCCGGAGTGGGGTGGGAATGGAGATTATGCAATATCCTTCCCCCAGGAGTGGGGAGGGAATGGGGATTTTGCAGTATCCTTCCCTTGGAGTGGCGTGGGAATGGAGATTTTGCAGCATCCTTCCCCCAGGAGTGGGGAGGGAATGGGGATTTTGCAATATCCTTCCCCTAGGAGTGGGGAGGGAATGGGGATTTTGCAGTATCCTTCCCCTGGAGTGGGGCGGGAATGGAGATTTTGCAGTATCCTGCTGCTGCCACGCCCACCAAACCATGCCCACAGAACCAGAAATAAAAAAAATTGGATTTCACCACTAGTGAGGGATGTAAAAGCACTATTAAGCGGTATATAAGTCTAAGTGCTATTGCTATTGCGATAGATAGAATTTCCCTGAGGATGGGCACCATGACAAGTCCAAAAGCTCAGAAGACTAAACCTTTGGTCCCCGTGATTGACCCAGATAGGATCCTGTGAACATTATTTATCAGGTTGCTTGTTAACAGACAGCATATGTTTCTTTAAAAAAAAAATCTTTGTAATGAGGAAATAGAAGATGGATATTCGTATTTTTCTTGATTGCATCAGTTTGTTGCTACTGTTTTTTTTTAAAACTTATTAATTTGCGCATTAACAGAAAAGGAAGTATATATACAGTATGTCTATTAAACGTGAAGAAACACTCGCAATTACGGAAGGAAGGAAAGGGCATCTTTCTAAAGATTAAAGATTTCTACAAGTTCTTTCCTTGCCGTTGATGATTTTGTGCGTGTGTGTATTTGTGTGTGCGTATGTGTGTGCTAGAACCACGTATGGTTCTTAATCCTACAAATACTTCAATCCATATTATGGAAGCAAGAACCTGTTGAGGATTTCAGGAAACCTATTAATTAACCCATGTGGTAATTTTGTCAAAGTTACTTTCTATTCAGAATAAGAGGTGTCAGTCAGAAACTTTGAGCTAAGGCAGTAGGCACCTCATTTGAGTTCAATCCTATAACCAGGGGTGGGCTGCTGGGGGTTCGGGAGAACCTCTAGCTAAGATTCTGTGTAGTTCGGAGAACCCCCAAATCTCACTCCTGGCTAACGCCCCCCTCCCCTCCTAGGAGTCCCCACACAGCCCGTTTTGGATGCAGGTAAGTGCAGGGCGTGTGTGAAGGCTTGGGGAGGGTGAAAAATGGGCCTACTGGAAGTTCAGGAAGGCCGGAAACGGGCCTTCAGAGGGCCTCTGGAGCCTGGGGAGGCCGTTTTCGACCTCCCGGAGGTTCGAGGAAACCTTCCGGAGCCCGGGGAGGGCAAAAATGCCTCCCGGCTGTGGTGCAGGAGGCCGACTAAGCCACGCCCACCCAGCAACCGGGCAGAGAACCCCTTGCTAAAATTTTTGAAGCCCATCCCTGCCTATAACGCACATATCGGCATGAATCGGATGGCGTCTTCCTCCGTACAAGTAGCAACCAGGGCCTGGTGGCACAGTGGACTAAGTGCTCTTAAAAGTAGCACTTAAGTTTCCAGCTGCCTGCAATTACTGCAAGTTCAAATCCCACCAGGCTCAAGGTTGACTCAGCCTTCCATCCTTTCTAAGGTAGGTAAAATGAGGACCCAGATTGTGGGGGGCAATAAGCTGACTTTGTATAAATTTATACAAAAGTATGAAGGCTATTGCTTAACGCATTGTAAGCCGCCCTGAGTCTCTGGAGAAGGGCGGCATATAAATCAAATTAAAAAAACACCAAAAAAACAGATGCAGAGATGGTCCCTCAGAGGTTTCCCCATCCAAGAATTCATGCTTGGACATAGAACCGATCAAGTCTTATAGCTGGGAGGAAAGAATTTGCTCTTCCTCGCAATTCTTCTCCAACATGTTGATTCTATCTCATGATGTATGAAGCGAATACAAGAAAGGAACATGGCTTAAGCTGAATGGTAGTTTCCTTCTCAGTCTTCTTCACGGCGCCATTTGGAACTCAACATCAACTTTGGTAACGTATGAAATGGGACAAGGAAGCAAAGACGGTCCAGGTGAGTATACATCTTCGGGTTGAGAAGCTGATGTGGGCTGCAATCACTTGGAGGAAGAGGAAGCCGGAACCAGTGACTGCTTCCCAAGCTGACTCTGAAGAGCATCCAAGATGTCACGTAATTTTTGGTCAATCTGGGTGACCTGTTGGGAAACCGGAAGGTAACATAGTCTATTACTTTGCTCACTGAGGCATGTGTCAATCATGCTTCAAACCCGGAATTGATTCCAGTGTTAAATCTGCCATAAACTTGTTTTATGGTAGGGGGTGGGGAATCATGGCCCCCACCCCCTGCCATAAAAAGGCCATGGACTCCACGGCCCTTTTATGACTATGCGGACTTCAACTCCCAGAATTCCTGAGTCAGCCATGCTGGCTGGCTGGCTCAGGAATTCTGGGAGTTGAAGTCCGGAAGTCTTCCAGCCTGGTTCCACACCCCTGTTTTATGGAATGGATTTCAAACAAGAAATAACAGCAAACTGGATCCCGTTTCGACCCACATAACAAAATGACTTCTTCACTGAGCTTTTGGATGGTGATTGCTTCAACACAAGAGAGGGCAAGATACAAGAGCCGAGGTGGCGCAGTGGTTAGAGTGCAGTACTGCAGCTACTTCAGCTGACTGCTAGTTCAGCAGATCAGCGGATCAAATCTCACCGGCTCAAGGTTGACTCAGCCTTCCATCCTTCCGAGGTGGTTAAAATGAGGACCCAGATTGTTAGAGGGCAATATGCTATTTAGTATACTGTCTTTGGTGTAAGTCGCCCAGAGTCCTCGGAGAGTGGGCAGGCATAGAAATATGACTAATAAAATAAAATAAATAAAATAAAAACACAACCAGTCCATTAAAAATCAGATGATTATTCTGGTGAAAAAATTGGTGAACCACAGAAATATTTTCAATATTATACCTGGGAGGGCGACGGTAATTCCTCTTACAGATCCAGTCAAATGAACATTGCAACGAAGTGTAATCCCATTGAAACAATAGGAAATACTATTCGTATTTTCTGACACGGAGCATCAGGCATTAATGGTCACATTGGAAAAAGCCCCCCCCCTTGCCTCCTCCTCATGTATTTTCTGGCATTATCCAAGCCATGATAAAACCTGGTATTTTTAAGGGGTTTGGGTTCCCCCCCCCCTGCAAAGGGGTAAAATGAATATGCTGCCAAAAAAGGGTTTACTTTGGCACAAAACCAGGAACATTTTGGGAGGGGGTTCAAAAATGACAATATGGTATCTATGATTGAGCAGTTGAAGTCCTACACATTTTTAACACTGCCCTTGCCTTTGCTGAGACCTCTGCATACAACCTGCATACAACTTATGTTCTTATTTTAAGAAACTATCCAGTATTTATAATTTAATATCTGGCACTGGTAAGTCAGCATTTCAGATTCAGAACAGAGTTGGAGGTCTTCCAGTCCAGCCCCCTGCTCAAACAGGAGACCCTAGACCAGTGATGGTGAACCTTTTTTTTTTCGGGTGCCAAAAGCGAGCGCTGACACCAGGGATAAAATGCTCTTGGTTCGGACCGGATCGCCCGATCCGGTAACGATGGCGGCGGGTGGTTCAGAGAACCGATAGCAAAAATCCCCGTGCCCCCCCCACCATGCCCAGCTGAGCCGCACGATCATCAGAGGCTTTTTTTTAACTTTTAAAAGCATTTTTTCTACAACCTCTTCCGACGAAAAAAATGCTTTTAAAAGTTTAAAAAAAAAGCCTCTGATGATCGCGCGGCTCAGCTGGGATCGTCAGAGGCTTTTCAAAGCATTTTTTTCCTGCAACCGCTTGGCCGAAGAGGTGGTAAAAAAAATGCTTGGAAAAGTCTCTCTGACGATCCCAGCTGAGTTGCCTGATCATCAGACGCTTTTCAAAGCATTTGAAAAAATGCTTTGAAAAGTTTTAAAAAAAAAATGTTGGCCACGCCCACCCCAGTCACATTACCCCCCCACCAAGCCACGCCCACAGAACCAATAGTAACAAATTTTACATTTCACCCCTGGCTGACACCCATAATGCAATGCCCCCCGGCCCTCCCGCACATGTATGTGTAACCCCCCCGTGCTCTCCCTCCCCCCCAGCGGGAGGTGCGCAGGCATGCACAGTGGAGCTGATCTGGGCGTCAGCTCACGTGCCCGCAGAGATGGCTCCGTGTGCCACCTGTGGCACGCGTGCCATAGGATCGCCATCACGGCCCTATACCATTTTAGACAAGTGATTGTTCAGTCTTTTCTTAAAAGCTTCCAGTGAGGAAGTGCCCTCGACTTAAGACCAAAATTAGGAGCCAAACTTCCATTACAAAGCAAGGCGCATATTCCCAGAAGACTGTTGAGGCAAAGATCTTTGATTTAGAATTCATGTGAATGGCTGAATTTCATGGCATGGGGAGTCCGCACATCTTCAAGTGGCTGAAGTTGAGAAACACTGATTAGAGAGTCATTTTCAACTAAATGAACACTCCAGCAGATTAATGTGGGCAGTGACAGGATTCAAATTTTTTTACTACCGGTTCTGTGGCTGTGGCTTGGTGGGTGTGGCCAGGAGGTGTGACAGGCAGCACTCGGCCTCCTGCACTCGGCCACAGGCAGGGTGCCACGCCACCCCCTGCATCCCGTTTTGGGCCTAGGAGGCCTCCCTGCACCTACTGGGGAGCCAAAATGGGGCGGGGCAGGAAGGGGTGGGGCCAGCCAGCAATTTAATTACCGGTTTGCCCAAACCGGCTGAATCCCACCACTGAATGTGGGTGAAGAAAAAAGAAAGACGAGTGGAACAAGTAAAGTCACATAATAAACCCTCTTTCTTGGAGGTAACAACCGCAACCAAAATGGCTCCCTTCAATCCAGCTTTTTTTTTTTTTGTTTGAAAACACCAAGTGGCATGCACACATTGGTTGTAAATCTTGCCAAATCCATGACGGTCTTCATTATTAATCATCTACTCGCTACAATATTGACTTGGTTTCCCCTCCTAATAAGCTTAGCATCATGTCTATTTGGCCCTTAACAGGAGGCTTTGAGAATAATCGTGCCAGCAGTACGAAGAGATTTGTGGAATTATGCTTGATATCCTTGAATCAGGGATCAGCAACCTGTGACTCTTTCATCCCTCTGCTGTGGTTCCCTGTTGCTAATCGATTCCACAATTGATAGGGCTTTCGGTTAGGACAGGTAGAGGAAAAAGGACGCCACGCTAGGAGGAGACTCTATGGTGGGGGAACCGGACTTCTGGTCAGCTCCAGAACTGAACGGGGGCTTGCAAAATGTTGTTTATTACCAGCAGCAAAATGGTGCATTACATCCCATTACATTACAATCAACTTACAATCAACTTACAACAGTGAAGTTACAACATCACTGAAAAAAGGGACTCACAATAAGTTTTTCACACTTTAGACCGTTGTATTATCCCGGTGGTTACGTGATCAGAATTCAGACTCTGGGCAACTGGCTCATATTTATGACCGTTTGCAGTGTCCCAGGGTCGTGTGATCACCTTTTGTGACCGATTGTGGTCATAACTCGTGGACTACAGGTAGTCCTCAACTTACAACAGTTCATTTAGTGACCATTCAAAGTTACAACGGCACTGGAAAAGTGACCTATGATCATTTTTCACACTTAACGACCATTGCATAATTCAGGTGCAGTTTCCCAGTTACAACCTTTGTAGCGTCCCCACGATCGTGTGATCAAAATTCAGGATGCTTGGCAAATGGTTCATACTTACGACCGTTGGTCACGCGATCCCCTTTTGACAAGCAAAATCAATGGGGGAAAGCCAGATTCACTTAACGAACACGTTACTAGCTTATCAACTGCAATGACTCCCGATGGCGAGAAAGGTCGTAAAATGGGGCAAAACTCGCTCAACAGCTGCCTCACTTAGCAACAGAAATTTTGGACTCAATTGTGGTCATAAGTCGAGGACTACCTGTTATGCGTCTTTGATCAAGGTTTCAATAGCCTTGGTGGTGCAGGGGACTAAAGTGCTGTTAAAGTAGCACTTAGCTGTCAGCTGCCTGCAATTACTGCGAGTTCAAATCTCACCAGGCTCAAGGTTGACTCAGCCTTTCATCTTTCCGAGGTAAGTAAAATGAGGACCCGGATTGTGGGGGCAATAAGCTGACTTTGTATAAAAAAGAACACCGCTTAGGGGCCTCCGAAAGCCCTACTAAGCAGGTATATACAAAAGTATGACGGCTATTGCTTAACGCATTGTAAGCCGCCCTGAGTCTCCGGAGAAGGGCGGCATGTAAATCGAACCAATAAATAAATAAACAAATAAACAAACAAACAAACAAACAAACAAATAAATAAATAAGTAAATAAGTAAGTAAGTAAGTAAGTAAGTAAGTAAGTAAGTAAGTAAGTAAATAAATAAATAAATAAACAGCTAGCTAGCTGTTTTGGTTTTTTTTTTCTCTTTTCTTTCCAGCATAGTGACGGGAAAAAAATACGACCATTTCATCTTCTGCATTCATTGTCTTCTTTCCGTCCTCCACTTCATCTGTGTTTGTCAGCTGTGTTCCTCTTGTAACCATTGCTCTCTTCTCCCTTCTGCTGCCTGTGGCAGGAGTCCTTGTGTGAGAACCTGGAGGCCTCACCAATCCTGGGCAGAGGTCAAGGCTGGGACCCCGGAGGCGTCTTTTCTTGACATGGCCATGGTCTCTGGGGTGTTGGATGCTTACACAGCTGTGAGGGCAGTGAGAATTTAAAGCAGGGAGACCCAAGGCTGAGATTTGACATCTCAAGGAATTTTACTTCAGTTTCTATATATCTTTTTTTTTGTTTTAAGGAAAGCCTTTGCAAATATCAATTGTGGCGTGATATCTAGGCAGGTCCTAGAGCCGTGATGGTGAACCAATGGCACGTGTGCCACAGCTGGCACACGGAGCCCTTTCTATGGGCACACAAGCCATTGCCCAGCTCAGCTCCACTGTGCATGCGTGCATGCCTCCTGCCGGCCAGCTGATTTTCAAGGGGTGCGGGGTGCATGCGGGAGATACATGCGCATGCGCAGGATCACATGTGCGGGGGCTGGGGGTCATGCGCACATATGCATGGGGCAGGGGAGTACAGAGGCATACAACGCGCCTCTCTGCAACCCATTTTTGGGCCCAGGAGGCTGCAGAGAGGCCTACTAGGCCCAAAATGGGGGTGGGAGGGTGGGGGATCGTGCGTGAATGTGCGGGGGTGGAGAGAGCACGGAGGGTCATGTGAACATGCATGGGGAGGGCGGGGAGAGTGTGGGGGCAGGCTCACATGCGCAAGAGGGGGGGCACATTGCGTTATGTGGGTCGCATGAGCGTGCGTTTCGGCACACGATGAGAAAAGCAGGAGTAGGTTTCACTTACCTTTGTTACTGGTTCGCTTGCTCGCGCCCCACTTCTCCGCATGCACAGAGCATATTTGATGATGTCCGGATGGGTGGGCGGAGCCTCCTGCCAACGCTGCTACTGATTCGCCCGAACCGGGGCGAACCGGTAGCAACCCACCACCGGAGAAAAGATTAGCCATCACTGTCCTAGAGCCTGGAATAAATGCTTCCAATATAAACCTTTCAACTTTCCATCTTGATCTTTTACTCAGTGAAAAGTTTTCTGAGAGAGGAAGTGGCAATTCTCTGCGTAGAAAGAATAGTCATCAGGTGATCTGGTCATCCCCCCCCACCCTGCCAAAGCGTAGCACTTAAAAATTTCCATTTTTTCCTGTAAACTCAGCATCGAAAAAGGCCAGTTGAATGTCAACATGTTTTATCTATCAATATACAGTACGTTTCTTCTGTTTTCTAAAGTGGAAAAAGAGCAAACCCTAAAAATAATTTCCACAGAGATCGTAACAGCCGTCTTTTCAAAAAAAAAGAAAAGAAAAGAAAAGTAGAAATCGGGACAACAGTGGAATATGTTTCAGTAACAGGATGAGGTGGACAACTGAAGCCATGTGAAAAAGACGAGAAAAGGCAATTAGATAGATAGTCCAAGGCTCTCCAAACTTGGCAATTTTAAGACTTGTGGACTTCAACTCCCAGAATTCCTCAACACATCATAGCTGGAGGTGATATTCAGCCGGTTCGGGAGAATTGGTAGCAGAAATTGCAGGTTGGCCCAGCCATCAGCCCCGGCTCTATGCTGTCCTATTTAGGCATGCTTTTGAGCCCGGGCGCATGCGTGGACGGCACACGAGTGAGCAAAGCGCATGCGCGCACTCACATTTTCGGTGCTGAGCGAACAGGTAGGTAAATTATGTGAATCCCACTTCTGATCATGACCCCATTCTTGGAAAGCTCTGCAGAGTTTATAACATTCTAAGAGTTAACACGGAGAGTTAATTGTTATTAAATAAATGCTACAAGACAATGTGGGGCTGGTGAAGGTGTTGGACTAGGGTTGGTGAGGCCGAACCTCAAGTTCTCACTTAACGTTGAAGCTCACTAGATGACCTGAGAGATGATAGTCGCTGTAAGGAAAAATAGAGGATGGAATATTTGAGGGCTTGGAGAGAAATGAATGAATTACAATGAATTAAACAAATACCCAGTGAAGAAATAGTTCCAGTGTTGGAACATTCATCGCTTAAATAGTCAGGCACGGGAAAGGTTTTGTGGCTCCCGGTGTTTTCTTTTCTGTGGGAAACGGGTCCAAATGGCTCTTTGAGTGTTTAAGGTTGCAGACCCCTGGTCTAGTTTAATGAAAAGAAGGACTATGTAAGGCCACACTTGGAATCCTGTATCCAGTTTTGGTCACCACGATGTAAAAGAGACTCTAGAAAGAGTGCAGAGAAGAGCAAAAAAGATGATGAGGGGACTGGAGGCTAAAACATATAAACAACTGTTGCAGGAACGGGGTATGTCTAGTTTAATGAAAAGAAGGACTAGGGGAGACATGATAGCAGTCTTCCAGTATCTCAGGGGCTGCCACAAAGAAGAGAATAGTCAAGCTATTCTCCAAAGCACCTGAGGGCAGGACAAGAAGCAACGGGTGGAAACTAATCAAGGAGAGAAGCAACTTAGAATTAAGGAGAAATTTCCTGACAGTTAGAACAATTAATCAGGGGAACAACTTGCCTCCAGAAGTTGTCAATGCTCCAACACTGGAAGTTTTTAAGAAGCTGTTGGGTAACCATTTGTCTGAAGTGGTGTAGGGTATCCTGCCTAGGCAGGGGGTTGGACTAGAAGACCTCCAAGGTCCCATCCAACTCTGTTATTCTATTCTACCCACAACCCACATCTCTCTATGCATCTTTCACACCGCAGCAATAATTCACGATCAGTTTTGAAGGCTCAGTTCTATCTCCAAGATAGGGCAAGCAAGTCTCCAAATATTCGTTGCAGGAAGCACAACGGTGGGGAAACGGGTTATTTTTATTTCTCACTGAAATGCTCCTCAGAGACACCGGGTTGGCCAACGGGAGGAATGAAACATTTGACTAAGGTAGCCTTGACCTGATCTTACCACGTAAATAAAATACTACCATTGACCAAAGACAAGCTCTCCAGGGGAGAGCTTCCAATATTTTACTACGGAGATCGAGTTTCCCCTATTTCTTTCCATGGGGATGGCCACGAAGGATTAGCTTCTCTGACCTACAGAATCACACAGAAATGGGGAGAGGAGGAGGAGGAGGGGGAAGAGAGAAAAAAAATTCCGCCTTTCATCCATGTGATTATCTTGTTTGACTTTCCCATTAGTTCTGTGTTTATTTTCATTCCACCAAACTTATCTATGATTTGCCATCACTTCCCTGCTCTCCCTTCCTTTCTCTAAAAACTGACCCACCCATTCTTAGGTTAGGTGTTAGGGCTCTGGTGACCTGGCTGGATCACAGGAACCATTTTTTAAAAAAAATTTAAAATAAAAAACACAGTTCCATTTGTTTTGGTTTCCATCTACCTTTCCTGTTCCAATTCACGCACGCAACAATCTTGTTTCCTCCCACCCCAACCCCCCATCAGCCATTGCAACGGTATCTCCTTGGGGGGGGGGGAAGAGAGGGGAAAAAGTTTAAAAATGAACATTTTTCCATGAATAACTGTCATGTGCATAAGAGAGAGGTAGACCCTTCCCCCCCATACATATATAATGTTTTTCTTTAAAGAATAGGCCTGCCATCATTTTTCATTCCCCCCCCCCATTTATTTAGATTTATATACCGCCCTACTCCCGAAGGACTCAGGGCGGTGAACAGGCACAGAATAAAATACATAGATACAAAAGTTAAAACTTAAATAAAACCAAATTAAATAGTTTAGCCCAACTTAAAGCATTCTGTATTTATCTAAGAGTAAGTAAGTCGAGTTGAATTCAACCTGCTTCTCACTGGCTAAACACCTAGACAAGTGCAAAATGAATTGGTTAACCCCGTGATGGCAAATTTATGGCACGTGTGCCAGAAGTGGCACGCAGAGCCATCTCTCCGGGCATGCCAGCTGTTGCCCGTTGCTCTTCCAGGTTTCCCATTGCCAGCTGGTCTTTGCGCACGCGGGAAACCGGAAGAGCATCTCCCTGGTGCGCATGTGCACACTGGAACCAGAAGCTCAGTTTCCCGGCGTGCCAGGAAGTTGCTCTTCCGGTTTCCGGTGATCCCCTGTGCGTGTGTGCACGCTCCTGTTTTGGCACTCGGTCAATGGTGACATCCAATTTTTTTTACTACTGGTTCTGTGGGCGTGGCTTGGTGGGCAGGGCGTGGCTTGGTGGGCATGGCAGGGGAAGGGTACTGCAAAATCTCCATTCCCACCCCATTCCAGGGGAAGGATACTGCAAAATCCCCATTCCCTGCCCACTCCAGGGGAAGGATACTGCAAAATCCCCATTCCCACCCCACTCCGGGGGAAGGATACTGCAAAATCCCCATTCCCTCCCCACTCCTGGGGGAAGGATACTGCAAAATCCCCATTCCCACCCCACTCTGGGGCCAGCCAGAGGTGGTATTTGCCAGTTCTCTGAACTATTCAAAATTTCCACTACCGGTTCTCCAGAACCTGTCAGAACCTGCTGGATTTCACCCCTGCACTCGGTGCTGAAAAAGTTAGCCAACACTGGGTTAAACCATATGCTTTAATTGATTAAAATATTTGTTTGTTTGTTTGTTTCTATCTCACCTTTTTGTTTTTATAAACAAGTTAAGAGGATGAATAATGCCCAATATTCCTTCCTCCTACTATTTTCCCAATAACAACGACCCTGTGAGGTGGGTTGGGTTAAGGGAGAGGGACTGGCCGAAAGTCACCCAGCTGGCTTTCACACCTAAAATAGGACTAGAACTTATGGCCTCTCATTTTCTAGTCTGGTGCCTTAACCACTAGACCAAACAACTTCCATTTGATTAAATTTGACAAATTTGATTAAAGCATACTTCTGTTTGTACATCATGGCATAAAACCACACATTACTCTTGGCAATATTCACTGAAATACCTACTGCGGGATCTAATCTGAATTGGTCACCGGGACCAGAAGCTTGATGACCGACTCAGATTTGATCCTGCAACATTTCCTGAGACATGTTCTGAAAATATTCGGAAAGTATTCGGAAGCCCTTCACTTTTGTCAAATTTGTTATCTTGCAGCCTGATTCTACAGTTGTTGAAAAATATTTATTTATTGTTTATTTATTGGTTTGATTTATATGCCGCCATTCTCCGGAGACTCAGGGTGGTTTACAATGCGTTAAGCAATAGCCTTCATACTTTTGCATATACCTGCTTAGTAGGGCTTTTTGGCACCCCCTAAGCGGTGTTCTTTTTTATACAAAGTCAGCTTATTGCCCCCACAATCCGGGTCCTCATTTTACCTACCTCGGAAGGATGGAAGGCTGAGTCAACCTTGAGCCTGGTGAGATTCGAACTCACAGTAATTGCAGGCAGCAGGCAGCTAAGTATTAATTAACAGCACTTTAGTCTGCTGCGCCACCAAGGCTCTATTGCCTTGAAATCCATTTTTTTCTCTCTCATCAATCTGTATATTTGCCTTCGTTTGTGAAATACATACTATATAGATGGAAGCGAAGGTGAACATCTCCCAACAGGTCTGCATGAGAACTGATCCAGAAAATAAGATGGTTATTGTCTCATCAGAATAGAACTGACAAATTTTAGATGGAAATGTTGATTGATTTAGAAACAATTAAGAGAGGAGGCAAATATTTTTTGTCAAGATTATGGATACTAGTTGCCATTTAAAAGAGATACAACATAGATTCAATGTAATGGGTCTTAGAAATGAGGAATATATATGAAATGTTGATTGTTACAATGACAAAGATTTGGAATGATGTTTATTTGGAAATAATTGTTTAGAATTTAGGGTGACATAGTAGAATGTCTAAAATCTAAATATTTAGAATAAGACTTTTTCTTCTTTTTTTCTTTAAAGATGTAAATGGATAAAATTTGGAACAAAATTGGTTGAGGGAATGTGAGTAATTGTATTTACTTTATACCGGATCAAATCCTTGCTCAAAAAAGATGTATTTTATGTTTTATGTTTTAAAAGCACACTGTTATTAACACCAGCTGCCTGCAATTACTGCAAGTTCGAATCTCACCAGGCTCAAGGTTGACTCAGCCTTCCATCCTTTCTAAGGTAGGTAAATTGAGGACCCAGTTTGTGGGGGCAATAAGCTGACTTTGTATAAAATAAAGAAAAAGTATGAAGGCTATTGCTTAACGCATTGTAAGCCGCCCTGAGTCTCCGGAGAAGGGCGGCATATAAATCAAATTAAAAAATAAAAATAAAATAAAAAACCAGGAAGTAATGACACCCGGGCGGCGATCGCTACCAGATCACCAAACCACAGGGAAAAATTGCTACCGGATTGGGCGGTTTGGTCTGATCCGGGAGCATTTCACCCCTGCGCAGAGCCCTCTTTGTGGCATGCCCACCATCGCTAGCTGTTCCTCTGGTTTCCGGTGTGCACAGCTGGTCTTCATGGACACTGGAGCACTGGAAAAACGGCCTGAAAATGGCCCAAAAAACAGGCCATTTTTGGGGCCATTTTCACGCCATTTTGGGGCCAAAAACAGCCCAAAAAAACCAGCCTGAAAATGGCCCAAAAAATGGCCAAAACCGGCCAAAAAACAGGCATGCGTGTGCCGGCCAGCTGGTCTTTGGGTTTCCTCCACTCCAGCACGCACACTTGCACACACATTCCAGTTTGGGCACGGTGCCAAAAAGGTTCGTCATCACAGTCCTATACCATTTCAGATAAGTGGCTGTCTAGTCTCTTCTTAAATACCTCCAGTGATGAAGCACCATCAATATTCTAATTTGGAATGAATTGATTTGCTGTACGGAAAAATGTACGGTATTTTTCGGAGTATAAGACGCACCTACCTTTTTTGGTGAGGAAAAGAAGAAAAAGAAATCTGCCTCTGCCTCTGCGCAATTTTGCCTCATTGCAGCAAACAGTAAAAAGCCTGCTTTACTTTCATTTTCGTTTTCAGCATAGCTTGATTAGCACAAGGAAAAAAAAAAAATCTGCTCCAGCAATTTACCTCTTTGCAGCAAGCAGCGGAACCCTGCGCAAAACAGCTGAGAGCAAATCAGCTGAGAGTGGGGAGGCCGATCCAATCAACTTATGTTAATTAGGTGGTGCTGAAGCTAAAAGGAGCTGTTTTTTCTTGCTGTTTGCTTGCAAGGAGGTAACTGCTGGGAGGCAGAGGCCAAAGGGTGGGGGCCAGTGGGTGGGCGGGGCTACATTCGGTGTATAAGATGCACCTAAATTTTCACCCCCTTTTAGGGGGGAAAAAGGTGCGTCTTATACTCCAAAAAATATGGTAAATTGTATTCTGTTTTTACTCTGTAGAAATTGTTTAAGTGTGCTTAGTGATTCAAAACGCTTTTTGAAAAGAAGACATAAATGTATCAAATACGAATAATCCATAAATTCACAGTCTGACATAAAAAAAACCCCCACCAATTCATCTGCACAGCAACTCCCATTCTCACAAACTTTTATCTCTCTTTTCCACCTGCCTCACCTTGATTTGGTATCTGGGCAATGGAGCGAGGCTGGAAAGATAAATATCTCACTTCCTTCACCACCCTGAAGCTGAACAAAATACAGCAAAAATATCGCATACAGAATAAAAGAGTTGGAAGGAACTTGGAGGTCTTCTAGTCCAATCCTCTGCTCAAGCACGAGACCCAGTTCATTTCAGACAAATGGCTGCCCGATTTCTTCTTGAAAATCTCCACTGATGGAACACCCACAATTTCTCAAAGTCAGCCATTCCCCTGATGAATTGTTCTCACTGTCAAGTAATTCCTCCTTAGGAAGGTTGACTCAGCCTTCCATCCTTTCTAAGGTAGGTAAAATGAGGACCCAGATTGTGGGGGCAATAAGCTGACTTTGTATAAATATACAAAAGTATGAAGGCTATTGCTTAACGCACTGTAAGCCGCCCTGAGTCTCCGGAGAAGGGCGGCATATAAATCAAAAAAAAAAAAAAGAAAGAAAGAAATTCCTCCTTAGTTCTAGGTTGCATCTCTCCTTCATTAGTTTCCACCCATTGCTTCTTCTTCTTCTACATTCAGTTGTCCATGGGGTCGCGATGGGTCAGATAGGACTTCGCAACTAACAACAACCACCAATTTTCCTGCGCACTCCACACCAGCCAGTGCAGAAATATGCAACCATGGTCGTATCGACTAGAAAAAAGCTGTTGGGTGCAGAATTGCCAGCATGTTATAATCTGTAAGTGGAAATGACCTTGGAAAACAAGAGGAAGAGTTGCTGCCTAGGGAACGATCAGATAAAAGAGGACGTAGCCTGCAGCTGCATAATGGCTAAAAAAAAAAAAAATGTCAGAAAGGAACCTTCCTAACCTCTCAGGCTGTAAAAGAGAGTTGCGGGAGATTAGTACTATTAGGATAATAGAATTGGAGGTCTTCTAGTTCAAGGAGACCTATACCAGTGATGGCTAACCTTTTAGCCGTGGCGTGCCAAAAATGGGGGTCGCGTGGGGTTTGCGTGTCACGCATGTGCGTGCCCACACCCATAATTCAATGCAACCCCCCCCACACATGCGCGCATGACCCCCCCTGCGCTCCCCCCGCTTTTGGCACGCGATGGCACGGTGGGCCCGGTAGGCCTGTTTTTCGCCCTCCCCAGGCTCCAGAGACTTTCTTGGAGCCTAGAAAGGGCGAAAACGGCCTTCCCTACTCCTCCAAGGCCCTCTGGAGGCCGGAAATGGCCCATTTGCCGACTTCTGGTGGGCCTAGAAGGCCTGAAAATCAGCCGGCCGGTGCTCGCATGTGCGCCGGAGCTGAGCTAGGGCAATGCTCACGTTCCCACCGATATGGCTCCACATGCCACCTGTGGCACGCATGCCATAGGTTCCCCATCACGGCCCTATACCATTTCAGACAAAAATGGTTGACCAGGTTATATAAATTAAGGGCTGCCTGAATTTGTTGAGAGCAGGAGTGGATTCTAATTTTTTTTACTACCGGTTCTGTGAGCGTGGCTTATTTTGTGGGTGTGGCTTGATGGCCATGTGATAATTATTTAGGAATTAGCAGAAGTATTGGTCTACCAGGCTTGCAGAGCTGTACCGATCTACCCATTTATTTTTGCAGGCACTGGTCTCCTCATGTATTTTTGCAGGCACTGGTCTACTCATTTGTTTTCTTTTAACACTGATCAGCTGTAGGGCGGCCCTTTGGAGCCCCGCGGCAAGAGTTTAAACAGTTTTTTCCCCTCTAGCCATCAGCTGGGACTCAGGAGGCAGCAATAGATTGGGGGTGGGGCCAAATAAAAGGTAAGAATAACGCGGGGGGTGAGTGGGTGGGGGCGGGGTTTGGGTGGGGGCGGCGGGAAGAACCGGTTTGGTGACGTCATATCGTCACTGCTACTGGCTTGACGGAACCGGGCGAAACCGGGAGGAACCCACCATTGGTTGAGAGGTGATGGTACGAGTCTAGGATGATGGGATGGAGCTACCACAAGAACACAAAAGCTAGGCTTTATTTAAAGGGATGCTTTTACAGTGATTGTAAAGCAAGCCAATTTAGCAAATCACACCATTCTTAGGAAAGTCGACGTCAAGGCCAGATGTTTTCATGACTACATCTGCAGACATGATCCTCTACCGACACAGAAGCCGGGCAACTCTTCCTCAGTGATTCGAAACTCTCCAACTGCACAGCCAAACGATTTATTTTTCAGAGTTTTGAAAAAATAAACATACTGGATTATTTGTTGGAAAGAGGAAGATGGCTTCCGCCAAACCTTCTCGGAGAAGCTGTTGGCTTGGTCCACGGGGAGAAGGAAAGGGTGGAGTTCAAAAGAACCATAATTTAATTCCCGAAAAGCAATCTTTTGCTGTTTATTTTCTTCAGCTTGTGCCATAAGTGCAGCGAATGCTAGTATTAGATGAGAAGCAGCAAAGTTCCAGAAAAAGCATCCTCACAGTCATACCTGTAGTGAGTTCCTCCCAGTTCAGCCCGGTTCCGCCGAGCGGTGACAATATGATGTCACCGAACCGGTTCTGCCCCCCCCGCCCCCCCTGCGTTATTCTATTTGGCCCCACCCCCAATCTATTGCTGCCTCCTGAGTCCCAGCTGATCGGCTAGAAGGAAAAAAAACTGTTTAAACCACAATTCTGTTTAAGAAGTGGTGCAGCGGACTAAAGTGCTGTTAAGTGCTAGCACTTAGCTGCCAGCTGCCTGCAATTAGTGCAAGTTCGAATCTCACCAGGCTCAAGGTTGACTCAGCCTTCCATCCTTTCGAGGTAGGTAAACTGAGGACCCGGATTATGGGGGCAATAAGCCAACTTTGTATAGAACAACACCGCTCCGGGGGGGGGGGGGCGAAGGCCCTAATAAGCAGGTATTTACAAAACAGTATGCAGGCTATTGCTATAATGCATTGTAAGCTGCCCTGAGTTTACGGAGGAGGGTGGCATATAAATTGGACTAATAAATAAAATAAATTGGACTAATAAACTCTTGCCGCGGGGCTTCAAAGGGCCGCTCTACAGCTGATCAGTGTTAAAAGGCAGTGTGGTGGTAGACCGGTACCTCCCAAAACAAATGAGTGGACTGGTGCCTGCAAAAATAAATGGGTAGACCA
>WNWU01000049.1:10449058-10461064 GCA_012654045.1 Ptyas mucosa | reverse complement strand
TTTCTTTCTTTCTTCCTTCCTTCCTTCCTCCTCCTCCTCCTCTTCTTTCTTTCTTTCTTTCTTTTTTTCCTCCTCCTCCTCCTTTTCTTTCTTTCTTTCTTCCTCCCTCCCTCCCTCCCTCCCTCCTCCTTCTTCTCCTCCTCCTTCATCTCTCCTCCTCCTCTTTTCTCTTCCTTCTTTACCTAGCTTCTGCAAAAGCACCACCCTAAAAGAGTAAAAACCTTCTCCCAAGCAGGCATTTGAAAAGCGAGCAGCATCGGGGAATACCGTGTGTCAAGCGTATGACGCATCTTTTAGACGGCTCCAGTTGTCGCAACAAATGTCCTTTGAATGCCTCTGAAATGCCTCGGTGTGTTTTGGTGGGCGATGCAGCACATGTGCTATTGGCAGTTGTCCTTTCGGCTGTTGGGAGGTTGGGGCCAAAGGGCTTTGTAACTCTTGGAGAACAGGTGTTCCTCAGAAGGTACGGTCGCAAAATTCAAGGTGGCGACCATCACACTGGGATCAAAACTCAGCCTGTTGTTATGTCCGGCACCCATGAAAAAGAGGTGGAGCTTCGACTGGGCCATCTTGCCTTTCTGACCATATTCCTGAGCAGGGGTGTCATACTCGATTTCATTGAGAGCCTGGGGGTCGGGGGTCGGGGTGTGTGTGGCCAGGGGGGCGTGGCCAGCTTGGCGTCACTCATTTTGGGGGCGCCTGTGGTGGCCCAAACTCTTTGCTATGAAAACGGGCTCTCAAGCTCCGTTTTCAGCTGCGACGGTTACTGCAACCCTCTGCCAGCGAAAACGGAGTTTGGAAGGCCCAGCCACGACTTTCCCGAGCTCCGTTTTTGGCTGCAATGGCCTCCTGCCACCCTCTGCCAGTGACAGAGTAACATCATCAGTGCTGGAAGGGAATAGGGTATGTGAAAGGAGGAGGAGGAGGATAATGATGATGATTTGGGGGTCCTTGGAGCTCTCTGCCTGTGATTGTTTTCTTGCAGACATTTCATTACCCTTACTAGGTAACATCGTCAGTGCTAGAAGGGAGTAGGGTTTGAGGAAGGGAGGAGGAGAAGGAGGATGACAACAACTGTGGGGTCCTTCAAAGATTGAAGGCAAACGAGGTCCAGGCAGATGAAGAACATCATGGCTTCAAAATCTAACGGACTGGTTTGGATAAAACTCAGCAGCACTTTTTTCTGTGGCTATCAGCAATGTCTGATGACAGATATGGCAGGAGGAGGAGGAGGAGGAGGAAAAAAGGAAGAAGAGGAGGAGGAGGAAGAAGATGAAGAAGAAGAGGAGGAGGAAAAAGGAAGAAGTAGAAGAGAAGGACGAGGAAGAAGACAAAGAAGAAGAAGAAGAAAAGAAGAAGAAGAGGAAGAGGAGAAGAAAGGAGGAGGAGGAGGAGGAAAAAGAGGAAGAAGAGAAGGAGGAGAAAGAAGACAAAGAAAAAGAAGAGGAGGAGGAGAAGGAAAAAGAGGAAGAAGTAGAAGAGAAGGAGGAGGAGGAAGACAAGAAGAAGAGGAGGAGGACTATGGGGTCCTTGATGCTCTCTGAGTGTGACATTTCATTACCAAACTAGGTAACATCATCAGTGCTAGACCTCTCTATCTCCTGTACTGGTCAGGAGATTACTGTGCAGGTCGTCCTCAATTTACGACCATTTGCTTAATGACCGTTCGAAGTTACAGCGGCACTGACAAAAGTGACTTACGACTGTTTTTCACACTTACGACCGTTGCAGCACAACATCTCACAACGGTCACATCATCAAACTTCAGAGGCTTGGCAACTGGTTCGTAATTTACGACGGGCTGCAGTGTCCCTGGGATCACGGGATCCCCTTTTGCGACCTTCTAACCAGCAAAGTCAAAAGGGAAGCTGGATTCACATTACAACTGTGTGGCTAACTCAATAACTATGGGAGCCTTGGTGGCGCAGCGGACTAAGTGCTGTTAAGTAACACTTAGCTGCCAGCTGCCTGCAATTACTGCGAGTTCAAATCTCACCAGGCTCAAGGTTGACTCAACCTTCCATCCTTCCGAGGTAGGTAAAATGAGGACCCGGATTGTGGGGGCAATAAGCTGACTTTGTATAAAATAAGAACACCGCTTGGGGTGGGGTGGGGCGAAAACCCTACTAAGCAGGTATATACAAAAGTATGAAGGCTATTGCTTAACGCATTGTAAGGTGCCCTGAGTCTCCGGAGAAGGGCGGCATATAAATCGAACCAATCAATCAATCAATCAATCAACAAACAAACAAATAAATGCCTGGATTCACTTAACAACTCTGGCAGAGAAAGGTTGCAAAACGGAGCCAAACTCACTCAACAACCGTTTCGCTTTGCAAAAAAATAAAAATAAAATTGTGCTTGATTGTGGGGGTAAGTCGAGAATTACGGGTATTTATCGAATTAGCCACCGCACACAACACGATGAGTGGAGAACCACTCCTATAAAGGGTGTCCCTGTTAACTCAACGAACGGGACTCCAGGCACGTCTGCATTTTGGGCTTGAGTTCCAGATGCCAAAACGGGTGTGGGTGTGCGACAATTTCAGGGATTGGATTTCACTCGCCAACGGGCAGGGCCAGGGAAGGGAATCCGCTGTTCTTCGCAAACGTTGGTTTTATTTTCCATTTCTAACAGCTGAAGCTGCTCCTGGGGGCCCTGTTTATTATCCTACTTGTAGAATCATCTTAACAGGTGGAAAGGGCAAGATAGGGAAGGCAGGGGCTGGAAAGACTTAAAACGATTCCTGTTTATTTCAGCGGGGCTCGAAATCTTTTGAAGATTCTTTTGCAGATGCGTAAATGTGAAACGCATGCACAGAAACAGAAGTGCATGTTTGGAGGGGGGCTGTACAAGTTAATTCCACTCAAAAACGATTTCAGCTTTTGGCATCCTTTCCAAACCTTGCTCGCATGTTTTTCAAGTCATCAAAAAAGGACCTGAGAAATCTGATTTTTAATTTTTTTGGGGGGGTGGGGGAAGGGAAGATGAGAGATCTTCCTCAGCCAAAACTGTTTTTGGGAGACGGGGTTGCAAGGACAAAGAAGTAAGTCAAAGTATTTACCATCTTATCATCTTTACCATCTTATCTCTTCTAATCATTAAAGGTAAAGGTTCCCCTCGCACGTATGTGCCAGTCGTTCCCGACTCTAGGGGGCGGTGCTCATCTCCGTTTCAAAGCCGAAGAGCCAGCGCTGTCCGAAGACGTCTCTGTGGTCATGTGGCCGGCATGACTCAACGCCGAAGGCGCACGGAACGCTGTTACCTTCCCACCAAAGGTGGTCCCTATTTTTCTACTTGCATTTTTTACCTGCTTTCGAACTGCTAGGTTTGGCAGAAGCTGGGACAAGTAACGGGAGCTCACCCCGTTACGCGGCACTAGGGATTCGAACCACTGAACTGCCGACCTTTTGATCGACAAGCTCAGCGTCTTAGCCACTGAGCCACCAAGTCCCCTAATCTAATCATTATCTTTGTCCTATTTCGTTGCATTTTTGAAGAGCTGCCAGCAAGACAGAAGTGGAACAAAGCAATTTGAGAATCACAGCACCAGAGTGGCAGTTAATTTTAAAAAAATATTGCTAACAGTTTTCTAGCTAAACCAGATGGACTTTTGCCCGTGTAAGGAAGCCACATTGCTGATCACTTCTTTCCATAAGACCCCGGAGTCACGGAATATGGAGGATGGAGCAACAGTCTAGCTTCTAAGAGAATGTGGAATCCAGAGGTGGGTTTCAGCAGGTGCTGACCAGTTCTGGAGAACCGGTAGCGGAAATTTTGAGTAGTTCGGAGAACCAGCAAATACCACCTCTGACTGGCTCCGCCCCCATCTATTCTCTGCCTCCTGAGTCCCAGCTGATCGGGAGGAAATGGGGATTTTGCAGTAACCTTCCCCTGGAGTGAGGTGGGAATGGAGTTTTTACAGTATCCTTCCCCTGCCATGCCCACCAAACCAAACCACACCCACCAAGCCATGCCATGTCCACCAAGCCACGCCCACAGAACCGGTAGTAAAAAAATTTGAAACCCACCAGTGGCTGAGGTCACTGGATTTGCAGAAAGATTCTGTCCACTGCAAAGAGCATAGAATCTTTTAGAGAAGGACTTGTGAAAACAGGTTCTTTCAAGACATTGGCAGTGGCTGAAATACAGATAGTCCTCAACTTATAACAGTTTATTAAGCGACCATTCAAAGGTACAATGGCACTGAACAAAATTAACTCAATTATTCAGGCTTAACAGATTTCATTTTTAGCTAACGCCTCCATACACCAAGCAAAAGACCCAAACTATCATCTATATCCGTGATGGCGAACCTATGGCACATGTGCCAGAGGTCGCATGCAAAGTCCTCTCTGTGGCCACGCGTGCTGTCACCAGCTGCTCTTCATGGGCACCGGAGCGCCAGAAAATGGCTTGAAAACAGCTTGAAAACAGTCCAATAAACGTCCAAAAATCAGGGTATTTTTCAGGGCATTTTTAGGTGTTTTTGGGGGCACTTTTCAAGCAATTTTTCAGCCTTTTTCAGGCCATTTTAAGGCTGCATTTTGGGTTGTTTTCAGGCCCGAAAAACGTCCCCAAAACAGCCTTAAAATGGCCCGAAAAATGGCTGAAAAACAGGCATACAGGCGCCAGCCAGCTAGTCTTTGGGTTTTCGGCGCTCCGGCACATGGACAAGTGTTCCGGTTTGGGCACTCTGTGCCGAAAAGATTCACCATCACTGATCTATATGGATGCCCCTCTGTGTAGCACCGATACAGTATCTGGTGTCCTCCACGTGGTTTTTCAAATTTAGTTTTCAATCCCATCCAGTCAGCAACAAAATGACAGGAAATGATACAAGTTGGATTCTAAAACATCTCAACGGCCTCAAAAAATTAGGATTATGTTTGGAAGGGCAGACAGGAGGTGCTAAGGACCTCCCAATACATTACATTCTGGAGCCTCTGTTTTGGAAGTAACCCAAATCACTCGTACGTCCACCTTGGAGAACTCCAGTTTGATTTTCCTCTTGGTTCACGGCCAGGGGTGAAATCCAGAAGGTTCTGACAGGTTCTGGAGAACCGGTAGCAGAAATTTTGAGTAGTTCGGAGAACTGGCAAATACTACCTGTATTGCCCCAGAATGGCGTAGGAATATTTTTTTTGCAATATCCTTCCCTGGAGTGGGGAGGGAATGGAGATTTTGCAGTATCCTTCCCCTGGAGTGGGGAGGGAATGGGGATTTTGCAGTATCCTTCCCCTGGAGTGGGGCAGGAATGGAGATTTTGCAGTATCCTTCCCCTGCCACGCCCACCAAGCCACGCCCACAAAACCGTTAGTAAAAACATTTGAATTCCACCACTGTTTCAGTTAAGATAGATACTCATTGCAGTACATGTAAAAAAGATCCACAGAAACAGCCGCCATTTTAACTTTTTTTTAAAACCATCACCCCTTATCTCATTCCGGATCCCATTCCACCACACCTTCAAACTCTTGGAACCGAAATGATATTCCCAGCCATTTATCGGCCACTTCTGGAGATTTACAATTGAGGAATTAAAAACGGGCACTTTTGAGAACATGGCCTGTTCAGTGCCTGGGGCACTGAGAAGGCTCCAAGAAAGATTGATTTTTCTTTTCTCTGCCACTGGGGAGGCAGACTGGACTTTCTCCCATGTCCAAGAGCTAACCCAGGGGTCAGTAACCCGTGGCTCTGGAGCCGCATGTGGCTCTTTCATCCCTCTGCTGCGGCTCCCTGTTGCTGGTCGGCTCCACAACTGATAGAGCTTTCGGTTAGGACAGGTAGAGGAAAATGGATGCCGTGCTAGGAGGAGACACTATGATGGGGAAACCGACTTCCAGTCAGCAGAGGAAAAAGTTTGCCGCGGTAGGAGGAGACTATGATGGGGGAACCGGACTTCCGGTTATCTCCAGAATTGAATGGGGGCTTCCAATTAGGACCTTTGTGGCTCTTGTGTTTAAGGTTTAAGGTTGCCGACCTCTGAGCTAGCCAGAGAAAGAAGTGTTCAAGACCTCGAACTGACATATAGACCCAACTCTTATTTTGCAGGGACTAACCGTAGTACTTTGGAAAAATAAAACCGCAAAGGCCAAATTGTAGGGGACCTTTTGTCTGGCCTTGACTGAGTTTTTTCTGAAGTTTCTGCATTGGGAAAATAAATTTAGGAGGGTGTGGAAATGGGTTGTTTTTTTGGTACTCTGGAGAGCCATGTTTCTTTTTTAAGTAAAAGGATTTGACCGCCTTGACTGCAGGAGAAGGCAGACTCACAGCTACGTGTAGGGAAAAAAGAGTTGGTCAGATTTTGTTCTGCTTTGATTTGGCCCGTGGCAGTTTTTTAGAGCTTTGTTTTGTTTTGACTACTGTGGGTGGGTGGACCTTTGCCTTAAGGCTTGGTATTTATTTTCCCTTGCTTGCTTTCTGTGCTTCATTGTCTCAAAAAAATATCCTTCCCCCCACTATCACCACAGCGAGTCATCATCAGTGACTTATTCAGATTCAATATACTAACATATTTACACTGATTATTTTTTGCGGGCACGCAAACAGTTTATCTGTTCTAATAGATAACGAGCAAACTTCGTTCTTTGAAATGGAATATTTTGGATAGCTAGAGTATATGGATGTACATAATATGCTTCTTGGGCTTTTTATGGCTTCGAATGTTGTGACTTGGAACAAGGTCTTGCAAAAGGAAACAAATCCTTCCCTCCTTTAAGAAACGCAGGACTCACCCTCCATTTTCACCAAGAAATGCATCTGTTAGAGGAAGATAAGGATGTAGAAAGAATGAAAGTTTTCACTTTGCAAAAAAAAAAAAGGAAGAGAGGAGGTAGCCGAGATAATACATAAAGGCACATGATTGTCTATGTTTGTGAATAGTGACGGATGTGCACAGCTGTTATTTTAACACGGCTGTGTTATTTATTATTTATTTATTTGTTGGTTAGATTCATACATTGTCTTTCTTCTGGAAGCTTGAGGTAGGCTTACGGGTGGATTGCGCTACATTTTCATCCCGGTTACAGCAACATGTTGGATAGGTTTGGGTGAGAGCAGGGGTGAAATGTTCCTGGTTCGGACCGGATTGCCCGATCCGGTAGCAATGGAGGCGGGTGGTTCGGAGAACCGATAGAAAAAATCCCTGCCCCCCCCACCAGGTGAGCTGCACAATCATCAGACTTTTTTTTTACTTTTAAAAGCATTTTTCCTACAACCTCTTTGGCCGAAAAAATGCTTTTCAAAGTAAAAAAAAAAAAGCCTCTGATGATCGCGCGGCTCAGCTGGGATCATCAAAGGCTTTTAAAAGAAAACCCCCTTTTTTTTTCTTTTAAATGCCTCTGACGATCCAAGCTGAGTTGCCTGATCAGCAGAGACTTTTTTTTCTTTTAAATGCCTCTGATGATTTGCCGGTAGTAACAAATTTTAGATTTCACCACTGGGTGAGAGGCAGTGATTGGCCAAAACACGGACATCCAGTGAGTTTCTTAGGGTGGACTTGAACCAAGATATTAATAGTCATAGTCAATAGTTAATTTTTATTGGCCAAGTGTGATTGGACACACAAGGAATTTGCCTTTGGTGCATAAGCTCTCAGTGTACATAAAAGAAAAGTTACGTTCAACAAGAATCATAAGGTACAACACTCAATGATAGTCATAGGGTACAAATAAACAATCAGGAAATAATCAATGTCAATAGAAATCGTAAGGATGCAAGCAACAAAGTTACAGTCATACAGTCATAAGTGAGAGAAGATGGGTGATGGGAACGATGAGAAGATTAATAGTAGTGCAGCCTTAGTGAATAGTTTGACAGTGTTGAGGGAGTTATTTGTTTAGCAGAATGATGGCGTTCGGGAAAAAACTATTCTTGTGTCTAGTTGTTCTGGTGTGCAGTGGATATGGATATATTCATATATATTTTCATATCCATATATATGGACACATGGATATATTCTTGGCCCTTCACCAACATCCTCACTGTGTCACAGTGGCTCTTATAAGAATTTTTTTTTAAGGCAAGAAGATTCTGTCGTAGGATTTATTACCTATTGTTTTTCTACACTGAGTTTTATGCCATCTTCCATCTACGTAGCATTGAATGTGACATTTGCTTCCATTTAATTGATTTGTAGCATTGATTCTGCCTTTCCTTCCTCCCGCATCAAACTCATTCATAGCTGTATGAATAGAATAGAATAGAATAGAATAGAATAGAATAAAGTAGGGTAGGGTAGGGTAGGGTAGGGTAGGGTAGGGTAGGGTAGGGTAGAACAGAACAGAACAGAACAGAACAGAACAGAACAGAACAGAACAGAACAGAACAGAACAGAAGTGGAGTGGAGTGGAGTGGAGTGGAGCGGAGTAGAATAGAGAATAGAATTGAATGGAATGGATAGAATAGAATAGAATGGAATGGAATGGAATGGAATGGAATAGAATAGGGTAGGATAGGGTAGGGTAGGGTAGGGTAGGGTAGAACAGAACAGAACAGAACAGGAGTGGAGTGGAGTGGAGTGGAGTGAAGAGAAGAGAAGAGAAGAGAAGAGAAGAGAAGAGAAGAGAAGAGAAGAGAAGAGAAGAGAAGAGAAGAGAAGAGAAGAGAAGAGTTGGAATGGACCTTGGAGGTCTTCTAGTCCAACCACCTGCTCAGGCAGGAAGCCCTATACCAGTGATGGCTAACCTTTTTGCCGTCGCATGCCAAAAGTGTGGGGAGCATTGGGGGGGGGGTAATGCGTGCATGTGCCCACACCCATAATTCAATGTGCCCTGCCCCCCCCCCGTGCATGCACCCCCCCTGATCCCCCCACTTTTGGCATGTGATGGCACAGTGGGCCAGGTAGGCCTGTTTTTCACCCTCCCCAGGCTCCAGAGGCTTTCTTGGAGCCTGGGGAGGGCAAAAACAGCCTTCCCCATCTCCCTGGAGGCCAGAAATGGCCCGTTTCCTGACTTCCGGTGGGACGGAAGGCCCGAAAATCAGTTGGCAGGTGCGCACATGCACACTGGAGCTGAGCTAGGGCAACGCTGGCGTGCCCACAGATATGGCTCCGTGTGCCACCTGTGGCACGCGTGCCATAGGTTCGCCATCACAGCCCTACACCATTTCAGACAAATGGTTATCCGACCTCTTCTTAAAAACTTCCAGTGTTGCAATGTTCACAGCTTCTGGAGAAAAGTCATTCCACTGATAATTGTTCCAACAATTCAGGAAATGTCCGGAAATTTCTCCTTCGTTCTAGGTTGCTTCTCTCCTCGATTAGTTTCCATCTGTTGGATGGATGCAAGGAGTTAAATGCAGCAACAGATTTTATCAGTCCCTTGCGACAATTGCAAGGCCGTGAGCTCCCAGCCGGAAAGCTGCAAATTAAGTTTTGGCGAGCAGTCTCTGATTCACGAAACACAATGAGCAAAATCTTCCGAAATACGAACTGTTGTCTCCTACGACAACCACTCTCCTTTGCAGGATTCTTATTTGGACTTATAAATAAAGGTAAATAAAGAGGGGGTTTTCGTGACAAGGAGTCTGTTTCTTGCTTCTGCTAAGGCTGGGTCAGAACAGGTGGGGTTCCTTCTTTGTTTTCTATTCAGTACTTTTGGGGGGGGGAAGTAAAAGCCTGCACCCCAAATTCTGGATCTTGAGCAGATGTAGACTCAGGTCAACTGACAAGCAATTTGTAAAACTGCTTGATGATTCCTGAAATCCTTCACAGCAGATCTGCCTCTTTTCTCCTTCATTGAGATTGTTGAACTTAAAGTCTTATGCAGAACAGCGGACGAGAGTGTGGTTTTAAAAGGCCCTTTTAGCCATGCAAGAAAAGAAAATCAGGAAGGACCCTGGCTCATAAAGTTCATGCCCTTAATTGTCTTCACATTAATGCTCCAATTATGGGAAATAAACAAGATGAGTGTGAATTTTTAGTACAGGAAAGTAAATAGAATTTAATAGGCATAGAGACCTGGAGGAAGGACTCTCGTGACCGGACTTTAGCAAGGCCATAGGTTGTCCAAAAGGAATAAAAACAGGAGAAAGGGAGAAAGAATTGCAATGTATGTTAAATATATCAGGGGTGCTATTCAGCAGGTTCTGACAGGTTCTGGAGAACCTGCAGCGGATATTTTGAGTAGTTCGGAGAACCGGCAAATACCACCTCTGGCTGGCCCCCAAGTGGGGTGGGAATGGAGATTTTGCAATATTCTTCCCCCAGGAGTGGGGTGGGAATGGGGATTTTGAGGTATACTTCCCTGTCTGGTCTTTTCTTTAAAACCTCCAGTGATGGAGCATTCACAACTTCTGGAAGCAAGCGGTTCCATGGATTAATTGTTCCCACTGTCAGGAAATTTCTCTTTAGTTCTAGGTTGCTTCTCTCCTTGATTAGTTTGCAGCCATTGTTTCTTGTCTTGCCTTCTGGTGCTTTGGAGAATAGCTTGATTCCCTCTTCTTTGTGGCAGCCCCATAAGTATCGGAAGACTGCTATCATGTCACTCCTAGTCTTCGTTAGACTAGACCAGGGGTCGGCAACCTTAAACATTCAAAGAGCCACAAAAGTCCTAACCGGAAGCCCCCTGTTCAATTCTGGAGCCAACCGGAAGTCCAGTTCCCCTACCATAGAGTCCCCTCCTAGTGCAGCATCCTTTTTCCTCTACCTGAGGAAATGAGCTCCCCCCAGAGTCTGGAATGAGCTCCCCCCGGAGATTCGGAGGATCCCGGACCTACGCACCTTTCGCCACGCTCTTAAGACCTTTTTATTTCGTCAGGCAGGCCTGGCCTGATTCGCCTTTTCTAATTAATACTATAAATTTTAATTTGTTTTAAATTATTGGGGTTTTAATATTTCTATGGCCAAATTTATTTAATTGGATTTTAGTGGGTTTTAAACGTTGTATTTATATATTTTATTTATGGCTGTTCACCGCCCCGAGTCCTTCAGGAGGAGGGCGGTATACAAATTAAACAAACTTCAAACTTCAAACTTCAAACCTGTCCTAACCGAAAGCCCTATCAATTGTGGAGCTGACTGGCGACAGGGAGTCACATCAGAGGGATGAAAGAGCCACAGACGACTCCGGAGCCACGGGACTAGACATACCCAGTTCCAGCAACCATTCATCATAGATTTTGAATTTGGATCCTGGCTACTGAAGTTGAATTCAATAACCTCCATAGCTCCTTCTGAGTCTTTCTTAGCAACACCGGACAACTATGTGCCCTGTTTTCCCCAAAATAAGACATTCCCCTGATAATAAGCCCAATCGGGCTTTTGAGCGCATGGCAATAAAGCCAAGCGCTTATTTCAGAGTTCAAAATAAAATATAAGACAGGGTCTTATTTTCAGGGAAACACGGTAATGTAATTAAAAGCACTTTAATGCCCCAAATATTTTTTTAAAAATATTCCCCACTATCTCGCTGGCAGAAAAGTTGTAAATAATATAAACGGAAACTTGGTAACTCTGCCTCGCTACTGAAGATGCCAATCTAAACACACTTCAGCGCACTTCTGGGTAAACAACTGAGATTTCACTCTAGGAAAAATTCCTGTCCTTTGTTCATAACACCGTCTGGAGCAGTGTTGGATAATATTGCCTAATAGAATCAAAAAGCTTGCCGGTAGCATTGTAAAAAAAAACCCAAACAAACCTTTTTCACAATGGAAGCTGTATTTTATGCATGACTTTAAAGACTGCAAGTAAGTTTAAGGGTGATCCTTGCATTGCACTCACCTTTGACTGACTAATTTGGGGGCAGGAGCTGATATTTTCAGGCTGGGGGTGTGGTTCGGGGAACCAGGTCCATTTGTAATACAACTCTATCAGGGGTGAAATCCAGCAGGTTCCCAAAGGTTCCGGAGAACTGGTAGTGGAAATTTTGAGCAATTCGGAGAACCAGCAAATACCGCTTCTGGCTGGCTACAGAGTGGGGTGGGAATGGAAATTTTGCAGTATCCTTCCCCTGTAGTGGGGTGGGAATGGGGATTTTGCAGTATCCTTCCCCTGGAGTGGG
>WNWU01000049.1:10413474-10422078 GCA_012654045.1 Ptyas mucosa | reverse complement strand
TTCTCTCCCCTCCCTCCCTTGTTCCCTCCCTCTCTCTGTCTCCCCATCTCTCTCTCCCTCCCTCTCCTCTTTCTCTCTCACCTCACCTCCCCTCTCCCTCCCTCTCTTTATCTCTCCTCCCTCTCCCCCCTTCTTCCCTCCCTCCCTCCCTCCCCCTCTCTCTCCCTCCCTCTCTTTCCTTCTCTCTCTCTCCTCCCCCCTCTCTCTTTAAAAGTCTTTCTTGGCAGCCTTCCTTACTGTTTCGGTAAACAGAAGGGTTTTCTTAACTTAATTTATAGCCCTGAACTCTGGTAGCATTTTCATTCCATAGTTAATGATGTTGAAAAGTTTGGAGTTAATGGTACCATAAAACAATTAGGGTTCCATTTACTTTCTAAAGCAGCTTGTGAGAATTCCTTATCCTTTCTAAATAATTCACTTTTTAAAAAAAAAAAAATTTCTCAGGCAACTAAGATCCAAGGGCAATCCTGACCCATGTCGTTGGCGTTTTTTTTTGCCATGTACTTAAAAGTCAGTGAACCATCAAGGATAGATAAGTTTGGGACACCATTCGACTAGCAGATGCAGCGTGTCAAACAAAAGTGCAATTGCTGAAATTCTCCTCACAGTGACAAAGCCCTCTGCGCTTCTGATAAGCCAGCCTGAATGGTACTTACCAAGCCCCAGAATCTGTTGGCATTTCAGGGGCTCCCTTAAAAAAGGTAAAGGTTCCCCTTGCACATATGTGCTAGTCATTCCTGACTCTAGGAGGTGGTGCTCATCTCCGTTTCAAAGCCGAAGAGCCAGCGCTGACCGAAGACGTCTCCGTGGCGTTGTGGCCAGCATGACTCAACACCAAAGGCGCACGGAATGCTGTTACCTTCCCACCAAAGGTGCTCCCTATTTTCCTACTTGCATTTTTTACCTGCTTTCGAACTACTAGGTTGGCAGAAGCTGGGATAAGTAACCGGAGCTCACCCCGTTCCGCGGCACTAGGGATTCGAACCGCTGAACTGCCGACCTTTTGATCGACAAGCTCAGCGTCTTAGCCTCTGAGCCACTTTGTCCCTTTTGGGGACGCCACTTTGGGGCTCCATTACAAAGCCATAAAAATATCCCCAAAGCTGTCTTTACAGTTCTAATTCACTTGTTGGAGTTTTGGGGGAATAGAGACCTGTGTGACTTTTTAAAAATACATTAATACTACAGGCGGTTCTCGACTTACAACAAATTCATATAGCGACTGTTCGAAGTGACGGCGGCACTGGAAAAAAGTGACTTAAAACTGGTGCTTGCACTTATCACTGTTGCAGCATCCCTACAGTTCCACAATCACAATTTGGACATTTGTTAACTGATATACCGGGAATTAATGATGATTGCAGCATCCCAGGTCATGCGATCCCCATTTATGAACTTCTCAGCCGGTTTCTGTCAGGCGAAATCATTGGGGGAAGCCGGATTCACTTAACAACTGTATGGGTCACTTAACAATGGCTGTGATTTGCTTAACAACCGTGGCACAAAGGACGTAAACTCACTTAACAACTACCTTGCTGCTCTTATGGTCCTAAGTCAAGGACTTCTTATACTTTCCTGTCATCTTAGCAGACCTGCATCTAGTTTTGGTCACACTATAAAAAAGATGTTGAGATTCTAGAAAGAGTGCAGAGAAGAGCAACCAAGATGATTAGGGGACTGGAGGCTAAAACATACGATGAACGGTTGCAGGAACTGGGCATGGCTAGTCTAGTGAAGAGAAGGACCAGGGGAGACATGATAGCAGTCTTCCAATATTTGAGGGGCTGCCACAGAGAGGAAAGGGTCAAGCTATTTTCCAAAACACCTGAAGGCCAGACAAGGAATAATGGATGGAAACTGATCAAGGAGAGATTCAACCTAGAAGTAAGGAGAAATGTTCTGACAGTGAGAACAATCAACCAATGGAACAGAAGTTGCCTTCAGAAATTGTGGGAGCTTCATCCTTGGAAGCTTTCAAGAAGAGACTGGACTGCCATCCGTCAGAAATGGTGTAGGGTGTCCTGCTTGGGGGTTGGGGGTTGGATTAAATGACCTAAAATTTCCCTTCCAACTCTTAATCTGTCTGTCTGTCTGACCTCTGACCCAAGGCTTGTGCTCAAACCCCATCTAGTAAGAGGCGATGAATTACCCTGGGGGGGGGGCGTGCATAAGCGCACCAGCGTGCTTACCATCCCTGTTTTACTGTCCCCATTTATTTGTATTTACTTCCTTTGTTTATCTTTATGTTCATACCTATACTTCTTAGCTGTACATTTTTGACAAACAAGCAAACAACAAATAAATAAACACGGCTGCAGTGAGAGAGATTTATACCTGCAACTTCATGTTTGAGGGGAAAACTTGAGAAGCCTTTCAACCCTGAGATCCCTGAGAAGGCGATGCAATGTAATTTATTTACATTTTAAATATATATTATATGGAATCGATCGTCTATAGCTGCCCGGGATTATATTGCATAAGATGGAAGCAAGCGAGCAAACAAACAGATGAATATCAATATAAACTTATTTACATAAATACAGATTTCTATTGTGTAAGATGGGTGCTATATCAATCAATCAATCAACCAACCTATCAATCAATCAATCAAATACGGGCTCGAGGCTCATGAATTAACTAGGGCATCTTTCAGAAACTTCACAGCCTCTAGGAGAGCTACTTTGGGCTAGTGGTGAAGGCACCGGGCTAAAAAAGCAAGAGATTGTGAGTTCAAGTCCCGCCTTAGACATGAAAACCAGCTGGGTGGCTTTGAGGTAGTCCCTTTTTCTTAGCCTATCCCCTCACAGGGTTCTTGTTGTGAGGAAAATAGGAGGAGGAAAGTGCGCTGGATATGTTTGCTGCTTCGAGTTATTTGTAAAAATAGTAAAGGCGGGGATATAAATACATATAAATAAATAAGTAACAAGCATGTTTATCGTTTCCTCTCAGGGATTGTTGTAATTTTCTGCTATTTCAGCAGTTACTTCTAGGGTGGGGAAATGTTCCTTCAAATTACTTATGAGGGAGGTGCCCTTGGTCAGCTCGCTGTGGCTAGTCTGACGTCAAGTGGAATTGCTGTGAAAATAAGTCCTTCTTTTTCTCTCCTTTCGGCTCCAATTTTGATGAGAAATGTATTTTAGGCTGGGCGAAGAAGGCCGATCGCGGTGGCCAGTAAGCAGAAGGCTTTTAATCAACGGAGAAGAATTTCATTTAGCCCCCATCGGTATCCTGACTTACAGAGACAAATTTTTATTTTCATTTTGGAATCCTGTGGCAGCTTTAGGTCAAAATCACAACTATCCTCTCAGCCAGCGATGGGTTTCAGATTATGTTACTACTGGTTAGCCGCGTGTGCCCCAGTGATGGGTTGCTCCCGGTTTGCAGGAGTGGGGTGTGTGTGTGTCACGTGCGCGGGGTCAAGGCGCATAGAATTATGGGTGTGGGCACACATGCGCGACCCCCCTGCCCCCCTCCTGGCACGTGATGGCAAAAAGGTTAGATCTAGAAGGTTGATGAAATGACATTTACCTCCAAAAGACTGTTCCTCCTAAGCATAAGCTTCTAAGAGAGAATAACAGGGTGACAGTTAGAAGGGACACTGGAGGTGTTCTAATCCAACTCCCTGCTCAAGCAGGAAACCCTGTGTCATTTCAGACAAATTTATTTATTTATTTTATTTATTAGTTTGTCAGACATGTACAAGATAGCAGGTATAAGTATGAACATAGACGTGGACGAAGGACACGAATACAAATAAATGGGGATAGTAGGACAGCAGGCACGCTGATGCCCTTATGCACGTCCCCTTTACGGACCTCTTAGGAATGGGGTGAGGTCCACGGTAGACAGTTTAAGGTTGAAGCTGTGAGGGTTCGAGGATGTAACAACAGAGTCGGATAGAGCCTTCCAGGCATTGACCACTCTGTTGCTGAAGTCGTATTTTCTGCTATCGAGTTTGAAGCGGTTTACCTAGAGTTTGTCTCGATCGTTTGCCCGTGTATTATTGTGGTTGAAGCTGAAGACGTTGTTGACAGGTAGGACGTTGTAGCAGACAATTTTGTGTATTATGCATAGATCGGACCTCGGGCGGCGCAGTTCCAAATTGTCCAAGCCCAAAAATTTCAAGCCTGGTGGCATAAGGGATTCTGTCGTGAGTAGAGGAGTGGAGTACTCTTCTCGTGAAATACCTCTGGATCCGTTCAATTGTACTAATGTCCGATATACAATACTTCCAGGCAGATGAGCTGTATTCGAGAATTGGTCTGGCAAAGGTTTTGTATGCCCTAGTTAGCAATACAATGTTATCGGAGAAGAAGCTATGCAAAATTAGGTGAACAACTGTTCTGCTCCAGCTACGGACCCCAAAGAACACAGCACACACAAACTCTATACAAAGCTTATTTTACTCAAATAACTCAGTCTTTATCAACCAAAGGCTGTTAATAAACTGTCTTAACAGCCTACCAGAATTCTAAGATAAGGTAATCACAGTCTTACTAGAGTTGGCAGAGAGCCCAGAAGCAATTTACAGAGAATCCAGACGCGAAGGAGAGTGAACTAAAGTTGTTGCCTACAATTTGCTGCAAGCGGCGTTCCTCCTTAAATAGGCTAAGGGAGTGGCCAATTAGCCCCAAGCCTTACTCTCGAGGAGACCTCCTCCTGAGGAGCCACTCCTGCCTTTTGGCAGCTCTGCGCGCCTGTGCATTGAGAAGAGGCTCCTCCTCTTCGTCCTCTTCACTTATAGGAGCTTCTGAAGGCCCTGGCTGAATCCCTGCCTCTGGCACCACATCTTCTCCAACCTCCTCACTGTCTGACTTGAGTGCCAGCTGCACAGGCTGCTGGTGCAGCACCATACCTCTTCGTTGTCGGAATCAGCTACAATCTGCACAATCTGCTGCTGATGGACCACAACAACAACTGACCGTCCAACTCTTCTTGAAAACCTCTAGCAATGGAGCACACACAACTTCTGGAGATAGGGTGTTCTACTGATTGATTATTCTTAACAGACTCTTCCTAGCAGATTCTGAACCACCCGTTACATGTTGAGTAAAAGCTGACATGTCTTCTTGTGAATTGTGATGTCGCGGCACAAATGACACAAGCGATGTAATTTCTGTGCGACTGACACAAATCATGTAATTCCAGTTATTCGTAGGACAATGTCATGATAGGTTTGCCCCTGCTTGCCTCCCTGGTGGTCCTCCTCCTCCTTCACCCTCCCCCCAAAAACCTTTGCTTAATCCTGTTGAAATCACTTTTAAGATTTAAAACAAGGCTCTTTGTAACTATAGGCGGATTGCAAATTGGTCTCTTAAAGAGAAGAAGGTGGATGAAGTTTGCTTACTCATATCATACATACAGTTAGGCTTAAATTAACTTGGCCACCGAAGTTGGTTGGGGTGTTTATTTTTTTAATGAAAACTATAAATTATTTTGTAAATGGAAATCGGTACAATTATGAGGGCATTAAAAGAGGTGGTGGCTATGTACTTGGGAGGAAAAAAAATATGAAACACCCTCCAGTCCAAAAGCATGATAATTTCACTATAATTTGCTGTGGGAATGTTATTTAAGTCTACTTTGTTGCAGTAACCGATTCCTGCAGAAAAACATTCCCAGGGCTTTAGGTGTGCAAAGTGTGATATTATCATGCACTTTATTAACCCCACCCAGGCTCTGACAAGATGCAACAAGATTCCACCCTGGGAAAATTGTGATGCAAGGCAAGAGGGTGCATTTAAAAACCCTCTCGCTGCAGAAAGATTTAGCCTGGGAAAATCTAGATTCTGCTCCCAGGGATAAGTCTGCCGGGGATAAATATAGTTAATTTTCTTGCAAAGGGAACATTAACGATTCTACGAGTGCTTCGGGATTCTGCAACCTGACGAGCTGCTTCCAACCAAAAGCAACTACTCTTGGTTGGAAGCAAAAGTGTTGCCTGTCACTACACAAAAAAGGTCCTATTTTTTTCATCCCTTCTGCTTAGAATAGAATAGAATAACAGAGCTGGAAGGGACCTTGGAGGTCTTCTAGTCCAACCACCTGCTTAGGCAGGAAACCCTACACCACTTCAGGCAAATGGTTATCCAACATCTTCTTCAAAACTTCCAGTGTTGGAGCATTGACAACCTCTGGAGGCCAGTTGTTCCACTGATTAATTGTTCTCCTTGTCAGGAAATTTCTCCTTAGTTCTAAGTTGCTTCTCTCCTTGATTAGTTTCTACCCATTGCTTCTTGTCCTGCCCTCAGGGGCTTTGGAGAATAGCTTGACTCCCTCTTCTTTGTGGCAGCCCCTGAGATATTGGAACACTGCTGTCATGTCTCCCCTGGTCATTCTTTTCATTAAACTAGACCAGGGGTCGGCAACCTTAAACACTCAAAGAGCCATTTGGATCCATTTCCCACAGAAAAGAAAACACCGGGAGCCACAAAACCCTTCCCGTGCCTGGCTATTTCTTGAGCGGCCACAAAACTAACATATGTAGTTGAATTAAATGTTCTGTTTTCTTCTGAAACTTTTTTTCCTTGGATTTATCCATGGTTGGCCTACCGGGTGTCAAAAAGCTCAATAAATCGTTTGCCGGTGGGTATCACACATTGGCAGTTGTGACGCATATTTTGAGTGACAGGGAGCCGCAGCAGAGGGGTGAAAGAGCCACATGCGGCTCCAGAGCCACGGGTTGCTGACCCCTGAACTAGACATACCCTGTGCTTGATAGTCTCCATCAAAGAACAATCCTCCTTTTCTGCTTGACGCTGCAGTAGAGAGGCCACGCTTGGCCATATTAGTATATACAGTTCTAGTCACCGTGATACAAAACGGTGTCACAACACCATGATACAAAAAAAAAAAAGATGCTGAGGCCATAGAAAGAGTGTAGAGAAGAACAACTAAGATGATAAGGGTTGTGCAGGCTAAATACAGATAGCCCTCAACCTACAACCACAACAGAGCTCAAAATTTCTGTTGTTAAGTGAGACATTTGTTAAGTGAGTTTTGCTCCATTTTACAACTTTTCTTGCCACGGTTGTTAAGTGAATCCCTGCAAGCTGATAAATTAGTAAGCCGGTTGTTCAGTGAATCTGGCCTCCCCACTGAGTTTGCTTGTGAGAAGATCGCCATAGGGCCCTTCTCACAATATGACCTACAGCAACGGTCATAAGTATGGACCAGTTGCCAAGCGTCTGAATTTTGATCACACGATCGGGGGGGGGGGAATGCGGCAAAGGTCGTAACTATGAAAAACGGTCGTAAGTCACTTTCTGTCAGTGCCGTTGTAACTTTGAATGGTCACTGTTGTAAGTTGAGGTCTACCTATAGTACAATGAACGATTGCAGGAACTAGGTATAGCTAGCCTAATGAGAGAAAGACTGGGTGGGAAATTGATTGATTGATTGATTGATTGATTGATTGATTGATTGGTTTGATTTATATGCCGGCCTTCTCCGGAGACTCAGGGCGGCTTACAATGCGTTAAGCAATAGCCTTCATACTTTTGTATATACCTGCTTAGTAGGGCTTTTGGCCCCTCCTAAGCGGTGTTCTTTTTTATACAAAGTCAGCTTATGGCCCCCACAATCCGGGTCCTCATTTTACCTACCTCGGAAGGATGGAAGGCTGAGTCAACCTTGAGCCTGGTGAGATTCGAACTTGCAGTAATTGCAGGCAGCTGGTGCTACTTAACTTTAGTCTGCTGCACCACCAAGGCGCAGACACAATAGGTATCTTCAAGTACTTGAGGGGCTGTCACTGAGAAAAGGGGTCAATTTATTTTCCAAAGCTCCAGAGGGCAGGAGAAGAAGCAATGGGTGGAAGATTGTCAGAGGAAGATCTAACTTGGATGTCTATGGAGGTTCTCAAGTCATCCAGGTCATGGTTGTCCCAAAGGTGTGTTTTTTCCCCCCAAGAGGCAACTGGACTTCCTGGTTTTTCTTTGAAGACATTTCACTTCTCATCCAAGAAGCTTCCTCCGCTTTGACTGGGTGGTCAATCCTTCCATTCCCCACCATCCAGTCAGAGCGGAGGAAGCTTCTTGGGTGAGAAGTGGAATGTCTTCAAAGAAAAACCAGAAAGTCCAGTTGCTACTTGAAGAAAAAGCACCTTTGGGACATCTAACCTGGAATTAGGCAGAAATTTCCTGACAGTGAGAATAATTAACCAATGGGCTTGCCTCTTCGAGTTGTGGGTGCTCCATCGCTGGAGGTTTTCAAGAAGAGAATGGACAATCATTTGACCAGGATAGTATAAGGTTTCCTGCCTTGAGTTGGGGGTTGGACTAGAAGACCTGCGGGATCCCTTTCAGTTCAACCCTACGATTCTATATTCTCTGTATTTTCAAAAGCGAAGGGAGAGGAGTAGCTGCCTACAGGCAGTGACTTCTTAATGGGAGGATCTCTCTCTCTCTCTCTTTCTCCTCCTTCCTTCTCTTGTTCTTCTTGTTTTTCTTCTTGTTCTTCTTCTTGTTCTTCTCCTCCTTCTCCTCCTCTTCTCCTCCTCCCTTTTTCTTTCTTTCTTTTTCTTTCTTTCTTCTTTTCTTCTTCTTTTCCTCATCCTCCTTTCTTCTCCTCCTCCCCTCTCCTCCCTTTCTTTCTTCTTCTTCT
>WNWU01000049.1:10405974-10410974 GCA_012654045.1 Ptyas mucosa | reverse complement strand
GCAGGACTGCAACACATGGGGGTGTCTGAAATCATCCCTAGGCAAGATTTTCAAGAATTCCCAAGACTACATGGCTCGAATTATGACCACAATGGAGCCCAAAATCTATGTTGCTAAGCAAGACAGTTGTTCAGTGAGATTTTCCCAACTTTACACCTTTTCTTGCAACCGTTGTTAAGTGAATCACTGCGGTTGTTAAATTAGTTACATGTTTGTTAGGGGAATCTGGCTTCCCCATTGACTTTGCTTCTCAAGAAGGTCGCAAAAGGGGATCACACGATCCCGGGACACTCTGACCGTCATAAATAGGAGTCAAGTATCTGAATTTGGACTACATGACCATGTGGCTGCCGCAACTCTTGTGAGGGTGAAAAAACGGTCGTAAGTTACATGTTTCAGTGCCTAAATGAACTGTTGCAAGTCAAGGACCATATGTAGTCTTTGGTGTCTCAATATAGTGACCCCATTGAACAGAATAGAACAGAATAACAGAGTTGGAAAGAACCTTGGAATTCTTCTAATCCAACCCGCTGCTCAGGCAGGAAAACCTATACCTGTGATGGCGAACCTATGGCACGCATGCCACAGGTGGCACGTGTAGCCATATCGGTGGCACGCAAGCTCAGCTCAGCTCCAGTGGGACCGGAAGTTGGCAAACGGGCTGTTTTCAGCCTCCGGAGCAGTGGTGGGTTGCTACCGGTTCTTCCCGGTTCTTGTGAACCGGTAGTGGAAATTTAGAGTAGTTCGGAGAACCAGTAAATACCATCTCTGCCTGGCCCCACCCCTAATCTATTCGCTGCCTCCTGAGTCCCAGCTGATCGGCTAGAAGGAAAAAAACTGTTTAAACTCTTGCCACGGGGCTTCAAAGGGCCGCCCTACAGCTGATCAGTGGTAAAAGGCAGTGTGGTAGTAGACCAGTGCCTCCAAAAACAAATAGGTAGACCGGAATGCTCCAAAAACAAAGGGGTAGACCACTACGGCTCTGCAAGCAGTTAAAAGCCTGGTAGACCAGAACCTCTGCTAAATCCTAAAGAACTGTCACATGCCCATCAAACCACACCCACAAAATAAGCCACGCCCACAGAACCGGTAGTAAAAAATTTTAGAACCCACCCCTGCTCCAGAGGGCCTCCGGTGGGTGGTAGGGAAGGCCGTTTTCACCCTCCCCAGACTCCTAGAAAGGATCTGGAGGCTGGGGAGAGCAAAAACCGTGCCATCACATGCCAGGAGCACGGAGACAGGGCACATGCATGGGGGCAGGGCGCATAGAATTATGGGTGTGGGCACGCGCAAGCACGACCCTCCCTGCTCCTGGCATGCGATGGCAAAAAGGTTAGCCATCACTGCCCTATACCATTTAAGACAAATGGTTGTCCAATCTCTTTTTTAAAATTTCCAGTGTTGGAACATCCACAACTTCTGGAGGCAAGTTGTTCCACTGATTAATTGTTCTCACTGTCAGAAAATTTCTCCTTAGTTCTAGGTTGCTTCTCTCCTTGATTAGTTTCCTCCCATTCTTCTTGTCCTGCCCTCAGGTGCTTTGGAGAATAGCTTGACTGCCTCTTCTTTGTGGCAGACCCTGAGATATTGGAACACTGCTATCGTGTCTCCCCTAGTCCTTCTTTCCATCAAAGTAGACATACCCAGTTCCTGCAACCGTTCTTCATATGTTTTAGCCTCCAATCCTCCCCTAATCATCTTTGCACTCTTTCTAGAGTCTCCACATCTTTTTTTACATCGTGGCGACCAAAACTGGATGCAGGATTCCAAGTGTGGCCTTACCAAGGCATCATAAAGCGGCATTAACACTTCACGTGATCTTGATTCTATCCCTCTGTTCATGCAGTCTAGAACCGTGTTGGCTTTTTCGGCAGCTGCAGCACACGGCTGGCTCATATTTAAACCGAGATGCTACCCAACTAACGAGCTGACAAGGCTTTCTCAAGTAAAGTCTCAAGTCTTGCCAGCCGGTTAGTTGGGTAGCATTACTGGGATCCCCTGGGGAAAAAAGGGGGCGTTTCAAGAGTTCCCCAGAGCTAAAAATAACTACAGAGCAAGAATTTGCTTTGAACGTGTGATGATGATGTACAAAAGAAGGGAAAACTACTGGGAACGAAACACCTCAATTTTGAAAGGGAAAAAAAAAAAAGAAGAAGAAGAAGGGAAGAGCAAACAAACCGCATCGACCCAACCACTATTTCGAGGGCATGAATTAATTATAAGCAGTGCTTTTGGGAAGCCTATAAAAAAAGAAAAAAAAATACAAGGAAGCTTTCTTCTGCATTTGGCAATTTGCAGATGGCGAAAAAACAAAATAAAATAAAAATCCAGTCCTAAAGAAAGCAGCGGTAAAAACAAGGACGCTCACGAGTTAAATCACGGGTAAAAGAGATCGAAAGGGACATATGTGGCATGCAGTACCAGATTATACTCCACTGTATTTACACTGTACTACGCTGTAGTGCACTGCATTGCATTACGCTGCAACTTTGGATGTCTCAGCCATGGAAGGCTGACTGGGACACACATGTTAAATGCGTGTTCGGGGTCTCAGTCAAACCCCGGATGTCTGCCCCACTGGAGACTGGCTGAGGCTCTTTGTTCTGAGTGAAGATGTCTCTTTTCACTATCTTATTGTTATACTGGCATTAAAAATTAATACAGCAGTCCAGTCCAGCTGATTCTGGGTGTTGTAGTCAAGAAGCTGAGAAAGTTCTACTCTTAACAAGTGCCCATGGGCATGGGCGTGTCAAGGTGTGTCAATGACAAAGCAAACATCACCCTGTTGTGATGTAAGCTCCGCCTCTTTTTTAAAAATCTGTGTTGAAATACCACACACACCGACACAATAAGGGGTGAAGCTTATGTCAGGCGGCATGATCTCGTTTCACTTGGAGGAAACCACTGGATCGGGTTGATGCCTCAATTGGAAGAAAAAAAATGGCTTCTGGAAGTAAGATCAGCCTTCCGCACCTTTTTTCAATAAACCTGGTTTGAAAAGCCACTGTGGGAATCTTGCTTTCGGGTGCAGTCAATTCTCAAGGCCTTGCTATTTACCCTTCTTCAAACTTGTCAATCCCCAAGGATAATTCTTGGGCTCCAGGAGCTTCAGTGAGCCACGTTGGTGCAGTGGTTAGAGTGCAGTACTGTAGGGCTACTTCTGCTGACTGCCCGGCTGCCTGCAATTTGTCAGTTTGAATCTCACCAGGCTCAAAGTTGACTCAGCCTCCCATCCTTCTAAGGTGGGTAAAATAAGGACCCAGATTGGTGGGGGCAAATAGGCTGACTCTGTAAACTGCTTAGAAAGGGCTGTAAAGCACAGTAAAGCAGAATATAAGTCTAAACACTATTGCTATTCTATGATGCCCATCTTCCCTCTCTTCAGAAATACAGAAATAGATGATTTTCTAGCCTCCCATCCAGTGGTGAGTTTCTACCAGTTCGCCCTAGTTTTGGTGAACTGGGAGCGGCGGTGGCGGAAGGCTCCGCCCACTCGTGCAGACATCATCATGGACGCTCTGAGCACATGCAGAAGGTTCTCCGCACGGGCAGACGCGCCCCGCGTGCTCTCACAGCTACGAACCGGTAGCGAAGGTAAGTGAAACCCACTTCTGCTCCCATCTTCCATTCCTATAGTCATCAGCAGCTTTTTGTGGGCCACAACACGTTGTCACTCTGAACAGTCACTAAATGAACTGTTGTAAGTCGAGGTCTACCTGTAGTGGGAAAAGTCTGAGAAAGCTCAAAGTCTTCCTCTTATTTTGTGCCAGGTCAGGCGAAACAATTTGCCTAGCAAAGCTCGAGAGGGGTTACAACAAGGTGGCAAAACCTGCATGTCAGCAAAACTTGCATTGGAAGCGTTTTCTTTCCCCAAGTGGAGCTGGGTGAAAAGAAAGCCAAAAAAAGAAAAAGAAAGCCAAAAAAAGAAAAAGAAAAGAAAAGAAAAGAAAAAGAAAGGAAAAACAACCCCACCACCACCATCCTAAAGAAAAGGCTAGTGGTGCCCAATGCAATCTGTTCGGTGAGAAAACAAATGCCTTAAAGCAAGAAAGGAACGTGTTAGAACAGAGTAAAGCTGGCAGGGGGAGGAAAAACTGACTGGCAAGGAATGAGGGTTTTTAGAAGAGTGCGGTGGGCTGGTTTGCAGAAGCCAAAGGGGTCTGAGGGGGTCTCGTCAAAGCAATCCAACAGGTGGAGCTTTGCGGGCCCCATGGGAGCCATCATCATCATCGTCATCTTGACTTTTGGGGACCACCCCTCGCAGAGAGCAGCAGTGGGACTGTCTTTTCACAGACTCCAGTTCCTTCTCCTGCCACCGTTAGAATGTTTAACAACAACAATTTCCTGGTTATTGTTTATTGATTTAAAAGGTTTGTATGTCCCCCCCGCAACACCCGCCTATGGAGATTCTCAGGCATCTGGGCCAGGGTTGTTCCAAAGGTGCTTTTTCCAAAGGCAACTGGACTTTCTTGGTTTTTTTTTTCCTTTGAAAATGTTTAGCTTCTCATCCAAGAAGCTCCTCAGTTCTAAATAACTGGTGGGGAATGGAAGGATGTCTCTCTCTCTCTCCCTTTCTCTCTAGCTCTCTTTCTCTGTCTCTGTCTCTACCTCTCTGTCTCTGTCTCTAACTATCTCTCTATCTCTATCATCTCTATCTCTATCATCTCTATCTCTGTCTCTGACTCTAGCATCTCTATTTCTCTCTATCTGTCTCTGTCTCTGTGTCTATCATCTCTCTCTATCTCTGTCTCTCTATCATCTCTCTCTCTCTCTGTCTCTGTCTATAGCTCTAGCTCTCTAGCTCTATCCTCTATCATCTTTATCTTTGTCTCTATCATCTCTATTTCTATCTGTCTCTCTCTAGCTCTCTATCTCTATTATCTCTATCTGTCTCTGTCTCTAGCTCTATCATCTCTATCTGTCTCTGTCTCTAGCTCTTTATCTCTATCATCTCTATCTCTGTCTCTATCTCTATCTCTCTATCTATATCATCTCTATCT
>WNWU01000049.1:10379704-10397191 GCA_012654045.1 Ptyas mucosa | reverse complement strand
AGAAGAGGAGGAGGAGGAGGAGGAAGAAGAACCGAAGAAGAAGAGGAGGAGGAGGAAGAAGAGAAGGAGGGGGGAAGAAGAAGAGGAAGAGGAGGAGGAGGAGGAAAAAGGAAAAGAAGAGGACGAGGAGGGAAAAGAAGAAGAACAGAAGAAGAAGAGGAAGAGGAAGAACAGAAAAAGAAGAGGAGGAGGAAGAAGAGAAGGAGGGGGAAAGAAGAAGAAGAAGAGGACGAGGAGGAAAAAGGAAAAGAAGAGGACGAGGAGGGAAAAGAAGGAGAAGGAGAAGGAGAAGGAGAAAAAGAAGAAGAAGAAGTAGAAGAAGAAGAAGAAGAGGAAGCGGAAGCGGAAGAGGAAGAAGAAGAAATGGACTTCTGCTAAGTCAGAAGTGCATTGCTGTACTAAATCCAAGGTTGGGATCTTGGCACTCCAAGGCAACTACCAAGAATGAAACCTGATGTTTCTACAGACCCCCCCCTCCCCAGTTTTATTTTCCGGCTAACAGCCATCTAATGTTCCATGCTATTTCTCATCTGGCATAAGTGTGAGGCACATGGGGAAAGGTGGAAGGTCCCAGGTGTGCATTCCTGCTAAGAGCACATTCACTTGTCATCAGCTTGTCTTTGGCCAAGACAGACCGAAAGCCAACCCTGCTTTGGCCAAAGGATCTCATCCAAGACGATGGCTTCTATTTCAACAACATTAACCTCCCCCCCCATTATTGTCTCTCGATACAATCAGGGGTAGCTTCTACTTACCTTTACTACCGGTTCGCATCACACCTGCGATGCGCATGCACAGATACCTATGACAGTGATGGCTAACCTTTTTGCCATTGCGTGCCAAAAGTGGGGGGAGCATGGGGGGGTTGCGTGCATGCATGTCCACACCCATAATTCAATGCCCTCCTGCGCCCTGCTCTCCCGCACATGTGCACGCGATCCCGGTAGGCCTATTTTTCGCTCTCCCCAGGTTCCAGAGGCTTTCTAGGAGCCTGGGGAGGGCGAAAATGGCCTCCCCCCCCCACACACCCCAGAGGCTCAGAAACAGCCTGTTTCCCAACTTCCAGTGGGTCCGGAAGGCCCGAAAATCAGCTGGCCGGCTCGCACATGCGTGCTGGAGCGGAGCTAGGGCAATGCTCGTGTGCCCACAGATATGGCTTTGTGTGCCACCCATGGCACACATGCCATAAATTTGCCATCACGGACCTATGATCACATCTGGGTCAGTGGGCGGAGCCTCCCGCTGGTTTTACTACCGGTTCCTGTGAACCGGTCCGAACCGAGGGCAACCCACCACTGTATACAATATTCAAGAATAAAGCACGAGCTGCACTGGCTTCCGGTGGTCCTCCGGGTGCGATTCAAGGTGTTGGTGACCACCTTTAGAGCGCTCCATGCCTTAGGACCTGGGTATCTACGAGACCGCTTTCTGCCACCGAGAGCCTCCCACCAGCCAGTACGGTCCCACAGAGAGGGGCTCCTCGGGGTGCCGTCGGCCAAACAATGTCGACTGGCGGCCCCCACGGGGAGAGCTTTCTCTGTGGGAGCACCTGCCCTCTGGAACGAGCTCCACCCTGGAGATACGGAGGATTCCGGATTTACGCACTTTCCGCCAGGCTCTCAAGACTTTTTTATTTCAACAAGCCGGGCTGGCCTAACTTCTCCAATTGCTTATTTTTAATTCGAATTTTTAAAGGGGTATTTTAATTGTTGGGCCAAAATTGTTTAATATGTTTTTTTAAACTGTTCTTAAATTTTCGTATTTTGTGTGTTTTACCTTTGGCTGTTCACCACCCTGAGTCCTTCGGGAGAAGGGCGGTATATAAATTTAAATATAAATAAATAAATAAATAAATAAGAGTCTGCACCTTCACAAGCTGTGCCTTAGAACTCATTGCTTCACTTGCAAACCTGCTCTTGCGATGTTGATTTATAATTTCCTTCCCCCCCACCCAACGTTGAGATCATCTATTGTCCACGGAATTGTGCCATTTTCAAGGAAGTTCGTCTTCTCAAATCAGCACCTAATCAAACTTCATCGCCTCTTATAATAATAATTAAAAGATCTCACCTCCAATCAAGTGGCCCTTTTCAAAAAAAAAAAAAAAAAAGCAAGCAACTGTGTATTGCTTCCCTCTAGAGATGCATATCTCACCCATGACACAAGTTTTGTTTAGTTAGTTTTGGAAAACAGCCCTTTTAAAAAGGGCCAGTGCTCTACTGTATCTCTGACTTTTGATTTATAACTATATTTTTCACAGCACGACACGCATTGTTGGGGAACTGCAAACGGCAATAAAACCTCGGGAGGTGTTACATTTCACCAACCGAACGGCCAAAAAAAAAAAAAAAAGCAGAGAGGGAGGAAGCCTCCAGCAAGTCAGAGTATTTTACTCATATTGTGGCTCGGGTTACAACCGGCACACTGCCCTAATCCATCAACAGCAAGTTGCTTTACAAACCAGCCCTTGTTTTTTAATCCACCAAGTCTTTGGGGATTCACCCCAAGCACGGAGAAGAAGAGAAAAACAAGAAGGGAAAACTGTATCATAAATAAGAAAGTTTTTTTCCTCCTTTGCTAAGGTTTTGCCTCTCCTTTTTTTTCCCCCCTTTTCTTTTCTTAGAAGGTAATGCAGACAGCAGTGTTCCGATATCTCAGGGGCTGGCCCAAAGAAGAGGGAGTCAAGCTATTCTCCAAAGCACCTGAGGATAGGACAAGAAGCAATGGGTGGAAATTAATCAAGGAGAGAAGCAACCTAGAACTAAGGAGAAATTTCCTGACAGTGAGAACAATTAACCAGTGGAACAACTGGCCTCCAGAAGTTGTGAATGCTCCAACACTGGAAGTTTTAAAGAAGATGTTGGATAACCATTTGTCTGAAGTGGTGTAGGGTTTCCTGCCTAGGCAGGGGGTTGGACTAGAAGACCTCCAAGGTCCCTTCCAACTGTTCTGTTCTGTTCTGTTCTGTTCTGTTCTGTTCTACCCTACCCTACCGTACCCTACCCTACCCTACCCTACCCTACCCTACCCTACCCTACCCTACCCTACCCTACCGTACCTTACCCTACCCTACCCTACCCTACCCTACCCTACCCTACCCTACCCTACCCTACTCTACTCTATTCTATTCTATTCTATTCTATTCTATTCTATTCTATTCTATTCTATTCTATTCTATTCTATTCTATTCAACATTCCTAAAGGGGACGAGAATTCTGTGGCACGACCGTCTGCATCTCTCTGGTATCTTCGGCTGGCAACAATGCTGAGAGCTTTAACAGTAGTATGCCAGGTGCACACCCCGAGTGAATTCGGATTAGTAATGGGATCCAGTTTCAGAAGCTTGGGTTGCAACTGCGCGCTCCGAAGCTGAAGCCGTTCCCCCCACCCACCCCGAAATAAACAGAGCCACCTGGATCTTGCTGTCAAAATACAAGAAGCTCGGACTGTGTCAAGTGCTTAGCCAAGAATGAAAAAAGTGAGCTCATCCACATGTGCTCGGTAATGTATGTGTGATATACCCTATCAAATGGCTTTGACTCCGGGATGAAACCAGTCAGCCGTGGAGACCTAATGGAAGATTTCCCAGTGTGGTGCTGCCAAGGAGAAGTGACATATGGTGTCCAAAATGCCATTAAATCAAAAGCACTGAAGGCTGGAGGGATGCCCCTGAACAGCTGCCAGAGTACGCTCCACGTTGAACCAGCTGGTACTTAGATCAGCCCCAGAGTAGGTTTTTTTCAACCTTAGTGACTTGATGTTGTGACCTAGGCTCACTTACAAGACACAATTAGACTCAAACAAACCTATTTTATTAGAACAGCTGAGAATTACTTCATTCCCAGCTTGGTCCAAATTAATTCCAAAATAAAGCCCTTCAGAAAAAGTCCTTCGGGCTTATCACAAACCTTTATCTTCTTTGGCAGCCTGCCAAAGGCCTTTCTTGGCAAAGCCCCACAAAGTTTAGAAACAAGAGACGCTGACTGGAAAACAGATTTAGCAACGTTGCTTTCCTACAAAGAGCCCAAGAGCCTTTGCTGCTCTTTTAAGCTTTATGGGAGGGGCCAATCATCTCCTGGCCTTACTCCTGAGTCATCCTTTTCGCTTTAGCGGCTCTTGCCTTCTGGCAGCTCTGCACAAGAGTGCACTAGGAACAGGCTCCTCCTGTTCCTCTGCCTCTCTGCTGTCCGACTCTGGAGGCGCCGAAGTCCGCACATCACTCGTAGATGGCCCTGGTCCCAACTCTGCCTCTGACGCAGAGCCCTCATCCAGGCCTTCTCCAGACTCCAGGACTGACCCATTGTCCTCCCCAGCCTCCTCACTGTCCGACTCCGCTGCCAGTTCCACAGGCTGCTAGTGGACCATAACACTTGAAGAGAGGTGGACTTCAACTCCCAGAATCCCCCAGCCAGTGTGCTTCAATCTTCAAGTTGCCAAGGTTGAGAAACACCGGCCTAGAGTCTTGGGATTGGCTTTCTCATACAATCTCTAGTCTTCAAACCTTACAAGTTACAATGTTCCTGATCCATCAGAACAAAGCTGGTTTTGTTGAGTTCGCTAATCTTCCATGTTCCTTCTTTAGAGAAAGCCTGGGGATATGGGTGGGTGGGCTATACATAAAGCTTTTTCCCTTTTGAGGCCCCATGTACTGGTAAGTCCTTGATATACAACCATTCATGTAGCAACTGTCTGTTGTGACCCTCCAGTGGCCAGCAGAGCTGGCAGCAGATTGTTCTGCCCCAGCTTCGGATACCCAGAGAATGTGACACACACCAAGCTTCGCAAACACTGTTTAATTCCAAACAAACCCCTTTCAAGAATGCAGGCTTCCCGTGCAAAGGGTCCTTATCAAAGTTATTAGGAACAAAGTTCGACAAAGGTTGGCAATCAGCCCAGAAAACCAGATATGAGAAGTTGCTCGCTCTCCAAGATGCTCTGTAGTAATGAGAAGTTGTTTCTAGCAAGAAAGCACTAGCTGCGTGCGACTTAAATAGGCTAAGGGAGTGGCCAATTATCCTCAAGGTCTTAAGTAGACCTCCTCCTCCTAAGTAGCCACTCCTGCCTTTTGGCAGCCTTGCATGCCTGAGCATTGAGGAGAGGCTCCTCCACTTCGCTCTCTCTCCACTGGAAGGAGCCTCTGGAGGTTCTGAAGGCCCTGGCTGAGTCTCTGCCTCTGGCATCACATCCTCTTCGGCCTCCTCACTGTCCGACGCGAGCGCCGGCTGTGCAGGCTGCTGGCGCAACACCACACCAGGATCCTCGTCGTCGGGATCAGCCACGATCCGCGCAGGCCGCTGACGGGCCACAACACTGATATAGACAGTGAGGAGGTTGGGGAGGAACCTGGGCCAGTCCTGGAGTCTGGGGAAGGTTCTGATAATGGCTCTGCATCAGAGGCAGAGAGGGGGCCAGGGCCGTAACCCAGTTATCAGCTGCCTTCGGTGTCAGACATCAGTGAGGCAGAAGAACAGCTGGAGCCTGTTCCCAGTGTGGGCATGCACAGAGTTGCCAGATGAAGGGGACAGCTAAAGAACAAGGGTCGACTTGGGAGTAAGGCCACAGGTGGACGATGAATGGCCCCTCCCAGAGGGAATAAAAGAGGAGCGAAAGGGGAGGGGAGTTTGCAAGAGACAATTCGTTCGCTTAATTGGTTCGTGACTCTCCGTGATGCTTTGCCAAGTTTTGAAGATATCGGCCTGGCAGCTCTCCAAGCCAGATAAGGTCCGTGACTGTAAATTCACCCTTGAAAGACTTTGCTGGATGTGAATGAGAAGAATTCACAGTAACTTAATAAAAAGGGGTTTTTGTCGGGACAAGGCATCTGCTTCGTGGTTTGGGGAAGCCTAAGTCAGAACACTGTCCAAAGTTACAACAATATTGAAACAAGTGGCAGTCACATAATCAAACTACGGCTGCTTGGCAAACAACATGCATTTATGACGGTTCTGGGGTCAAATGACCATCACCACTTGCGACCTTCCCAGCCAGTTTCCAGCAGACAAGGTCAATGGGGGAAGCCAGAAATGAAACTGCAGGGGTATCCCAAAAAAGATGCAGTGGGACATTCTGTCATGTCCATCATCGTGAGTTTTTTTTATTTTTTGACTCACTTCTGGACAATTCTGTGGAAACTGGCCCTTCATAAACTCAACGCAGCACAGGTAGCCCTCAATTTAGGACCACAACAGAGCCCAGAATTTCTGCTGCTCAGTGAGACATTTGTTAAGTGGGTTTTGCTCCACTTTACGCTCTTTCTTGCCGCAGTTGTTAAGTGAATCACTGCAGTTGTTAAATTAGTAACAGGGCTGCTAAGTGAATGTTAAGGGATGCTGTAATGATCACAAGTGTGAAAAACACCCCAAGTCACTTTTTTTTCAGTGCTGTTGTAACCTCGAACGGTCACTAAACAAAATGTTGTAAGTTGAGGACTATCTGTATACTGAGTTCATTTCAGAATTCTTTTTTTTTTTAATGTAAAACGCTGCCTTCGTGCTTAAATAGAGTTCTTGCATTTCTAAATTATTCAGTTAACTCATTTTCATTTTTAACAGATTAACAAAGTTGGAATGGACATTGTAGATCATCTAGTCCAGCCCCCTGCCCATGATGGCGAACCTATGGCATGCATGTCACAGGTGGCACGCAGAGTCATATTGGTGGGCACGCGAGTCTTGCCCTAGCTCAGCTCCGGCGCACATGCATGTGCCGGCCAGCTGTTTTTCAGATCTTCTGGGCCCACCGGAAGTCGGCAAACAGGCCATTTCTGGCCTCTGGAGGGCCTCCAGGGGTGTGTGGGGAAGGCCGTTTTCGCCCTCCCCAGGCTCCTAGAAAGGCTCTGGAGCCTGGGAAGAGTGAAAAACAGGCTTTCCGATCCATGGAAGTCGACAAATGGGCCACTTCTGGCCTCCGGAGGGTCTCCAGGGAGGGTGGGGAAGGCCGTTTTCACTCTCCCCAGGCTCCAAGAAAGCCTCTGGAATCTGGGGAGGACGAAAAATGGGCCTATTGGGCCCACTGTGCCATCATGTGCCAAAAGCAGGGGAAGTAAAGAGGGGTCACGCGTGCATGTGCGGAGGGGGGGCGCATTGAATTATGGCTGTGGGCACGTTCGACCCCGCCGCACTCCCCCCGCTTTTGGCACGCGATGGCAAAAAGGTCAGCCATCACTGCCCTATACCATTTCTGACAGATGGCAGTCCAGTCTTTTCTTGAAAGCTTCCAGTGATGAAGCTCCCTCAACTTCTGAAGGCAACTTCTGTTCCATCAGTTGAAAGCAAACTTGTTCCATCTTCTCTGAACTCTTTGCAAAACCTCAACATCTTTTTTTATATTGGCGCGACCAAAACTGGATGCCATATTCTAAGTGTCAATCAACTGAATTGAGTATATTAAGAACAGCCCGAGTCACATTTTATGCATTCCTTAATGCTTACTAGAGCCCTTTTGCTACATGATTTAAGCTGTCCTTTTTCCTCCCCCACTCCTCTCTGTTTAATAACTATGCCATTTAATTTCACATTTATATTTAAACATTCCTTAATGGAAGATTCAAATAAGCCAATACTTTTGCGGGAAACTAACCTTGATTAAATACAAAGCTCGAAATAGGGCCGAAAGAGTTAACCGTGATGGTTTCAGCTAAGACAGCAGGAATTAATTGGCTTGGTATAAAATCAGGGTGTTCCCTGATCCCTCCTTATAAATAACAACAACAACTCCTCGCCTCCGCATTATATGAATTCAATTATTGACAAACAGTGAACAGCACCATCTATTGAAGCAGGAGTATTTAAACACCGTCTAGGTTGCCACTCACTTGCACTGCTAACTTTAGAATAAATCCTATCAGATATAGCAAACCTAAATCTACTGATTTTGTTTTCTACAAGCCTTTAACAAGTACGTGATAGTATTGCGGGGATTCCCAATGGACAGTTGTTTTCTTAAGAGCACCTACAGACGATGAGAACAGTCGGAAGGCACAGTTCATGCTGGGTGGTGTCAAGTTGTAGAATTTCCCACCAAACCAGAGCAGAGGGCCTACTAGTTGGGCCAAGATAACGGTGCAATTTGGAGTTGAAATCAACGAACAGCAACATGTACAGACCCAAAATTTTCAGCTGAGTAACTACGGCTGGGAATGGATTAAGGTGGAAACAGCTCCTCTCATGGCCATAGGGCAGGGGTCAGCAGTCTGTGGCTCTGGAGCCGCATGTGGCTCTTTCATCCCTCTGCTGCGGCTCCCTGTTGCTGGTCGGCTCCACAATTGATAGGGCTTTCGGTTAGGACAGGCAGAGGAAAAAGGATGCCATGCTAGGAGGAGACTCTATGGTGGGGGAACCGGATTTCCGGTCAGCAGAGGAAAAAGGACGCCACACTAGGAGGAGACTATGATGGGGGAATCGGACTTCCGGTCGGCTCCAGAATTGAACGGAGGCTTCCGGTTAGGACCTTTGTGGCTCTTTGAGTGTTTCCCCTGCCATAGGGGAAATGTAAGTAGAGAAGCAGGATGCAGATAGTCCTCGACTTACAACCACGATGGGCCTTCCCATCCTGGTCATAAATTGCGACAGTCATACATTGAATCACCTACATGATTGACCCAATTTTATTACCTTTGTGGGTTTTTTTTTTTTTGCAATGGTCGTTAAGCAGGGAGGATGGTCGTAGAGCAAATACTGTGGTTGTAAAACAAGCCACTGATTTACGATGAGCCGGTTTTGTCAAAAAAAATAACAACAACCCATAAATAAATGCTGGTTTTGGGGGGGTGGGGGGAAGATGACTATGGGATACGATCGTGTGACCACATGATGCTGCAAACAACCGTCAATGCCGGCCAGTTGCACAGTGCCCAAGATGTGGTCGTGTGACCTTGGTAGGAAGAATGGTGACCATCGGAACTTCAACAGTGAACTGTAAGTTCGCCCAGGGAGGTTTGCTGTAACTGTGAATGGTTGCTAAGCAAGTGGTTGTAAGATAAGTACTACCTATAGAATATCACTCTACCTCTGCATCTGTCAGTTTCATTTGTTTACAGATTCCAAGTGTGATTCCATAACATACCATTTCCCAAAGGACTCATATCAATTCATATTAAATGACCTCCCCATTTCTCAAAATATGTATATTCTGGGCAATAAACACAGTAGCAAAAGTTCCTACTTCCTCATCTGTCTCATTTTTTAGTGTTTGGCTTCCTTTTCTTTGGCTATCGTAACCATTTATGTGTTTTATGCGGGTTAAGTGATCCCTAACATATATACCTTCTGTCTTTCCAGAGTCCCCTGCCACTTGCGAGGCTTGTCCCTTTCTTACGGCCATTGAAAAGTCACATTAGTGCATAGCAGAGTATCAATATACTGTATGTAAGCAGGGTTTACCAGCAGGGCCATTAAGAACAGTGGAAACGGCCGTACATGAAAATGGGAAGTAACAAATCGCAGCTTCTCGTATTTCTTCAGAGCATCGTCTTTCCATCTGCTGAAAATGCCAGGAATTTCAGCACCGAAACGGCAAAGCTGGCAGACACTTCTCATTATAGCCCAGTCTTCCTGAAATCAAGCTCCTATGCTACTGTTGTTATTATTGCCTGTTGACCCATCACCAGAGACTGTGTAAAATTGGATGGGAGTAACAAATTTTAATCTGAGTACCGGTAACCTGTTTTCCCAAAAATAAGACCTAAATGGAAAATAAGTCCTAGCATGATTTTTCAGGATGTTCGTAATATAAACCCTACCCCCAAAATAAGCCTCAGTTAAGATTGTCAGCCAGATGGGTGCATTTAGTACCGTATTTCCCCCCAAAATTAAGACTTAACCAGAAAATAAGCCCTAATGCATCTTTTGGAGCAAAAATGAATATAAGACCCGGTCTTATTTTCGGGGAAACACGGTAGTTAGACATATCAATGACAAGGGCCTTTGGTTTGTTAAAATAGGCAACATAGAAATATCGCGAATGTTTAGATTTCAGAATGAAAATGTTTCTTATCAAGGGTTCAGCTGTGGTCAGAACAAGTAGGTAGGCTAGAGTAGGAAATCAACTCCAGAGAAAAGCTAAAACTACTTTATTTAGATTGGCGCTAATACCAGAATCTTGCAAGTCTAATTGTGATCGACCCGTGCTTCCTTCTTATGGCCCAGTGAAACTGGATTGGAGGTACCGATAAAAGAGAATATTTGTAGATCAGGGTTGAACTTGGTCCGTTGTGTGGATGTTTGGGTGGTTTAAGGGTGGGGAATTGTGGTGGGTGGGAGTGTGTTTGGGGATTATTATGTGTGTTGGATCTGGTCTTTGGGTGTTAACTGAATTTCGTTGTATGGGTATACTGTGTATACACGTACAATGACAATAAAGTTATTTATTTATTTATTTATTTAAATGAGGCAGGAGTGGGCTTCAAAAATTTTAGCAAGGGGTTCTCTGCCTGGTTGCTGGGTGAGCGTGGGCATGGTGGACGTGGCCTAGTTGGCCTCCTGCACCATGGCAGAGGGGGTGTTTTTGCCCTCCGCAGCTCTGGAGGCTCTCCTGAGGCCTCTGGGAGGGCGAAAACAGCCTCCCCAGGCTCCGGAGGCCCCTGAACTTCTGGTAGGCCCATTTTTCATTATGTTTCATTACCAGACTAGATAACAGTGCTGATGACGTTACCTAGTCTGTGTAATGAAACATCAGCAAGACAAACAACCACGTTCAGACAGCATCAAGGGCCTCTCAATGGAAAATCCACCGTGTGCTGCTTTGAGCTTCTGGATAAAAAAAAAAATTGCAATAGAAATGTAACGAACAGACACGGGGGTGTCCATAACGAAATAAGTCAAGATGGAAGGTGTGACCTCTGCCTGATTTTAATGTGTAATGCACAAGAAAAGGGAGGCGAAGCTTTGATCACAACCGTTGCACGCCTCGTTTCGACCACATCTTACGACTTATCTCTGAACAGACCCGAGTGACACACAACGGAAATGGATTGACGGGCCTTTCGAAGGCAGAATTTTCTATTCGAAGTGGCTCCTGACCCCTTGAAAAGGTAGACCTCTGACTGAGTCATTATAACCAGCCTTCAAACATGTCTAAGAACAGTAAATCTTTGCAAAGACTGGGAATGCTGCACGTCTACAAAAAAAAACAAACAAAAAGAACAAACCCAAACAAACTCCAGTCTTTTCTTTTCAAGTTAACCAACAACAAATGACTAACATTTGACGTTTCTTTTCACGCCCATGTCCCAATGATTCAACGGCAAAGTACGATGAAAAACATAAATAAAAGGAGGAGTTCCTGTCCTTCTGCGGCAGTCAGGAAAGAGCAAATATTCAGGAGAACAAGGAAGAAGGGTTTGAGATGGACCAAGCATCTTCATTGTTTGATCCAACTAGCATGATGATGACTCTCTTAAGAATTTTCGCCAGGCTCCCACTGACGATGTCATGCTAACCAAGGCGCTTTGGCAACCGAAGGACCGTCTCAACCACATCTATAATTATGATCATAATGGCTTTAAAATGCTTTTACATGTTCTTTTAGGACCAAACTTCCCCCTCCCTCCCCCCACGGACCTCCAGAAATGAAATCCCATGATTGAACGTGACTAGAGAGTATATGACTATGCTCTTTCGGATATATCTTCCATAGATATTTGGGACAAAATTCGAGTTTAGATTTCCCCCCCCCCTCAGTTTATGGTGGGCAAGTCTATCCAGAACTCAGTGATGATTCTAATATCAGGGAAGCAATGGGTTCAGAAGGATATCTCTTCATTTCCTGCTTGGGGGCTACTCAGCGTCATCTGGTTGGCCTTCGTGAGGAATGGAAGAAGACGGGCCTCAAATCAACAGGATAGTTCTTATGGTCTAGTGCCGTGATGGCGAACCTATGGCACGTGTGCCACGGGTGGCACACGGAGCCATATCTGTGGGCACGCGCGTGTTGCCCTAGCTCAGCTCCAGCGTGCGTGTGTATGCCAGCCAGCTGATTTTTGGGCCTTTCAGGCCCACCGGAAATCGGGAAACGGGCCATTTCTGGTCTCCGGGGGGGTGGGGGCATTTTCACCCTCCCCAGGTTCCTAGAAAGCCTCTGGAGCCTGGGGAGGGCAAAAACAGGCCTACTGGGACCACCATGCCATTGCATGCCAAAAGCGGGGGGGCGGGGGGGGGGGGGGGCAGACCTGAAAGGCCGGGGGGGGGCACAGTGAATTAGGGGTGTGGGCATGTGCACGCTTGACCCCACCCTCCCGCACTCCCCCCGCTTTTGGCACGCGACGGCAAAAAGGTTATCCATCACTGGTCTAGTGCAAAGGGCTGGTAGTATTCTCTCTAAGACATTAGACCAATGTTTCTGACAGGTTTTAAGATGTGTGGACTTCAATCTCCATTTGGGGAATTCTGAGAATTGAAGTCCACACATCTTAAAAGTTGTCAGGGTTGAGAAACAACGGTTGAATGTCTTAGTGCAGGGGTGTCGAACTCAAGGCCCGCGGGGTGCTTAGATCTGGCTCATGGGGCCGCCCTGGAAATAGCGAGGGACCGGCGCGTGGTCCCTCTGCCAGCAAAAATGGAGCTCGGGGAGGGGGGGGGCTCCATTTTCAGCTGCGACGGCTTCCTGCAACCCTTTGCCAGTGAAAACAGAGCCCAGGAGAGCTGCATGCGGCCCTCCTAAGCTCCGTTTTCGCTGGCAGGATGCTTGGGCCACCACAGGTGCCCCCGAGACGAGTGACGTCGAGCTGGCTACACCCAACTTGGCCATGCCCATCCCAGCCCCCCGCAAGGTCAAACACAACCCTGATGAAGCCCTCAATGCAATCGAGTTTGACATCCCAGTCTTAAGAGAGAGCGCTACTAGCCCTTTGCTCCTTTCCTTATTCAGTTGTTGAGCTAGCAACATGGTTGTTAACGGAATCTGGCTTCCTCGGTGACTTTGCTTGCCAGAATGTCTTCCCGTGACACATACAGCCCATGACACCGAAACCATCATACTGAGTCAGTTGCCAAGCATCCGTATTTTGATCCCGTGACCATGGGGATAGTGCAATGGTCGTTAAGCGTGAAAAACGGCCATAAGTCACTTTTTTCACAGCTGTTGTAACTTCGACAGTCACTAAATGAACTGTTATAAGGCGAGAGCTACCTGAATCTAGCAGAGGAAATTTAAAATAGGACAGGCTAGGACAGCTCTCTTCTCTTCTGAACTAAAATCAGAAGAAATCTGGTTAGCCCACTTCAAAAGGGCTCTTTAACTTACAAAAGCTCGTGACTTTTCATAAAATTTGTTAGCTGGGAAAGGGATTATCAGACTTTGGGTTTTGGGCGGCCGCAGACTGCCACAACTGATATCCCATAATAAGAAACTTCTCTTGGCCTTGTATAGTATCACGAAAGAGCCAGAGACTTTCTTTTCAAGAAAGCTCTGATTAAATCTTCCCAGGCCAATGAATCTGAAAACATTACTTTCGTTTTACCTCAGGGTACTATTCAGTGGTGGGTTTCAATTTTTTTTACTACCAGTTCTGTGGGTGTGGCTTGGTGGCAGGGCAGGGGAAGGATACTGCAAAATCTCCATTCCCTCCTCAATCCAGGGGAAAGTTACTGCAAAATCCCCATTTCCTCCCAATCAGCTGGGATTTGGGAGGCAGAGAATAGATTGGGGAGGTTCTCCGAACTACTCAAAATTTCCGCTACCGGTTCTCCAGAACTGGTCAGAACCTGCTGAAACCCACCTCTGGTACTATTCCAGAAGATTTAGTTCTCAAGATTGAGAGAGAGTAGGAGGGGATCTTTAAGAAATCATCTACTTCTCTGTGATGACTCCTACCCTCTGGAACGATCTACCCCCAGAGATACGAGTAATCCCAGACCTCCGGACTTTACGCCGGACCCTTAAAACTTATTCTATGTCGGTTTTAAAGTTTGATATTGATTTTAAATTGAAATATTTTAAATTATGGGCCAAATTTCATTTAATTATTTTTAAAACTATTTTAACTTTTGTGCACAAATGTTTTATTTGGCTGTTCACCGCCCTGAGTCCGAAAGGAGAAGGCTGGTATAAAAATCTAAATAATAATAATAATAATAATAATCATCATCATCATTGTCGTCGTCGTCGTCTAGATCAGGGGTGTCAAACTCAAGGCCCGGGGGCCAGGATCTGGCCTGCGGGGTGCTTAAATCTGACCCTTGGGGCCGCCCTGGAAACAATGAAGGACTGGCCCGTGATGCCTCTGCCAGCGAAAACGGAGCTCGTGAGGGCTGTGCGTGGTGGCCCTTTTTGTTGGCAGAGGTCTGCAGGAGGCTGTCACAGCCGAAAATGGAGTCTGGGGAGCGGGCTGCACACCGTCCGCCTGAGCTCCATTTTTGCTGGCAGAATGCTAGCAAAACAAACAACTAGCAAAAGTGGGTCCCCCCACAGCCTCTCCCGGGCCACCATAGGTGCCCCCAACATAAGTGATGTTGAGCTGGCCACACCCACTTTGGCCACGCCCACCCAGCCCCCTGATGTGGCCCTCAATGAAATCGAGTTTGACATCCCTGATCTAGATGATGAATCTAAAATCCATAATTATTTCCGGAAGGTTAATTTTCAGCTTAATCCCCAATTTCTTGATGATTATGAAACAGCAGTTACTACTATTACTTCTTCGTTCCGATTCATGTTTTAGTTCGGGGGGGGGGGGGGCAATATTTTGGTAACTAAGGACTTCATTTATTTAAAAAAAAAATGGCACAGCCATTATAATGTCCTACATCATAATGATGATTGGGAGCCATAGGATTTCCCCACTCTGTTTTACAGAGAAGGATTTTGAAAATTTAAGTACAGGTTGTCTTCTACTTACGACAGTTCATTTAGTGACCATATGAAGTTGCAGTGGCACTGAAAATCAATTATGATTGTGTCTCACATTTACGACCGTTGTAGCATCTCCAGGGTCACGTGATCAAAATTCAGATGCTTGGCAAGTGACTCATATTTATGACAATCCTGGGGTCGTGTGATCCCTTTTGCCACCTTCTAATGAGCAAAGTCGCCGGGGAAGCCAGATTCACTGAATAACCATGTTCTTTAACAACAGCAGTGATTCACTTAACAACTGTGGCGTGAAAGGTCGTAAAATGGAGCAAAACTCACTTAACAACCATCTCGCTTAGCAACAGAAATTTGGCGCTCAATTGTGGTTGTAAGTTGAGGACTATCTGCAGTTTATTTAAGAGTTAACTCACCTAAGATGTTTTACAGGTGGCATCTACCCCCGACGAGAATAGCCAGAATGTTCAAGAACAAATCGGAGAAATGTTGGAAGTGTCATCAGACTCCAGGATCATATTACCATATGTGGTGGACATGTGCAGAAGCTAAGAGATATTGGACTAAAATCCACACATGGTTGGAAAAAATGACAAAGAAACACCTTGACTTTAAACCAGAGATATTTTTATTAGGGATTTTACCAGAAATGTATAATAAAGAATTGAGATATTTAATTGTGAATGTTTTAACAGCGGCTAGAATTGTACTTGCTAAAAATTGGAAAAAAGAGAAAATACCTAGTGATGATGAAGTTATTAAGAAAATTATGGAATGTGCTGAAATGAGTAAATTGACATTTGAAACTAGAGAACAGGAAGGTAAACAGTACTATTTGATATGGGATTTGTTTTATCAGTGGGTAGATAATAAAACATGGAGATGAAGTATGAAATATGAAATTAAGGTAATGATAAAATATATGTAGTGTTTTCTTATGGGAGATAAGCCTTTGTTAAATAATTGCTAAATGAGAATAATACTATAAAGGGATATATAAAATTGTCAAATAAGAGAAATTAAATGATTTGTAATCTTGGATTTGAGATTAAGCACAAAAGAATCTTAACCTACTACTTTTGCTACTTTTTGCCAAAATATTTCAGTATCACAATCTTGGAAGGCTCCAGATGGCAAATTTTTTTCTTTAAAAAAAAAAAAGGTACGGGCATGGATGCACCTGGATTGCAGATTACCACTCCTGTCTGAGCGACCAAATGTTTAGTCTACAAAATCCAAGTGCATGAAGATACTTGTTTGATTGAGGGCTAATGGTTTGTGAATGGCTGTTACTTATCAGATTTAACCATCTGTTTGGGTGGGGATTAAAAGGAGAGGATTTTGCACAGAATCTAACCAAGAACCCCTTTCCAAAATCACCAAATTTACCAGAGGAACATAAAATAGAGGGTTCTGTTTGTCTTCTCAGACCAGTTAATTGTCATCTTGAACGGAAAGGCAGGGACATCTTTCCTTTTTGCTCACCGGTGTTGGTAGAATAGCACCATTTAATCAGGGGTGGGCTTCAAAAATTTTAGCAAGGGGTTTTCTGCCCAGTTGCTGAGTGGGCGTGGCTTAGCCAGCCTCCTGTACCACGGTGAGGGGGGGCATTTTTGCCCCCCAGGGCTCCAGAGGCTTTCCTTGAGCCTCTGGGAGGGTGAAAATGGGCTCCCCAGACTCCAGAGGCCCTCTGGAAGCCAGAATCGGGCCCGTTTCCGGCCTTCCCGAATTTCCACTAGGCCCATTTTTTGCCCTCCCCAAGCCTCCGCCCATGCGCCCTGCACTTACCCGCATCCAAAACAGGCCGCGTGGGGACTCTTGGGAGGGGAGGGGTGGGGTGCCATTCAAAAAAGACAATCCAAAAGCTAAAAGGGAAACAAAAAGACCGAAACAACTCCTCACCAGTAATCAACACCCAGAGAAACAGAGATTAATACCAGAGGTGGTATTCAGCTGGTTCGAACCGGTTCGCCCGAACTGGTAGCGGAAATCGTTGGGTGGGCCTGCCCCCCGCCCCCCTGCCCTGGCTCTATGCCTTCCTATTTATGCATGTTTTGGAGGCCGGGCACCTGCGTGGAGGGCACGTGCGCGAGCAAAGTACATGCGCGGAAAGCCGGGAAAGGCAGATGCGCAAGCATGAACCAGGCACACCCACGCATGAAGCGATTGTGTGTGCGCAGGGTAAACAGGTAGCAACATAATGTGAAACCCACCGCTGATTAACACCAAGATTAACACCAGATCAACCATCAAGCTATAAACAACCCCTCAAATCAAAGAACTACCAACAATCAAACCGTAAACAACAGCCTAATCATGGAATCGCCAAGACTACTCCCGCCAACACTGACAGGGCAAGCCATTTATAGATAAACAGAGCGCAAACCCCATTCTCTTCTCACACTGATGATGTTACCTAGTTGGACAATGAAATGTAAGAAAGCTCAGGATCGCACATTTCTTGGTGCGAACTTTATTCCTTGAGGTTTTCTTGACATGGTTTTACTGCTGTGCCTGATGCAGCGTTCTTAAGACATTGCGTCCTATTTTTTAATCTTCAATTTTTGAACGGACGATAATACCTGATATATAGGTATCTTATTTTTTCCCTCTTCTACATGGGTTTATACATCAGCTTTCAATTCAGGTATTTATTCCTCCTCCTCCTCCTCCTCCTCCTCCTCC
>WNWU01000049.1:10364796-10377183 GCA_012654045.1 Ptyas mucosa | reverse complement strand
CTCTTCTCTTCTCTTCTCTTCTCTTCTCTTCTCTTCTCTTCTCTTCTATTCTATTCTATTCTATTCTATTCTATTCTATTCTATTCTAAACTGGACCCAGCTGAGTCCTCTTAACAGCCAGTCTTTTTTGTTGTTGTTAGTTGCGAAGTCGTGTCAGACCCATTGCGACCCCATGGACAACGTTCCTCCAGGCCTTCCTGTGCTCTACCATCCTCTGGAGTCCATTTAAGCTCACACTTCTTATTTCAAAACGAGATGGGTGGCAAATAAATGTAATAAATAAATCTTCCACTTTTCCCAGTCACTAGGGATTGAAGCCGCAATCTACCTCTGTCACTTGCCTCCAAAAGTTGTGGGTGCTCCAACACTGAAGGTTTTAAAGAAAGGAATGGACAACTATTTGTCTGAAATGGTATGAGCAGGAGGTTGGACTAGAACAGGGGACTCCATCCTTGGCAACTTTAAGACTTGTGGACTTCAACTCCCAGAGTTCCTCAGCCAGCCAGAAGTCCACAAGTCTTAAAGTTGCCAAGGTTGGAGACCCTTTGGACTAGAAGACCTCCAAGACAGGGTTGTCTTAATGCATGGGCCTGATGGGCACTTGCTGTTGGGCCCCACGAGCATAGGGCCCCCATATTAATCTATGTATATGTTAACCTTTCATGCACCTTGTATAGAATACAATTCTTTATTGGCCAAGTGTGATTGGACACTCAAGGAATTTGTCTTGGTACATACGCTCTCGGTATATATAAAAGAAAAGATACATTCATCAAGAATCATAAGGTACAACACTTAACAATAGTCATAGGGAAACATTCAATATAAATCTTAAGTATACCAGCAACAAGGTTACAAGTCATAAGTGGAAGGATAAATACAGCAACTGTATGGTTTACTGAGTATTATTGTGTTTTTCACGCCTCGTGTATTGTTCAAATGCTTATCATGTGGATTAGTTGTCGCTGCACAGCATGTTTTTAATGTTTCAACACCGATTTGGTTGGAAGTGCCAATAAAATGAATATATGTTTAATTTTATCGACCATTTACATTTTTATTCCTGTGAGTAGCTGTCGTAGGGGCCCCAGTACATTGTTTTGCCTGGGGCCCATGACGCTGTTAAGATGGCCCTGCTCCAAGATCCCTTCCAACTCTGGTATTCTACTATTCTATTCTGTTCTTCTGTTGCATTTTTAAAACAGAGAATTGGTAACATTTGCACTGGGTTTGTCAAATTTTTCAACTTTCAATTTCAAAACTTTAGGGGTGGATCAAAACCTGTGATTTTTATTTATTTATTGATTTGATTTGATTTATATGCCGCCCTTCTCCGGAGACTCAGGGCGGCTTACAACGTGATAAGCCTTGGGGATTGTAAAAGATATTTTGGTTACTTGAATATAAGCTAGATGTGCTTGGTAAGTAACTACATACAGTAAATATAATTTTTTAACATTTTGTTTCATTAAAATTTAAGGTCTTCATCAGTTTTCCCGCAGTGTTAAAAGCCGTGCGCCACTTAAACCGTCTCTTGTGAAAAATAAATTGAGAGTGCCAAAAAGGAATAGCCGCAGTTAATTTTTTTCCCACCTCATTCATGCTGATAAATAAAAAGAAACTAAATATATTTCGAAAGTCAATAATTACCCATTAAAAGGAGGCTTACAAGAAGGTGTTTACCTTGTATAGGCAAACATTCCTATATGAAATGTGAATGGCTATATTTAGAAATGGAGCCCGACCAGGAAATTAAACTGAGTTGGAGGAAAAACAGCTCATGTGCTACCTCACCCACACACCACTGGAGCTAAATTTGGCATTCTCCAAGATTTGATGCCAACAGGGATTTCATTTCCCTAGCCTGGAGGAAGAAAAAGTTTTGAAATCTTTCTTCCTCCTTGATTTGAGTCTAAGGTAAAAGGTAAAGGTTCCCTTTGCACATATGTTCTAGTCATTCCCGACTCATCTCCGTTTCAAAGCTGAAGAGCCAGCACTGTCCGAAGACGTCTCCGTGATCATATGACTGGCATGACTCAACGCCAAAGGCGCATGGAACGCTGTTACCTTCCCACCAAAGGTGGTGCCTATTTTTTCTACTTGCATTTTTTACGTGCTTTCGAACTGCTAGGTTGGCAGAAGCTGGGACAAGTAACGGGAGCTCACCCCGTTACGCGGCACTAGGGATTCGAACCGCTGAACTGCCAAACTTTCGATTGACAAGCTCAGCATCTTAGCCACTGAGCCACCGCATCCCTTTTGATTTGAGTCTACCCAATATTAAAGCACTCTTTGGATTTTAGAGAAAGGTTAGAAAAACCGAAATGACTTTAAGAAGTTTAGGCAAGTTGTACAGAAAGGACGCAGCATTAAGTTCAGGTAGTCCTCGAGTTATTATCATTTGTTCAGCAACAGTTGGTTGCAACGTCCCCACTGTCATGTAATCAAAATTCAAAGGCTTGGCAACTGGCATGTATTTATAACAATTGCAGCATCTCGGGGTCACATAATCAACATCTGCAACCTTCCCAGCCAGCTTTGGATAAGCAAAGTTAACGGTGGAAGCCATGATTCACATTGCAATTGCAGTAATTTCCTTAACAACCCTGGGAAAAAGGTGGTAAAATTGGGCGCCACTCACTTAAGAACAGCCGCAGAAATTCTGAACCCAGTTGTGGTTGTAACTCCAGGACTACCCTGTTTCCCCCAAAATAAGACATCCCCTGATAATAAGCCCAATCAGGCTTTTGAGTACATGGCAATAAGGCCAGGCGCTTATTTCAGGGTTCAAAAAAATATAAGACAGGGTCTTATTTTCGGGGAAACACGGTACCTGTCACAGGATGCTAAGGACAGGAATAGGACCTAAAACTTCAAATGTTCCTACTCAGAGCAAGGTTTCCACTTCTTTGCAAAACTCATTCGGCAGAAGGTAGTGGTTTTGTACGAGGATGAGTTGCTCCGACGAGAAGGTGGTGGCACTTCCAGAAGTCCCACAAAATAGAAATAGGACTATTCTTTCACTAGTATGGATGTCTTAGAAATAGACTTCTATACCACTTCACAGCGCTTTACAGCCCTCTCTAAGCATTTAGAGAGTCAGCATATTTCCCCCAACAATCTGGGTCTTCATTTTACTGACCTCGGAAGGATGGAAGGCTGAGTCAATCTTGAGCAGGTCAGGATCGAACTGCTGGCACTCAGCAGAATTAGCCTGCAATACTGTATTCTAACCACTATACCCCCATGGCTCTTAATATACTTGTCATATATTTGTGATGCTTCACAGGGCTTGACAGCCAGTGGTGGGATTCGAGTAATTTAACAACCGGTTCTCCCTAAGTGGTGCGAACCGGCTGAATCCTACCACTGTTGACAGCCGTTTCTAAACGATTTAGAGAGTCAGCCTATTGCCCCCAACAAACTGGATCCTCATTTTACCGATCTCGGAAGGACGAAAGCTGAGTCAATCTTGAGCCTGTCAAGATTGAACTGTCGAACTGCTGGCTGTTGGCAGTCAGCAGAATTCCTGCATTCTAACCACTGCGCCACCGCGGCTCTATTGTCAATGTCTTATTGACGATTCATCAAAGTCCACTACAATGAATGATCAGGGACGCCGTGGCTCAGCAGCTAGGACGCTGAGCTTGTTGGTCGAAAGGTTGGCAGTTCAGCGGTTCGAATCCCTAGTGCCGCGTAACGGGGTGAGCGCCGGTTACTTGTCCCAGCTTCTGCCAACCTAGCAGTTCGAAAGCAGGTAAAAAATGCAAGTAGAAAAATAGGGACCACCTTTGGTGGGAAGGTAACAGCGTTCCGTGAGCCTTTGGCGTTGAATCATGCCGGCCACATGACCATGGAGACGTCTTTGGACAGCACTGGCTCTTTGGCTTTGAAATGGAGATGAGCACCGCCCCCTAGAGACAGGAATGACTAGCACATATGTGCAAGGGGAACCTTTACCTTTACAATGAATGATCAGATATAGGGAGGAATTCATCAGTGGTCCTCCTGATCAGAGAAGACTACACGATGTTAGCCTTTGCTCTAAAGCAGAGATGTCCAACCTTTGCAACTTTAAGACTCGTGGACTTCAACTCCCAGAATTCCCCAGACAGCATGGAGTTGAAGTCCACGAGTCTTAAAGTTACCCCTGCCTTAAAAGAATGGATTCACATACCATAATTAGTCCAGGGAGCAGAATAAATCATATTATTATATATTCTTGAGAGGCATACATTTTGACCAAAGAAGAAGACTGTAGCAGATTTTATCTCACCTTCCTGCGGTCAGACTTTTGCAATATGTTCAAAGAATTAGCCTTCGGTTGCCTCTGGCAAATTCTTGGTAAAATTTGAAAATGGCTATCAAGAGGCTTTAAGCACTGGAGGCAGAAGGGACAACATTGATCGCGGTAGGAAACTTGGCCAGTTGCCATGGTATCCTTTCAAAGTTTATCATTACATTTTGTAGCTTGGACAGTTGTTTCTCCACGAACATACAGTAGTGGCCAAAATTGTGGAAACCTTTTGGGAAAAGTGTCTTTTCTAAAACTAGCTAATAACACCACTTTTTTTTTTGGAGTAGTACCATAAAATTCTATATCAATGGAAAGATAATTTAATCAAGAATGTAATGCAATAACTTTTAGGAAGGATTTGCTATTAGAATAGCAGTTACAGCATAAAGAAGAAAAGTGAAACAGGTAGAAAAAACAAGATATACGAAAACGATCACCCTGGAAAAAACAAGATATACAAAAATTATCAGTTAATACTTAGTTGGGTAACCTTTAGCATGAATTATGGCCTTACAATGTCTTCCCATGGAGTGAACCAAGTCTTTTAGTTCTGCAGCTGTTACAATGCGAAACCAAGATTGAATGATGGCTTCTATTAATTGGGTTTTATTGCTGGGTCGCTTCTGACTAACAAGTTTCTTTATTCAGCTCCATAGATTTTCAATTGGGTGAAGGTCTGGGCTATTCCCAGGCCATTCCAGCAGTGGAATAGGATTATCTTGAAACTCCAAAAAAAAAAAGTGGTGTTATTAGCCATCAAACCTCAAAAATATTTCTTTTCCCAAAAGGTTTCCACAATTTTGGCCACTGCTGTATTGCTTATGCAGGAAGCAAGCCGCTAATTGTAGTAGTACCAAGAGGCTGTGAAGAATAGTGACATAATGACACCACTCTCGTTGTAGCAATACTTCTCCCGTATAGTTTTGTAATATCATTAATTATCTTAAAGTTGAATGAAAAGGTAGGCTTATTGTGACATGTTTTGCAGTCAGTGGAGAATGGATCCAGGAAAGGATTACTTCTTACTTCTACGAAAAAAACCCCACAATCTTTTAATCCAACTTGAAAAGAGGGCTTATTCAGCAGCAGAATTTCATCCAATAATTGGACGAAAAAATACAGGATTTAAAACAGACATAAGGACAGCTCAAACTAGGCTCTAATTAACTAATGCAAATGAGTTAAGGCAAACACAACTCCACCCTAAAACAACCAGAAATAGATCAAGTTCACTCCCATATTAAGTTGCTATTTTCTGTTCACAGTTAACAGAGAGTCAGGGCTAACAGGAAAAAAAATTGCAGAAGAAATATCATTTGTAGTCTTTGTATAACCAACGGCAGAAGAAATGAATATTTAGGGCAATGATGGTGAACCTTTCCGGCACTGAGTGCCCAAACTGGAACACACATGCATGTGTGTGCATGTGCACACGCCAGAGTGCCGGAAATCTGAAGACCAGCTGGCCGGTGTGCCAAAAATAGCCTGAACAAAGGCCCAGAAAATGGCCTGGTTTTTGGTTGTTTTCAGGCCGTTTTCCAGCTCTCGCGAAGATCAGCGTGCCTGAAACCAAAAGAGCAGCTGGCGACGGCATGCATGCCATAGGTTCGCCATCACAGATTTAGGGAGTCACCCATGTTACTGCTTTACATATCTCAGCCAAGGATGTATTTTAGTCCCCCAATCCGCTGGTGTCACCCTCTGTACCAGAGATTGTATTCAGCCGGTTCAGACCAGTTCGTGTGAACCGGTAGCGGAAATCGTACAGCTCTCTCTAAGCGGTTTACAGAGTCAGCGTATGGCCCCCAACAATCTAGGTCCTCATTTTACCCACCTTGGAAGGATGGAAGGCTGACTCAACCTTGAACTTGGTGAGATTCGATCTGCCAAACTGCTGGCAGCCGGTGATCAGCAGAAGTAGCCTGCAGTACGGCATTCTAACCACTGCGCCACTGCGGCTCATGGCCACCAACTTGGGTTTTTCCATTTCTGCTGTCCTTAATTTTATGTTACGATTCTGGTGGTGGAATTTTGTTCGAAGCAGAGGACGCAAAGCCACACGTATTGCAAACATATTTGCACCAACATTCCCATGCATCTTATGGCTGTGTATTTTTGGTTTAAAGCCACAAGTTTGCATTACAGCTGTTAAACTTAGAACTGGGTCTTATTTACTATCACTGATCTAGGAATCTTTCAAGAACTGGATATTCTCCAAGAATGGAATGAAAACCCAGTTGTGTATTATACATTTCATACAGTAGTGGCCAAAACTGTGGAAACTTTTTGGGAAAAGTGTATTTTTGAGGTTTGATGGCTAATAACACCACAATTTTTTTGGGAGTTTCAAGATAATCATATTCCACTGCTGGAATGGCCTGGGAATAGCCCAGACCTTAACCCAAATGAAAATCTAGGGAGCCAACTAAAGAAACTTGTTAGTCAGAAGTGACCCAGCAATAAAACCCAGTTAATAGAAGCCATCGTTCAATCTTGGTTTCACATTATAACAGCTGCAGAATTGAAAGACTTGGTTCACTCCATGGGAAGACATTGTAAGGCCGTGATTCATGCTAAAGGTTACCCAACTAAGTATTAACTGATAATTTTTGTATATCTCATTTATTCTAGGGTGATAATTTTTGTACATCTTGTTTTTTCTACCTGTTTCACTTTTCTTTTTTATACTGTAACTGGTATTCTAATAGCAAATCCTTCATAAAAGTTATTACATTACATTCTTGATTAAATTATTTTTCCATTGATATTCCATTCCAATGATAAAAGAGCCAAGGTGGCGCAGTGGTTAGAGTGCAGTACTGCAGCTACTTCAGCTGACTGCTAGTTCAGCAGATCAGCGGATCAAATCTCACCGGTTCAAGGTTGACTCAGCCTTCCATCCTTCCGAGGTGGGTAAAATGAGGACCCAGATTGTTGGGGGCAATGTGCTATTTAGTATACTGTCTTTGGTGTAAGCCGCCCAGAGTCCTCGGAGAGGGGAGGGAGTCTCACGGTACCAGCTGGGTATGGGGGAGGCAGGGATTTTTGCTACCGGTTCTCCGAACCACCCGTCTCCATCGCTACCGGATCGGGAGATCCAGTCCGAACCGGGAGCATTTCACCCCTGCTGATCAGCTCAGGAGTGTCCATGTTTATGGTCTAAACCAGTGGTCCCCAACCTTGGCAACTTTAAGTCTGGAGGACTTCAACTCCCAGAATTCCCCAGCCAGCAAAGCTAAATAAATAAATAAAGTTGAGGACTACTTCAACACGCATGGGAAATGGTGCCGGGAGACCCCCCTCCCCATGGAAACCTTTCCCCCCCCCACCCAATTTCATTTTATCACTTTGCTCTGCTAGAAGTGCAGAGTCTTGGCTCACTTCTTTCTTTCTTCTCCCGAGCCTAGGCAGATGTCAATGTATAAGAAGTTATTTCAGTCTGTAGCATTTCGTGAGGGGAGCCAAACCAAACGAATGCAGGGCCGCTCCAGAGTCTCAGCCAAGCAGAACCGGCTCACCTCTCCACCCGCTGGGACATTTTTAGAAACAGCCACTTAAAGTCTAAAATTCATGAATGAGCAGTGTAATTTCTGAGCTATTTCTGGGCTGTCACCGAAAGCGAAAGGCTGCCTTCGGGATGAATGGACATTTTAATCCCGACATTTTAATGCCTTTCCATGGTTTTTGTCTTCATGTAAGCAAAGGCTCATTATAGCCAATGCTTGTAGGAGATGGAAGTGAACTGCATTCATCCTTCTCCACTAATAAAATAATCCTTATACAGTATATGGTATTTATATAAGACCTTACAAGTGTACCCATAAAGTTTGGTTGTCTGGAATGCCTTTGATAATAATATTCATGAAATCATTCCTGAACTAGCTTTCTAAGACAGCTTCTTCTCACCCACAGTACTATTTATGTCAACAATTTATCATCCCAGTCGTGGATTTTTCAAAATAGACATACGATAGATAAAGGTAAAGGTTCCCCTTGCAGCAGTGGTAGGTTGCCCCCGGTTCGGACCGGTTCACAAGAACCAGTAATAAAACCAGCGTGAGGCCCCACCCACTGACCCGGATGTTGTCATTGGCGATCTGTTTTGCTTGCGCGCGCAATCCCATTACGAACCGGTAGTAAAGGTAAGTAGAACCCACCCCTGCCTCGCACATACGTGCTAGTCGTTCCCGACTCTAGGAGACGGTGCTCATCTCCGTTTCAAAGATGAAGAGCCAGCGCTGTCCCAACCCATCTCTGTGGTCATGTGGCCAGCATGAGTCAATGCCAAAGGCGCATGGAACGCTGTTACCTTCCCACCAAAGGTGGTCCCTATTTTTCTACTTGGATTTTTAATGTGCTTTTGAATTGCTAGGTTGGCAGAAGCTGGGACAAGTAACGGGAGCTCACTCCGTTACGCGGCACTTGGGATTCAAACCGCTGAACTGCCGACCTGTTGATCAACAAGCTCAGCGCTACTGAGCCACTGCGTCCCGTTTATGTGAAGAATACACATATACACATACATGCCACATATAGTCTTCGGGTGATGCTGACACAGGATACACTTACAAAAGATGAAAATTCAATGCTATGGAAGGCTATTAGATTTCTCCTGCTGGTTTAGGTCAATGATCAGTTTTGTACAGAATGAGGTGTGTTGACAAAACAACATATAGCATTCCTATTATTTTCTTTCCAAAATTTCTCATACTTAACAGCAATTTAATTTAAACGTTCAACCCCCGAGGAATATATGAGTTTTCTTTCTTTGTTAGCCCTGCACTTGGCATAAGAGCGTGAGAATATTTGATTGAAAAAGTCGATGGAAAGGGATCCTTTCCAATTTTTGAATCAGACCCTGCATGCTAATTTCTATCATTTCTATCGTGCTGCAGTTGGAGTACTGTGTTCAGTTTTGGTCATCATGATACAAAAAAAGATGGTGAAGCTCTAGAAAGAGTGCAAAGAAGGCCAGCAAAGATGATTAGGGTCCCGTTGGCTAAACCGTAAGATGAACGGTTGCAGAAACTGCAACGGTTGCATCGCTAAAAATCTATGGGGATTCTCAGTCCATCCAGGTCATGGTTGTCCCAAAGGTGCTTTTTCAAGAGGCAGCTGGACTTTCTGGTTTTTCTTTGAAGATGTTTTGCTTCTCTTCCAAGAAGCTTCTTCTAGCACTTTTGGGACAACCCTGACCTGGATGATTGAGAATCTCCATAGACATCCGATCAGGGGTGAAATCCAGCAGGTTCTGACAGGTTCTGGAGAACCGGTAGCGGAAATTTTGAGCAGTTCGGAGAACCGGCAAATACCACCTCTGGCTGGCCCCAGAATGGGGTGGGAATGGAGATTTTGCAATATCCTTCCCCCAGGAGGGGGAGGGAATGAGGATTTTGCAGTATCCTTCCCTTGGAGTGGAGTGGGATTGGGGATTTTGCAGTATCCTTCCCCTGCCATGCCCATCAAGCCATGTCCACCAAGCCACACCACGCCCACTAAGCCACGCCCACAGAACCGGTAGTAAAAAAAATTGGATTTCACCACTGCATCCGATGTGATCATAATTATGGCCACCGCACAAATCAGCATCTTACTGTAGAAAACGATGAGCCAAAGTTGAGAAGTTGAAAATTACCAGCTATGTAGAAAATGGGGCATTGTTATTTTTATCTTAAGATATACTTAGTTTTAATATTATAACATGCCCAGGGTAACATTGACCAAAAAAAAAAAAAAGAGAGAGAGAGAGAGAGAATGTATTTGTAATTTTCTTGACTACTTTGCTTTTCCAGTTCGACTACCTTTTACTAAAAATAAAACTAAATGAATTCACCCAGCAGTGAAGTGTATATTTATGTAAGTTATTTTGCTGTGACTTGCCCTGAAACTGTGCTTATGTCCTCAAGGCTACATAATTTACTCCTCTGCATTTCTCAGCATTTCTGCTCATTTTAAATGCTATCGCGTAGCCCCATCATGTTTATACAATCTGTACACTTGAAACTTTATTACAGGCATGTCAGTTATAACTATATATAGCAGAAGAGATTGCTGTAGAATTATGAAGAATAATAGGTATTTTTCATCCAAGTTATTAGCATATACTAATAACATCAGGGGTGAAATCCAGCAGGTTCTGACAGGTTCTGGAGAACCGGTAGCGGAAATTTTGAGTAGTTCGGAGAACCGGCAAATACCACCTCTGGCTGGCCCCAGAGTGGGGTGGGAATGGAGATTTTGCAGTATCCTTCCCCTGCCATGCCCACCAAGCCACACTATACCCACCAAGCCATGCCCACAGAACCGGTAATAAAAAAAATTGGATTTCGCCTCTGATATACATTACCCATTTATCGCTTTCCATTTCTCTTAGAATTAGAATTTATTTTTTCGTTTCAGTGTTTCCCTTGCTCTGGAGCACACCGCTTCCCATTCCAATGGAAAAATTGGAAGCGGGCACTTCCAATTCCAGTTTAAATGATAAAGCGGCAACAGAAGGCAACTTTATAAGTAAATTTTAATACCAACAGATCTTGGAAACATTCTCTACACTGATCAAAACTGACAGGTTTAATTCAGGGAAACTTCAACCAAAGAAGCTGTTTTCCCAAGGACATTAGAAAATAAAAACGAAAACTTTTCAACTGGAAGCTTGCAAATGATCAATGATATTTGATAGGAAGTGCAGGAATACCGTTTTAGTAGAATGAAACAAAACGGAAGTGGAGATTTTGCAAGGCAAAAGTTCAGCTATTCTTAATCACCTGTAGGTTTCAATGGATCCTTAACGGAACTAGATCAAATTGTAAAGGTAAAAAAAACCCCCCTAAAAGCAACATCTTTCTGCAATCTGAATGCATCTCTACTATTAATATACAAGTATTGTCATGGTAAGAACCCAGTGATTATGGCAGGAGGCTAAGTTAGATTAACCTCCACTTTACTGTACAATACAATTATTAACAAGGCCTAAAAAAGAATGTAGGTTAGCACCCAACCCCTCTCCTAGAAAAATGAAATATTTTAGGAAATATTAAAAGGCCAGTTTGCTGTTTCCAGGGTGGCTCTGCGGGCCAGATCTAAACACCCCACGGGCCAGATCTGGCCCCCGGGCCTTGAGTTTGACATCCCTGGTTTAGAACAAAGATCCTCAAACACTTCAGCTCATTGACTCTTACATGAACTTTCAGATTCTTCATCCACCCCCAAACATTTATTATATGAAAATAATGTCATAAATACTATTTAAACTACTTCCGCTACTATTTAAAGTACTTCCGCTACTACTACTGCTGCTGCTACTACTACTTAGAGACAACTCAAAGCTATTCTTTCTGGTGGTTGACAATCCAAACCTTAGATCATGTTGTCTTAGCCCTAGCCATAAAGGACTGGAGCTCTTGCCTCACAATCAGGAGGTTGTGAGTTCTATCCTAGGTAGAGGCAAATGTGGGGTCTCCTGCTTGGGCAGGGGGTTGGACTAGATGACCTGCAAGGTCCCTTCCAACTCTATTAATTTGTTTGACTGGTATGGAGTTCTACTGAGACCCCAAAAGATTAATTGACTTTCCATTATTTATCCACCACGTACTGACAACCCCCCCCCGATCACTTATCAATCCATTGGATCGTTCCATCAACATTCCATCGACCGCCTTCTGCCACCAATAGCCTCCCACCAACCAGATCGCTCCCACAGAGAGGGACTCCTCAGGGTGCCGTCGGGCAAGTTATGCTGGCTGGCGACACCCAGGAGGAGAGCCTTCTCTGTCGGAGCCCCTGCCCTTTGGAATGAATAGCCCCCAGATATTCGTAACATCTCTGATCTCCAGTCTTTCACTGTGCCCTTAAGACCCTACTGTTCCAACAGACGGGGCTATCTAATTGAATGATTTTAAATCAGGTTTTAACTTTGGGTTTTAAAATTCGGCCAAAACTATTTAATGAATTTTAATTAATTTTAACTTTGATACTGTATATTTATGTTTTAATTGGCTGTACACCACCCTGAGACCTTCAGGAGGAGGGCGGTATATAAATAAAATTATTATTATTATTATTATTATTATTATTATTATTATTATTATTAT
>WNWU01000049.1:10329701-10342201 GCA_012654045.1 Ptyas mucosa | reverse complement strand
TCATCGAGGGTGATCTGCGCGCGTTCCCGTCGCGAACCGGTAGTAAAGATAAGTAGAACCCACCCCTGCTCGAGCCCTTGTTATCTTCATCACTTTCTCCAGTTCAAATCTTCCTTCCCTAAGTTGAGCGGTGGACACCTGCTCCTTGAGAGACCAAGGAAGGTGGGCTGAGGAGGTGATTTTGCTCACTGGGGGTCTCCCTCACCTGGTAAAGTACCCAAGTCATTTTGACGCTATCTACATACAAATTCTGCTTTCCATCAAAGCAGTGGTGAGCTGCTGCCGGTTCAGACTGGTTCGGGTGAACCAGTAGTTCCGATCAGCGGGTGGGCCTGCCCATCTGCCCCAGCGCTATCCCGTACAATATTGCTGTGTTTTTGAAGCCATGCGCATGTGGGAAAGGCCGTATGCATCAGTGGTGCTATTCAGCAGGTTCTGACCAGTTCTGGAGAACCGGTAGCGGAAATTTTGAATAGTTTGGAGAACTGGCAAATACCACCTCTGACTGGCCCTGCCCCCATCTATTCTCTGCCTCCCGAGTCCCAGCTGATCGGGAGGAAATGGGGATTTTACAGTAACCTTCCCCTGGAGGGGGGTGGGAATGGAGATTTTACCTTTCTAGATCGGGACTCTTTACACACGGTCACTCATGCCCTTGTCACTTCCCGCCTGGACTACTGTAATGCTCTCTACATGGGGCTCCCCTTGAGGAGCACCCGGAGGCTCCAACTGGCGCAGAGTGCAGCCGCGCGGGTGGTTACGGGAGCGACATGGCGTTCCCGTGTGACACCTCTCCTGCGCGAGCTGCACTGGCTCCCGGTGGTCTTCCGGGTGCGCTTCAAGGTTTTGGTTACTACCTTTAGAGCGCTCCATGGCTTAGGACCTGGCTATTTACGAGACCGCCTACTGCCACCAGTGGCCTCCCACCAGCCGGTACGCTCTCATAGAGAGGGCCTCCTCCAGGTGCCATCGGCCAAACAATGTCGACTGGCGGCCCCCAGGGGGAGAGCCTTCTCTGTGGGGGCACCTACTATCTGGAATGAGCTTCCCCCAGAGATTCGGAGGATCCTGGACCTACGCACCTTCTGCCGTGCTCTTAAGACCCTTTTATTTCTCCAGGCAGGCCTGGCTGATTCCCCTTTCTTAAAAATGTTATAAATTTTAATTCATTTTAAATTATTGGGGTTTTAATATTTTTACGGCCAAATTTATTTAACTGGATTTTAATTGGGTTTTAAATGTTATACTTGTATGTTTTATTTATGGCTGTTCACCGCCCTGAGTCCTTCGGGAGGAGGGCGGTATACAAATTAAATAAACTGAAATTGAAACTGAAACTACAGTACCCTTCCCCTGGAGAGGGGAGGGAATGGAGATTTTACAGTATCCTTCCCCTGCCATGCACACCAAGCCATGCCACGCCCACCAAGCCACACCCACAGAAAAAAAATTTGAATCCCAAAATTTTTTGAAACCCCAAAAAATTTAGTAAACATTTTTGAATCCCACCACTGGTGTACATTTATGGAAGGGCACGAGCGAAGCAAGCACTCACATTTTCGGAGCTGGGCGAACCGGTGGTTACATTATGTGACACATCCACCCCTGCATCAAAGGGCCCCTATTTCTAATTCCTAGAAAACGCTAAGTAAGGATAAAAGATAGATAGCAGTCTTCCAATATTTGAGAGATGTCACAAAGAAGAGGAGGGTCAAGCTATTCTCCAAAGCACCTGAGGGCAGGACAAGAAGCAAAGGATGGAAATTAATCGAGGAGAGAAGCAACCTAGAACTAAGGAGAAATTTCCTGACAGTCAGAACAATTAATCACTGGAACGATTGCAAGTTGTGAATGCTCCAACACTAATTTTTCTAATTTTTTAAGAAGAGATTGGATACAGTAAAGCAGTGAGTCTAAATGCTATGCTATGTTACTGCTACCTCCAAATCAAAGAAACATGAATACATCAATCTGTTTTCCCTCTGTATTTGTGTGCACCAGAGGTTTCAGCAGGTTCTGGAGAACCGGTCATGGAAATTTTGAGTAGTTCGGAGAACCGGCAAATGCCACCTCCGGCTGGCCCCAGAGTGGGGTGGGAATGGAGATTTTGCAAAATCCTTCCCCCAGGAGTGGGGAGGGAATGGGGATTTTGCAGTATCCTTCCCCTGGACTGGGGTGGGAATGGGATTTTTTTTAAAAAAAATGATTTATATGCCGCCCTTCTCTGGAGATTCAGGGCGGCTTACAATGCGTTAAGCAATAGCCTTCATACTTTTGTATATTTATACAAAGTCAGCTTTTTGCCCCCACAATCTGGGTCCTCATTTTACCTACCTTAGAACGGATGGAAGGCTGAGTCAACCTCGAGCCTGTTGAGATTAGAACTTGCAGTAATTGCAGGCAGCTGAATGTTAATCACAGTGCATTAGTCTACTGTGCCACCAGGCTCTATTTTGCAGTATCCTTCCCCTGGAGTAGGGTGGGAATGGAGATTTTGCAGTATCCTTCCCCTGCTGCATCCACCAAGCCAAGCCAACCGGTAGGGAAAAATTTTAGATTTCACCCCTGGGTAGGAATAAATATCCATAACTAGGGAGGGCAGAGGTAATGATTGAATTCTATTCCTAAAAGCTGCCGCCCTCTACACGTTTATCCAAGAAGTGCCTGGGCTACCAAGAGATTTATTTTCAAGAAAATGGTGCTGTGGCACCTTGTAAAGCCGTGCCCAATGAAAGCGTCACAAAACAGTTGGAATCTATCAAAGGAAGGATCAAAAAGAGTGCAGCCAAGCGGTACATGTCTTGCTATCTGTGGCCGCGTGCTCGGGCTTAAGGATTCTGACGGGCCGGGGTCTCTGCTTTCCCGTTGCCTGCTGAGTGTGTGCCTGACAGATCCCCCCCCCTGTACATCTGGGTAGGGGGAATAACAATGTAAGATAAAGGAAGGGAAGTGAGACAGCAGAGCAGACTGCGGTAAACTGCCCACCGCTCGTTTGAAGTCTCTGAGATTGGGTTCTGTCTCAACTCCCCGCGGAGCAAAAGGAGAGTCTTTATGAATAAGGACTTGGGGGTCTCGAAAGCTAAATTAGTAAAAAAAAATGTGGAATGAATTGGAGGTGATGTTTTTTTATTTTTTATTTTTTTTTTAAATCTGGAAGAATAACGATTTAAGGTTAGCTCGTTTGTCTAAATGTGCTGTGTGTTTCAGCTTTCTAGATGAAGCAGGGCAGATTGTACGTGAGTTTACAAAACAAGGCAATTTCTGGAATACACTCGAGATCCAGCAAAGCAATATTTTCAGACTCTGATAACTGAGCGTGCCTTTTCTCCCACACTTGAAATTAAAACTGCTGGCATTTTGAGTGTCATCTTGAAAACATTACTTTTGGAACATGTATTAGAGAATTGTTGCTGTTGCTGTTAGTTGCATACGTCGTGTCTGACCCATTGCGACCCCATGGATGACGTTCCTCCAGGCCTTCCTGTCCTCTACCATCCCCCAGAGTCCATTTAAGCTCACGCCGACTGCTTCAGTGACTCCATCCAGCCACCTCATTCTCTGCTGTCCTCTTCTTCTTTTGCCTTCAATCGTTCCCACCATTAGGCTCTTCTCCAGTGAGTCCTTCCTTCTCATTAGGTGGCCCAAGTATTTGAGTTTCCTCTTCAGGATCTGGCCTTCTAAAGAGCAGTCAGGGTTGATCTCCTCTAGGACTGACCGGTTGGATCGCCTTGCAGTCCAAGGGACTCACAGGAGTCTTCTCCAGCACCACAGTTCAAAGGCCTCCATTCTTTGGCGCTCAGCCTTCCTTATGATCCAACTTTCACAGCCATACATTGCAACTGGGAAAACCATAGCCTTGACTATACGCACTTTTATTGGTAATAGGGAATACACCACTCCGAACCCTCACAACTATCGGCAAGTAAATATGAGGTTGAGAACTGTTTTTGTTCCTCCGACTTGCAGTCACGGCTTTACTAACAATGCATGAAAAATGTTCCTGCTACAGCAACAAACATATTGTCCGTTCTATTTTTAAAAGGCTCGCTTCAAATCTTTTCTCCAGGCTTAACATTCCTGAGGACAATTCTAAGAAGCAATGTCAAGCTTGGATGATAGTCTGATTGGTCAGTTCCTGTCACGCCCAAATGGATCAACACTCAGTGGATCCAAAAAGAAAAAAGAAAAAAGGAGAACCTCCTGCACTTGTAGGGAAATGCTAGGAAGAGAATCTCGACAGACATTTAGCTAGGAAGAAAAAGATTTCTAAGAAGAATAGTGGAATCCGTTCAACCCCCTCTTCTTCGTTGTGGCAGCCCCTCGGATATTGGAAGACTGCTATCTTGTGGTCCCTATTCCTAGATCTATCTAGTCCTGGATGGAATTGGCCTTCTCCATTCTTCATTTTCTCTGTCCTCCCTGAGTGAAAATCTGACTTGTCTGTCTGGCGTTCAGGTAGTCAACAGGTTTTCTTCTAGCAGGAAGATCAGCAGAAATCTACCAACTTGCCTTCCATTGAGGACCTGTATACTGCACGAGTCAAAAAGAGGGCTGTGAAAATATCTACAGACCCCTCGCATCCTGGACATAAACTGTTTCAACTTCTACACCTCAAATCAACGCTATAGAGCACTGCACACCAGAACAACTAGACACAAGGACAATTTTCCCTGAATGCCATCACTCTGCTATACAACTCATTCCCACAACACTGTCAAATTAACTACTAAGACCGTATTACTATTTTTCTTCTCATCCTTACTAGTATCTATCTCTTGCCACTTATAGCTATATCCATGTTGCTTGTATCTTTACAACTTATATTGTGTTTTTTATTGTTTCTTAGTATGATTTGATTGCTTATTAGTATCCTATGACTATCACTAAGTGTTGTACCTTATGATTCTTGACAAATATATTTTATTCTTTCTTTATGTACACTGAGAGCAAAGACAAATTCCTTGTCTGTCCAATCACACTTGGCCAATAAAGAATTCTATTCTATTCTATTCTATTCTATTCTATTCTATTCTATTCTATTCTATTCTATTCTATTCTATTCTATTCTAAAAAAAAGATCCTCATCAGAGCTGTTTGATTCTTCTCCATGCACCACGAGATGAGGAACTGTTCATTCTTCTTGAATCGTATAAAGAATTTACAATCTAAGAGAGAAAAAGAAATCCTTTTTGCACACCTTTTTGTCATCAGATCTCCCAGGATCCCCAAAATTATTTTTCTATAGGCACAAAGAAGTACAGGCAATCCTCGACTTACAACAATTCATTTAGTGACCATTCAAAGTTACAATGGCACTTGTAACTTTGTTAGCATCCATGGGGATGCTACCGTTGCAGCATCCCCACGGTCGCGCGATTTAAATTTGGATGCTTGACAACTAGTTCATACTTACGACGGTTGCATTGTCCTGGGGTCATGTGATCATCTTTTGCGACCTCCTGACAAGCAAAGTTAAGATTCACTTAACAGCCGTGTTACTAATTGAACAACTGCAGAGATTCACTCAACAAACGCGGCCAGAAAAGATGTAAAATGCGGCAAAACACACTTAACAAAGGTCTCGCTTAGCAGCATAAATTCTGGGCTCAGTTGTGGTCATAAGTCAAGGATTACCTGTATCAGTTCAATCATATCTTCCATTGACCTGCTTCCTATCCATAAGCGATCAATTGTAAAACTGATGCTGAAAATTGTTATGTATTTGGCTCCAATGGTTAACTTTTTAGACATATACAATGTTCTTTTTTAGCTAAGACTTAATTGGGTTTAACACTGAATAAGCTCTTAGTAAGAAGTAATTATCGCAAGTTGGAATGTGTTGTCTTGGCTTATTCCATGGGATTTTTAAAGGATATTTATTTGTGGGGGTTTTTGTGTGTGTGTGTGAGACTAAAAAAGCAGCACAGGGAAATAACTGTATTCCTCACTGAATAAGCAGTAAGTTTTTGCAAAGCTATATAAGCAGATCAAAAGGCAGCTACTGCCAACTGGTTAAGACTGAAGTAAAACATTATTATTAAATAAAGCATATGCCAGTTAAAAATCCGAATAGGCAAAGACTGAAGGGCTGAAGAGATTAATCTTTAGGTCAATCTTGAGCTTAGCCCTGGAGGATGTTTTCAAAAAAAATAAAATAGCTAAACCTAAAAAGAAAAAAATAGAATTTTTAAAAAGTTGCAATGAAATCATAGTTAGCTCTCAATGTGAGCAGAACTCATAAAATTCGACAGTTAGGCCAAAGGTTTCTCAGCTGCTTTAAGATGGGTAGATTTCAACTTCCACAATTCTGAGAGTTGAAGTCCACCCATCTTAAAGCTACGCAGGCTGAGAAACACTATTACCGTATTTTTCGGAGTATAAGACCCACCTTTCCCCCCCCCAAAAAGAGGGTGAAAATCTGGGTGCGTTTTATACTCCGAACGTAGCCCAACTCAAACGGAGGTTTCAGAGGCTGAAAAAAGCATCAGAAACGAAGCTTCAGAAAAAAAGCCTCCAAACAGAGTTTCAGAGGCTTTTTTTCTGAAGCTCTGTTTTGGAGGCTTTCAGAGGCAGGAACTTGCCTTGCTGTGTAATATGCCTTGCTATGTAATGTGTGGAACCAATTTTTTTGCTTGAATTTAGGCTTCAATTATGAATATGTACTGTCAGGTCGTGGCTTAGCATCTCTACTGTTGGCCAAGTATCATTTTTAAGACTTGAGTCTTTAAAGCTTTAAGCCATTTGGACCCATGGCATTTCAAGAAGGTAGTTCCAATTCACCCAATTTGGGATCAACATCACCAGAAGCTCTGCGAAACTTTGGGGCAACATAAATATGTCCTGTCAATTCTTTTCTTTCTTCATTTTAACTGACAGCGGAAGTCTTCAGAGAATAAATTCGGCACTTAGGCTGTTGTATAGATGCTGTTTTAATTTGATTCACTCGGTCTCACTATTTGTTTGGGTTTTGAAAGGGATTGTGTACTTCCTGAGGTCTTATATTTTAAAATACAGATATAGAACTATAAAACAAACAAATTGATAAAAAGTAATAAAGCTACAGAAAGGGATACGGACAGCAAATTTAACAGGTAATTGTAGCCTCCAGACCTCCATACTCAAAAATTTATCTATCTATCTATCTATCTATCTATCTATCTATCTATCTATCTATCTATCTATTGGTTTGATTTATATGCCACCCTTCTCCAGAGACTCAGAGCGGCTTACAATGCGTTAAGCAATAGCCTTCATACTTTTGTATATACCTGCTTAGTAAGGCTTTCGACACCCCCCCCCCCCACCCGATGTTCTTTTTTATACAAAGTCAGCCTATTGCCCCCACAATCCGGGTCCTCATTTTACCTACCTCGGAAGGATGGAAGGCTGAGTCAACCTTGAGCCTGGTGAGATTTGAACTTGCAGTAATTGCAGGCAGCTGGCAGCTAAGTGCTACTTTAACACTTTAGTCCGCTGCGCCACCAAGGCTCTTTTTTCACGAAGGCTCTTTTTGCACCATTGCATTTTCCGGCTCTTTTTGAATAAATGTTCTAAACGTCACCATTACACTTCTTCAGGAGACACTGTCCAAAATGACATTCACCCGTTCTAAAGTAAACCATTTGTACTTTTACGTTTTGAGGGAAGTTTTCACATTCTAAAGCAGATGCACAAAATGGGTAAGCCGAGCCAGATATGAGCATTTGCTCGTTTATTCTCAGTTCTGCTTCTAAATAATTTCTCAGATATTCTGGAATCACTTACTTTGATTGATTGGTTTAGAATAGAATAGAATAACAGAGTTGGAAGGGACCTTGGAGGTCTTCTAGTCCAACCCCTTGTCTAGGCAGGAAACCCTACACCACTTCAGACAAATGGTTATCCAACATCTTCTTCAAAACTTCCAGTGTTGGAGCATTCACAACTTCTGGAGGCAAGTTGTTCCACTGATCAATTGTTCTAACTGTCAGGAAATTTCTCCTTAGTTCTAAGCTGCATCTCTCTTTTGATTAGTTTCCATCCATTGTTTCTTGTCCTGCCCTCAGGGGCTTTGGACTTGACCCCCTCTTCTTTGTGGCAGCCCCTGAGATACTGGAACACTGCTATCATGTCTCCCCTAGTCCTTCTTTTCATTAAACTAGACATACCCAATTCCAGCAACTGTTCTTTATATGTTTAGCCTCCAGTCCCCTAATCTTTGTGGCTCTTCTCTGCACTCTTTCTGGAGTCTCAGCATCTTTTTTACATCATGGTGACCAAAGCTGGATGCCATATTCCAAGTGTGGCCTTACCAAGGCCTTATAAAGTGGCATTAACACTTCACATGATCTTGATTCTATCCCTCTGTTTATGCAGCCTAGAACTGTGTTGGCTTTTTTGGCAGTTGTTGCCCACGGCTGGCTCATATTTAAATGGTTGTCCACTAGGACTCCAAGTTCCCTCTCACAGTTACTACTATTGAGCGAGGTACCACATATACTGTACCTGTGCATTTGGTTTTTCTTGCCTAAATATAGAACCTTACTTTTTTCATGATTGAATTTCATTTTGTTAGATAGCGCCCAATGTTTACTTACTTAGTTACTGCCTTTATTATTTTTATAAACAACTCAAGGCAGAGAAAAACAGCTAATGTCCTTCTTCCTCTTATTTTCCTCACAACATCAACCCTGTGAAGTGAATTGGGCTGAGAGAGAGGGACTGGCCCAAATTCACCCAGCTGATTTTCATGACTGAAGTGGGATTTGAACTCACAATCTGCTTTCTAGACTGGTGCTTTAACCACTAGACTAAACTGGCTCTAAATACTACTTTACTTACTACTTTATTGTTTCTTTAAAAAGAGAGAGAGAAGAAATAAAACTTGGGGGGGGGGGGGAAAGCACAGAAAGCTGAATGCTAAAACAAATTTCTCACTACGGTTTTGCCTGGTGACAAATGATCATTATTATTTGAAAACAGCATCTATAATCGCATCCCGCATATTTCTCAAGTCAGTGTTTTGCAATATTTCTCCCACCCAGGATAAACACATAAAACTTTGAAAGAGCTGATGTAACATTCCCATGGGAAAGTCTGAACTCTGCAAAGGGAAGAAAAAAAAAGGCTACACTAACTGTGTGAAATCACAAACTAAATAACTGTTAACCAACCCCACGCATCAGTATTGTGATTTCCCTAAAAAGTGGAAGAAAGAGTTTAAACAGAGTATCTTTGATGAAGTTGCCATCATCCTCGGAGAGTTATTCTTGTAGATGTGGCGTGTTTAAACAAACAGCATAGAACGTGTAATTGACTGTTCAGTCAGATTAATGTCTGGCAAATATTGTTGTCTTTCGGCTCATACAGTGTTATAACTTCTCAGGCAGCCTTCCTGAGCTGTTCCATGATCCTTACTAGCAAGAGTAGAATTTGCTTGCCTGATCTTTGAATTAAATCTGATACTCTAATAATTGGATGGATTCTTCCCTTATTACAACAGAATTTATGACTTTCAGAATCAGAACAGAGCTGGAAGGGACCTTGAAGGTCTTCTAGTCCAGCCTTCTGCTCAAGCAGGAGACCGTATACCATTTCAGACAAGGGACAGTCTCTTCTTCAAAACCTCCAGTGATGAAGCACCACAATTTCTGGAAGGAAGCTGTTCCAATGGTTAATTGTCCTCACTGTTAGGGAGTTTCTCCTTAATTCCAGGTTGCTTCTCTCCTTGGTTAGTTTCCATCCATTGTTTCTTGTCCTGCCTTCTGGTGCTTTGGAAAATAAGTTGACCCTCCTCCTCTTTGTAGCAGCCCCCCCCCCAAATACTGGACCACTGCTATCATGTCTCCCCCCCCCCAGTCCTTCTTTTCTCTAGACTAGCGAAACCAAAATCCTGCAACCGTTTTGTTTTAGTCTCCAGGCCTTTAATCATCTTAGTTGCTCTTCTTTGCACTTTTTCCAACGTCTCAACCAGGGGTGGGCTCTAAGTTTTTTTTACTATCGGTTCTCTGGGCATGGCTTATTTTATAGGCGTGGTTTGATGGTCATGTGACAATTCTTTAGGATTTAGCAGAGGTACTGGCCTACCAGGCTTTTAATTGCTTGTAGAGCTGTACTGGTCTATTTGTTCTTGGAGCGTCCTAGTCTACCTATTTTTTTTGGAGCATCCTGGTCTATCCATTTGTTCTTGGAGCATCCTGGTCTACCCAGTTGTTTTTCGAACATCCTGGTCTACCCATTTGTTTTTTGAACATCCTGGTCTACCCATTTGTTTTTGGAGCGTCCTGGTCTACCTATTTCTTTTTCGGGCATACTGGTCTACCACCACATTGTCTTTTAACACCGATCAGCTGCAGGGTGGCCCTTTGAAGCCCCGTGGCAAGATTTTAAACAGTTTTTGTCCTTCCAGCCAATCAGCTGGGACTCGGGAGGCAGTGAAAAATTGGGGGCGGGGCCAAATAAAAGGTAAGAATAACAGGGGCGGGGGGGGGCAGCTCCTGAACAAAGAGAACCGGTTCGGTGACGTCATATCGTCACCGCTACCAGCTCGGCCGAACTGGGAGGAACCCACCACTGATCTCAACATCTTTTTTGTAATGTGGTGACCAAAACTGGATGCAGTATTCCAGGTGTGGTCTTACTAAGGCTTTATAAAGCAGTACTAAGGCTTCACGTGATTTCGATTCTATGCCTCTGTTTATACAACCAAGGATTGTATTAGCTACTACTACACACTGCTGGCTCATGTTTAAGTGATCGTCGTCCACTAGGACTCCAAGATCCAAGATCACTTGGAGCTGGAAATTGTGGGATCGCACACAGGGAATCTTCATATCATTTCCCTTGTCCAACATTCCATTAATTGTTGGGCTGGAAAGCTCTAGATCTGTGATGGTGAACCTCTGGCACGCGTGCCAGAGGTGGCACGCAGACGCAGAGCCCTCTCTGTGGGCATGCGCGCCATTGCCAGCTGCTCTTCTGGTTTCCAGAGTTCCCTAAAAACAGCCTGAAAAATGGCTTGAAAACGGCTCAAAAAATGGCCTGAAAACGGCTCAAAAATGGCCTGAAAATGGCTCAAAAAACAGCCTGAAAATGGCTCAAAAAACGACCTGAAAAGGGCTCAAAAACAGCCTGAAAATGGCTCAAAAATGGCCTGAAAACGGCTCAAAAACAGCTTGAAAATGGCTCAAAAACAGCCTGAAAACGGCTCAAAAACGGCCTGAAAACGGCTCAAAAAACGGCCTGAAAACGGCTCAAAAAACGGCCTAAAAACAGCCTGGGTTTTGGGCATTTTCCAGGTCTTTTCCAGGCCAGTTTTTGGGCGGTTTCACACCCTGAAAACCACCGAAAAACAGCCTGAAAATGGCATGAAAAATGGCATGAAAAAATGGCCTGAAAACAGCAGAACCGGTAGTAAAAAATTTTGAATCCCGCCACTGAAATAGGGGGTAGCGTAATTTTTGCTCCATCTCTCAATTTCTAACAACCCTTAAGTAGGAAGAGGGACATTGGAGCCATAGATCCCATCCCCTTTAATCCAGATTAAAGTATCCCTGGAATACATTAGATACTATTTGAACATACAGCCAAGAAATGGGAATTTCTGGATCACTGGTTTTATACTACAAAGTGTTGTAAAAAAAAAAAAAAGGCAAGATGATGGTTTTACTGGCTCTGCCTGTAGCTGCCTTCGTTCCACTGTCATTGTGTTATTATTTTGATGCCAAGATTTCTCTGTAGTTAAAACTACCCAAGGCAGCAAACCTCTTGTGAGACCCTACCCAGGTTTTTTTGAATTAAACACACACACACAAGACACAACATCTGCCTAGAACAAGCATGCAGTTTCGAAGCGTTTGTGCTGTTATAATAATGCTAAGTTATATCCTGCAAGCTCAGGGTTTTTGCTTGATGGGTATATCTGGAATTTTAAGCCACCAGGAAGAGCATAAAAGAGCAGCCACAATGGGGGTGGCCAATCAGAAAATACTCATGCACACCAAGTTAAACTGATGAAGTTACTGTCTATCGTCCCTTGTATCTTCTTGAGCTGCTTTACCAGCTTTGCTTCTTTTATCCTGTCTTTCTGGCTTGGGTGGACATCTTTATGATCATGGTTTATCACTTGCATCTTTTATGTACACCGAGAGCTTATGCACCGAAGACAAATTCCTTGTGTGTCCAATCACACTTGGCCAATAAAGAATTCTATTCTATTCTATTCTATTCTATTCTATTCTATTCTATTCTATTCCATTCCATTCCATTCCATTCCATTCCATTCCATTTTTTCTATCCTGTCCTATTCCATTCCATATTTTATATTCTATTCCGTTCCTTTCCATTCCATATTTTCTGTTCTGTTCTGTTCTGTTCCGTTCCGTTCCGTTCCGTTCCGTTCCATTCCATTTTTTCTATCCTATCCTATTCCATTCCATATTTTATATTCTATTCCGTTCCTTTCCATTCCATATTTTCTATTCTATTCTATTCTATTCTATTCTATTCTATTCTATTCTATT
>WNWU01000049.1:10296972-10311798 GCA_012654045.1 Ptyas mucosa | reverse complement strand
TTCTCTCTGGCTCTGTTTTATTTGCATTGTTATCCTGACATGGCACTATCTTTTCAATAAAATAAAATACAAAAAGAGAGAGAGAGGGGTGGGGAGAGAGAGAGAGAGAGAGAGGGAGAGAGAGAGAGAGAGAGAGGGAGAGAGAGGGAGAGAGAGAGAGATTTTGAAAAGCAAAACAGATTCAGCGGCTTTTTCAGTGTTGTATTTTTGGTATGACCAACCCGGGATTTCCAAAATACTCTTCCTGGTTTTGCTCTTGCAGAACGCAGTCCCGGGAACTTCTGTCCTTCCTTCCACATGCTCCATCTGAACCCATGAATGAAAAAGGACACAATACAACTGTCCCTTTCATGTGAACGACTTCAAACAAACATCAAAGCCCGCTGAATTCTGAACCTTCCACATCAAAGCCGTGGAAGTCATTTATGGTTTTAGGATCAGATGAAGGCAGCAACGGAGACAGCTGTGAGCTGAAAGATAAATCACTCCTTGACATCATGCCGATGAGCACTTTTTATTGCATGACATTTAAGATTAGGCTTACAAATCCACCCGCCACCTCCTCCTCCTCCTCTTTATTTCCTTCCCCCTTCCCTTCAATCCCCCACTTCTGTCAATGCAGGTAAAATAAATTCCGAAAAGCTTATAATCTTTTTTTTTTTTTTTTTTAGAAAAAAGGAGCGTTTGACGTTATGTTGCCTTCTGTTAAATTCTGTTGGGATCATTTCCCACCACATCGACTTGACCACATTCAAACCGGTTCAGAAAGTTTCAGGGAATTCTATTGTTTTACAGTACACGTACGGGAATCTTGTTGGTTATCTAAGAATATGTTGGATAATCATTTTATTATGATTAGGAGCCCTGGAGACCGAAACATATGAAGAACGGTTGCAGGAATTGGGCACGTCTATTTTAGTGTAATAGGATGTGGTGGCTCAGTGGCTAAAACGCTTAATTGTCGATCGAAAGGTTGGCGGTTCAGCAGTTCGAATCCCTAGTGCTGCGTAACAGGGTGAGCTCCCGTTACTTATCCCAGCTTCTGCCAACCAAGTAGTTAGAAAGCATGTAAAAAATGTAAGTAGAAAAATAGGGAAGGTAACAGCATTCTGTGCGCCTTTGAGGTTTAGTCATGCCGGCCACATGACCACGGAAACGTCTTCAGACATGCTGGATCTTTGGCTTTGAAACAGAGATGAGTACCGCCCCCGAGAGTCAGGAACGACTAGCACATATGTACGAGGGGAATCTTTACTTTTACCTTAGTTTAGTGAAAAGAAGGACTAGGGGAGCCATGATAGCAGTGTTTCAAGGGCTGTCACAAAGAAGAGGGAGTCAACCTATTCTCCAAAGCACCCAAAGGCAAGACAAGAAACAACCTGTAGAAACTAATCAAAGAGAGATCCAACCTAGAACTAAGGAGAAATTTCCTGACAGTGAGAACAATCAACCAATGGAACAGAAGTTGCCTTCAGAAGTTATGGGTGCTCCATCACTGGAGGCTTTTAAAAAAAGACTGGACAGTCATTTGTCTGAAATGGTCTAGGGTTTCCTGCTTGAACAGGGGGTTGGACTAGAAGACCTCCAAGGTCCCTTCCAAATCTGTTATTCTTTTCCTTCCTGTTCTAAATACCTAACTTGGTTGTTCCCCATACTCTGACGCAACACACACTTTGGAAATTTGGAGCAGCATTAAGTTGGTGCCACTTTACTCTTCAATAAAGAAAAACACAGGCATTGATATAAATCTCAGAAGGTGTGAAAAGTATTCCTAGCTCTTTAGCAGTTAGGCCAAAAGTATTTGGATACCTTTAAAAGATCTCCAAGATCTCGTCCAACTCTGATGTTCTATGTTCTATGTCTCCTGTGTTACTTGACAATGAAATGAAAATCCATTGGGACGGAACCTTCCCAGGTCTGGAGCTAATTCATTTATTTAATTGTATTATATATCCATCACACCCTCCTCCGCCTATTGTCCCCATCACAACTAACCTGTGAGGTGGGTTGGACCTGAGAAGAGTGATCACACAGCTGGCTTTCATTGCTAAGATGAAAAAGAGCCTTGGTGGCACAGCAGACTAATGTACTGTTAAGTAACACCAGCTGCCTGCAATTACTGCAAGTTTGAATCTCACCAGGCTCAAGGTTGACTCAGCCTTCCATCCTTTCAAGGTAGGTAAAATGAGGACCCGGATTGTGGGGGCAATAAGTATAAAAAAGAACACCGCTTAGGGGGGAGGGCGAAAGACCTACGAAGCAGGTATATACAAAAGTATGAAGGCTATTGCTTAACGCATTGTAAGCCGCCCTGAGTCTCCGGAGAAGGGCGGCATATAAATTGAACTAATAAATAATAAATAAATAAATAAGATGGGACTTGAAATCACAGCTTCTAGCCTGGAGTCTTAACCACTAAACCCAAACTGGCTCTTGATTTGTCTTCTAACTGGAGATTGGATTTCTAGATTAAGTTGAGTTGTCATCTCACTTAAAACTAGGTTTTGAGAAAATTAGTAAAGAAAATGAATATTTGATTATTCATATAATAACTGCAAAGAAGATTAGTATATGGAAAGTAGAGAATGGATGGGGAAGTAATTAAAAAAAATTTAGACTGTGCAGAAATGAATAGATTAACTTTGATGATTAAAGAGAGAGGAGTATTTTAAGATATGGGGGAAACTTTATGATTGGTTAGAAAAGAGAAATAGATAAAGATTTTGATAACGAAATAGGAGAATATTATATTAAATGTATTGTACTTGGGGGGAAATATTGTAATATAGAAATGGAAATTATAAGGGAAGCAGCGAAGATAGGAGGAGTAATCAAAAAGAAGAAGTTACTGAAGAAACACCGAGATGACACACAGAAGGATTGTTGTATTATGTGTTTGTGTAAAAAAAGAAAAAAACTAGGTTTCTCATTTCCATGGTTTCTAGGTGTCTCCAGACCATAATAGAGTGGACATCGGACAATAAAGTCAAATGTAAGGTGTTATGTCCTTATAAGGACATCCGGCCGGGGATTGGTTAATCCTCCGGGCGGGAAAGTTAAACCGCTGTCATTGGACGGCTGGTCTGCCGGAGCGCTATAAAAAGGGCTCCGGCAGCACAGCCGTTCGTCTGTTCTGACTTAGTTGAGAGCTGAATAAAACTTGTTGAACAGACCCCGCTGGTCTTGTCTTCTTTCCTGCGCCTGATCTAACACTGGCGACGAAGGATTTGAAAAGAACCGCCACGCGGAGCTAAGTCACTCATCGAGAGTTTTCTCACTGAGCTGAAGTCACTGAAGATGGAGGCGTCACAAGCCGCGATGGCTCCGATCTCCAAATTCGACCCCAGAGTGGAGAAATGGACCTCCTATCTGGTTCGTTTCCGCCAGTTTCTGCGGGGAAACAACTATCAAGACCTCTCCGATGAACGGAAACGAGCCCTGTTCCTAGCGCATTGCGGCTCCGAGGTGCTGGAGATGGCCATCGACCTCGTGTCCCCAAGGAACATCGAGGAGATGTCTTGGGCCGATCTGCAAGACGTGCTGAAGGAGCACTACGCTCCCACTGGAACTCCCATTGCCAACAGATTCACCTTTCAGCAAAGGAATCAGTTGGAAGGGGAGCCCATCAAGGACTTTGTGGCAGCTCTGCGGCAACTCGCGTCAAACTGCGAGTTTGACAACGTTGAGAACGCCATCAGAGACCGCATTGTCTTCGGCATGAGGGACATGGGACTGCAACGTAAGTTCCTCAGCCGAAAGAAGATTGCGTTGAAAGACGTCGTTGAGGAGGCAATCGCAGCCGAAATCTCAGAAAAGGCGGCTGCCGCCATGAGTAGGGCTAAAGGGGTGCACAAATTGCACCGCCAACCTAAGTGCTCGTCTGAGGAGTCGTCTGCCAGCTCCTGCTCCGACGACGAAATGGCCGTTCACAAGGTTTCCCGCCAAAACCGTCGCGAGCGCACACAAGATGGCGCCCGGATCGAGCCCTGCGGCAGCTGCAAAGGAAGCCATGCCAGAGCTAAGTGCCGTTGGAGAGACGCCGTCTGCCGACGCTGCAACAAGCGGGGGCACATCGCGGAAGCCTGCAGGGCCGAAGCACCTACCCCGGGTCCGTTTCCCCCCGGCTGGGGCGAGAAACGGCAAGACAACCAGAGACCATCCAAACGGTCCTCTACCAGGTCTCAGCAACGTGGCGGCGGCTACGCGGCGGTCAGAACTGAGCAGCTGTCATCCGGCATCCACACCATTGACGATGCGGCCGCAAAGTTCCATGCCACCGTGATCGTGGAGGGAACACCCTGCTCTATGGAGGTTGATTCGGGATCGAACTACTCCATCATGGACTGGCACCAGTTAAAGCGCCTGAAACCGGGCATCTCGAGGAAAGACCTCAAGCCCCTACGAGCCCGTCTTGTCGATTTCGGCGGCAACCCTGTTGAGATCCTGGGGAGGACTTCGCTCCGGGTCACCTACCACGACTTCCAGGGCGTCCTACCCATCACTGTCGTGGGGCGAAACCGCCCGAGCCTGCTGGGGATGGAGTGGTTCGAGCCATTGGGGCTGTCTATCAGCGGGATCCATCAAATTCGTAGGGACGAACTCGACGCCATCATCGAAGAGTTCAAGGAAGTCTTCGATGGTAAGCTGGGGAAATTTGTGGGGAAACCCATCTCCTTCAATTTGGACAAAATGTCACCCCAATTAGGCTTAAGCCCCGCAGGGTTCCGTTCGCCCTGAGGCCCAAGGTCGACGCCCAGATAGATAAGCTTGTCGCCCAGGGGGTCCTGGAACCGATTGATCATGCTGCATGGGAGACCCCCATTGTGACCCCGATGAAGCATGATGGGTCTGTGCGCATCTGCGCCGACTATAAGTGTTCCATAAATAAGGCCCTCCAGCAGAGCGCATATCCGGTTCCAGTGGTGCAACATCTGCTGCACTCACTTGGGAGCGGATCAATATTCGCAAAATTGGACCTGGCCCAAGCTTACCAGCAATTGCCAGTGGATGAAAAAACTGCGGAGGCACAAACCATTGTCACGCATAGAGGGGCATTTAAATGCACGCGCCTCCAATTTGGGGTCAGCGCAGCCCCAGGTATTTTTCAATCATTTATGGAACGCCTTCTTCAAGGCATTCCAGGGGCGGTCCCTTACTTCGATGATGTCTTGATCTCCGGCCACTCCAAAACCCAACTACTTGAGCGACTGCGCATGGTTTTACAGCGGTTCAAGGAGAAGGGTTTGAGAGTCAGGAGAGACAAGTGCATCATCGGGGTCCAGGAAGTCGAGTTCCTGGGTTATCTCATTGATAAGAACGGCATTCACCCCACCAAATCTAAGGTTAGGGCTATCCATGAAGCTCCAGCCCCCCAAAACAAGACGGAGCTTCAGGCGTTTCTGGGACTACTGAATTTTTACAGTGTCTTCCTGAAACAGAAAGCCTCCGTGGCTGAACCGCTCCATCGCTTGCTGGGGAAGGCGGTTTCCTGGAGGTGGGGGAAGGAAGAGGACGCAGCATTCAGAGCTGTCAAGAACCTACTTTCTTCTGAGAGTGTCCTCATCCAATACCACGAGACGCTCCCCCTGCTATTGACTTGCGACGCATCCCCCTACGGCGTCGGAGCAGTCCTCAGCCATCAGTTCCCGGACGGGAAGGAAGCCCCCATCGCCTACTTCTCGAAGACGCTGTCCGGCGCCGAGAGAAATTACAGCCAATTGGACAAAGAGGCCCTGGCCATCGTTGCGGGCATCAAGCGCTTCCACGAGTACCTATACGGGCGGAGGTTCACGGTCATCACAGACCACAAGCCCCTGTTAGGTCTTCTGTCGGGAAGCAAGCCTACACCTAACTATTCATCGCCCAGGATGACACGCTGGGCAATTTTTTTGGCCGGGTACTCTTACGAACTTTGCCACAGGCCGGGCAGTAACATCTGCAACGCTGACGCCTTGAGCAGATGCCCGTCAAAGGACTTAGTGGAGGACCCAGCCCCCACCCTGGGACTGCATCACATCGATGGCGACCTGGCTTGCCCAGTCACATCCGCAGACGTCGCGGCAGTAACCCAGAAAGACCGGACTTTGAAGCAAGTGATGTCTTGGGTGCTGCGCGGCTGGCCTGCAGAACCGATGACCGACGACTTCAAGCCGTTTGCAAAGAGGCAGCAGGAACTGTCAACCATGAAGGGCTGCCTACTGTGGGGTGACAGGGTTGTGGTTCCCCAGGCTTTGCGCCTAAAGACATTGGAGACTTTGCACAAGGGGCACCCTGGCATCGTGCGCATGAAGGGACTGGCACGGAGCTACGTCTGGTGGCCATCACTGGACAAAGACATTGAGAACTGGGTCTCCAGATGTGATCCGTGCCAAGAAGTCCGCCCCGCCCCTCCGCAAACGCCTGTTGCGGAATGGGAAACACCAAGCAACCCGTGGGCGCGAATACATATAGACTTTGCGGGCCCGATGCAAGGGAAGTTCCTGCTAATAGTGGTGGATGCCTTTTCCAAGTGGCTTGAGGTCATTCCCCTGGCATCCATCACTACTGAAGTCACTATTAGAGCCCTCCGGCGACTATTCGCTACCCACGGGCTGCCGGACATCCTTGTTTCCGACAACGGCCCGCAGCTGACCTCGAAACCAATGGAGGAGTTCCTGGCCAGTTTGGGCATCCGCCATGCCCTCTCTGCCCCCTACAGACCGGCTGGCAACGGACAAGCCGAAAGGATGGTGAGGTTCACTAAAGAGGCCCTTGCCAGGATGGGGCCGGGCGATTGGCAAGAGAAGATCGACAACTTCCTCTTGATCCAGCATATTACGCCGCATGCCACCACTAGAAAGAGCCCGGCCGAAATGCTGATGGGCAGGAAGCTGAGGTCACCCCTGGACCGACTTCACCCCCTGTACCACTCCGAGGTCACCGCAACCGCGAGCCGCCCCCTCCGAGCCTTCTCCGCAGGAGATCCGGTTTTCGCGCTTAATTTCCACGGCCTGCCGAAATGGCTTAAAGGGAGAATCGAGAGCTCAACCGGCCCGAAGTCCTACACTGTCGAACTGCAAGATGGAGTGGTCTGTAGACGTCACATCGACCAACTCCGGAAGCGGTGGGAAGGGGATGGCGAAAACCACCCTGACGAGGTAGGACAACAACATCCCTACAAGGCAGGCCAAAACCACCCCGACGAGGTAGGACAACAACACCCCTACAAGGCAGGCCGAAACCACCCCGACGAGGTAGGACAACAACACCCCTACAGGGCAGGCCAAAACCACCCCGTCGAGGTAGGGCAACGCCACCCGGGCAGGGCAGGACAACACCACCCTTGTGAGGTAGCCCTGCAACACCCAGTCGAGGAAGGGCCGTACCACCCCAACATGACCGGCCAGCCAGCAGACCAGCTACCGTACTGCAACTGCCGAGTAGACAGGGGACTCCACGGCAGCGAGAACTCACGCCTCCCCGGCAAGGCGACCCAACGCCACCCCGACGGCAGGGAACTCCAGGGAACGCCAGTAGACCGGGACATGCCCAACCGAGAGGGCCAACAACAACCCGGTGAGGGAGGCCTACGACACCCCTGCATGCAAGAACTACACCACCCGTCTGAAATCCTCCGCCCAGCTGACCCCCGTCCCAAGCAACAACGACCCGACCAGGTCGACCTGCACCACCCAGACAGGGTCGACCAACACAAGTCTAAAAGATACGGACAATTTGCAAAAAATATAAAAAACCCAAGGGACTTACCGGTCCACGACGATCGACACCCAGGACAGGGAAGAGACCAACCGGACCAGCAGATATATCCCAACAGCGGGTCGGGAGGCGGCACACCGGAGCCGGTACCTGCAACGACCACTTCGCAGCCCAGCAGCAAGGCCGGAGGCGCACGGACAGGGCCGGCACCTTCAACGACCCAGCGGCAGGCATCCCAGGGGCGAGGGTCGGAGGACACCGGAGCAGCCACCTTCCAGACGGACGACGGAGAACAGAATGAACTGCGCAGGTCGAGCAGGGCTTCCAGACGTCCCGCCTACCTGCGTGACTACGTCTGTTGATTGACACGAGCTGAACCATGTTTCATCTAGGGGGGGAGGAGTGTTATGTCCTTATAAGGACATCCGGCCGGGGATTGGTTAATCCTCCGGGCGGGAAAGTTAAACCGCTGTCATTGGACGGCTGGTCTGCCGGAGCGCTATAAAAAGGGCTCCGGCAGCACAGCCGTTCGTCTGTTCTGACTTAGTTGAGAGCTGAATAAAACTTGTTGAACAGACCCCGCTGGTCTTGTCTTCTTTCCTGCGCCTGATCTAACATAAGGAAAAACAGGAAGAGAGAACTTGATTTGAGGAGGGATGCAGGACTACAATTCAGGAGATGGAACTTGTTGCCAGTTGGAGAGCAGCAGCAGCTATGCCAGACGAGCGGACGAGATGAGGAGTGACTGGGCGGGGCGGTGTAGACGGTGCAGAATTTTAACAACCGGTTCGCCCAAACTGGTCCGGACCGGCTGAATCCCACCAAGCCCAATCAAAGTTTCCTGCACCACTTCAGGGAGCGCTCCTCGAGAGACGAGAGCTTGCAGGGGGCCAATCTGGCATCCGCAATGGAGAGCAAAATCTGGCTGCTCCCCGGCCAGTCACCATTTACCGCTCCGAGTCCCAAGTGGCAGGAGATGAGGGCTGCCTTGCACTGCAAATATACCAAGGCGGAATCCTGATGCCGCACTTACAGCGGAGAGAAGAAGCCGGATTTTGGTCTCCATTGCAGACACCAGATCGGCCCCCTGCAAGGTCTCATCTCTCGAGGAGCCCGACCAAAGTTTCCAGTGCCGCTTCAGGGAGGGCTCCTCGAGAGACGAGACCTTGCAGGGGGCCGATCTGGTGTCCGCAATGGAGAGCAAAATCCGGCTGCTCCCCGGACCAGACGTCATTTACCGCTCCGAGTCCCAAGCAGCAGGAGAGGAGGGCTGCTTTGCGCCACTGGCTGGTGGAAATATACCCAGGCGGAATGCTATTGCCGTGCAAATGAAAGTAGTGCTTTGCTCCCGCAGCTTCCAGCCATCGCAAACTCCGCTTCTTCCCGCTTGTGCCGCCCCCTCCCCCACTGCCACAACAGCACCATTCATTCCAGACGGCAAGGGTCGCACTCCTTTTTCCGTATTGCACCACCTGCAAAAATGCAAAAATATGAAAATTTCTCCGCGGACCACCAAAATTTTCTCACGGACCACTAGTGGTCCGCGGACCACCAGTTGGTGACCACTGATGTTGAGGTAACATGGAATAGATTCATGCCTTTCAAAGTTAAGGGGAAAAAAAACAAACAAGAAATGATTTATTCTCAACAAAAACAGCACTAAAAAAAATCCTGTTCGTTATTATTCAGGATGAAGGAATGCTAAAAAAAGGCTTTTGTGAATGAACTCGAAGTCCCAGTTCCATACAGTTTTATCATTCAAAGACAATATTTAAAGTATGTAAAATTAATTAGAACCTTGTGTGAGCCAGAAAGAAATGGTGTATCATGTAACATCTTGAGTTTTCTTAATGCTGTATTATTTTTTTTTACTCTGTTAAGAATTATTTTTAGTTTAGATTCATTCTTGTTGAAAACTAACAACACATTTAAGGCCTCATAACAACTTTATTTTCATGAAGATTAGTTTCAGGAGTATGTATTGCATAAATTTCATCCTCCTTGCATGCTCACATGCTCTTAATTAATTAATTGCAAGTAGGCCTTTCACTATTCTAAATACTATTTACGCAATTGTGTAAAGAAATTAAGATTCCACATAAAATTAAACCTCGAAATACAAAATTGATTAGGCTCCCACTAACGTTTCCAAGAAAGATCTAATGGATTATTTTGAAGGAAAATGTACTTCATACTAACTCATCTATTGTGTTTATTCCATCTTTCAAAAAGGAACAGAATTCTCCTAACATATTTAAGTTATTTCATTAGTTTTAGGACAATGCTGGATCATGGCAACTGCGTGTTTGTGAAAATTTTATTTATTGTCATAGAAGAAGTTATTATATACATCTCATTTTTGTCATAGAAGAAAGAAATAAACAGCTTTCTTTCAAGAAATAATATCAAATGTCATGCTGCTCCACCCAATCTACCTAAAAATAAGGAATAATTAGATCTATATGTATTTTTTTCTATGCTGGCTTGATAGGTTGAACATTCCATCTATTAGGACTTTATTTGCCCTTTTTTAAAATTTCCATTTCAAGTACTGAAACGTTTGATTTCAGTTCAAAAACAAACAGTGAAAAGTTTGCAGCAGTATCAAAATTGGATCTTTATGCTTTTTTTTTTTATGCTTTAGATGTACAGAATCGCCTTGGATATTGGTAATCTGCAGGAACAAGGGGGGAAGGGAAACCCCAATTGAAAACTACAAAAAAAATTTAAAAATTGAATGTTCAGCACAACACAATATGAACGAAAAAAAGCAAGAAGAAACCACTAATGCACTGAACCAACTTCAGAAACTAAAGCAGATAATTTGGAATAGAAAAACCGAACAAGAAATGCAGAGGGAAGAAAATCTTCAATAAAAAGAAAAAAATAATGTGTAAAATCTGAGTTAGCAACTGATGCTAGTCTTTCGTGGCACAATACAGTGCAAAAGTAGGTGTTGCCACAGAAGATTAAAAATAAAATGATGTATTTGTACCAAGTAGAGGATTTGAAATCCCTTGTACTGAAAGGCAACTAAACCTTATTAAGTAGATCCTCAGCTCTAAATATCTAACCACCCTAGACATAATCCTTCATCTTTGAAGTCTTCATTATCGAGCAGAAACAAGAGAGTATATATTCACTATAGAGAGAGCTGAAGAGGCCAGATGTATCCAGCAATGGTTTTCCATACTGTGAAAAGATTTTGCTAGAGAACAAAATGCTCTCTAGCATTATTTAATGAAGGTAAGGGGCCACTGTACTTTCTGCTGTGGCTAAATAAATTACATAAATAGGAGGGGTTTACAGTACTTAATCATAACCTGCATATCTCATTAAGAGTCACAATCTTGCCCAATGACACACCTGCTCATCTTAAAACACTCAGCAATTTTGATCCTAAGGATGATTTTGGGGGAGTTATGATTCCCCAGGTAACAGCAATAGCGATAGACTTATATACCGCTTCACAGTGCTTTACAGCTCTCTCTAAGCGGTTTACAGAGTCAGCCTATTGCCCCCAACAATCTGGCTCCTCATTTTACCCACCTCGGAAGGAGGTAATGTGGAGATGGATAGATAGAGCTTTGAAAATGGTCAAGATTGTTCTATCTTGATTTTCCTTAGTATAAAAAGAGAAACAGCATTGTTCCAATATCTGAAGGGCTGCCACAAAGAATGGGGGTGTGCGTGTAACAACCAATTCCCAAAGCATTTGAAGGCGGGACAGGAAGCAATGGATGAAAACTAATCAAGGAGAGAAGCAAGCTAGAACTAAGGAGGAATTTCCTGACAGTGAGAACAATTAACCAGTGGAAGGGTTTGAGAGGAGGAGGAGGAGGAGGAGGAGGAGGAGAAGAAGAAGAAGAAGAAGAAGTAGTAGTAGTAGTAGTAGTAGTAGTAGTAGTAGTAGTAGTAGTATTAATTGGTCAAGTGTGATTGGACACACAAGGAATTTGTCCCCAGTGCATAAGCATAAAATACAAATGTTTTTGGACTTTGCTTTACTTTTTCTAAAAGTAAAATGACTACCACAACTCAGTGTGTTTGTATGTTAACTGTGATTGTTCACAACCACTCCCAGTCGCTTTTCATGTGTTTACTCAAAGGGTACTCTGCTCAATAACCCACAACATCGGTTATGAGCCAAGAATATCCTTAACAACAATCATCATAAATCATAAGATACAACAGTGATAGATAGCCATAGGATGCTAAATATGCCATCGGCATAAATCATAACAGGATATAAATAAAAGCCATCAACATACATCGTAAGATACAAACAACAAAGTTATAGTCCTAAGAAGCTAAGGAAATAGGCAATAGGAAAAATGTGAAGGACAATAGTAATACAGCCCTACTAGGCGGTTTGACATCCGAGGGCATAAGGCCAAAATTGTAGGCGCTCCATCACTGGAGAGTTTTAAGCGATTGGACAGCCATTTGTCTGATAATGGTATAATGTCTCCCGCATGAGTGGGGGTTGGATGGGAAGATCTCCAAGGGGGCTTCCAACTCTGTTATTCTTGTCTATTCTGTTCTGCTTGAGCTTCCAAGAGCCTGTTATTTTAATGATGCATGGAGATGACCTTGGAGAATCTTTTCAGATGTTTTGACCACAAGAAACAGAGAAAATATTAGGAAGAGACTCGAGTAGAAGGTGGAGGGAAGGGACAATATTATCAGCTTTGTTATGAAAGCCTATCTCAGTAAAATCTACTTCTGGTCTTCTTGTCGAGTCTGTTTCCTGGCCAAGCTGAGGTCTGAGAGGTATTATGTTCCAAAGTTGATTGGTCTATTTCTGGGGTCGGCAACTTTAAACACTCAAAGAGCCACAAAGGTCCTAACTGGAAGCCCCCATTCAATTCTGGAGCCAACCGGAAGTCCAGTTCCCCCATCATAGTCTCCTCCTAGTGTGGAGTCCTTTTTCCTCTGCTGACCGGAAGTCCTGTTCCCCCACCATAGAGTCTCCTCCTAGCACTTTCTTTGGCTTTGAAAAAGGTGGAAAACCTCTGGTTGAATGGACACCTCAGAAAACATTTTGAAGTCCTTATCCTTCATTTCTGGAGTTGGTTTTCCAATATTATTATTCAATGTTCAATATTATTGATGTGTAAATGTAAGTGGAATGAATATAAATCTTGACTGATAAATCTGTTTTAAACATATTTTGTTGGGACTCCATCCCCTTTAGCACAGTGGTGGAATTCAATTTTTTTTACTACTGATTCTGTGGGCGTGGCTTGGTGGGCGTGGTATGGCTTGATGGATGTGGCATGGGAAGGATACTGCAAAATCCCCATTTCCACCCCACTCCAGGGAAAGGATACTGCAAAATCCCCATTGCCACCCCACTCCAGGGGAAGGATACTGCAAAATCCCCATTCCCACCCCACTCCAGGGGAAGGATACTGCAAAATCCCCATTCCCACCCCACTCCAGGGGAAGGATACTGCAAAATCTCCATTCCCACCCCACTCCTGAAGGAAGGATATTGCAAAATCTCCATTCCCTCCCCACTCCTGGGGGAAGGATACTGCAAAATCTCCATTCCCACCCCACTCCAGGGGAAGGTTACTGCAAAATACCCATTCCCATCCCACTCCTCGGGAAAGGATACTGCAAAACCTCCATTCCCACCCCACTCCTGGGGGAAGGATACTGCAAAACCTCCATTCCCACCCCACTCCTGGCGGAAGGATACTGCAAAATCTCCATTCCCACCCTACTCTGAGACCAGCCAGAAGTATTATTTTCCAGTTTTCCGAACTACTCAAACTTTCCGCTACCGGTTCTCCAGAACCTGTCAGAAGCTTCTGAATAGTACCCCTGCTTTAGCACCATCTCTTTAGGTTAGAGCCATTTTGGGCTAGTGGTTAAGGTACCAGACTAGAAAGCAGGAGATCGTGAGTTCTAGTCTCGGCTTAGTCTTAAAAGCCAGCTGCCTGATCCAGAGCCAGTCTCTCTCTCTCCCTCTCCCTCCCTCTCTCTCTCTCTCTCTCTCTCTCTCTCTCTCTCTCTCTCTCTCTCACCTCACAGGGTTATCGTTGTGGAGAAAAGGGGAGGAAGAATGTGAGTTTGGATATGTTTCCCATCTTGAGATATTTGTGAACTAATCAAGGTGGGATACCAATAAATCAATAAAATAAAAATAACCCTACGACCCAATTTCTTTCCCCACCCCACCCCAGACCTCCCTACATTCTGCCTGGAATTCTTTCAAAGTCCAGGCAGAGTCCTCTATTTTACCAGGTGCCTCAAAAAACTTCTTACTCAATTAGGATTGATACCGAACCCGTGAGGTGAACTGAAAAAGACAGGAAATGGCACCTTTACAAGTGCTTGAGATTTCAATATTTACTTTGGGCTCTCTTTTACTCGCCCGAACCCATCTAAGTTTTGACACGGCAACATCATTCAATAGCATAGCTGGAGCGAGAGCAAAATTCTTAATCTCCCTCATTAAAATAGACAGGGTGCTGCTAACGGGTTGTTGGGTTTCCCCCCCCCCTTCCTTCCTTTCTTTCCATAAACCTTAAAAACCTTACCTTGGGTGACCTTAATTTGATCTGCTGACAGTCCTTGTCAAGCTGCCATTCTCGAAGCACTCAAAAGAGTTCTGGCTTCGCTTTCATGCTTCTAAATCCAGCTTCTGGATGGGGGATTTGTATCATTTAGAATTAATCAGTTGCTTTTTATATTTGGCCTTGCTTCGTTGCCCTGTTCGTAGCCCTTGAGCTAATTGTTTTTCTACAATTGTTGGCTCGTTTTCTCCCAAAGTAATATCCTGCCCATTTTGCTTTTGAGTGGATGTGAGACAGGAATAAACAGATTTTATTTATTTATTTATGTACTTACTTATTTACTTACTTACTTACTATTTACTTATGTATTTATACATTTATTTATTTATGCATTTACCGGTATGAATTTATTTATATCCTGCATTTATTATTTCTTATAAATAACTTAAGGTGGCGAACATACCCAATACTTTTTCCTCTACCTATTTTCCCCACAACAATAACTCTCTGAGGTGAGTTAAGCTAAGAGAGAAAGAATGGCCCAAATTCACCTAGCGGACTTTCATGCCTAAGGCAGGACTAGAACTCACAGTCTCCTGGTGAT
>WNWU01000049.1:10283450-10296962 GCA_012654045.1 Ptyas mucosa | reverse complement strand
AGTCTCCCAGCTGACTTTCATGCCTAAGGCAGGACTAGAACTCACAGGCCAAAGTCACCCAACTGGCTTTCACGCCTGTGACTAGAACTCATGGTCTCCTGGTTTCAGCCGTAGTGCCTTAACCACTAGACCACGGGTGTCAAACTCGATCGCGTCACATGATGTATTGCGATGTAGCGCGACAGTTTTTTGCCTTTGCGGGCGTGGCCTGCATGTGACACATCTGGCCTGCAGGCCGCCAGTTTGACAGGCCTGGACTAGACCAATGTTTATCAATTTACTAAGTTGTATAACTGCTAGCATCAAGGCTCTCCTTTCGATTGTGTTTTAGAGCTGAGTGACTACATTTAGACCTGTGTCTATCAAACAAGCAAGGCAATAGAGGCAGCCTTTGGGGAAATCTCCCCGATTATTTCTCAGGATCACAACTGATCCACTGCTAACACTTCATCCACGTCTAGGAAAGACGAAAAAAGATCACTGCGGGTGCCAGTCACTTCGTCATCCTTGATCACTGAAGCAACAGCAATAGGCATTCTTGGATGGCAAATGATCTATAGCCATAAATACAGAGGGAAGAGGGACACGGTGGCTCAGTGGCTAAGACGCTGAGCTTGTCGATCGAAAGGTCGACAGTTCAGCGGTTCGAATCCCTAGTGCTGCGTAATGGGGTGAACTCCCGTTACTTGTCTCAGTTTCTGCCAACCTAGCAGTTTGAAAACAGGTAAAAAATGCAAGTAGAAAAATAGGGACCACCTTTGGTGGGAAGGTAACAGCGTTCCGTGCGCCTTTGGCATTGAGTCATGCCGGCCAATATGACCACAGAGACGTCTTCGGACAGCGCTGGCTCTTCGGCTTTGAAACGGAGATGAGCACCGCCCCCTAGAGTCGGGAACGACTAGCACATATGTGTGAGGGGAACCTTTACCTTTACCTTTACAGAGGGAAGAGAAGGGAAGAGAAGGACTGATCAAGGAGAGAAGCAACCTGGAATTAAGGAGAAACTTCCTAAGAGTGAGAACAATCGATCAGCGGTAATACTTGCCTCCAGGAGTTGAAGGTGCTTCATCACTGGCGGTTTTTAAGAAAAGACTGGACAGCCACCTGTCTGAAATGATATAGGGCCATGATGGCGAACCTATGGCACGTGTGCCACAGATGGCACGCGGAATCATATCTGTGGGCATGCGAGCGTTGCCCTAAGTCAGCTCCGCCAGCTGATTTTCAGGCCTTCCGGGCCCACTGGAAATCGGGAAACGGGCTGTTTCCGGCTTCCGGGTGCGGTGGGGAGGGCCGTTGTCGCCCTCCGCAGGCTCCTAGAAAGGCTGTGAAGCCTGGGGAGGGCAAAAAACTGGCCTTCAGGTCCCACCGGAAATCGGGAAACAGGCCATTTCAGGTCTCCGGGGGGTGGGGGCGGAGGCTATTTTCGCCCTCCAGAGAAAGCTCCAGAGGCTTTCTTGGAGCCTGGGGAGGGTGAAAAATGGGCCTACTGGGCCCACTGTGCCATCACATGCCAAAAGGGGGGGGGGATGCAGGGGGGGGTCACACGCACGTGTGTGGGGGTATCGGGACGCATTTAATTATGGGTGTGGGCACACGCACGTGCGACCCCCCCGGCTCCCCCCACTTTTGGCACGCGACAGCAAAAAGGTTAGCCATCCCTGGTATAGGGTCTCCTGCTTAAATAGGGGGCTGGACTAGAAGACCTCCAAGGACCCTTCCAGCTCTATTCTGATTCTGACTCTGTGTGGCAGCCACGGTATCAGACTGAATAGCTTCTGTACCACCTCAGAGCCAATTTATGACTCATCAGACAAATGTTTTTTTAAAGTGTTCTGCTCAACGGGCACATACTGGAAACAGAAGCTTGTTAACAGATAGGGAGAAAAGCAACGGTAATACCATCCTTAATCAGAAACGATTGAAGCTTTGCCATTTCACAGCAAGGGCGATAAGCAGGGCAGGGAATGGATTCTGATCGCGGGGAGGGACTGCTGAATCCAATCCTTGAGGTTTGAATGAGGTCAGAGAGGTTGGGCTTTGAAAAGAAGGCTGTAGTCAACTACGGAGCTTCTCAGTCATGGCTGTCCCAAAGGTGTTTTTTCAAGAGGCAACTGGACTTTCTGGTTTTTTTCTTTCGAAGACGTTTTGCTTCTCATGGAAGAGCTGAAGAAGCTCCTTGGATGAGCAGTGAAACATCTTCAAAGACAAGTCCACTTTGCCTCTTATTTTTTATTTATTTATTTATATTTATGTGCCGCCCTTCTCCGGAGACTCAGAGCAGCTTACAATGCGTTAAGCAACAGCCTTCATACTTTTGTATATTTATACAAAGTCAGCTTATTGCCCCCACAAACCGGGCCCTCATTTTACCCACCTTAGAAAGGATGGAAGGCTGAATCAACCTTGACCCTGGTGAGAATTGAACTCGCAGTAATTGCAGGCAGCTGGATGTTAAATGCTGCCTTAGTAGGAGGCATTAGCCTCCTACGCCACTCAGGCTCCTCTTGAAAAAGCACCTTTGAGAAACTCTAATCCAGTGGGGCTTTTTTTTTTTTAACCTTTAACTTTAAGATGGGTGGACTTCAACTTAAGGAGCCTTGGTGGTACAGCGGATTAAAGTGCTGTTAAGTAGCACTTAGCTGCCAGCTGCCTGCAATTACTGCGAGTTCAAATCTCACCAGGCTCAAGGTTGACTCAGCTTTCCATCCCTTCCGAGGTAGGTAAAATGAGGACCCGGATTGTGGGGGCAATAAGCTGACTTTGTATAAAATAAGAACACCGCTCAGGGAGCGCCAAAATGCCCTACTAAGCAGGTATATACAAAAGTATGAAGGCTATTGCTTAACGCATTGTAAGCCGCCCTGAGTCTCCGGAGAAGGGCGGCATATATAAATCGAACCAATAAATAAATAAATAAATAAATTCCCAGAATTCCCCAGCCAGCACAAAACTGCTCTAAATCCTTCTCCGAAGCTCCTCCCCCCTCCCCCCCCCAGTGTGTTCTTCTTTTTGGGGACATTGGGAAACCACAAAGTCCATTTCCTGCTGCAGGATGAGCTTAAATCTCATCCTGCTTTTTTCTCTTTGCACATCAGCAAAACGGGAGCCAGATCCTGCCAGATCCTGTGATCTGCCTTACAGCTTTCCTGTCAGAGAGAAAGATTAAGGATATATAGGCAAATTGACGCTAATCCCACCAGGGTGCTCCAGTCTCTATATTTGTTGGATCCAGAGTCTTTCTATTCTATATTTTCAGTGTGGATGATTGGAAATTCTTATAGACTGGGGACTAGATTTTTCTCTTTTATGTGGTTGTCTCAGCCTTACAAAAAAACTTATTCCTTAACAGTTCTCCTCCCCTTCTTTCATGTTCCAAGGGGGGGATGGACCAATCCTTTTCTTTCTTTCTTTCTTTCTTTCTTTCTTTCTTCCTTCCTTCCTTCCTTCCTTCCTTCCTTCCTTCCTTCCTTCCTTCCTTTTTTCCTTTTCTTTTGCTGGGCCTTTCAATTTGAGGCCAAAACATATGAAGAACGGTTGCAGGAACTGGCCACGGCTAGTCTAGTGAAGAGAAGGACCAGGGGAGACATGATAGCAGTCTTCCTATATTTGAGGGGCTGCCACAGAGAGGAGGAAGGGGGTCAAGCTATTTTCCAAAGCACCCGAAGGCCAGACAAGGAATAATGGATGGAAACTGAAGAAGGAGAGATTCAACCTGGAAATTTTCTGACAGTGAGAACAATCAACCAATGGAACAGAAGTTGCCTTCAGAAGTTGTGGGAGACTTTCAAGAAGAGACTGGACTGCCATCTGTCAGAAATGGTGTAGGGTCTCCCGCTTGGGTGAGGGGTTGGACTAGATGACCCACAAGGTCCCTTCCAACTCTGTTAATCTGTTAATCTTATTCATAGGGTGAGGAGAGAGGTTATTGCCCTGTATTGAATGATGAGACTATTTTTATGGTGGTTTTTTTTTTTTAATTTGATTTATATGCCACCCTTCTCTGGAGACTCACGGCGGCTTACAATGCGTTAAGCAATAGCCTTCATACTTTTGTATATTTATACAAAGTCAGTTTATTGCCCCCACAATCTGGGTCCTCATTTTACCTACCTTAGAAAGGATGGAAGGCTGAGTCAACCTTGAGCCTGGTGAGATTTGAACTTGCAGTAATTGCAGGCAACTGACAACTTAAGTGCTACTTTTAACAGCACTTAGTCCACTGCACCACCAGGCCTTATCTCTTCTATGTTTGTCTTATATACAGGGAGCCTTTGACTTCTGACAACAACTGAGACCAACATTTCAGTTGCTAAGAGAGTTATTGGGTGAGTTTGGTCCAGTGGTGAAATCCAAATTCTTTTACTACCGGTTCTGTGGGTGCGGCTTGGTGGGCATAGCAGGGGAAAGATGCTGCAAAATCTCCATTTTTGCCCCACTCCTGGGGGAAGGATATTGCAAAATCTCCATTTCCACCCCACTCTGGTACCAGCCAGAGGTGGTATTTGCCGGTTCTCTGAACTACTCAAAATTTCCGTTACCGGTTCTCCGAACTGCTCAAAATTTAGGATTTCACCCCTGGTTTGGCCCCATTTTATGACCTTTCTTGACCCAGTTGTTAATCGAATTGTTGCACTGGTTACGTTTGTAACACGGTTGTTAAGTGAATCTGGTCTTCCCCATTGATTTTGCTTGTCGGAGGCTTGTAAAAGGTCGACTTCCACCATCCAAGTCTCTGCAATGGTCATAAATACAAGACGGCAACCAAGTGGCCTAATTTTGATCACTTGACCAACAGGAATGCTACAACGGTCGTGTGGAAAACAGTCCTGAGTCATTTTTTTCATTTTTGAACCATCATGAAACAAATGATGGCATGGCTGTTCCATATTGTTGTTGTTGTTAGTTGCGAAGTCGTGTCTGACCCATCGCAACCCCATGGACAACGTTCCTCCAGGCCTTCCTGTCCTCTACCATCCTCTGGAGCCCACTTAAGCTCAACCGACTGCTTCAGTGACTCCATCCAGCCATCTCATTCTCTGCCGTCCCCTTCTTCTTTTGCCCTCCATCTTTCCCAGCATTAAGCTCTTCTCCAGTGAGTCCTTCCTTCAAGCTCCAGACTTCAAGTAGAATAGCCGTAAGAGCCAAGGACACATCAGCAGGTGTCTGCCAAACCTAAAGACTTTCCTCATAACAAAATGATGGCACTCAATTGGATAATGTGACCTACACTAATAGGAGGAGGGGGGAATTCCATATTGTAACTATATGGGCTAGTATGGAAAATAATCAGAGCTGGTTTTGCCTTCTTGAGTGATTAAATTCAATAAATTTGTACTCAACCTTTCAAAAATCTTGAAGGTGTTTATTTTGGTTGGGTTCATCAGTCAGAACATTGATATACCGTATGTGAGCAGAATATTATAGATAGATAGATAGATAGATAGATAGATAGATAGATAGATAGATAGATAGACAGAGAGAAAGAGATAGAGATAGAGATAGAGATAGAGATAGATGTGTGTGTGTGTGTCTGTGTTGTTGTTGTTGTTAATTGTGAAGTTGTATCTGACCCATCGCAACTCCATGGACAACGTTCCTCCAGGCCTTCCTGTCCTCTACCATCCTCCGGAGTCCATTTAAGCTCATGCCGATTGCTTCAGTGACTCCATCCAGCCACCTTGTTGTCTGCCGTCCCTTTCTTCTTTTGCCCTCCATCATTCCCAGCATTAGGCTCTTCTCCAGTGAGTCCTCCCTTCTCATTAGGTGGCCAAAGTATTTGAGTTTCTTCTTCAGGATCTGGCCTTCTAAAGAGTAGTCAGGATTGATCTCCTCTACGACTGACTTGTTTGTTCGCCTTGCAGTCCAAGGGACTCGCAGGAGTCTTCTCTAGCACTACAGTTCAAAGGCACTCAGCCTTCCTTATGGTCCAACTCAGAGATGGGTTCTACTTACCTTTACTACCGGTTCGCATCGTGCCTGCATGCAAGCTTCTGCGCATGAGCAGATCACTTCTGATGTCCGGGTCAGTGGGCGGAGCTCCCGCCGGTTTTACTACCGGTTCTTGCGAACCGGTCCGAACCGGGGGCAACCCACCACTGGTCCAACTTTCACATCCATACATTGCAACTGGGAAAATATTCCATATTAGAAAGATAGAAAACTGACAGCAGAAAATGATCTAGTGGTTCATCGAATCTGCCCTTTGAGTTTATTTTTTTAAATTTTATTTTATTTTTACCAGATGATATTCTGATCAGAAAGCCAGCCTGGGTGAACCATGGCCTATTTTCATATCTGTCACTTGCACAAAATGCAAAACATTTTTTTTTCCTGCAGTGCTTTCTTTCCACCATGGCACATCAATGTTGTAAAAGACAACCCCAAAGTTGTATTTTCTCACACACGCGCAAGTGACGGTTACCCAGAAGAGCTATGAATTTCCTTGCAGGATGCCTAAAAATGCATCCAAATTTTAAAAAAAATAAAGCTGCCTGGTATTTTTTAAAGATGTTCTTGGAGTCAGGACAGAATCCAAGAAGGAATTGAACTCGCAACAGTAGGGATCCAAACCAAGAATCCTCCTTACAAAACAGATATATACCCAGGGAAGCACATCGTTAAGGAAAGAAATGCTCCCCTTTGAATAATAAAATGATGCGAAACTGAATATTCATACGTTATGTTAATGCGAAGAAAAAAAACCAAACAAATTAAGTCATACCTAATGACAAATGCAGCATGTGTTTGAGGGACAATATTCCCTGCTTAGTATAAAAGAGGAAAAACTGAAGCTTTGGACGTACGGTAAATAAAAGCTCAAACACCCAACATCCACCCACCCCCGTTGGATGAATTCCAAAATCTCTTTCAGCCTGTTTTGACTAGACACATAATACTGTCTTTGTGCTATTCTCTAAGCCAATAATTGAGAAATGCCCCTATAAGTCAAAATGATTTCAAGACTGGGTGATGCAAAGTTGATCGAGCCGAGTTTGTGGGGGCCGATTTGCATAACATGAAACGAGACCTCCTCCGGGCCCAGGATATCGGAGGAGATTAATTTTGACTGCCCAGTAGCGACATCTGTCTTTCCACCTCTGCATCGGCTTGCAATAGGTGCTCCAAACCTATTCGTTTCCGAACACAGTTTTGCCTAGACGGCTTTAAACATTTTTTGCATCGGAGAAAACATGAGTTTGCATAACCGGTGAAAATTCAGGGAAAACATATCTTTAATGTAACTCCACCCTTGTTTCGTTGTATTCCCAGATGAGAAAGGAGGAATGTTGGATGCTGGGCTTCCAACTTGGAAGACCAAGAAAGACCAAGAAACTCCTAAAAGAAAGTCAAATAAAAATGCAGGACTATGAAGTTCTCGGTGCCGAGTTTGGATATTTGCTTGCATACATAATAATAACAAAATAACAGAATAACAGAGTTGGAAGGGACCTTGGAGGTCTTCTGGCCCAACCCCCTGCTCAAGTCGGAGACCTTATACTATTTCTGACAAATGGTTGCCCAGTCTTTTCTTAAAAGCCTCCAGTGAGTTGTGGAATTACCCACAATTTGGTTCTGGGGGGGGAGGGGGAGAGGGAGAAATTGTCCCCCTCAGAACGGGCTCGCAATTTGGGCGTCCTCCTAGACTCACAGCTAAGATTAGAGCAACATCTGTCAGCTGTGGCTAGGGGGACCTTTGCACAGGTTCGCCTGGTGCACCAATTGCGACCCTACTTGGATCAGGAGGCTCTCCTCACAGTCACTCATGCCCTTGTCACCTCACGGTTAGATTATTGCAACACGCTCTACATGGGGCTACCCTTGAAAAGTGTTCGGAGACTACAATTGGTCCAGAACGCAGCCGCGTGAGCTGTTGTGGGTGCAGCTGGGTACACCCACATTACACCAATTCTCCACGAGCTGCACTGGCTCCCTGTGATCTCCGGTCACAATTCAAGGTGTTGGTTATTACCTTTAAAGCCCTACATGGCTGAGGGCCAGGTTATCTTCGAGACCGCCTTCTACCGCATAGCTCCCAGCGAACGGTAAGATCCCACAGAGTTGGTCTCCTCTGGCTCCGGTCAGCTAAACATTGCCAGCTGGTGGGCCCGCGGGGGAGGGCCTTCTCTGTGGCTGCCCCGGCTCTCTGGAACCAGTTACCTCCTGAGGTCCAGACCATCCCCATCCTATTGGCCTTCCGAAAAGTGGTGAAGACCTGGCTTTTCTGGCAGGCTTGGGGCTGTTGATCTCGCTCTTGTGATCTGGCGAGATCCGGCCATGAATGGCATGAATGAGTTTTTAATGTTTTTAATGTTTTTAATCTTTAAATGTTTTTTTTTATAATGATTTTTTAAAATGTATTGTGAGCTGCCCTGAGTCTTCGGAGAGGGGCGGCATATAAATCGAATTAGTTAAATTAAATTAAATTAAACTTCTGAAGGCAGGTGCTCTCTGAGTTTAGTTCTTTGCTTGCTGACGTTTCATTACCCAACTAGGTAACATCTTCAGTGCTCCAATTTGTTACCTAGCTGGGTAACGAAACATCTGCAAACAGACAGCTCAGCTCAGAGAGCACCAAAGTCTTCACGGTTCAATGCTGAGCTACATTCTGTATGTTCTCTTTTTTTTAAAAAAAAAAATACAGAATCTCACCACAAAGGTTCAAGCCTTATGAGGATGTTGAACCAAAGACACAGTGAGGTTCACAATTATATGCCAAGCCAATCACCAGCATTGGAACAGAGAAAGTGCAGATGAGATAACCAAGTGTAAGCAGGGGAGGGCTTCAAAAATTTTAGCAAGAGGTTCTCTGCGTGGCTGCTGGGTGGGTGTGGCCATGTTGGGCGTGGCCTAGTCAGCCTCCTGCACCACAGCAGGGGGGCATTTTTGCCCTCCCCGGGCTCCGGAGGCTTTGCTCGAACCTCCGGGAGGGTGAAAATTATTATCATCATCATTATTATTATTTATTAGTCCAATTTATATGCCGCCCTTCTCCGTAGACTCAAGGCGGTTTACAATGTATTATAGCAATAGCCTGCATACATTTATGTATATACTTGCTTATTAGGGCTCTCGCCCCCCCCCCCCAAGCGGTGTTGTTCTATACAAAGCTGGCTTATTGCCCCCACAATCTGGGTCCTCAATTTATCTACCTCGAAAGGATGGAAGGCTGAGTCAACCTTGAGCCTGGTGAGATTTGAACTCGCACTAATTTTTTAAATTTTTTTTATTTATATGCCGCCCTTCTCTGGAGACTCAGGGCGGCTTACAATGCGTTAAGCAATAGCCTTCATACTTTTGTATATTTTATACAAAGTCAGCTTATTGCCCCCACAATCGGGTCCTCATTTTACCCACCTTAGAAAGGATGGAAGGCTGAGTCAACCTTAAGCCTGGTGAGAATTGAACTCGCCGTAATTGCAGGCAGCTGGATGTTAAAGGCTGCCTTAGTAGGAGGCATTAGCCTCCTACTCCACTCAGGCTCCTGGGTGCAGGCAGCTGGCAGCTAAGTGCTAGCACTTAACAGCACTTAGTCCATTGCACCACTGAGGCTCTTCCCAGGCTTCTGGCCTTCCTGAACTTACGATAGGCCTCTTTTTCTCCCTTCCCGAGCCTCCTCGCATGCCCTGCATTTACCTGCATCCAAAACGGGCAGCGTGGGAACTCCTGAGAGGGGCAGGGTGGGGTGGGCAGGGCGCCCACCAACAAATCCCAGGAGTGGAATTTGGGGGTTCTCCGAACTGCACAGAATCTTAGCTAGAGGTTCTCCCGAACCCCACCGAACCCTCAGGGGTAAGGCTAACGCAATTACTTCATGGATTTGACCTCGATCAAACTTTTTTTTTTTATTTTATTTATATGCCGCCCTTCTCCGGAGACTCAGGGCGGCTTACAATGCGCTAAGCAATAGCCTTCATACTTTTGTATATTTCTACAAAGTCAGCTTATTGCCCCCACAAACTGGGTCCTCAATTTACCTACCTTAGAAAGGATGGAAGGCTGAGTCAACCTTGAGCCTTGGTGAGATTCGAACCTGCAATAATTGCAGGCAGCTGATGTTAATAACAGGGCTTTAGACCACTGTACTATCCAAGGCTCTTAAACTTAAATCCTGGATATGAGCAAGATGAGGTAGATAGGAATTGACAGATCACTGAGTGATGGCAAGACTGTTTCTGAAATGATGAACCACGTGTGCCTAGCATAGGGTTGTTGTTGAACAACAACAACAACTCGAGAAAGGCACTGAATGGAATGAGTAAATATTTACAGCAACCCACTGAGCAAGGTATGTGAAGACAAGGGTTATCTAAGCCTAACCACCAATCGAGCTTCTCAGATGAAGCTGAAAAAGAGGATTTCTACAAACAATTTTAAGACATTGTCAATGATATTGCCAACCATGGTACTTTATTACTCAATGGACAAATAGGCAACTCCAGACCAGGGTGAGAACGTAGGGTTGGTCCCTACAGACAAGCAAGACAAACAAGCAAAAAGAATACCTGCTTCTATCCTCCAGCAAAAAATAACCTTTGCATTGGAAACACTTGTTTTGTTCATAGATATAGCCACAAAAAAAAAAATATATATGAAGTCATCTGAAGGAACCACCAATCCTGAAATACAGGTAGTCCTCGACTTACAACCGTTCCTTTAGTGACCGTTTGAAGTCACAATGGCACTGAAAAAAAGTAACCATGGTTGACTCAGCTTTCCACCCTTCTGAGGTGGATAAAAATGAGGACCAAGATTGTTGGGGGCAATACGCCGACTCTGAAAATTGCTTAGAGAGGGCTGCAAAATATTGTGAAGCAGTATATAAATCTAAGAGCTGTTGCTAAGTGTTATTTTTTCCACACTTATGACCATTGCAGCATTCCCATGGTCACATGATCAAAATTCAGATGCTTGGCAACTTAGTTATGACAGTTGCATTGTCCTACTGGTAGGGTCATGTGATCATTCTTTACAACCTTTTGACAAGCAAAGTCAACGGGGAAGCCAGATTGACTTAACAATGTGTGTTGTGGTCCACCAGCAGCCTGCAGAGCTGGCAGTGGAGTCAGACAGTGAGGAGGTGGGGGAGGAACATGGGCCAGTCCTGGAGCCTGGGGAAGGCCCGGATGAGGGCCCTGCGTCGGAGGCAGAGATGGGGCCAGGGCCATCTGGGGGTGATGTGCTGCCTCTGGAGCCTCCAGAAGCGGACAGCAGAGAGACAGAGGAACAGGAGGAGCCTGTTCCTAGTGCACACATGCGAAGAGCTGCCAGAAGGCAAGAGCAGCTAAAGCAAAAGGGACGACTTGGGAGTAAGGCCAGGAGATGATTGGCCCCCTCCTATAAGGCTTAAAAGAGCAGCAAACGATCCTGGGCTCTTTGTAGGAAAGCAACGTTGCTAAATCTGTTTCCAGTCGGCATCTCTTGTTTCTGAACTTCATGGGGCTTTGCCAAGAAAGGCCTTTGGCAGGGTACCAAAGCAGTTAAAGGTTTATGATAAGCCCTAAGGACTTTTTCTGAAGGACTTGTTTTGCAATTAATTTGGACTAAGCTGGAAATGAAGTAATTCTCAGCTGTTATGATAAAATAGCTAATTGTCTAATTGTGTCTTGTAATGACTAAGTGAGCCTAGGTCACAACAACGTGGCAAGAAAGGTTGTAAAATAGGGCAAAACTCACTTAACAAATGTCTCATTTAGCAACAGAAATTTTAAGCTTGATAATGGTTGTAAGTTGAGGACTATTTTTAAGATAATTGCTGCATTAGCCAACGATGCTGACCAGCACTTCTAGGTGTAATAGAACCTCACCTCAAGGTGGCATCATTTTAAACTCAAATTAAGGAGGAGAAAATAACATTACCTGATCCGCCCATATGCTACTGAGAAACTAAGAAGTCACACTATTGCTGGAGAATACAACCATGATTTAGAGTTTAAGTCAATGGGCTGCTGGGGGTTTGCAGCAGTTCGGGAGAACCTCTAGCTAAGATTCTGTGCAGTTCAGAGAACCCCCAAATCCCACTCCTGGCTGGCCCCGGCCCACCCAAACCTGCCCCTCCCAGGAGTCCCCACATGGCCTGTTTTGGATGCAGGTACTGTAAGTGCAGGGCACACACAGAGGCTCGGGAAGGGCGAAAAACGGGCCTACCGGAAGTTCAGAAACGGGCCTGTTTCCGGCCTCCAGAGGGCCTCCGTTTTTGCCCTCCCGGAGGCTCAAGAGAAGCCTCTGGAGCCCGGGGCGGGCAAACACACACACACATCCCGCTGTGGTGTAGGAGGCCAACTAGGCCACACCCACCATGGCCACGCCCACCCAGCAACCAGGCAGAGAACCCCTTGCTAAATTTTTTGAAGCCCACCCCTAGTTTAAGTCAAATCTTAAAACTGGTTTCAGCGATGACAGTGCGGAGATAACTTGAAGATCAGTGGATGTAGTTCACGCAGTAACCCAAAGTGCAGAGGAAAGGAGAGGATGAAGAGAAATATAAGAATAATTCTGAATTCAAGACCAGACCTGGAAAATAACGGATGCATGGAACTCGGCGACACACCCAAGAGGAAAAGCCAAGTCACCAAATGCCCACCTAGAAGCTATGTTGAGACAGGAAATACTGAACCATAAATTCAAGAGATGTTGCCAGGCTCACCGCCCCCCCCCCCAAAACAAAATAAAATGGTTGACAGATTAAAGGAGCCGAAGCACGAGTTAGTGGCAAACAACACCGAAGTTCCTTGTCATATTTTCGAGAATTAACTTGACTAAAAAAATAACGCCAATGCTCTTATCAAAGACAAGAACGGGAAGATTTTGCTCAAATAAGGAAGAACGAAAAGCATGCTGGGTGGATAGCCAAATCAGCCAGTTTCAACTCTTAACATATAATTTTGGTGCTTTCAGTCGCTCTGACAGACTTGAATGTAGGCCCGCCTGGGTATAATCACAGTCAGGGAAACTGAGCAAGCACTGAGAACTTTAAAGAATAACAAATCCCTGGGTTTAGACTGAATCACAACAGAATTACTGAAGCATGATAGGAGCAGCATGGTGCAGGAATTAACAAGGCTGTTAAATGCTGGCAAAATGTGTGGGTCCCCGGACGAGGGGAGAAAATAAAAAGAGTGATTATCAAATTGTCCAAAAAGGGGTAAGAACTGAAAAAGCATCGCACTCTTTTCAGCCCCCAGTAAAGCCTTTTGTTTCGTTTGACTCAGGCAGCTTCTGGACGGGAGAGGAAAACAGGTTTTGGGAAGAACAAGCCGAGTTCCACTCATGCAGTTGACTGGAAATTGTTGCCCAGCATTCTGTAACTGTGCAGGAGGGTCCTGTGTCTAAATTTTCAGAAATACATTGTCTCTTGCCAGCAGAGCATTCCATACCATTGAGAGGCTGTTTGGTCTAGTGGTTAAAGTACCAGATATGAGTTCTAGTCCTGCCTTAGACTTTGGGCCAATCACCAGCAGACATTGTGTTTTAGTCCCGCCTTAAGCATGAAAGCCAGCTGAATGACTTCGG